>OY998170.1:17641304-18311102 GCA_963921995.1 Oxystoma pomonae | reverse complement strand
TTTCATGCATGACATTTAAAAAAAGGGATTTTTTCGCGGTTGACCGGTTAGGGATCCGTTTAAAAATTAAAGCAGATTTTAAACAGAGATCTAGTGTCTAATTCTATATTTCTCATTTCAAAAAACTACATCCGAAAGAAGTGGAACAGAAAGAACCCGCTGAGGGGTTTGAGGATTTGAAAAAATCTTACTTCTGGATACCAAGTATGAAATTTTGCTTACAAAGAGGAACCAAGTAAAACTTAGGCACAGTTCCTAGAGCTAGTGGCGCACCCAGGAATTGACTTCGGGGGCTTTTTTTAAGGATAAATAATAAAAAAAACTTAATATGAAGTAAAAATGTTACCATAACCAGGCTTCTCAGGGGGGTTTTAACCCCAAACCCCCCTTCCCTTGGTGCGTCACAGCTAGAACTAAAAAGTAAGCCACTATACTAATCGCTATTTGCACCAACCGAGCACTAGCATTGTCGTGCTGGATATCACCTAATTCAAAGTAGATCCCTAAGGTGCCCAACTAGCATTTGGACGTCGGGCCGCCGTCGCCTTAAACGACCCGACGTCGGAAGCCGACGTCGTAACGTGCACCTGACGACCGGGTTTTTTACCAAAATGGAACGAACGGATTTGAGTCGTTACCCACGTCAGCAAGTGATTTATTGAAGAAAAATAATTTATTCCAATTTTAACGTTATTTAACGTTGCCTTTTCTTAACTAAAAATGTACTGTACAAGTTTTATTTGGTCATGTGTCTATACCAACAGATATAGGATGTAAAAAATATAACTTAATTCATCCTCTTTATGTACCTATCTAAAATGTCCAAGAAATTTGTTCAACACTGTTATACCAATAATAAAAACAATAAATAATATATTTTTAAAATTGTATATAAAAAAAAAATAATTACAAAAAAAATGTAAATTCAAATTTTTCCATAATTTTTTAAAAACACATATATATCAGAGACCTGTTAAAAATATAATTTTGCAACAATGTGGTCATTTAATAACATAAATTTAAAAAACAAAACTCGTTTTTTTCGATGGCGGATCACCCGGATGCAGAACAAGACGCCAAACAGGATTGATTTTTGAATCCGACTATCTCTGCACTAATATCACTAAACAAGCCTGTTCACTGTCAATATTATACTAAGTTGGACCGGTTCTCCAGTTTTCGTCTCATACTGTTGAGGAAATATTACTATTAGTCTCAACATCTTGTAATTTACCAAAACTTACCAAAAGTTTTTCACTCCTACGTACTTACGACGTATTAACGTCAAGCAAGTCTTATGGCTCGACGGCCATGCATCTAACGGCCTACTTGGCATAGTTCAAAAAACACAACGAGGGAAACATCAAAAATTTTTTGATTATGTAAAAAAATCACTTTTTTGCGAAACTCGGGAGATTTGTTCGAAATATGGATCGGGAATATTATATTATCGTATTCATGAAGTTGAACCTGAACCTTAAGTGGGAAGAAGACGGAAAGGTTCCCCAAAAATGCCCGAGATATACGAACCCTTCGAAGGCAGGTATAAACAGCGAACCCGATAAAAAACTGTATAAAATACACATGTTGTGTTTTTATATTTTAGTTACAGTTATTTTATGCATTAGTTAGTATTATTGTAATATAAACATTATTTTTAAACATAATCTTTTGATCTCAAAATTTTAAAATTTTAGTCCAGCATAGTATGAAGTATCGTTCATACAAGGCATAGTCTTAAGCCTTATGCCCACCCTGCTTCAAAAAACGCACCATGTGACTGGACATATATTTCCAATGGTTTTAAATGCAGAGTCACGTGATGCCATGCGTGGGCATGCAAGGACACGCGTTGGTGTGCATCGGGTATTAGTCTTTGGTTTAATTTTTGTTACAGCCTTAATCATAAAAAAGTTAAAACCACTGTGTCTTATGAAAGTGTTCATGCAATGCTTTTGATTATGCTTTGTCATAGCATTAGTCACAGTCCTAAGGAAAAGTTGGCAACTTTCAACTTTTATAACTAAAATTACGACTATTACTATAACAAATACAAGTGCGCATGTGCGAGTTCCAAATTGCAAGTATGGCGCCCATCTATGTTGACAGGAATAAAATCAATATTTAAAAAAATTTTATGCCGGTAAATTAAAAGCAAAAAACAAGTTGCTAAGTGTTTTGTAGTTTCCAAAAAAAAACTGTTTCTATTAAACCTTATTTTCCTTGAAAACAAAGTACACAGAATAAAAGTAAACAAAACAAAACATCAAAAAAGTGAGGTTAGGTGCACTTGCTTAGTGATTGTTATGACTATAACAAAGACAAGTATGAACAGTAAGCAATTTTTAAGACTAAAACTATAACTAACACTATAACAAAACCAAATACTAATCAAGTTACCATACCATACAATTTAAAAAATACCTATGTTTTTCACGTACCACTTCCCGCATTCACAAAAATATTGGCATAAAGCACCCGGTGAAGGGTTTATGGTGGATTTAAAGTTCCGTAAAGTATGCAGTACAGTAAGAAATAATACGACTATTTGAGACATAAAGCTATTTGTAACTCATCGCGGTATACGTATCCGCATCTAGCGAGAACCAAGCACATTGATTGGTCAGAAACTTGTAGCACGTTCGAAAAGAGCAGATATATGCTAATTTAAGGTGTTTCTGAACGCAATAGGTGCTGAGAGACGATACGTGTGCCATAACGATACGTGATACCTAACGCATCTCAACACCTATCGCGTTCAAGAACACCTTAGATTAGCATATATCTGCTCTTTTCGAACGTGGTACAAGTTTCTGACCAATTAATGTGCTTGGTTCTCGCTAAATTCGGATACGTATACCGCGATGAGTTACAAATAGCTTTATGTCTCTATTATTGTTTCTGACACCCGGTTCCCACCTACGACTTTTTCGTACGTGCCCGCTCATGCGTCACATTATTGTCATAAGATTTGACTACAGTGTTGCCACCTCGAGGGATATATCCCGATTCGACGGATTTTCAGGATCCACGCGGGACAAGGGGATAATTAACTATTTTCGAGGGACTTTTGTCTTAAATCTGCGATAAACAATCAATACTCTTTACTACATTTTTAAATTTTTCAGCGCTCCATAGCTGTGAAGTAGATATTCTTTCGTTAGCAAATCATTTTTCGAATTTTATTGATGTCACGAATTTAGCAAGCGAGTGGCAGAAATTACCCAGCACACATTAGGATATTTATTCTTTTAAAAAAGCGTGACTTAGATTGGTTAGTTAATTGTTATGTTACTTCATATCTTATAATATGTGTTTATTTTTAATATATTACGCATTTTTCTTATTTTTTTTGTTGTTCTTAAAATTTGAATTGAAAACGAAAAATTTATGGAGGAATTTTTAAACCAAATATGGGATATTTTGTGCATTCGCATGGGACAGTCTATAACGGGGTGGCAACACTGTGTGACTCACTCACGAGAAAGTCGTAGGCCATTTTAAATGTCCAGAGCACATGGAAACGGTTGGCATATAAAAAGAATTAAAAAATCATATCGAATCAAAATAAATCAAGCTTCATTCAAGCTTGCAGCATAGATTTGTTCAGGAAATCCGTCAGCAACGATCTCCTAAGAACCAGAGGTTATTAACGAAATTTGCCATTTATTTCTGATGGTTGCTCCCCCGTCCCATATACGTCATAGAAAAAAAATTGGGTTCGGTCTGTCTGGCAGACTAGTTTGTCTATGATATACGTACTATCAGCTTGGTTAGTCACAAAAAAAAGCCCGCCTCGCAAACCACTGTTTTTTCAATGGTGACGTCAAAACTCTTAGCTGACAGAAAACTCGTCATTCCTGGTTGATCCCCTCAATCATCACTCGTCCCTTATTGGGCAGCAAGATAAAAAAAGACAACTTTTATCTTAACTCACTCATGGACTGAGATCATACGACTTTATTTAACCCCCCCTTCGCCCTCCTAGCTCTTAACGTCAATTGTTGTCAAAATAGACGTTTTTATTGAGGTGTCGAGGCGTAATCCGATTTTTAATTTTCTAAAAAATTTTAATATATCCGAACAAAAATGGCAAAGAAAACCTACGATTTATTGTTTAAATTGCTTCTCATCGGCGATTCTGGAGTGGGCAAAACGTGCATCCTGTTTAGATTCTCGGACGATGCGTTTACCACCACTTTTATCTCCACTATAGGTAGGTCTAAAAATTACTTCTTTTTCTATTTTTAAGAGCTAAAACTCGACAGAATGGAGGCTAGTTTTATTTGCTTTTATGCTGAACAAAAATGTTTTTTGAATACCTAGCTAGTTGATGGCTAGCTTGGTTAAATTTAAGACAGTCCCCATCTTTTTTACAAAGACTCTGTGCCTCGCTGTGTGCTCTACGAATTGGTAATTATGCAGTATATGGTGTTCTGCCATTTTTGATTTTTTTTGAAAAATTCTTTATGGGGGCACCTTCTAGGGTCCCTAGGACCCCAAATCCGTCTGCGCCGGTTGGTTTTTTTTTTTTTTGTTTTTTTTATTTTTTTTTCATTAAAACAACCCAAACCAACACAGTCCAACCCAACCTAATCCAAACCAACCCAAAACAATTAAAAAAACACATTACAACCCCCCCCTGGGTACCCTTTTTTCTCGTAAAAAAAAAATCGGGCGCAGGCGGATTTGGGGTCCTAGGGACCCTAGAAGGTGCCTCCATAAAGAATTTTTCAAAAAAAAACAAAAATGGCGGAAAACCGTATACTGCATAATTACCAAATTTTTTTACGAGAAAACCTGAATCACATTAAAAACTAAAATCTGACCTCACCTATTCTAACCTGGGCAGATCTAAAAAGAGGAAATCCAACCACAAAAATGGCAAACTGTGAAACTACTACAATAGGGTTGCCATCTATCTAGAATATTTTTCAGGACAAACAGATACGAAATTCCGGACATTTTCCTTTGGGGGCGCAACAAATTAAAAACAAACAAATATAGTTTTTATATGAATTTTATTTGAATTTTTAAATGTATATTATAAAAATAGAGACGTATATGGAACCTAGGTATACTTATTTTTTGCTTGTACACGGTGTTCCAAATTCGAGGGGCCTCTATAGCTTTGGGCTTTTGCAGCATATCGTCACATCGTTTAACAGGAAATTTTATTACAAAACTAATTTTTTTAGAAAAATTGGGGTATTCCATTTAAAAAAATGTAAGTTTGTGTTATATCTCGTGAACTAAAGGCTTTAAGTCAAAATTGGTGAAACAGGTAGATTTGTCCTTAAAAAATCTTCAAAAAATGTTTTTAATAAAAATGTCTATCTTTACAAATAAAAAAGTTGTAGATGGTTTTTAGAAACGCACATTTTTGAGAATCACCCTGTAGCTCAGAAACGCTTTGACATATCGCAGTGCGGTTTTTAGTTTTCGACTTCTCTTAAAAATCGAGCCTGTAACATGTATATTAGTTTTGGGCTAACTATGCTGCAAACGCCCAAAGCTATAGAGGCCCCTCGAATTTGGACCACCCTGTACATCTTTTACAATATCTGAATTTTCAGGTAGTGATATAAACTCATAAAACTTGTCACAAGTCATTGCAAAGTTAAAGTGCGTCATGATAATATGTTTTACAGAGTCCAACAAAAGTCTGTTTCGTTCTTTAGACCACTGAGCTGTAATTAGAGAAAAAACTTTCCACATTTGCATTATGTGCTGTTATAGCAAAAAAATATTGACAAACCTTCAAAAGTTCTGAATATTGTTCTTCAGATAGACAGTTTTCTAAAAACAGCACTCATTTTTTGTGTGTGGGTAGATGTTGAATTTCTCTTTTTTTTTTCTTTAATTAATTTTTTTAGAAGGCATATTTCATCAAACATTTTAGTATTGTCTATACCCACACCCTTTTCAATCATATCAGAAATTTCTTTGTCCCAGTCCAGTTTATCAAGATTTTCTAAACTTACCCATTTAAAACAGGAAAATTCCTGGAATGGTTTAAGTAAGCTATGACTTTTTCATAACATTGAAAAATATTATATTTAAAAGCTAGAATTTCTTGTGTGAACCCTTCATCTTTTAATTTTTTTAGTATTTCTTGAACCTTAAATGGAATAAATTTCTGCTGCAGTCTTTCATTAAGAGTGTTAATTACCATATCTAGCATTTCCATTATTTCATACTATTATACTTCCAGGGCCGACACTTTCGGTTTCGGCCAGATAACTAAATTCTGGACCCGGTTTGTTTTTCCGGACGGACGACCCTAATTCCAGACATGTCCGGAAAAATCAGAACGGTTGGTAACCCTAACTACAACCTTGGTAACTTTAGCCTCTTCCTAATTAAAAACTGCCATAAATGCTAAATTGCCCTTAAGGACCAGTTTATAGACTTTATTGTGTTAAAAAGTTATTTTTATTTATTTTAACTAGAGAAAAAATCTCCTTGTAAGACAAATTACAATTAGATACATATTAAAGTTAGGTAAATGAAACACAGTATTTTTTAAATTAAGGACAACAAAATTTAAAGAATTGGTGGAATCACCCAGCCTGTTCATTTCTGGTGCCTGGTCACAAAATATTTTCTGGTGCCTTCCACCTTAATTATTCTATCAAAATGCACAATACTTGCATAATCACCTTAAAAAATACAAAAACATGGGAAATTATGTCAAAAAATTATTGGAAAAATATTTTCTTTACTTGCAATTAAGCTTTTCAAACAACCCCAAAAAACTTTAATATCTCAAAATCCAAGACCCTGTCCAAAAACCGTAGGCAAGGAAATGTACAGAATTGGTGGAATAACCCAGCCTGGTCACAAAATATTTTCTGGTTCCTTGTACCCTCACTTGCACCTTTATTATTTTTTTCAAAATTAAAAATACTTTTAAAGCTAAAGCTATTCAAGCAACCTCAAAAAACATTCATATTTCAAAACCTCAGACCCTGACAATCTTTTAACATTATTTCAGATTTTATTCAATGCATTTGAAAACCGTGATTCGCTAGCTACTAAAGAACAGATCTAACAGACTTCAAAACTAGAATGGTTTTTGTGGAAAATGTAAATTAACAATTCATAGGCAAAGTTGATTAATTTTTAACTTTATGCACTATCAATATGAAAATATCTCAAATGCTCAAGTCAAAAGCAATGAAAAAATTTTTGTTGGTTCATCTCAGAATAAAAGTGATTCAGTGGCTGTCCCAGCCATTTGAAAAGCGAGGGGGCGGTTTCCATACGAAAAAAAAAAAAGAATAAAAGCATAGCTGAAATTTGCAAACAAAACTTAGTAACTACAAGTGCGGATTTGGCCTCAAATCTAGGGGGGGTACTTAGATTTTAAGTTGTTTATTTCATATATTTTTTATTTTAAAAAATATTTAAACGCGCCGAAAATTTCAGAAAATTACATTAAAAATGCAATTTTTGAGTTAAATTAAACTAAAATCATATAAATATGAACATATCATAGCACCTCAGACGAAAATTTTTAAGAAAATTGCACTAAAAAATGCCATTGTTAACACAAAATTAAACTAATTCTATTAATATCAAAGGTGTTATAATGCCGCAATTTATGCCCTACTTTTGATTTTCTAAATATTTTTGTAAAAATGTTAAATCCAGGGGTGGGGGTTAATAACCCCCCTACCCTCTGAAATCCACACTTGAGTATATAATATATAATTTTTTCAGTTATGAAAAATGTAGATAACAAGCAAACAACAAAGAAAACCTAATAGCTAAATACTTTTTTTTGAGATCTAAAAAGCTTTTTAAGTTGAAAGAAACATTACCTACCTTTTATATTGCATATCTCAAAAAAAAGTTTGTTTCCAGTTTTTTTGGGTAAACCGGTCAATGACTTGCTCAATGTCAATTTCAATATGTCTGTTGATATGCAGCAATGTCAGACAAATTTCCATCAAAGATTTTTTAAGTACTTATATTTTCAATCTTCTGAGGCAGGAGAAGCCTTTCTGACGAAGTATTACTTACTGACAAACTTCCAAGAATGATTTTATCAACGGAAAAATATTGCCACACTTGTTCATTGCCTCGAAAATGTTATCATATATGTTTTGATTTAAGCTTTTGCCTACTTCTGACCAATATTGTTTCCAAATACTGACTTCTTCCAATAAAAGTTCAAGAATTTGTGTTTTGTATTAATCAAACAGTTTATAGTATTTGGAAACGACATTAGTTAATGTTGCCCTGATTTTGCCCTCACATTGTATAAAACTCGGTATGAATATATTTAGGTCAAAAATACTTACGAGTCTCATTATTGAACCTTGATTTTATATCCGAAATGATTTTATCTAAAACTTGTTCATACATTGAAACTCTATAATACATACTGTTCTGTATTTTTAATATTGTGGTTTTCAAACTGTCCCAAAATACTGTGGAAGGATTCTAGAATGTCTTTAAAGGAATGTTCTGCAATTTCCAGTTTCTTCTCCAAAGACTTCAGGGTTACTACCAGCCTCGCCACCAGCATCTTTGTTGTCTACTTATTTCTGGAGCAAAATGGGGGGGGGGGGGGCGATCGATAAAAGAAAGAAAAAAAAAATTTTCTTGTTCTTCAATTCAATTTTCTTCTATTTACCGATACAGGTTACTATAACTCGCTATTAACCAGAGTCCAGTGGTTTAGTCACTTCTTTCCTCTTATAACTTTTCCTTTCTTTGTTTTTTATCGCTTCTTTTTTACTGAGTTAGTCATTCATTCTGTGAGGCAAAAAGGGCTTTACAATTAACAATAATAAAAAGGAACAAGAACATATATGAAAAAAAAAAAACATATTTGGAGTACATTGATCCCTAGTTTTAGTTAAATTTGTAGATAATAAAAATTGTCACAATTGATATTATATAAAAAGAAAAAATGAGTTACCTATTTTTCTCTTCAATTTAACATTTCAAAAAAAAGAACTTTTTTTGACCCAAACTATTGTGAACTCTAAACTTGTAGTTGTTTATATATTTTTTGTTTATTTCAGGAATAGACTTCAAAATAAAAACAATAGAATTAAGAGGCAAGAAGATCAAACTTCAAATATGGGACACTGCTGGGCAGGAGCGTTTCCACACAATCACTACTTCATACTACAGGGGAGCGATGGGCATAATGTTGGTCTATGATATAACAAACGAGAAAAGCTTTGAAAATATAGTAAAATGGTTAAGAAATATAGATCAGGTTTGTGGTTTAAAATTTTACAAAATGAGTAATAAATACCCTTGTATTACATAACTATAAAAATTGACATTGGTTTGCATCATATTGAAATGATAGAAAAGTAAAATTGAAAGGGTACCTATGGTGGCTGGGGAAGCACTTGTTTCTATCGTAGTCGTTGCTTGCTTACCCTGTGTAAATGTGACAGGACTTGGCATATAATTAGGTACTTTGGAAAATTGAACTCTTAAAAGTCTCGTCTCCCTACTTTGCATCCAAACTACAAATCAGCCAACTCAAAACCAAACAAAGCCGCTATTTGGACAGGTCTGTAGCAAGATTTTTTATTTTTTGAAGCAACAAATTTTTTGTTGCAGAATTTTCTCACAAAAAGTCGAAAGACTTGGACTTAAACTTTTGTTAAAAAACGTTAATTACTCAGAAAAGCTAATTATTTCAAAAATTTGTTTTACACAGTGAATATTATAACAAAAAGCAGACAAAATATTCTAGATTTTGACACTACAAATGCTAAAAAAATTACGGCGTTGACGAAAAAAATTTTTCGACCAGTTTGTAGCAGTTCAATGTTTTAAGATAATTAGTTTATACTATTAATAGAGGCTCAATTAGTTGCAAGAAGATTTTTACAACAATTTATTACTACGTAACAATAACAAAGCAGCCAACAAGAATCTCTTAGATTTTAGATCAAAGAAATCTCTTTTAAAATACCAAGAATATTATGTTCTTTAAATGTCTTGCAACATGAAGGGCTTTTTGCATTTTTATCTAATTTTTTTAGGTAAATGCTTATTTTTAAACAACATAATTAGTTGGAACAAAAATAGTAGGCTTTTTGGAATATTATGCCTTTTGCCAACTGCAAGCTATACAAATATTTACCATTGAATTTTATCAGGAAATATTGCTTTTATTAAGAATTAAAACTAGGAAACATATTGATCAAGTAGGTTAAAGTGCCTCATTCTGAGAATTTCAATTAGTTTGTTATGACAATTAAATAAATTATTGTCCTATGCCTAGTTGGGTCTGATATTTAAAAATTAGTAATTATTATTTTTTCTCAAATTATATGATGTGTATTTTGTTTTCTTTGCTTACTACCTTTATACAGGGTGGATTCTTTAAATGAAATGGTGCTTCTAGCGGAATTAGGGAAGAGGTTATAAAAAAAAAGCCAAAAGCGAATCTTTAATGAATTTTTACGGACTTTCCGCATATGTTAAAAAAAAAATTTGGGGCCCCCAACTGGAGGCCTACCGACTATTTTTTTTCAACTAGAAGGTTCCAGTTGTGGCGCCCTTTTGGAAAGCTTGTTAAAAAATAAATTTAACACACTAGTTTTTTTTGACATCTGTCAACCAATGTGTCAAAAATTTAAAAAAAGTTATTTTTTGTATTTACTTAGTGGAATAAAGAAAATCCCACACAAGGACATTATTGGCGGCTCATTTGGGGGCCCTCACTGAAGGCCCAGGGCCTACCAAAATTTTTATTTTGCTTTTAAGAGCTTGTTAAACAACCTGGATTTTTTTATTTTGGTGGCTACGATTGGTGAAAATCTGGGAGTTCCTTTCTATCGAATTTTCTATTAAATCAAGAATAAGGGCTTTAAGTTTTTTGCGTAATAGAATTGGGCTAACTAACTCCTACTTCTACTACTACTATTAATATTATTTTTAGCACGCAAACGAGGACGTAGAGAAAATGATATTAGGAAATAAATATGATATGGCAGATAAAAGGACCGTTAGCAAAGAGCGGGGGGAAACGGTAAGTAAATAATAGTATAAAGGGTTCGTCAGCGAAAGTTTGAATATAGGAACTTTTTTATATGCATTTTCCATATGCAGACTGTCGCTGTCTTACCCTGTATATAGCTATATAGGGGCCAAAGTCACTATACTTTAAATGTTCGTTTTTTTGATAATTTTAAATAAAGAGAACCAGACAAATGAAACAAAACCATCAATCACTTGTAATGGACCTTTCATGGTAATCTTGTGAATGTTTTGGAATAATAATACAAGTATACTTAGGTATCTTTATTCATAATTAAGATGCAAAATTTTTTTGGTTAAAAGCTGAAAAATGCATTGTTTAATTTTTTTGAAATCCTGTACTAGCCTAAAACCTTATGACTTTTATTTTTTACTAGATATTCCTTGAACATTGACCCTAATTAGTTTTTTTGTAAATATTACGTCAAAATAACATAAATTTTCTCATTTACAATTTTAGATTGCCCGGGAGCATGGTATCAGATTTATGGAAACATCAGCCAAAGCAAACGTAAATATTGAAAGGGCTTTCAACGAACTTGCAGAAGCGATTCTGGTAATTTTTTCTTTCTAAAGGGCTTTAGGTTTGGTTTTTGTGTTATGAATACCTTTGTCACTTGTATGGATTCCGGGATATTTTCACCCTCTTTTGATCCCAAACCAGCCCTTGGAATGCATCTGCCCATCCTACTACTTCAAGTTTTTGGAATAGGATACAACACTGCACTCTCAAACTGACTGGAGAGTAAGTTCCTCCAGTACTGGAGATAATTGCCAGGACTGCCACATTCTAAAGAGTTCATTACAGAACCCAGTATAAGGAGGGCCAGGAAACTTGAGGAGTTCAACATGCAAGTTGAGAAAATGAATGGGGAGGACGAGGAGATGGCCTGACGTCAGCGTCAGGTTATATTCGGCAAGTCACAAATTGACCACCAAAGCAAGTTGCATGCTTCTTTAAGGGGCTAAACATATTTTAAGCCAGAACAATCTCAAAAGTGAGCCACAACAGACCCGCTGGCGTGTCATTTCAAATCAAATCAACCAGAGCTTTGGCAGTAATTAATCTTGAAAATCAAAACAAACTACCAGTTTGCTCAAACATGTACCTAAAGAAATGAAAATATCTCGATAACTACTTAAACTAGGACATTTAAAAAAAAAATAAAAAAAAACTTTTAAATTTTTGAAAAACAGCATTTTTATTTTTTTTAAATATTTTGTTTCTGGATATTTTTATCAAAAAAAAAATTATTTTCAAAATTTGGAAAATAATTTTTCAAAAAAAAATTAGGTTATGTGATACTTTATCAAAATGGGCTTTAAAATACCTATAAGACAAGGTATTACTCGCTTTTGTACGGTATACATTCTCAAGATATTACTCTTTTTGTGTACCTGCATATTTGGTTAAAATTGACTTACAGGCATTTAAAAAAATTTGTGAGAACCATACAGACTACAAAAGCCAGTGATAGTTTGTTTTAAAGGAATTTTTTGTTTTAAATTTTTGAAAAAAAAATTCAAAATTTTTAAAATATTTTTTCTTTTGATGAACCCATCAAGTCAAATATTTTTTAAAACAAAAAGTATATCATGTGATACATCATTCGAAAGGTATCTAAAATACCTTTAAAACGAGTTATAAACCTGGACAGTTTAAGTAGATATCGAGATATTTCAATTTCTTTAAGTAAGTACATGTCTGAGCAAAATTGGTAGTTTTGTAAAAACAAGTAATGTAATGTAAGTTACATGTAAAAACAAGTAATGGTCAAAAAAATTTCCATCCTCTTTATAATAAATCGATATTGGGGAGATGGTCTGCCAAACTTTTTTTTTTGTTGATTTCATATGAAATGACCCTGGTTATTGCACTGGAAAGTGCCAGACTGGCTCACCTACATATATATTGTAATAAGTTTCCTTCCTCTCAAGAATAGCCGTATTGTAGGTCCAACTACTATTGGGACAAACATGCACTATAAGTGTATCTCTGTATGTTTTTAGGGTGTATAAATATAAACGATAGAGATACAATTTTTTCAATGGTTTTAGGTTAAAACAGCGGGTAGGGAGCCGGGTGATCATGCAGGCGACCGAGTTATGGTAGATAGGAGGCAGCAAACTGGCGGACAAAGGTCATGTTGCAACTAGACAACCAAAAAAGACTATTTTTCTAGTTTTCGTTTGCCATCTATGGGCCAAAGAAGCTAATAGTGATAAGAGGTAATGAAATTGTATAAAGTGTATGCAAGGCTACATCTTGGGTGCGCTTTTATTGAGGTGCGGGAGAGAGCTAACAATTACGTAAAGATAGAGACCAAATGCTACACTAGCAAAGGCAGGGATTGCGAACAAATCATGTGGCTCGGGCAATCTTTGGCAGGTAGTAGCTTTTCTCTCTCGCACCTCATAGAAGTTTACTTTTACTTTAAATTTCAGTAATAGTCAAGATAACTGGTTGGCAATCTGGCATTGGGGTCAACTTTGGTCTAAAATATTGTTTTGGCAAATGTTTTGATTTAAATAATATTCAGACATTTACAGTGGGATTTACTAAGATCTAAAATAGTACCCCCACAGGTCTAAATATTTACACCTGTGAGGGGTACTAAATTTTAAAACCAGTTTTCAAAAAGCACTTACCCATACAGAAAAGACACAAAGTTATTCATTATTTTGTATTGCTATTGCAAAATACCATTGAAAAAATGCTTTTTTTTTCTCAAAATATACCATATTTTAGGGGAAAATGCCCTAAAAATAATTTCTTCTCAAAGGTTTTAAAATGGCAAATGGTGAATACTCCAAAAATTTGGCACATAATAGCTTCATTATCTGTGTTTGAGGTTATAAAGTTGGTGATTTTTTAGACCACTTCCGGGGGGTGGTTTAAATTTATAGCCCTTAGAAAGGATTGTTTTGTGGCAATTGGTAATAAGTTTGTTTATAATTTCCCCAAGTAACCGTTTTTACAAGGATTAATTTACCTTATTTAATATCCCAAGTTGTTCATTAAACAATAAAACACCTCCAGTTTTGTCCAGAAAAACGCCATATTTTGAGGGCACTATGAGGTAAAACAAACATAAGTGAAGGTCACTGATTATGCACGAAAAATATACCAAACAAAGAAACCCAAAACAACTATATTAATTTATTTAAAAACTGAAAGTAAAACATCGAGGTTATCTAAAAGCTCAGTCAAAAAAACTGTCCTTACTCAAAGCCCACTACACTGTTCATCAGTAGAGGTTGGTACAATCCAAGGTGCAAGCAAAGGTAAAAGATCCGAACTCGCTGGTTGTGATTGAACGCAGCGGTAATATTTTTAAACTGACATTTCGACAGTGACAGAAATGTAAAAAAAAACTTGCATTTAAGTTTTTTAATACATTTCATAAATAAAAACACCTTTTTAAATAAATACAAAATTAATCTACTCCTTGTTTTATTATTACCCATCTAAATCATTGTGCAACATCAAGTATTAGTTGGAAAAATTAATTATCAAGGGTAAGTTTTAATTAAAGTAACAATTTTAATTTGTTATACAAAGTGTTTACTATTTAAACCCCGCGTAGGTTTAAATTTTTTAATTTTCTTTTCTTCTAAATTGAAACTTTCTTCTTAAATCCAACAAAATATTGTGTTAAGATGATTATTCAATAAACAAATTTATTAAAATTCTTTGTATAAATTAAACTTTAAAATAATTAAAACCAAAAATTCCACTTAAACCTAGGACCGTTGTAAAATAGACTAAACCTTTTTAGTAAATCCCACCGTTAAGGTTTTTTTGTTAAGTTTATGCCTCTGGCTAATTTAAGGACCAAAGGAAAAGAGAACTATGTTAAATAGAAAACGACCCTGAATAAATAATCTGATCCAGTCATTAGCACCGTACAAGACTGGCAAGTTTTCCTTTTATTTATTTATTTATTTTTTTTTTTATTTATTTATTGTATACTTTACAGACACCGTATAAAAAACAGTAATTACATGCAAAGGTACTATTATTAGTAAAAACTAGCAACAAAATAACAAATCTACAAGAGAAAATAGAAACTAGAAAAAGTGAGAATAGAAAAAAAAAATAACAACTATAACACAGCCTTTAAGTTTTTAAGACTAATACAGAACAAATCTGTTTGGACCTCACTGAGTACCTCATTTGCTACTACCATCATTTTGTTGAAAGGAGATATACTATTTGGATCTACACTAAATACTTTCTGATTGTTAGGAATTCTTAAATTAATCTTTGGTACAGTAAAATTTATAAAATTAATTAAGCTACAATCTTTATATTTTACATTATTTAAGATAGAATACAGATATATCACAGCATGTTTTTGTCTTCTTTGTAACAGAGTTTTGAACCTAAAACCATCCAACATGGATTTATATGATATTTTCAATGGATATGTGTCGTTTTTCAAAACATAGAGATAACGGAGGAATCTTTTCTGCACCTTTTCAACACAATCTATATGTGTGGCTTCCATTGGCATCCAGATTTGAGATGCATACTCTAAATGTGGCCTAACCAAAGCATTATATAATTTAATTATAGTTGAAATCTTAAAATTTTTTGTGTTTCTAATAAGAAAGCCTAGAGCCTTGATAGATTTATTCTTTATATGATTAAAATGATTATTAAATTTTAAATTTGACTGAAAGAAAACTCCTAAGTCCTTCACATCACTGTCACGCTTGATTATGATATCAAGAATTTTGTAGTTATGTGAAATAGGACTGGTTTTTCTGGTAAATGTTACAATTGAACATTTTTTTATATTGAGAAACATTTTATTATTTGAGAACCATTTAATTACTTTATTAATATCAAGCTGGAGCAAATCACAGTCTGATTTTGTTCTTATAACTCGATAAAGTTTGAAATCATCTGCAAAAAGCAGACCTGTGGAGTTTGACAGGCACTCTGGCAGTGAATTAATGAAACACAAAAAAAGTAAAGGGCCCAAATTGCTACCTTGCGGCACGCCTGAGGTTGCAATGAAAGGTTCTGATTCACAGGTACCAATTCTGACACACTGCACTCTGCCCGAAAGATACGATTTAAAGAAATAGTAAATGTCCTCTGTCACGCCCAATTCTACAAGTTTGAGTAGCAATAGTTCATGATTTACTTTGTCAAATGCTTTCAGGTCGATACGCTGCAGGCTAATTCAAGGGCGGCAGAAATTCTGAAAAAGTACAAGAAATGGTGACGTTACTTGGCTGGAAAATTACGTATTACTGGAATGGTTTAAATGTTTCCAGACGGACCGACAAAGAGGCAGAGACTGAAAACTCACTGTCCGACCAAGTAGTGTTGCAGATGTACTCGCAGCATCTAAACCAAGTCTTTTATCTTCGAAAACTGTATGAAAACTTCAAAACACCTATACATATTACCTTTTTTGGTCCACTAATTTTATGTATGTGATTTAAAATAACTTCAACATAAACACACACTCAATGCTCATACCTTTATATAGGGAGGGCCACAAAAAATGAGACTATAACTTTACCAATAGTCCGATTCAAACAAAATTTGTATATGTGGAAAGAATATACTTATTATTTTTCAGAACAAGTTTCACAAATTACATTTCTTAAAAATTTAAGATTGTGGACACTTTTAAAAAATAGCAATTTTTTCATCCCTCGCGCGCCGCTGGAACAAAAATCGGTAAAGAATTAACATTGCAAGGGGTCTTTGTTCTTGGCGTATTTTTGACAGAGACTAAACCGATTCCAATAAACGTAAGAATTTGAAAAAGCCAATAAATACATTTGAATTCAACATTTAATATGACATTTTTAGAAATTTTAAGATGGCGCACAGTTGATTTTTTTAGTAAAAATAGGACCTAATTTGATTATTTTTAACGTGTTTATTTTAAGTGATACATTTTCTTGTTTATATTGGTTGAAGTTTTAAAAACATTTTTTTTTTGAGTCTGTATCGCACAGACAAAAATTTCAAGGGGGGTGAAAAATTACACCTTTAAAATCGTTCACCATCTTGGATTCGTAAAAAATGTCATTTTTGACACTTGTTCTAAAAAATATAAAGTATATTCTTTTCAGACAACTACTTTTAAAAAGTTTAATTTTTTGTGGCCCACCCATATTTATATTCATGAAAATTAATTTACAACACTTATACAGAGTGTTTTGAGGCAATATGACGACACCACACCGTATACCAAAATTCGACAGTGTAAACAACTGACTGATACTTGCCTAAAGATTAGCAAGGGCTACACTTTGTCAAGGAATAAAAAGTCACTAATCAAGTTTCTGTGCTATTTTTGAGACTTTTGGACTTTTTAGTCCTAAAATGTAAAAAATGATATCTATTTGATTATTAGATACAGCACTAAAACAAAATATCAAAAAACTGATTCATTACAGGTCATATAGGCAACTACGGAATTGATTACCATGGAAAACTTAAATAAGACAATTTCAGGGATAAAAAGTGATACTTTTATCCCTAAAATGAATGATAAAAAGTGCACGTTTTATCTCTAAAGTGCGAAAAATGTTTTTTTGTGCGCAAAAGAGATGCAGGATAAAAAATAATGTATTTTTTTTTAATCTTAAATTTTAAAAGTGCAAAAAAAAATCTGACACCCATACAAGTTACCCTCCATTCCTAGCCATAATCATAATTTTCAACATGCAACCAAATCTGACATTTCAAGCATTTTAACACTAACTAGCTAGGAGATCAAAATTATCTCTTACATTATAATTATGTGCCTTGTTTTACGAATTAATAGCCATAAGGTAACTACCACAACTAAAAATGGTATTATTTTGTTGGTACTTCTTAATATTAAAAAAAAAATAATTAAAAAGCAAGTGAAAAAAATAAACTTCCAAATTTTCATCTTTGCACTTTAACCTAAGCGGTAGACGGTGTTCGATGTTTTGAAACACTCTGTGTCATTATTTTTACTTCTAGCTTTAGGTACGCTTCATTTTAAATTCAATCGGACCAGTTTTTTCACACTGATTAGTTTCTGTGTGTAAATGTCAGGCGTCATATTGAAATTGGGCCGAAGAATTTGAAATGAACAATAGTTGGGTCTGTATCATTTTGGATACTAAACAGTTGACGTGGCAGCGTCATCGACACAATTACAACGTTTATATGCGCCTAAAACCGGTTTTATATAAGGACGGTTTGAAGTAAAATCGCTTTATCCATGTCCTTCAATAAACTTAATAATAAAGACTTAAAGCCACTCCACTCTACTTAAACGTATCGTACGCCGACTTCCAGCAAACTCATTGGTCAGATCCGACAGAAGTTGTCAATAGCACGTCAAGCGAGACGTTTTTCGGGTTTTGACCACGTTTTTAGTTATTTTCGCCTGTGTGCGTCCTGGTATAAAACCTCTTTAACTTAATAGGCGGACTTCGGAAAATTAAACATGGTACGGACTGGGGTCGAAAAAGACCCCAATTCAGTTTTGATTTATTAATTTGTGATACTGTTTTGTTA
This sequence comes from Oxystoma pomonae, assembly GCA_963921995.1. Taxonomy (NCBI): domain Eukaryota; kingdom Metazoa; phylum Arthropoda; class Insecta; order Coleoptera; family Brentidae; genus Oxystoma; species Oxystoma pomonae. The sequence continues at coordinate 18,292,552 of OY998170.1, read as the reverse complement.
CAATTTTTTTTTCAATAAATTAAGTAAGACTCAATTTTGACACATATATTTTCAAAAAACAATATACCTTAAAAGAATAATATAGTGTTAAACTAACATTTTGAAAATAAAACTTAACTTAAAATAAGAATTCAAAACATTTAAAATATTTGAACGAACCAAATTTTCTGGGGATAGATCGAGAAAAACGGCAGTCATATATCCTTTCTTCGCTATTTGAATCTGTTTGTTGCTGTATCGCTGAGTAACATTCTGTTTTATGAGCTCTTTTCCCAATTCTAGAAGAAATAATTTACGTGTCTGCGGTTTCGCTTTATTCAGAAGATTTGCAAATATTACCTTAAGATCTTCTTTTCACAGAGTACTCGCTTGCCAATGAAGAATAATCTCGGGCTTATTGCAGAATTCTTCACCAGATACTTCATCCTTCATATGCTCAGTCGACAGCAGAATAACGGCGGCATTTTTCTTCGGGACATATGACACCAAAGTGCAAGTTTTCCTAAACGCAAACATACTTGAATTTACATTTTTATACGGACCTGGTAAAAGTTCTGATGGTATGAAAGTCCTGTTTTTCGAAGAGTTCCACACAAAGTTAGCTTTTCGGCAAATTCCGAACTGGTGAAAAAATTATCCGTCGTATGACTGACCAAATCCATTACTACTCTTTGGCCTTGACCCTTTTCTGGATTCTTTTGTTGTTTTCCTGAAACAAACAATCGCTTTTAGCAAAATAATTATACCACAGCAAGGACTATATTTTTCAAGATAAATACTCACCTAAATATACCTGCATGTTGCAAAAGAACCAAGTGTCACAGTCGACCAAAGCCCATACTTTTATCCCGTATTTGTCGGGTTTGCTTTATATTTCATATACACTCTCTGCCTCTAAAAGAAACTAGTTGCTCGTCAACGAAAGAATGACTGCTTGGAGAAAGGGATTTCCTACAGTTTTTGACGAATATTTCGAATATGTCTCGTATGAGAGCTAATTTATCAACGTCTTTCCGTGCTGCTCTCGTCTCAAAGTTGTCAAACCTCAGAAAATATGTTATTTCTTTGAAACGGTCCCTGGACATCGTAGCTGGGATTATAGGATGACAATAAGCTTCCTCCTCAAACCAAAGGGAATCTACGGACTCTTTAGAAGAGCGAAGAGCACCAAGTGTTATCAAAAGGCCGAGGTATGCCTGAATGTCTGAAGCATCAACAGGTGTAAATTTTCTTCTTTTATCTGGATAATTTTGATTCCATTTATCAAAAATTCTGTTTGTCTCAACAACTATTTTTGAAACAATATCTGGAGACATAAAAAGTGAAAATACTTCTTTTATTGTTGAGAAATTGCTACTGTAAGGGGTAAGTCCCAACTTTTTAGTCAATATATTAGCCTTCTGGCGCTTGACTTAAAAACGAATAAAAGAAATGACTTTCCAGATCGTAACGTTGAGGTCACTGCTTCAAATATTAGATTGGAAGTTGAATCGTAAAAAAAAATTAAACACAATGTAGAGCCTAAATTCTAAACCAAGATGTAGGAACTGCCATGTTTTTTACTTTTATTTTTTTAATTTTTTTCAATATTATATTAAATAAAAATAATTTTATTGTTAAACACAATATTCCAATCAAATCTTATCGATTACTTTGTTTATACGGGCCTCTTTAAGCGCTTTTATATAAGGAGGGTTTACAAAATTAAAACTTTTAAGCACTAAATCGATTTTATTAAAGCGATTTAAGAATGCCGTTAATCCGAAGAGCACCAACGCTTTAAAACCGATTACTAAATATATATAGTTAATTTTTGGGAAACTGTAAGGTTAGATCATTAGGTTAGAGCGAGGGTTAGAGGGTTGACAGTACTTCGCTCAGTTGCTAGAAAATGATTTTAATATAGGTCGTGTAAACCCCTGAAAAAAGCGATTTTATTTAAAAGCCTCCTCATAATATAGCAGTGGATTTAGTCGCGTATAAACGTAGTAAATCGTAGGATGTGATATGATCCTGTGCAGACCCAATGTAATTTTATGTTTATATAGGGGTTAATTTTGCTTATGCTTTATCTTGTTTAGAGAACAAATTTATTGGAAAGTAATTATTTTAATTAGATAAGTCATGAGATCTTTTCTGATTTGTGTACTCAACGATTTGTATTAGTTTTTTGGTTAGTGTCCGTTTTTTTTTGCTAAAGTATACATTTTTTAATAAACAAAAATTCTTCGTAAAATGCATGCTACTCCTCCGACTAGGGCCGCGACAGGTATTGAATTATACATGCAATACGCCTGTAGCCGCGTTCTAGTCGCAGTACAGAATATGTGCGTACAGAACCTCACATATCACTGTTAACAAATAAAAAATCTTCACGACGATCTAAGTACTGTTTGTATTTAAATGCCTGTCGAGCAATTAGTCAGTTAAATATTTTTAGCAAAGGTCATAGCAGTCATTATTTAAGAAATGAAAAAAACACCTGCTTACCCACAAAGAACCCCGCACGAGTGCGTTATGAGATCAGAAAAATGTGTAAATAAAAATTGCTATGACTAGTTCCAGAGATAGAGACGGTCAAAGTTTAAAAAAAACGTCGTTTCGGGGTATATTGGGTACGCTCAAAAAGGCATTAACTGATCGAAATAAAATAAGTGATCGACGAATATGGGTTCCCGAGGAACCACACATGGACTTCCTTATTATTTTGTTGGTAAAACGTTAACAGGCTGTATACAGGGGCTAGTCGAAAAAATCATTTTTTGACACATGTTTATTTTCCTCTATATATACAAGAATTAAAAAATTATTTTTGAACAAACATTAATGTTTTAGTATTTTCTAGATAAACTGAACAAGTTTTTCTTCCCAGTAACAGTTACTTTGTCTAACATGTTTTTTTCAAATTTTTTACTATAAAAACTTGACAAAAATTGTTTCCTACTACGAAATAATTATTTTGCAACTTAAAAATCTAAATATTATTTTGCATTAAGTAAATAAACCTTAAATAAAATAATTTTATTTTAATTTTTTTCCCTAGCTACGAGGTACATGCAAAAAGTTCTATATCATTAATTTTTATAAAAAATTAGTAAATATTTAATTTCTTTAAAACTGATCGAGGGATTTTCATTTAATTTTGCGTACGCCTTTATCATACTTTTATCTAATACAGAGTGCAATTTTTTTATCACTTTATGTTTTGCGTCTAGGATGATGATTTTTTAAAGGTTTCTCAGGGTACTCTAAACTTACTTAACTTGCTGTTTAACACTTTTGGTGGGGCTAAATTATCAAACAAACAATAAATGACCATAAATTATGACTATGGGTAATTGCTCTCCCTTATACCTACACAGTGACGTCGCCAGAGGGGGGCTTTGGGGGTTAAAACCCCCCAGAGGGCCCAGATTCTGTTTTAATGTAGCAAAATTGTAATAATCGGTGTTTCACCATAACAATAATTAAGTAACGATGAAAATAACAATAAAAAAAGCTATAGGTAAATTGTAGTAATCGGTGTTTTACCATAACGATAATTAAGTAACGAGGAAAATAACAATAAAAAAACTATAAGGAGTAAACTATTAGGTAAATTGTAATAATCGTCGTTTTACCATAACAATTAACGATGAAAAAAATAAGAAAAAAGCTATAAAGAGTAAACTATTAAAACCTAAACTTAAATATTTTTGCGCTTGGGTAAACTACCGTAAAAACACTAGCGCTAAAGGTTTCCCGAAAAATAACAGCGTTTTACGAATAAAAGAAACCTAATTATTATTTAAATTATTATTAATTGGCCTATTAGCTGGTACATTAAAACAGAATACTAAAATTTCGCCAAATTTCGACGAAATAATGTATTTTGTGCGGGGTCCTTTGCTCCAATCAATAAAAATTAACTGACTGTATGTTTTGTGTTTTGAAAATAGTCAAAATGATATTTTTTTAATCTATAAATTCAGTTAGTTTTATATTTTATTTTTAGTTTTACTTGGTGCTTTATTAATTTCGTTGTATATATATTTTTTTTGAGCGCCTAGGGAGTGAAATAGTCTGTATTTAATTTTTAACAAAAATTCTAATTATAGAAGATGTTGGTCACTTTTCATAGGATAGAAAAGAATTAATTATATCAATGTAAAAAGCAATATCTTTTGTGTAAGAAAAAAGGCTTGATTTTGTTTATCGAATAATAAGACTTTTATGGTATGGCTAAAAATGGTGATTAATAGACGATAATCCAACCTTTCTTCCATATCCGTATTATTCAATATAAGGCATAGCATTGTGGTGATGGATTATCATCTGTTTTATTCTTATTTTTGTATAAACGTCAAAATATTTCTAATTGACATAGCAGAATGCATACAACCAGTGCCCACTGAAACTTATTTCGTTTAAACATTTTTACAACGTTTCTGTCATATCAAAAATAAAACCAAGACCAGCGCTGATGTTATTGTGACGTAGATAGTGCTAATGCAAACATTTCAGAGGGCGTTGTTTAAAATGCTGATAACTATTTTGCCGAACCAAAGAAAAATAATTGGGATATGCATCTGTTAAGTTTTTTAGATTTGTTATGGATTGTTGAGAAGGACATGATAATATTTTTAGCTTCCAGTGATTTTTTGTTGGCCTATTTTTCGCTTTTTGTAACTACCATTTTTTCATTGTAATCTTTAAAAAATGTTAAAATAAAAGAAATGTTTAATAAATAAAAATTAATTTATAAAGCTGTTATTCAAGATGTATCTATGTATATTTTTTAAAATATGTTGCGATGACACTGTTTGCAGGTAAGAGTCGATCGTTTTTGTTTAGAAAATTAACAAAATTAAGTCATATTTTATTAGGGACATTACAAAATATTTTAGTTGGATTAGCAAAATTATTATTAAGTGACGGATTTTGAGCAGGAGGTAAATGACCATTGTATATATGCATATTACAAGGTAAGTGACATTAATTTTTAGTTAGGTAATGAACTTTTTAATTAAATCGAATCGTTCTTTAACGCTTATTTAAACCGTTAGCTTTAAAATTAATAATATGGTAATAAAAATTTTAAAAAAATGTAATACTAAAACGCTACTGCTATCCTTACAAAACATATTTAACTAAATTGCTATTTTTTGGCTGTCTTCTCGACTCACTTCACTATTCTTGTCATCTTCTGCCATTGCTTCCATGCGCAGTCTTAAAAGTTCAGGATCTGCTACCTAAAAAAAACCTGGCTTTTTGGCACAATACACTCCACAGTTCACTTTTTGATTGACTTAAAAAAAAATATACTCTTCGAAAGGTATATTTTCGTGTAGATGACATCCCTAAATAGTTATTCTGATAAAAATTAAAATCTCCCATATACGTCCTACTGTGAGAACCTGTCAAAAATATGTAATTTTTTTCCCAAAATGTAAAAAAAATATTTTTAAAAAATTAAAAATTTGGGCTTATAGAGCATTCCATTCTAGACAAAAAAGTCACATAAGCATTTTTGTAGTACTAACCATTTTTTATAAGCGTAATTTAAATATTTAAAAAATTAGTTAAAAAAATATATTTTCCGAAAAAGCGATGGGGAACCTGAGAGAGAACATAATTTCAATAAAAAAACAAGTTTTTTTTGCATCACTTATAGTTTCTATACAAAAATAAAATAAGTTGAAGAAAATGGTAAAATCATGTCGATTGTATTGAACTTTTTTGCACCAAGATTTTTCTATGAAACTAAACTCTTAAAAAAAACAATTATTTGCTAAATAGTTACTCTTATCACCTATCAACGACAGTATAAAAGTTTCGACTAGATTTGAAAAGGTATCCTCTGGTGGAATTAAATAAGAGGTGCTCTCTGAAAGACATCTTTTTATATACAATAAAATAACAACAAATATTGACTATATAAGGTACTTTCCTTATTCCTGCTTCTATCTTGCCCCCTTAATCCCGGTGAGTTCGAAGGGTCTTATAGAACATTAAAAAAAAATATCAGAGCACAAAGCTTCATGTCGGTACTAGTCAGTATACGGTAATTCAAAAAATTATTTTTCTTATTTTGCAGAAATTTGGTTATTTCTTATTTTTACTTAATAAACATAAGAAAGTCAAAACTTTTTTACTGTTCTTTGATAGGTAATAAGACTACCTACTTATAGCACATAATTGTATTTTTTTTAGAAGTTTAGGTTTATAGAAAAATCTTGGTGCAAAGACGTTCAATACAATCGACATGATTTTAGCAATTTATTCAACTAATTTTATTTTTATATAGAAACTATAATTGATGTAAAAAACATTGTAACGTTTTTTTAGCGAAAATATGTTCTCTTTCAGGTTTCACATCGCTTTTTCAGATATATATATATTTTTTAATTAACATCATTAAAATTCAAAATGTGACAATTTTTTCCATTTTTCAAACATTTAAATGACCTTTATAAAAAAAACTATTAGTACTACAAAAATGTTTGTTTGACTTTTTTTGTCTAAAATGAAATGCTCTATAAGCCCTAAATTTTATTTTTAAAAAATATTTTTTTTTTACATTTTGGGAAAAAATGACATATTTTGACAGGTTTTGACAGTAGGACGTATATAGAAGATTTTAATTTTTATCAGAATAACTTTAGGGACGGCACCTACCCAAAAATATAACTTTCGAAAAGAGTATATTTTTTTTTCTTAAAATCAATCAAAAAGTAAATTGTGACTCAAGTGGTCTGATAAATATTTCAACGCATCGGTATCGGTATACCTAACGTGTTCGAAATAAAGCCAAAATAAACTACATTTTTGACTTGTTTATGCGATGTTTCGAACGATGCCCGCTTTTTTGAAGGGTGCGATGACAGGACCTCGAATCCCACAAAAACAAATGATAGAATTCATTGAATGAGATTTTTTGGATCAAATTTGCATGAGATCCTATGAAATTCTATCAGGTCTATTGGCAATGATTTTGGAGAAGCTTCTATGAGTTCTTATTGGATTGGTTTCTAGGATATTTGAGGAGTTTTTAATCATTATCATAAGGAAAATTTTATCGTGTTTTGGGTAGGTTTTGGAACAAATTTACATGAGATTCTATCATATAAACATTTTTTAAAAATTTTCTATTTGTTTTCATGGGATTAGTATCTAGGATATTTGACGAGCTTATATCATTATAATCAGATCATAAAAGCAGGTTTTTGGAGTATTTTTACATGAGCTCCTATCAGATTGGATAAGTCCTTGAGATTACTTTCTAGGATATTTGAGGAACTTTTATCGTGATCGTGATTTTAGAATACCCTATGGAAAAGTCGATTTTTTCGGGTTTTGGGTAGGTTTTGCAATTGCAACTGTCGCGATCAAATTCACTTTGAGACTCGCGCTATGATACACAATACAACTCTACCCCAGTACTGATTATTTTGTTTGAAAGTTTGAGACAATGATGTGTTTGAAATTAACTCTGTGTTTCGGACTTCCATTGTCTATATTTTATTTATACACGACGTTTCGATCAGTACAATCTCTGATAGTCTTCAGGTGCAAACTACAATCAATTCCTAAGGCTACGTACTTATATACTGTGAGAAATCACTCAACCTTGAAGTTTAAGAAGTTGGCTCCGCCCAAGGAGGGGCTTCCAAATATTTGGGATTTCAACACTTGGTTTACTGAAAATACCCTGATTCTGCCCAATAAAGGCAGCTTCAAGGAATTTTCGTTTCTTCCAATGTGACTCCTTGTGCAAAACCTTTGCTTCCGCCCACTTCATTCGGTGTTGTTTTGACCATGCATGTTCGGCGATTCCTGATTTCGTGGTTTCACCTTTTTGGGTAACGGATAGTGGTCTTTTAGTTTCGCCTATGTATGATTTACCACACTCACAAGAAACTTGGTAAATGCATTCTTTATTTTGTTTGTTCTCCGGTTTTGTTTTACTAAGAAGGCTTCGAATTGTATTACTAGATTTAAAAGCTGTTTTAATATTAAAATTTTTCGCTACTCTTCGAATTTTCTCTGATACTCCTTTAACGTATGGGATTGTGAGGAATGCATTTGCCTGGTTTTGGTCTTGTAATCTCTGTCCTGTTTGTTGAAAGTTAGAAATAGTATCTGTTATAAGTTTCAGGCTGTAACCATTCTGCTGCAGATCCTTCTTAATGTTTCTTATTTCGATTTCCAAGTCATGAGAATTGTTACAAATTTGAACGGCTCTGTTATACAAAGTTTTGATTATGCCTCGTTTGGTTGTAGCAGAATGATTTGAACCTTGATTTAAATATTGTCCTGTGTGAGTGGGTTTACGATAGACTGTTGTTCTGATGTCGCTTTCTACTCGTGTGACAAGTACATCAAGAAAAGTAATTTGACAATTTTGCTTCAACTCCATTGTGAATTTAATGGTGGGTCTTATGTTATTTAGGTGGTGAAGAAATTCTAAAAGTTGTTGGTCATTCCCGGTCCAGACAATAAAACTATCATCAACATATCTCAGCCAGAGCTTAGGTTTATATGTTGCGGTATCAACCGCGTGTGATTCGAACCACTCCATGTAGGAAGGAATCGCTAGATATTATTAGAAAGAGACTGGTTGATGACGAATCTCTTTATGAACGTACCAGCCTACCGCTGGAGGGAGTGATGGAGTTGTTGGAGTGCAGCCTACATAACTCTTATTTTCAAGTGAAAGATTTATGCTCAGGATGACGGTCTGCCAATGGGTTCATCGCTTTCGCCAGTGGTGGCCAATGTTTACATGGAGTGGTTCGAATCACACGCGGTTGATACCGCAACATATAAACCTAAGCTCTGGCCATTTGCCAATGTGACTCCTTGTGCAAAAACTTTGCTTCCGCCCACTTCATTCGGTGTTGTTTTTACCATGCATGTTCGGCGATTCCTGATTTCGTGGTTTCACCTTTTTGTGTAACGGATAGTGGTCTTTTAGTTTCGCCTATGTATGATTCACCACACTCACAAGGAACTTGGTAAATGCATTCCTTATTTTGTTTGTTCTCCGGTTTTGTTTTACTAAGAAGGCTTCGAATTGTATTACTAGATTTAAAAGCTGTTTTAATATTAAAATTTTTCGCTACTCTTCGAATTTTCTCTGATACTCCTTTAACGTATGGGATTGTGAGGAATGCAATTGCCTGGTTTTGGTCTTGTAATCTCTGTCCTGTTTGTTGAAAGTTAGAAATAGTATCTGTTATAAGTTTCAGGCTGTAACCATTCTGCTGCAGATCCTTCTTAATGTTTCTTATTTCGATTTCCAAGTCATGAGAATTGTTACAAATTTGAACGGCTCTGTTATACAAAGTTTTGATTATGCCTCGTTTGGTTGTAGCAGAATGATTTGAACCTTGATTTAAATATTGTCCTGTGTGAGTGGGTTTACGATAGACTGTTGTTCTGATGTCGCTTTCTACTCGTGTGACAAGTACATCAAGAAAAGTAATTTGACAATTTTGCTTCAACTCCATTGTGAATTTAATGGTGGGTCTTATGTTATTTAGGTGGTGAAGAAATTCTGGAGACTGGTTGATGACGAATCTCTTTATGAACGTACCAGCCTACCGCTGGAGGGAGTGATGGAGTTGTTGGAGTGCAGCCTACATAACTCTTATTTTCAAGTGAAAGATTTATGCTCAGGATGACGGTCTGCCAATGGGTTCATCGCTTTCGCCAGTGGTGGCCAATGTTTACATGGACTGGTTCGAATCACACGCGGTTGATACCGCAACATATAAACCTAAGCTCTGGCTGAGATATGTTGATGATACTTTTATTGTCTGGACCGGGAATGACCAACAACTTTCAGAATTTCTTCACCACCTAAATAACATAAGACCCACCATTAAATTCACAATGGAGTTGGAGCAAAATTGTCAAATTCCTTTTCTTGATGTACTTGTCACACGAGTAGAAAGCGACATCAGAACAACAGTCTATCGTAAACCCACTCACACAGGACAATATTTAAATCAAGGTTCAAATCATTCTGCTAGAACCAAACAAGGCATAATCAAAACTTTGTATAACAGAGCCGCTCAAATTTGTAACAATTCTCATGACTTGGAAATCGAAATAAGAAACATTAAGAAGGATCTGTAGCAGAATGGTTACAGCCTGAAACTTATAACAGATACTATTTCTAAATTTCAACAAACAGGACAGAGATTACAAGACCAAAACCAGGCAAATGCATTCCTTACAATCCCATACGTTAAAGGAGTATGAGAGAAAATTCGAAGAGTAGCGAAAAATTTTAATATCAAAACAGCTTTTAAATCTAGAAATACAATTCGAAGCCTTCTTAGTAAAACAAAACCGGAGAACAAACAAAATAAGGAATGGATTTACCAAGTTCCTTGTGAGTGTGGTGAATACCACACATAGGCGAAACTAAAAGACCACTATCCGTTAGGCTTAAGGAACATCAGACGAATACCCAAAAAGGTGAAACCACGAAATCAGGAATCGCCGAACATGCATGGTCAAAACAACACCGAATGAAGTGGACAGAAGCAAAGGTTTTGCACAAGGAGTCACACTGGAAGAAACGAAAATTCCTTGAAGCTGCCTTTATTGGGCAGAATCAGGGTATTTTCAGTAAACCAAGTGTTGAAATATTTGGAAGCCCCTCCTTGGGCGGAGCCAACTTCTTAAACTTCAAGGTTGAGTGATTTCTCACAGTACATAAGTACGTAGCCTTAGGAATTGATTGTAGTTTGCACATGAAGAGGATCAGAGATTGTACTGATCGAAACGTCGTGTATAAATAAAATATAGACAATGGAAATCCGAAACACAGAGTTAACTGATTATTTTATTATTTTATTTTTCTGACTCGTCGCATATAATTAATACACTACATTTTAGAGGTACTTACCATGCTAGGTGCACGATCAAAAATATTGCCGGCACTATCGAAAACGGGGGCCGGTTTATGCTCATATTGACTTTTACATAGCACACATTTCTTTTGCTTCATGGCCGTGTAAAGTGCCAGTCTTTCTTTCGAAACCAACAGTTTTTCCTCAGAAAGTTTTTTTTCTCTATTTGACAAGGAAATGGCCTGAGCTTGTACTTCCGCGAGATTTTCTTTGTATCTGAAAAAAAATGCAAACATTCACAACAGTTTAACATTTTATTTGGCTAGTCGGGTATTTAACGCGTACTAAATATTATTTTGATCGTTTTTCACCATTTATGTTTTGTTTTCGTTTGCTTGCGATCAAATGCATAGATCCCAGACAACACAACTTAGTCCAATGGATGTCCAGTAGAGTGTAGTTTCTGGACAATGCAGCTGTTCATTGGACAACCAAAACCAAAATAAATTTTGTCCACGACATATCTAAATTTAATTTACTATACTTTTGGGGCAGTATAATTAACCCAATTGGTATACAGATTGGACTAACCATCTTTTTATGGTTCTGTCCTTACCAAAAAAATAGTTCCATTGGATATTAAAAACAAAGAGTTTTTTTTTAACCAAAAATTGAAATATTTTAGATTGGTTTTTTTGTCATCCACTCTATCCAGTTAAAACCGAGGTTAAAACTTTTTCCCATATGGAAAATTATTATTTGGTGTCTAGTGAAGTAAAAAAAAGAACTTCCAGTGGACCTCTAAAACCACTCTGCTAATAGACATTTATTAATGGGCCAAATATGGAAGTCTGGTAGGCTAGGTTATTTGAGGTCCAATAAACTAAGAAAAAGACAAAAACTTTAAGTACATAACTTGCTGGACACAAAATGGACGTCGGCGGGATATAGTATATTTTTAGTCCATTATTATCCATTTGATATCCAAAAAATAAGTGAAAAAAAGCAGTTTTTTATGAATTAAAATTGAAAGTCCTTTGGACTCAGTTTTTGTGTCATCCACGGTATCAGGTAAAACCTTTGTCCAATGGATGTCCCTAAATGGTCCATGGACAATTCGGATGGACAATGTGTTGTCTGGGGAGGTTTAATTTTAGTGCTTTAACAAGAGTTATTTTATTAAACTTATAATAGACACAAGTTTTTCAGTTGCTGTGAAGGTTTTAAGTACGCGAACAAGTAAGGTAAAAGAAGGACGAGTAAAAATATTACCTACGTTTTTTTTAGGGTGTGTTTAAACACAGAAAAAATTAAAGTATAGGGGCTACGGATACGCCTATCGTAAGTAAATGTATTTTAAATATTTTGACCTCTTCTTTTGTCTATTGAAATGTCGACAATAATTATAAATTTTACATACTAAGTATTAAGCGTACCTGTCTTCCAAATATTTCGCTTCTCTCATGATTCTTCTGTCTTCATTAATTTTCCCTTCAACATTTCTCGATAACGTTTCCAAATCCATTTCCTTGTCAACTAACTCTCGCTCTTTTTCCATTAGTTTTCTTCGAAGACAATCCATCTCGATTTTTTGTCTTTGGATGTGGTCCCTTTCTTGGTTGACCTGTTCCGTTAGTTCCCTAAAAGTATATTGCACCTCGTAGAAAATATTTGGGACTATCAGGTAGTAGTAATAGACGAGGGGTAAACATAATCCTATTGGAAATATTAACACGCCAGGATGAACCTTTATCAGGTGATAAGTGCCAGTGCGGAACGATGCCTATTTGTGAGTGATTCAAAGTCGGAAATCAAAGTGTATGATTGTGTTTGCTGATGTGGGGGGAGGGTGATTAGTGAAACCACTGATGAGGCCACGCTGGTTGCTCAGGGCGAAACATCGTTTAATCATTTCTCTTTTCACTTTAGTCCTTTGTATGTTTGTTTTTAAGATGCTAGTTCAAGTTTGAATTTTCGTTTTTTCCATCCAAGATCTTTTGATCTTTTGTTTTTGGATTCTTTTCGATTGAAGTAACTGAGGGTTTTTAACTTCTTTCTTTTTTGTTTTAGTTATTGTTGTTCCTTTCTGTAACGTTATAGTTAAAAGGTGGATACGGAGATATGTAGTCGTATGTATATCTTACCTGGCAACTTCGATGGCGGTCTGCGCCTCGGCCTTTATTTTCTCAATTTCATAGTTGTTAACAAGTTTCGAGCTAACATCCAACCTCGATTTTTCTGCGACTATTTGTAACTTTTCTTCTGTGAGTTGCAACGTGATTCGTTCTTGTTCTTGCAACAGCGATTCTTTTAAGGTCTGAAATCATAATGTAATTATCTGTTAAAGCAACGAGGAAATAAGATAAAATCCTAATTGGTTAAAGTGTTAAGGGGAGTGTTGGCACTATTTCTTGGACACTCACAATTTCTTATTTGCCTGTACAAACCTTAAGTTGTTCCCTCTCTCTTTCAATAGATGTTCTACTAAATTCAGCTTCTCTATCCATAGCTGCGGATCTCGCCGTTAACGTAGCTGCGGCTTGTTGCAAAGCCCAGCGTTCTTCTTGGGAATTTAGGCTTTGTTGAGCTAGTTTATCTTCTAGACTTCTTACTAGGCCCATCAGTTGAGTTCTTTCTTTTTCTGCCGATTCTCGGCATTTTTCTAGAGTGGATCTCATCTCTAAAATAAAGATAATTTCAAAAAATATTTACGTGGAGGCATGGACACTGATGCCTTGCGCAAAAAGTTGGAGGCATTCGAGATATAGTGTTTTCGTAGAATACTCATGCTCGTATCCACCATTGCAAAAATTTTCCGATTAGGCTTTAATCATGATTAGATACTAATCGGTGTTTAGAATGTGGTGTTTTATATTGAAACTTTGTTTAATTAGTGATCATGATTAGATAAAATATGAAAGGCTGAAGAGCTCCGGGCCGTAGATATTTATCATGGCTTCAAAATATTAGGCAGTAGTATGCTTTACTACTATGACACTTCAGAAAAGAAGTGGACAGGGTGCTAATAGCTTACGTACGAAGAGAGCATGTTACTTAAAGAAGAAGATGTCAAAGTACCTTTCCTCTAATAAAAAACACTTACTGGATATCTCTTGTTCCTTGGCCTGAATCGATTGTTCTCTGGCAACACTCAAAACACTATAATCGTTTACAACTTTTTCTTGTAACGCTTGCAGAATTCTACTATTACTGGTTAAACTTTCAACGTTTCTATCTAACTTTTGCGAAAATTCCATACCACTAGACAACAGTTCCGTTTCTCGATTTCTAGCCTCTTTCAGTCTTTCAATTTGCTCTAAATGTTCATCTTTTAAATCGTTTATCATTCTTATTTGGTGTTCTTTTAGTTTGGCAGTTTCTTCTTTGTGATTTTCCTCAATTAACCGAAACTTTTCTTCCCACTGATCTCTTTCTTTTTCGTGTTGTCTTCTAATGGTTTCTATCTTATCTTCAACGATTTTGTTTAAATTGGATATCTCCTGTGTCAATCTTTCTTCTAGAGCTTCTGATGATTTTTCCAAGAGCAAGATTTGTTTTCTGTGAATTAGAAAGTCCATTTTATATAGTATTTAAAAGTGTTGTTTCAAGAATAATCTAATTCCTATTTTATTATATTGAACTTACTTATAGGACTCTTCCATTAAAAAGACCTCTTCGTTATGTCGCTGCCTTAATGACTTTATCAAATGGCTCTCTGTTTCTTGATGATTCTCTACTTCGTCATCTTCACTTTTAAATGATTTTGAGTACTGAATACTTACTCCTGAATCTGAACTCATGAGATTTCTAATGTGCTCGTTAATTCTTTTTTGTTGTTCCTAAAACAGGAAAAAAATGTTCATCGAGTGTTAAGAAGAGGTTTTATAGATATAGTTCCGATTACTGTTTTAGAAGATTCTTTAAAAGAATGAAATATATTTTGCTTCTAAGGATGGCTTAAAATCCAAATACTTATTCTCAATAAGTGTTGATACCTGCACACACAAACTCGCTTTGTGTCACATTGCATAGAATATAATTTCAACCAATCAGCGATCAGCAAAATAAAAATGGCGTCTTTAAATCGAAAGCTGATTGGTTGGAGTCTAAACAATACGTTTTGAGATATTATGTGCAGTTTTCTGTGTGAAGGATTTTTTACCATCATATTTTGTTCAATAGCTTGCTGCTTTGCTATGTAAGTGTTCAGAAATTTTTCGAATTGATCATTTTTTATCAATATCTGATCTTGCTGTCTTTTGATCCCTAGTAGATTTTCCTCGTATTTCTTCAGTTGCATGGAAACTAGCAAGAAAGATTCTTGTTGCTGCAGGGCCGCGAAAGAATTATGCAGATCTTCGGAAGATTTGTTTAATTTAACATTTTGGCTCAAACTTTGTTCAGTTACAGTTTGAGATTTGGTTTGGGGATTTTCATAAACTTCTTTGGTTTCCCGCTGATTTTGAACAGTTGCGGACGTTGTTTCACTTTTTACAGTTGATATGGTCGTATCTGACTTATTAATGGTAGTATTACTGACACCTAACCAATCGGGAATGTCTTCTAAAAAAAAGATAATAATAATAATACAAGATGCCCATTTTAAAGGGTATACTTGTAGTAGTATTACTAAGCTATCGTATTATTTACCTTGCCTTGAAGCTCTCGAAGTGACACTTTCCAAACTCCTTCCGACATCTTCATCCTTCTTAGTTGTATCCAACCCAGCTGATCGAAGCCCTCCTCCACTGAGTAGTCCTAGTACATCTTCCACACCTCCCACTCCAGAACCTCTTCTTCCTCTCCGTCCTCCTTTGGGAGGCTCCAAAATGAACCCTGCAGATTTTTGAAGTTCCTGATGCGGTCTAATATGAGTTTCGGTTGAAGGTTTGTTGACAATATTGGTTAGTTTGCTTTCTTTAAGTATATCATCAAAGCTTGGTGGTGGCTTCTTTTCATGTTTTGTAGAACGGGGTAGGATGTCATCCAGAATACCTTAGGAGAATATAAGAAAGAGAATTTATTTTGGGATACTCTGCCTAGGAAACATTCAACAAAGAAGTGTAAATATTACCGCTTAATGGGTCATATTTTGAAAATGTTTCTAATAGTCCTGGCCCCATCGTATACCCCCGCAAAAAAATCTAGGTCCCCAGATTTTGACTTTTGATTCATGTTTGGATCATTGTAGCAGTAATTTATCTTGGGTAGACATTAATCACCCGGGCCAAACTCTTTTAGTGACCACCCTGTATTTTTGTATTAAAAAGCTTAAAATTTGCATTTTTTTTTGCGTTTTCCTTGTGTAAAAGGCTACATATCAAAAAGTCGAAAAAATAAAACCATGGATCGAATGATAATTTCTTTCTGTGTTTTATGTATTATGTTTACGGTAATTAAAAATAAGAGTTGCCATGAAAACCGAGATAAACAGGATGGTTACACGAAATTATGAACGTTTTCCAAAAAAATTTGCAGATTCAAGATAACTTTTCTGATTTTATATATTTTTAAGGATTTTATTCGTTAAGCAAATATAAACTATATTTAAATAAACGTAATTTTCAATATACACAGGGTGTCCAAAAAACGACTTTAAATGCAAGTTTTTAAAATATTGGTCAATTTTTGTAATTTCTTTTTATGTAATAGAGAAGGTCCTAACAAACATTTTTGTAATTGTACATTTTGTTTATCTCGGTTTCCATGACAACCCTTATTTTCAATAGACATAGAATATATTACATAAAACGCAGAAAGAAATTGTCTTTCGATAAGTGGTTTTCTTTTTTCGATTTGCCAAGTACTTTTTAATATTTAGCCTTTTTCCACAAGGGATCCGAAACACACAAGAAAAAAGAAAATTTTAAGCTTTTTTAATACAAAAATACAGAATGACAACTGAATGTCTACCCAAGACAAATTACTTCTACAATGATCCAAAAACATGAATCAAAAGTCAAAATCTGGGGACCTAGATTTTTTGCGGGGGTATACGATGGGTCTGGACTATAAGATTATTAAGGCTATAGTTTCTCCCCAGATTTTAAGTAAAAAACTGGCAACGCCTTGTTTTTTAATTATTAATCTTTTGCCAGAGTGCACAGTCAAAACTAAACATCAGAATTAGCTGAAAGTTTGCAGGGGTGATCATTTTTAAATGCTTAACAAAAATATCTGAAGGATTTATCAAAATTCTCAATTATTTTTTCTTCAAAATAAAAACTCTGTGTCATCTATCCCAAAGGCCTCAAAATAATTGCGATTTGGAACAAACCCGATTTACAAAAAAAAAATAGAGAAATACTCACAATTTCCTCTGAATTACATTTTTTTTTTAAATATTTCCTTTCTTTAGCGAAAATAAAAACTAAGTTTCCTTCTTTCTAAAAGCCTGTGCACTCCGGAAAAGAGAACCGATCAATCAATTACACTTCATTGAATTTGGGAGACACACTCAGTTCAAGTGTGTTGGCCGATAAACCGCAGAATTTATACGATTCCATGGTAACTGCAGGTGTTTTGTCAACAAACTTTAAATCGGGCAGCAGTGGGACAGAAGACTATTGTTACGTTTTCTGACAGAAAACCATTCGATGTTATGTTTATCTTTCAAAAATGTGTTTTCAAAAACATTGTTCTAAAACAAATATGAAACCGCGTGTGCGGTCGCCCACCGAAAAAGGCCTAGTGCTGCGCGGGCGTTACCCCGAGTCTATCAAAGAACCAAGGGAACTTTACTGGCTCGCTGGGATTACTAGGAATTCGCATAGAAACATTCGGCGCCCATAGCCGCACATAATTTTATTTTTATTTTGAATCAACCATTTTTTTTTTATTATTGCGCCATAGTCATGTGCAATTGTACCAGTGAAATCTTGGAGTGCAAAGGATAGATATTAGAACCTCAGTTTCAAAATCACACGGATGCTTGAGTACTAACAAAACAGGTCAGTAGTCCATTTAGAGGTTGGTTGCTACCTCGTCGTTGACGCTCCTGTTTAAAATAGAATACGATTATTTCTTCTAACCTGTTGTGGGTATCAGCTAGCGGGAGTGTTTCAAATTCAATTATAAATGCACCTGTAAATGCAACCTTAAACATTACCCCCAGTTACTTTAATACGTAGTTTGGTAGCGTTTTTTCAGCAGGTAATTTTGCAATAAATGGTTTTCTTTTATTTTAGTATTTTACTTGGTTTTTTAGCAGCGCAGAACGCGAAAAGTCAAAATAAGTAACCTAACCCCAAATTTTTGCCCCGGTGCTAAAAAAATCTCTGGTGTCCCACTGTGGATAACCATAAATAAAGTCCCCGCGTTGCCATGGAAAATAAATTCAATGACGTAAAATTTTGCAAAAAAATCAGTTCGACATAGTTAAATTGATTTCCCGTACAGTGCTGCTAAAAACAATTCCCCAGATTGTAACTAGGACCTTAAAGAAAATCGGACATTTTTAAAGAGAAGTGCATTATGGTGCCTATGCTTTATCAAAATTTTACATTGACTATTATTGTCCTACCTGAACCAGATGATTTTTTGTCTGGTTTGTTAGATGTTGAAAGAATATCGTCCAAAATATCCAGACTTTTTGATCCCTTTTTGGAGAGATCTTTCTTTGCAGCCTCGGGTGTTGATTGTCCTAGCCAATCGACGTTTTTGGAATTTGAGTTCGTATTTTTTGCAGTACTTTCATCTTGACTTTTAGCAGGTAAATCAAACCTCACTTTTGGTTTCGTTGGTGAGTGGTTAAAGTTTTCCAAAGATGTTGACGTTTTTTCTGGTTTTTTATCTTCTAGCGAGCCAAAAAGGTCGTCTACAGATTTGTGTTTGCCTGTTTTGGTTAGACTATTATTTTTCGTTAACTTTGGTTCGTCGAAAAAACTATCGTCGCTTTCGTATTCATTATCTAACCCAAAATCCATTATTTTTGTAAAGAATTCCGTACAACAACATCACGTTTAACACGCCTGTATTAATGACATTTCATTGTTTTTCTGTTGTAACTTACAGCAAGGAAGTTGTCATGGTTATGAGCTTGTGTTTTGTGCTGCTCAAGATACAAACAAAGGACAACGCGGGGAGAAGATATAAGTGTTGTCTTGTTTACTAATGTGATTTTATCGAAGCTTTTCTTCATGGTTTTAAAACGGTTTTTTTTTAATTGACGGGTTTGTAAGACAAGAAATACTTTGGTCGTTTTCATGTTGTCAATTGGCCTTTTTTCTACATTAATGACTACCCACTATTAACCCAGGAGTCTCAAGTCTGCTTAACAGTTCCTCAAAAACTATTAGTCTATGGACAAATCGGGCAAAAAGGGGGTTCATGTGCAAATCGTGCGAACTTTATGCCGATAAGCTAACTTTGTTAAGGGTAGCTCATAGATCACGCTTTGACACCACTTTTTTTGCATGGTACTTTTAAAAACGCTGTAACTTTCTTAAAAAGTAACATCGAGGGTCGAAAAAGACAGTAGGACGCTTGTTCTTGAACGACCGTGAGGTCCACGGAAAATTTCGCTCGCCTCACCTCACGGTCGGTCAAGAATAAGCGTTCAGACGATTCAGGGGAAACACACGATAAAATTGTTTTCTATAAAAAAAAGTCAAATTTTGCTTTGTTTTGTCACAAAAAATAAAAAAAAACCTAATTTTTAGTTTTTTTTTTTTTTGAAAAGCAGTTATTTATTTTCAGAAGCCATTTGCAATAATATTAAGGCAAAATTAAAAAAAGTTTTGAATGTAGAGTATTATATAATATATAATAATTACATTTATTTCAACGGAAAAACAAATTGGTTGTCACTAGAAAAACCACGCGCGAAGTTATTTTTTACAAGCTTTTATTTAACTTCACCACTTGTATGTATGCCTGTTCGGGTCAAATCTTCCGATTGAATTCAAATTTGGTATGCGATTATAGTTTCCGTGACAATACAATAATATGGTATTATTAGGCACACTATCCCCCCCCCCCTACGAGAGGAGTGGAGGGGGTAAAACTCCTAAGTTTTTCCGATTTGAACCAAAATTGGTATACGTGGGTTTTTGGGGATAATGAATACGAATTTTTAATCAGATTTCGAAAATTCAATATGCCGCCATATATATATATATATATATAAAAAGTATCGCCTTTTGTCTAGCTTGTTTCTGTAATTTTTTAAATGCAAAAAACCGTTAAAAATATGTGGTTTTTAGCCTATTCGCTAATTATTATAATTTTTTGAAAATCCCAAAACTGATAGAAGATTGTCGTTTTTAGATTATTATCAAAAAACGTTAGCTGCGTTTAAAAAAAGTATGAGTATTTGTCTTACGTCTTTCTGTAATTTCTTAAAAGCAAAAAACCAATAAAAATATGTGGTTTTTAGCCTATTTGCTAAATATTATTATTTTTTGCAAATCCCAAAGCAAAAAACTGTAAAAAATATGTGGTTTTATAATTTTTTATAATTTTTTGCAAATATTATTTTTTGTAAAAGAATGTGGTTTTTAGATTATTATCAAAAAACGTTAGCTGAGTTCAAAAAAAGTATCGCCTTTTGTCTAGCGTGTTTCTGTAATTTTTTAAAAGCAAAAAACCGTTAAAAATATGTGGTTTTTAGCCTATTCGTTAATTATTATTATTTTTTGCAAATCCCAAAACTGATAGAGGAATGTGGTTTTTAGACTTTTATCAACAAACGTTAGCTGCGTTCAAAAAAAGTATTGCCTTTTGTCTAGCGGGTTTCTGTAATTTTTTAAAATCAGAAAACCATCAAAAATATGTGGTTTTTAGACTATTCGCTAATTATTATTATTTTTTGCAAATCCCAAAACTGATAGAGGAATGTGATTTTTAGATTATTATCAACAAACGTTAGTTGCGTTCAAAAAAAGTATCGCCTTTTGTCTAGCGTGTTTCTGTAATTTTTTAAAAGCAAAAAACCATTACAAATATATGGTTTTTAGCTACTCGCTAATTATTATTATTTTTGCAAATCCCAAAACTGATAGAGGAATGTGGTTTTTAGATTTTTATCAACAAACGTTAGCTGCGTTCAAAAAAAGTATTGCCTTTTGTCTGGCGTGTTTCTGTAATTTTTTAAAAGCACAAAACTGTTAAAAATATGTGGTTTTTAGATTATTATCAAAAAACGTTATTTGCGTTTAAGAAAAGTATCGCCTTTTGTCTAACGTGTTTCTGTAATTTTTTGAAAGCACAAAACCGTTAAATATATGTGGTTTTTAGACTATTCGCTAATTATTATTATTTTTTGCAAATCCCAAAACTGTCTGCCTTTTGTCTAGCGTGTTTCTGTAATTGTTTAAAAGCAAACAACCGTTAAAAATATGTGGTTTTTAGCGTATTCGCTAATTATTATTATTTTTAGCGAATCCCAAAACTGATAGAGAAATGTGGTTTTTAGATTATTATCAACAAAGTTTAGTTGCGTTCAAAAAAAGTATTGCATTTTGTCTAGCGTGCTTTTGTAATTTTTTAAAAGCAAAAGCCGATAGAAATATGTATTTTTTAGCCTATTCGCTAATTATTATTGTTTTTTTGCAAATCCCAAAACTGATAGAAGAATGTGGTTTTTAGATTATTATCAAAATTAAAAGAAGAAAACCGATAAAAATATGTGTTTTTTAGCCTATTCGCTAATTATTATTATTTTTGCAAATCCCAAAACTGATGGAAGAATGTGGTTTTTAGATTATTATCAAAAAACGTTTTATGAGTTCAAAAAAAGTATCGCCTTTTGTCTAGCGTGTTTCTGTAATTTTTAAAAGCAAAAAACCGTTAAAAATATGTGGTTTTTAGCCTATTCGCTAATTATTCTTATTTTTTGCAAATCCCAAAACTGATAGAGGAATGTGGTTTTTAGATTTTTATCAACAAACGTTAGCTGCGTTCAAAAAAAGTATTGCCTTTTGTCTAGCGAGTTTTTGTAATTTTTTGAAAGCAAAAACCGATAGAAATATCTCTTTTTTAGCCTATTTGCTTATTATTATTTTTTGCAGTTCCCAAAACTCACAGAAGATTATAGTTTTTAGATTATTAACAAAAAACGTTAGCTGCGTTCAATAATAGTATCGCCTTTTGTCTTACATCTTTCTGTAATTTTTTAAAAGAAAAAAACTATTCGCTAATTATTATTGTTCTTTGCAAATCCCAAAACTTAAACAAGAATGTGGCTTTTAGACTCTGTTATCAAAAAACGTTAGCTGCGTTCAAAAAAAGTATCGCTATTTGTCTTACGTCTTTCTGTAATTTTTAAAAAACGGTAGCTGCTTTCAAAAAAAGTATCGCCTTTTGTCTACCGTGATTCTTTAATGTTTTAAAAGCAAAAAACCTATAAAAATATGTGGTTTTTTAAATATTCGCTAATTATTATTATTTTTTGCAAATCGCAAAACTGACAGAAGAATGTGGTTATTAGATTATTATCAAAAACGTTAGCTGCGATCAAAAAAAGTATCGCCTTTTGTCTAGCGTGTTTCTGTAATTTTGTAAAATCAAAAAACCGATAAAAATATGTAGTTTTTAGCCTATTCGCTAATTATTATTATTTTTTGCAAATCCCAAAACTGATGGAAGAATGTGGTCAAAAAACGTTAGCTGAGTTTAAAAAAAGTATCGCCTTTTGTCTTACATCTTTCTGTAATTTTTTAAAAGCAAAAAACCGATAAAAATATGTGGTTTGTAGCCTATTCGCTAATTATTATTATTTTTTGCAAAATCCAAAAGTGCTAAAGGAATGTGGGTTTTAGATTATTATCAAAAAAC
This sequence comes from Oxystoma pomonae, assembly GCA_963921995.1. Taxonomy (NCBI): domain Eukaryota; kingdom Metazoa; phylum Arthropoda; class Insecta; order Coleoptera; family Brentidae; genus Oxystoma; species Oxystoma pomonae. The sequence continues at coordinate 18,269,933 of OY998170.1, read as the reverse complement.
GTTAGCTGAGTTCAAAAAATGTAAGGCCTTTTGTCTAGCGTGTTTCTGTAATTTTTTAAAAGCAAAAAACCGATAAACATATGTCGTTTTTAGCCTATTTGCTAAATTTTATTATTTTTTGCAAATCCCAAAACTTATAGAAGAATGTGGTTTTCAGATTATTATCAAAAAACGTTATCTGCGTTTAAAAAAAGTATCGCCTTTTTTCTCTCAGCTATATCACACCCCTTAACTCGAAAATATTTAAATAAAAATGACTTAACTATAGCGGCCATATTGGATTCTTTCACTTAAAAGCCAAAATATTTAAACGAAAATATCACTATTCGATTAGACATCCCTAAAACCCCTTGAATTGATATATCACACTCCTACATACGACCTTATTGACTTTCTATGAATTTTAAAGGGGCCCTGCAGTGGTGACTTTAAAGGGCCGTAGCTTCCAAACGGCCCGACTGACCCCCATTTTTTTTTTTGCTTTTGTTTGAAAAGGATTCATAGGGTTACAACATGATACAATTGCTACGTTTTCATGGGAATTGAGTTCGTTCTGAAAACGATTTCAATCCGATACCGTCCATGAAAACGCTTGTTTTTCCAGTATTCAAATCGATTTCAATCTAGATCCGACCCTGAAAATTTTTAGGGTTGGATCAAGATCGTATTGAGATCGAAATACCGATTTTCCATGAAAACGGGGATTGACTTTACACATGCGTATTGCGTCGGATTACCAGACAGCCGCCAAATTATATTTTATTGCTCTCACTCTTTTTGAGAGAGAGAGAGAGAGAGAGAGAGAGAGAGAGAAATAGAAGTGAAACTGTGGAACCGGCATTCTAAAATTTGGTGGAGTATATAGAAAAAAAAAGATTAATAAGATAACCTTACTTAAATAACTAAAAATTTGTTTTTTTAAAGAATTAAAAAAAAATTAATTATGGAAAATAAAAGAAATATTTGGCTCGACAGTCAGTGCCAGTCCAGCATTTCTTTCTTCACTTCCACTTGCAAAACAGAGTAGCAATTAAAATTTAAACAAAATATGTGGCAAGGGCCAACATCATCTTTTGAATAAAATACATTTAAAAAAAAGTACCAAAACTCAAAAATGAATATTTGACAACTATGACACATGTCAGCCTCCAAATATCAAAATTTGAAAACCTGTCATGAAAACTCATGAAAAAAAAGTTTTCAAAACATATTGAAAACGAATTCAATATCCATGAAAACGTAGCAAATATAAAGCAATTTGACCGTGACTGCATTCTGATATCATAATTTAATAAGAGCGAATTTCAGGGTAGCTGAAGCATCTGAACAAAATCCTAGCTATTTGTGCTAGGCTATTTGTGTTTTGAAAGTTTAAATTTATTTTAATATTTCTTAAATACAAACTATTTTTAATTTTCGTTTTTTATTAGTTTCTTATAAACAAATTTTGTTGGGAAAAATATATTTTAAAATACTTAAACGTTATTTAAAAAATGCCGTTCCACCATATTAAGATCGCCATATTTGTTAAAAAATATATACATATTCTGGGATGGCCATAAAAATTGATCTGGGCCCGTTTTACAAATTTGGATTACTTTCCAAATGTTACTTTCAATTTTTACTCGTTATTTTAACAAGACTCAAAAACTACTTAACCGATTGAAAGGTTTGAACTTAATTTGAACTAAGCGTCAACATAGCTACTTTTTTATATTTTCTTTTTTTTCGTAGATCAATACTAGACCAAAAAATAAAAAACTTTTTTGTTTTTTTTCTTATATTTTTGTATAAGAATTATACCTTTTTAATTTTTTTGTTTTATTTTGTTTTATCAAAATCAAATAAAAAATAAAAAAGTTATAAATACTTAAAAAATACAGCCTTCCGCCATTTTGAAATTTTGTTTAAAAACGCATATTGTAGAATAACAAAGGGTTTAAACTTGATATACTAAGCTTATTTAACAAATTTGGGTTATCTGCAAAAAGCTCTTGTAGTTTTGGGTAATATCATGAATTCCAAATATAAAATATAGCCCAAAAACCCCTATTTTTGACCAGTTATTTTAACATACCTTAAAAACTACTTAAGCCAATGGAATCTTTGAACCCAATTTGAACTCATCAAAAAGGCTATCTTTTTTATTAAACCTTTTTTTTTTGTTAAATCAATAATTTTAAACCCTCGAAAAAAAAACCGGAATAAAAAGCACCAAAAAAATAGTAGTTTCACAACTAGTTACTAAAATAGTGCTTTTTTACAAGCGTTGGTTTAAATAACGAGTGCAGCGAGGTATTATAAAATGCGATTAAAAAAAACACACTTTAGCCGCCTGTTGTTAACACAATTTTTTTTAATCCAAGAAAAACAGGAAAATACTTTTTTTTATACCTTCATCAAAAACATGATTTTAGTAACTGTCTGCAGATAACTAAAGCATGGCTTTTTTGATTACCGATGCAAAAAAAATTTTTTTTTTGATCACGGGGCAAAAAAAGATTTATGTCCGTTTTTTACCCAAAATTAAAGAGAAATAGCGGAAAATAGTAATATTGAAAAAATGTAATTATTCTTGCCTAGGAATTAAGCCATTTCCGTAGTTTTTAAGAAAAAATCATTTAAAAATGTCGTCAAATTATCAAATTGTCAAAGATTAAAATATCCCAACAATGCACGTCACCGAGTAAAAAGACACATCGCTATGGAAACGATTGTTATTTCATTTACCAGCCGCCTTGATTTATAGTATAAAGATGATGTGTTGCGAGAAATTCTCTTCGTTCGAGATTTTTAAAAGTATTTTCCTTTTTTTTGGATTTTTTGATAAAGGTATTAAACAAAATAGTGCTAAAAACTCGCGGCTAAACTGTGCTTTTTTTTACTCGCGTTTTTAAATACCTCGCTGCGCTCGATATTTAAACCAACGCTTGTAAAAAAAAGCAATATTTTAGCCAGTAGTTGTTAAAACTACTATTAAAAATCTCGAACGAAGAGCACTTCTCGCAACACACCATCTTTACACTATAAATCAAGGCAGCTGGTAGCGATGTGCCTTTTTTTTAATCTTTGACAGTTTGATATTTTGACGATGTTTTTAAGTGATTTTTTTCGTAAATACTTGGTGACAACTGGCGGAAATGGCTTAGTTTTTAGGAAAATAATTAGATTTCTTCAATATTACTATTTTCCGCTATTTCTCTTTAATTTTGGGTAAAAAACGAACCGAAATCTTTTCGCACCAGTGATCAAAAAAAAGTTTTTTTGCATCGGTAACCAAAAAAGCCATGCTTTAGTTATCTGCAGACAGTTACTAAAATCATGTTTTTGATGAAGGTATAAAAAAAATATTTAACTAACCCACAAGCAACCGAACCCAAGCTAAACCAATTAACCCGAACTATTATTTTAAAAGTTTTGTTGTCCCTACGCCTACTTGCTCTTGCACCCACTTGTCCCATTCCGGAATTTCTTTGCAAAAATGTGGTTTTGCCTTTTTTTGGCCACAGGCCCGTGCCTTTACAATTTACCCAATTTTTAGCTCATAAATTTCAATTCTTAATTCATATTATTACATAAGTGGTTACACGTCTCGGTGCACACACATGTTTTTAAAGTTCTTGTACTTATATGAGCAACCAAAACCGTTTTTATGTGACGGGTTTGGGCTTTGAATAATATTAATTCGAATTAACATGTACACGCCTTTCCTTATGCAATTCAAAAATTTAATTTGATTTAAACTTTTCATCCTATGAAATCGAAATAATTGAATACGTAAACGCCCTAATATTTAAAACAAATAAAGATAAAATCCCCTTACTAGAGACCTTTTGCACCTCCAAATCCCCGTTAGGTGAGTTTTTCGCTTAATAACGCGTTGTGACGTAGCTAACGTCACCTTATTTTTAAGAAAGCATTTTTAGTTTTTGCACGCCGCCTTTGATGTGTTTATGGTCGACTTTATACGGTATTTATTATTATAAAGATTTACAAAAAGAATTTGTCCAATAATATTTTTCATTTAGAATATCTTATTCTTGTGTTTTTTACGGTGAATTTTAATCATTATAATAATCTTTAAAAATTTAAAAACACAACAGAGAAAAGGGAGGTTATGATAAACAGATCGGAATCACTTGCCATAGTTGCCAGTGCCAATCAATGTTTTACGTATCTTATAAAATTCTAGCTAAAGAAAATTATTAAACAAAAATTGGCACTTATCTTTACAATTAAAAAGAATACAGAACATATCTGCATTCAAAAACCAATTTTAATTTTTTGTTTTTCTGCTTAACGTTTTACTGTCTGCAGATCCAGCAAACACGGTTCCCTCGGGCCTTCGTCGAGCCGATGTCGAATGCCGAATTTGCCGTCATCGGCATGACGTCGATTTACGACATCGGACCAGTAGTATTTTTTGTCCGCTTTGCGATGTAGGCCCAATGTATGTTTGCCGACGCAACGTTAGACTGTAGCCCGCCGTCGGACCAATGGTAAATTTTTAGGGTCCGATATGGTTTAACCACATGGTACCGACTATCCGCCCATATAGCTGCTTAATTTGGTCGGTCTAACGTAGGCAAGCTGTTCTCGGCCCGACATCGGTAAACTATTCAAGTCCGACATTGGTTTGCTAAAGCGGTCCAACGTCGGCGATTGACGAAGGTCCGTCGGTGGTAGCTTAAAGCGGCCCGACAATGGCACACCACAAAAGTCCGATAATGGGTGGATATATAATAAGGCCCCACATCGGCCTCTCAAAGCGGGCCGACGTCGATGATTGACGAAGGTCCGTTGGTGGTTGCTTGACACGATCCGACATTGGCAAACTACAAAGTTTCGATAATGCGGGTGCTTAACCAGTCGGGGTGGTTTACGTAGCGGAAGAGGTGTTTCTTGTAGAGAAGTACCACCATCTTGTCAAGTCCGCATTCTAGTTTTGAAATATCTTAGAAATTATTAAGCAGTTTAAAAATCTTAATGTGACGTACCATCGTCTGTTACCAGTTATCGACCAATCGAACAAAAATCTGATCAGGCCATCGTCGGTCCCAAAATCCTAAAATCGCCAGTTGCCGATTCTCGATCAATCAAACAAAGTTCCAATCGGACCATCGTCGACCCTAAAGCAGATACGGTTTGCGTTGGCATAATGTCGACTATAGTAAATCGGACCATCGTCAGTTGCCGATTCTCGACCAATCAAACAAAGTTCCAATCGGACCATCGTCGGCTCTAAAGCAGATAAAGTGGTCGTCGGCATAATGTCGACTATAGTAAATCGGGCCATCGTCAGTTTTCGATTCTAGTCCGATTAAACAAAGTTCCAATCGGACCGTCGTCGGCCCTAAAGCAGATAAAGTGGGCGTCGGCATAAAGCCGACTATAGTAAATCGGGGCATCGTCAGTTGCCCATTTTCGACCGATTAAACAAAGTTCCAATCAGACCATCGTCGGTCCTAAAGTGGTGTCGGCATAAAGTCGACTGTAGTAATGTGTTGTTGATTATTGAACGAAAACTGAAAATCGCAATCTGTCCAATATCTGTCCAACGTGTAGTCGCCGATGCCGACACACTGCCGACATTGGCCTGATTCAATGCCGACGATTTGTGTTTGCTGGGCTTATCTGATTTTTTTAAAGCTTAAAATCAGATAAGGAGATGAGCCCAAATTTTTTTTTGCAATAGATAATTAGCCCGTAATTATCCCGTAATTCCTACATTAAGAAAAATTTGATTTTTCGAATGCAGCTGTAGGACCTGATTGGTTTTCTAAGTCTGTGAATAAATTCCAGGTTTTCTTTTTCTATTTTTTCAATGCTTTTGACCACGGTTATTGGTAAAGAGCATTATTCCAATAAATATTGCTAAAAAAATTCCCGCTGTTGTCCTTATCTCAATACCTACTTATTACTTATTTGTGTGGGGCGATAAGTGGTGTTTGTACTAATAAAATGATACATGGCTTACCGATAAACAAAAAAAAACAGTGGAAATACCGCGTTCTAGATCGACCAATGCCATAAACGGGATAAAAAATAATAACTTGATTTCATTCTCAATTTCGTTTCGTAAAAATCGCATCAGTGCAAGTCTGGTTCTCTTTGAGCGAAGTACTGAGAAGAAGCTTATTTATTAGTCAGCGTCATTTTTACTTATCTGCAGTGAGATCATCATGTCTATCAGAGCTACTAAAAGTGGTTTGGCCGCCGAGTCCCAACAGAAGGTAAGTGTTTCATTATTAGCCCTGTTTTATCTCTAATTTTTACGTTTCTCTAACTTTATCAAAAATGGGAATATGAAATAAAATCTATATCAATGATTTTTATTGATTTTATATGTTTGATGTACTGGGTATTCCATTTTAAAGGACGTAGGTACCTGGGTTTTTTCGAAAACTGATTAAAATTTTAAAAAATCACAAAACACGTCGATTTTGTTTGGGGGTGAGCTTTATCCCAAAAAATTTAAATACTCTATTTTAAACTTACATTAAACATGTTAAAATTTTAAAAATTCAGCGATTAGTTTTCGAGATATTCATTCAAAATATGGGAAAATTTCACCCCTATTTGACGTGTGTCAGAAGTAAAAATGCAATGATAAAATATGCCTACTATTGACGAAAACAAGGTCGACGTTTCCTAGAATAATAAGATTTTTGTATTGGTCTGTGCAACTTTGATAATACCTTTCTCAAATAACAATTGCTCAATTTTTTAGAAAACTTGTTTGTAAAGGCATCGTACAAAAATTCCAATATAGCCAAAATCCGCTCCCCCCTTACAACGAGAATCGATGTGTTTTAAGATTTTTTTAAATTTTCATCAGTTTTCGAAAAAATCCAGATTTTCCCTTTTAAATGTAACACCCAGTATACGCGATAACTCGACGCTTAACTCGTAGAAGTTTTTCAGGTATTTTATTGTTTTTACACTTATTTTCTTAGGTACTACTTTTTGACTTTATGCAACTTTATTGAATGCGTTACTTATTCCTTCAAAATAAATTTTACTGGCAAAAAAGTTAAAAAATGGAAAAATATTACATTAAAATTAACGAAATTTTGTATAGTAAATTCCTTCATTCTGATTTCGTCTGAAGTTGTTTTTTAAAAGTCTATGGTCTGAACCAATTGTGATAAATAGTTGATTTTACAGAGAAACGTTATTGGTTTACTTTATAGAATACCAGTTTAGCGCGAGAGACTCTGGGTTCAAATACCTGTCGAAGCAAAAAGCCCATACTCCGCGCCTGTAAAATAGGGTTCTAAAAGTTTCCTTTATTTCACCCCTTTTTGACGTGTGTCAGAAGTAAAAATGCAATGATAAAATATGCCTACTATTGACGAAAACAAGGTCGACGTTTCCTAGAATAATAAGATTTTTGTATTGGTCTGTGCAACTTTGAAAATACCTTTCTCAAATAACAATTGCTAAATTTTTTAGAAAACTTGTTTGAAAAGGCATCGTACAAAATTCCAATATAGCCAAAATCCGCTCCCCCCTTACAACGAGAATCGATGTGTTTTAAGATTTTTTTAAATTTTCATCAGTTTTCGAAAAAATCCAGATTTTCCCTTTTAAATGTAACACCCAGTATACGCGATAACTCGACGCTTAACTCGTAGAAGTTTTTCAGGTATTTTATTGTTTTTACACTTATTTTCTTAGGTACTACTTTTTGACTTTATGCAACTTTATTGAATGCGTTACTTATTCCTTCAAAATAAATTTTACTGGCAAAAAAGTTAAAAAATGGAAAAATATTACATTAAAATTAACGAAATTTTGTATAGTAAATTCCTTCATTCTGATTTCGTCTGAAGTTGTTTTTTAAAAGTCTATGGTCTGAACCAATTGTGATAAATAGTTGATTTTACAGAGAAACGTTATTGGTTTACTTTATAGAATACCAGTTTAGCGCGAGAGACTCTGGGTTCAAATCCCTGTCGAAGCAAAAAACCCATACTCCGCGCCTGTAAAATAGGGTTCTAAAAGTTTCCTTTATTTCACCCCTTTTTGACGTGTGTCAGAAGTAAAAATGCAATGATAAAATATGCCTACTATTGACGAAAACAAGGTCGACGTTTCCTAGAATAATAAGATTTTTGTATTGGTCTGTGCAACTTTGAAAATACCTTTCTCAAATAACAATTGCTAAGTTTTTTAGAAAACATGTTTGTAAACGCATTTAAAAGACCTTGAAGTCTATTGTACAAAAATTCTAATATAGCCAAAATCCGCTCCCCCCTTACAAAGAGAATCGATGTGTTTTCGAAAAAATCCAGATTTTCTTTTTTAAATGTAATACCCAGTATACGCGATAACCCGACGTTTAACTCGTAAAAATTTTTCAGATATTTTATTGTTTTTACACTTATTTTCTTAGGTACTACTTTTTAACTTTATGCAACTTTATTGAATGCGTTACTTATTCCTTCAAAATAAATTTTAATGGCAAAAAAGTTAAAAAATGGAAAAATATTACATTAAAATTAACGAAATTTTGCATAGTAAATTCCTTCATTCAGATTTCGTCTGAAGTTGTTTTTTAAAAGTCTATGGTCTGAACCAATTGTGATAAATAGTTGATTTTACAGAGAAATGTTATTGGTTTACTTTATAGAATACCAGTTTAGCGCGAGAGACTCTGGGTTCAAATCCCTGTCGAAGCAAAAAACCCATACTCCGCGCCTGTAAAATAGGGGTCTAAAAGTTTCCTTTATTAAATTAAATTATACTAATTTACATAAATAATGGTTTATTATTGGTACCTTCCATGGCTCGCAATGTATAAATGTACAGGGTGATTAAAAATAAATAAAACAAGGCAATTACTAAAACACTGTTTGTTGAACCATTGTTCATCAGACTCATTCAATATCAAACTCGGAATTCGTAAAACCCGTAATTTAATTATCAGAAAATTTTTGCTAAATTGATTGCGCATTCGCCAATAACACATGAATGCAAGACGGGTGAATGCAAGTCACATATACACACAAACTATTGAACTCTGCGCCACCTGCGTGTACGCCTCCGGTTTATGTGGTATTGGCGAATGCGCAATTAATTTAGCAAAAATTTTCTGATAAATTACGGGTGCTACGAATTCCGGGTTTGATTTTGAATGAGTTTGATGAACGATGGTTTGATTAAAAATGGGTCTAATAAATTTCGAATTTGTTATTGAATGGGTTTGAAGAAATAAGGTTCGGATAAAAAATTGGTTTAACGAATTGCTGTTCCTATAGTGAACGATTTTATAATTGAAGTTTCTTTTATTTAGAGGGTTTGATTTTGCACATTCTGATAAACCATGGGCGTCCCTTTAAGTGGGTTATATGGTTTAGCTACTAATTAAAATATTAATAAGTCTCATCTTGCATTCACCCGTCTTGCATTCATGTGTTATTGGCGAATGCCCAATTAATTTAGCAAAAATTTTCTGATAAATTACGGGTGCTACGAATTCCGGGTTTGATTTTGAATGAGTTTGATGAACGATGGTTTGATTAAAAATGGGTCTAATAAATTTTGAATTTGTTATTGAATGGGATTGAAGAAATAAGGTTCGGATAAAAAATTGGTTTAACGAATTGCTGTTCCTATAGTGAACGATTTTATAATTGAAGTTTCTTTTATTTAGAAGGTTTGATTTTGCACATTCTGATAAACCATGGGCGTCCCTTTAAGTGGGTGATATGGTTTAACTACTAATTAAAATATTAATAAGTGTCATCTTTTTGAAAATTCGTTTATTAGTTTTAAATTTATACCATTTCTTCTTCTTCAAGTGCAATGCTCTTTTCGAAAGGCTATCAACAGCGCGATCTGCACCGTGTCCACTTCTTTTCGAAAAAGTGTAAACCATTTTCTAAGATTTTTAAGCCATGATATTGAAAACTAGCTGCCTTACTCCATTTAAAGTGTTCACCCTGTGGAACCTCTACTATTGTCAGCAAAAAAATTGTGAAAGCGTCAAATTTCCTGTTCGACCTTTTACTAACCAAAAGGATGATTTATCATAAAAATAGATCGTTTAGAACATCATTTCCAATTTAAGCAATAATACAGGACGGATAAAAACATATTTAAATACAATAAATAATAATAGTAATAAAAAAATACTATGTAACTACTACAACCCGAACAAAGCCACGGTTCGGATTTTTTATATATATATATATGTGATATATATATGTGATTTTGGATAGGTTTTGGAATAGATTTATATAAGATTCTATCAGGTCTGTGGGCAAGGATTTGTTTCTATGAAATCTTGTAGCTTATACGGCATTTGAGGTAAGAAGATTTTATCGGGTTTTGGGTAAGTTTAGGGGGAACAAATTTCTATAAGGTCTTGTAAGATTCCATCAAGTCTATGGGTAATTATTTTTGAGAAGAATTATTTTGGTTTTTAGGATAATTTGAGGGTATTTTATCTAGATTTTATGGGCAAAAAGATCAGGTTCTGGGTAGGATTTGGAACAAATTTATATGGGATCCTATGAGATTTTTTAAGGTCAATGGGTAATGATGTTTGAGAAGTTTATATGAGTTTTCTTGAGACTAGTTTTTAGGTTAATTTGATTTTACGGGGATTGTACAACTACGACTTTAAGGCTCACTTATCATTATGGTGATTAATTGCCATTTGCACCAACGTTAAGTCTGTGTTTTAAGTCGGACTTAAAGTTTTGATATCTCTCAGAAGCACGCAATAAGAGAGAGAGAGAGAACTTTTAAGTCAGACTTAAAACACAGACTCAACGTTGGTGCAATTGGCAATGAGGATAAAGTCACAAGATCAGGCAGTTTCGCAAAATGTTTAGGTACCACTTCTGGAGTTTTTCGTTTGCATTTAACATTATGACCCAATAAACTTGCAAGATGGGATTCTATCAGGTTTAAGCATGGGCAATGTTTTTAAAAAAGTTTCTATAAGTTCTTGTGGCCTCTAGAGTATCAGAGGACTTTTTATCATCGTGATTTTAGGAGATCAGATAATATGGGCAAGAAGTTTTTATCGGGTTTTGGGTAGGTTTGGGAACAAATTTATACGAGATATATATCAGTTCTATGGGCAAATGTTTTTACGAGGTCTTGTAGGATTGGTTTTTTAGGATATATGCGAAATTTTATTATTATCGTGGTTCGAAAAGGTTCTATATGTGCCAGAAGGTTTTGGAACAAATTTATATGAGATCCTATGAGATTTTATAAGGTCTAAAGGAATAATTTTAAACAAGTTTCTATGAGTTCTTTTGGGATTGCTTTTTAGAATATTTGAGGATCGCTGTGCGATCTCACGGCGAGGTTACCTTTATTAAAGTAAGTCATAAGGGTAGCAATTTCCTTCAGGAATATTCATTTGCATGACAATGCATTTTTTCACGTTTTTCCATGACCCAATAAAGTTGCCGATGCGTTCACCCTATAGACTTCAATCGTCCACGAGTGCTCAATTGTGCGGAACAAAGACACACCATGTCCGAGCCAAGGTGTGGAACAAAGACGACCAATCTAGATGTTGTTCGTTTAATCTTTGTGCCGGCTATTTTGAAGCCTTATTCAGTGCTGTTCCGAAACTCTGGCGGTGAACGTAGAATTTATTTAAATTCCGCACCATAACGGCGCGTTTTTGAAACCTGTTTTTTGTTGTTCTCTTATCGCGAAAAAAATTACGTTAAAAAAATGGCCAGCAACAGGGCTACCAAAAGTGGATTTGCGGCTGAAGCGCAAAGAAAAGTAAGTACTTAACTTCTATAGCAGTGAATTACTAAAGTATCCTATACAAAGTTCTCAAACTATCGACGTACCAGATGGTTTCTTTTATGTTCCAATCAATAGAGTGGTAACCAAGGTGGCATATTAGTTGTACCATTGTTTAACATATTTTAAACAATTGTTGTAGGTGTGATCACCAAAAGAGTTATACTTGGTTATAGTTGACACTTTTTTAAGTTTGCTCAGCAGGCAACCCGATCCAAACAGCAAATTGAGTCTTGCATAATTTTGCTGCACCTACAGGGTGTACCCAACCTACTTCTACTTAAACAAACCCTTTTGGCAAACAAATCCTCTGGGGCTAAAAATAAACTCTGGGTCCAGAGTGAACTCAATTGTTGAATAATTAAGTCAATAATGTAAGTATATATCAAATCCAAAATTTAAAATTTTCATATCAAGGCCCGGTTTTTCAATCAAGGTTGGAGTTAACGTAGTTCAAGGATGAACCGGGTTTTGAACCCGAGTTTTGTTGACTAAAGTTGAACTGTCCAACATATTTTTTGTTATAAACTATAAGTATAATGAACCAGCTGCCTCTGGAAAGCAAATAACAATTTTACTAAAATGCTTAAATACTGATATTCTTCAACAAAAAAAAAACAAAAAAATACGAACGTATAGGGCACCTTTTTCATAAACGAGATTTAAACATTGAACTGCTATTGAACAACAGGGCCTTAAATGTAATTGGGCAAGTCTTTTTTTAAAAAGCAGGTGGTTTGTATATGTAAAATATAGGATAGGGGTAATAAAAAGAAAAACAAAAGTAACTGATTTTATACCAAAGCTGCGTATTTGTTTAGGGAGCTTACTTTTCTTCTCTCTTGAAATAAAGTTATTACATGGACAATTTATTATTATGTAACGGTCATTTAAATAATAAATGAACCGTTAGGTTCTAGGAACAAGTTATACTTAAAGGTAGTTAATGTATAAAGAATTATTATTAGCTTTAAACTTCAGGATTGAAAAAAATATCTTTCACTGGACGACATTGTGAGTGTACGAAAATTTATCTAAATCTGAGTCAATAGAGGCTTCTAAACTTTTTTGGTTAATGTGCTTGCTACATACCCACTGTAGCGTTTAAAATTTTGTGTTTCATGGGTAGTCACGATTTGGCTATTTCATAAACTCACTTATTTGGCTTTTATTATGTTTTGCCATGGGTGTTCCTTATTCACTTTTGATATATCACGACTGCGCATGGTCCTCCTTTACATTCATGTCCCTGGTTGTGTTTTTCCATTGTTCATCTAAAAATAAAAAAAATATATTTCTGTTCCTGTCGATGTTTAATCTTATCTATTATATAATATATTAATCATCTTCAAGCAAGAGATACATACAATTATTTTCTTGTGGGCAAACATTTGCACACTTAAATTAGTGTGATATATTGTTAATTTTTTTAAATAAATCTCCTGCAAGAGCTACGCCCATATTATTAAAGGTAAAGGTGTTTATTCATAAGGCAAATATTATTCAAACGTCTGTAACAACTTCTTCAACAACCCATTCAATATAAAATTCAGGTAATACCTGATCACCATCAGGTAAAAGTGTTTTTGTTTTGTGTGGGCTTGTCTGCATACCCAGACTTACTGTTTAGCTAGTTGAAGTAAAATGCCCCACACACCATAAGATCTGTCTCGAGACACGTTGTGTGTTGTTGTGTCGTCCACCCGAAAGTAAAAACAAAAGTGGAATGATAATATCCTGTAAATAAAATGACCGCTACATGTACTTGACATTTGTGAGCCTAAATAAGTTGGTATTGACAAAATTCCCCTAACTCTGAGGCTAATAATAAAAAGGGTTATCGCACATCACTTATGGAAGGCAAAAAACTAGTCATTCCGGTTGTATAACAGCACTGAACAAATCAAAAAACTATATTTTTAGCAAAAACAGGCAAAAAAAACGAAAACACTTTATTTTGACTAAAAAAACAACGGAGTAACATCCTAGTAACTTTTGTTTTGGTTCAAACAAGTGTGTGGCTAATAAAAAAAGCAGACAAATATATATCATGTTTACAGGGGGACTTGAAACCCATCAAAAAATGATATAACTTTACTTTTTCTATTAACAAAAATTTTAAAAAACAAAATTTTAATATATTATGAAAAATCATGCTAAAACATACCAATTACTGATTGTGGAAAAGACACACCAAAAACAAAAAATAATGTCAAATCGATTCGATTGATGTGACTACGTTCTTTTAGGCTCATAACTGTCACCTGCGTAAGGCGGTCATTTTTGTGAAATTTCTCAGGGGGTATTATCATTCCACTTTTGTTTTTACTTTCGTGGTCGACCAGTAGTTTCAGTCTCGTGTGAGACCATCTCAATTAGACCGCCACTGGCGGGAGACAAAACACACCAGGGCCTGGATTCTTGACGGCCTGTGAGGTGAGTAGTCGTCGGTGAGTATTTGCCCCCTCTCACTTTTCACATGGTTCAAAGCAGGTGAGAAGTGAGAAATTTGTTCACACTCACGGGCACGGGTGTCAAGAATACAGGCCCAGCGCCCAGCGTGAGGTGAGCTTTTTTTACCACCTTTTTCTACGGGGAATTTCGCTCACCTCACCTCACAGACCGTCAAGAATACAGGCCCAGGTCTCAACGTCTGTGTCTGTGTTGTCTAGGTCTCGCCAGATTTGTTTCTTCAGTTTAAAATTTTGGGAATACTTTATAGCGAAATATAGAAATAACCCATGTCCATGGGACGTTAAGACGTTAAATAGAAACCACCGAACACCCTTTTCGGTGTAGAAACCTAAAAAATTCAGACTTATGGCAAACATCTTTCAAGAAACCAATTCTTCGGCCATTTCCTTTGTATGTATGTAATGCCATGTTATTTTAATTCAACCTGGAAAAAATTCCGAACTTCTGATACTACTATTGCTATGTTTTCGTGGATATTCGTTTTCAACATGTTTTGAAAACTTTTTTTTCATGAGTTTTCATGAGAGGTTTTGAAATCGATTTTGAATCGATTTGAAAACGGTTTTCTAATTTTGATATTTGGCAGCTGAAATATGTCATAGTTGTCACATATTCATTTTTGAGTTTTGGTACTTTTTTTTTTAAATGTATTTTATTCAAAAGATAAATTTTAATTACTACTCTGTTTGCAAGTGGAACTGAAGAAAGAAATGCTGGACTGACATATGTACATAGCACATACACTTTCGTGCCAAATATTTCTTTTATTTTCCATAATTAATTTTTTTAAAGTCTTTAAAAAACAAATCTCTAGTTATTTAAGTAAGGTTATGTTATTAATCTTCTTTTTACTATACACTCCACCAAATTTTAGAATGCCAGCTCCACAGTTTCACTTCTATTTCTCTCTCTCTCAAAAAGAGTGAGAGCAATAAAATATAATTTGCCGGCTGTCTCGTAATCCGACGCAATACGCATGTGTAAACTCAATCCCCGTTTTCATGGAAAATCGGAATTTCGATCTCAATACCATCTTGATCCAACCCTAAAAATTTTCAGGGTCGGATCTAGATTGAAATCGATTTGAATACTGGAAAAACAGGCGTTTTCATGGACGGTATCGGATTGAAATCGTTTTCAGAACGAACTCATTTCCCATGAAAACGTAGCATATATGTGATATTGTATCCAGGTGTGGAGACTATTGAGACTTCGCTTCGCAAAGTGTCTCGAGACTGATCTCAAAGTGTGTGGCGCACTTTAGGTATTTTTTGTGTAGACATGCCCTAGTTCTGGCATGTAAAGGCGCATTTACACAGACAAACTTTCCTTTGATGTTGAAATGCCGACAAACATTTACACGAGCCTCTTGAGCAAAATGTTCAAAGAAATGTTCGAGCAAAATCTCGTACAAAAAAAAAAACACGTAAATTTTGGAGAGAATGTTGAGCAAAATTTGTTTGAAGAATTGGGGGTATAAAAATTTCTTTACAAATTCAAAATATATATTGTTATCGGAATTCATTGAACTTAACTGAAAATAGAAAAACAAAGTTTTGAAATAAGGTATTTTCAATCAAGTGCTTTCCGACGGAAAAACGATTTGATGCCGAAATTCACATTTTACCTCATAAACAACTTCGATTGATCTGATTTTTATAGGGGATATGCCAGTATACTTGTAACTTTTTTGGGGTTGTAAGAAAAGCGAGAATAAAAAAATAATAATTGGCACTTATTTATTTTTGTTGCCTGTAAAATATAATTATAAAAATTTACGTTTAAAAGAATATCCCTTTATTTTACTTCCTCATTTAGTCTTTTACAATAATAATTAAGACAAATTAAAAAACCTGTATACCTTTTATTAAATCTCAAATATATGAACAAAAGTACGTTCGGTTTAAATAATACCAGTTTATTACCCACTTTTACAACCCTACGAACCCGTTGTCTAAAAAATATAATTTAGCAGTAATTTAGTAGACTGTGTCGCCGATATATCATCCCGCGTTTTGAATTTCGCAGGTAGTAGGCCGGCCACCCTTTTGAATCGCAATTTTGCCCTTTGCATATTGTTGGTTCAGTGTCAGTAATCGACCTTGATTATTACATTAAATTGACAGTAAATATCTATATTTTCACAATTTTCATAAACCTTTTGCTTTTTTAAGCAACCCTTGGGACCTTAAACTAACTAGGTAAATCTGGTGTGAAGAATTAAAAAACAACAATAAAAGCTAAAGGTAAAGTAAAGTTACAAAAATATGTTTAAAAAAAATCCCCCTACCCACCACTCCATATTTGAAAAACTTAAAATTCTTTTGGAAAAGAAAAATTTTCCTGGGTTTTTTTTTTGTCTTTAGGAAAAAACCTTTGAAAATAAAAAAAACTTGCAAGAAAATCCCAAAAAAAACCCCGGGCAAAAAAATTCGGGAAAAACCCTAAGAAAAAAATATTATAAGTAACCCTAATCCATGTGACAAAACTGATAGTAGAGCCAATAATAATGTTTCGCTTGCCGTCGGCTTTTTTTCACAAAAATTTTAAATGAAAGTTGGTGTTCCATTTTTTTAAAGAATTGAGATCTTTGATCACTGATATTAAATTTTATTTATTCTTATCTTTAAGAATATGTTTCCAAAATAGATATCAATAACTTGCTCAAAAATTTACCCGAACAAAATGTTCAAAGAAATGCTCACAAAAATGTTCGCGCAAAAAATTTCAGATCTTTTGCACGAGCTTTTATTTGAGCATGTTCGTCTGTGTAATTGCGCCTTAAAATATCTAAAAGGGGTTTTTTGAGGGGGTCGTTTATTGCTAAAGTAATAGCAATGTTGCAATAAAGCAGCTTCCAAGGCAATTCTTGAATATTCCTAGTCTAGAAGACTACTATAATTAAGCAAAATTGTGAATGGTTGAACATTTAGTAAATAAAAAATCTCTGTATCTTGTTTTATTTTATCAAGGGGATGAAAGTGGTCCATATCTGACGTAATGTAGGTCATAGACGAAATCGATAAACGACAGGGTGGAACTATTTCATAAAGGTGGGATGTTTTGCGGGTTGGGTAAACAAATAAATCATATGAAGTGGGTCAGGGAAACGGCAAACGAAGTAATATGACCGCTAAAATTTAATTCTCCTATACTCCTAATGTTTTGCACTGACAGTAGTTATTCCATGGGTTTCTTCATGAATTAATTTATGAATTTATTTAAGACCTTTTTGCTTAAACATTATTCCTATTAGCTTAAATACCGGGTGTCCCAAGGTGAGTACCCTCCAAAAATACTGCGTCAAAACTTGTAAAAAAAAACTAGTGAAAGTTCACGAGTTCTGGTCGGTATTATATGCGGTTTATGAAACATCACTTTCGGGTGAAATCTCATGAACTTTCAATGTTGGAAAGAGATTAAAAACTCCTTCCATGAGAATTGTCATCCGTTTTTAGGAGTTTAGAAAAGTTTTTAAAATAATTTATTATAAGAGTTGATGAGGTTTCACCAGTATTTTGAAGGCTCTGCTTCTACTGGTTTTGTTAAGTTTTGAGCATATTTTAACAAAAACTTAAATCATAGTTAATAAGATTTTACAAAAACAAATGTCAACATAGAAGATTTCACAAGTTTTTAAAAGACCCACCCTCCATCAGATTTCACAAGATTACATAAGAAAATCCACATGTTTTTAGCAGTTTTGAGCAGGTTTTAAGAGCAACAAGTTGATAAGGTTTCAATGGTTTTGACAAGTGTATATGTTTTCAGCAGTTTTGCGCAGATTTTATGAGATAAGATATACACACAAATAATTTTCATTCAAATAATATAATATCCATATACATGGTGTTGCATTTTTTTTTGTTCTCCAGTATATAGATATTGCCTACAAGTGTGCCCTGGGTTACGGATGTATATTTGGCTTCAAACTTGCTGAAATCAACCTCAAGTTTTTTGACCATAAAGAAATTCATGGAATAATTGTCAGTATAAAACAGGCATAACAAAATTGGTATGCCATTATTATTATCATTTACTTTGTTTATATGGGCCCCTTACAGCGTTTTTATGTAAGGACGGTTTGAAAATGTTGTCGTGTAAAAACCACTAAAACTGATTTAACCAATACATCGATTTAAGAAAGCGGTTTATCTAATTTTCCAAAAAAAAAAATATTTTTTTAAAACCGTCTTTATACAAAAGCGCTTTTAGGTGCGTATAAACGTAGTGATTGATTTAATTTGAAGTTAATAATACTTTGCACCCCGGGAAATAAGTATATTCAAGATGAGTTTTGACTGCCAGCGTTGAGATTTGAGAAGATTTCGGGTGATAAAGAGGTATTTTGGAAAATTTGGAATTGTATGTAAATTCGCAAAAATAAAAAAGCTTACACAATATTTTTTACTCCACAATGCCAATATGGTATGGGGGAGTGTTAAAATCGTGAAATTTGGACTTTTCCTAATTTTATCAAAAATGAGTTACTAAGGTTCCAAAACACTTGTTTGTATACACGATAACTCAAGAACGGCTTAATCGATTTTAAAGAACTTTGGTACAAAAATCCTCTATCGGATGACCATGAACTGATTAACGTTTGGCTTGGGTGGTGGGGGGTTGAAGAGGGAAAAGGGGATAAAATATTTAAAAAAATTTTAACTTTGGAACAAAAGCAAGTAGCGATATATGGTTTCATATTTAAGTTTTCATGAATATGGGCTACAAATTTTGTTATAAAGTCCAAATTCGTGGGATCTTTAGTTTCCGAGTTATTTCAAAAAATGTTAAAATATATTTAAAAAAATCATAACTTTAGAAGTAAAAGTTTTCAGATTTTGGTTTTCGTAAATTTTGTTACAAGGTTCAAATCTTTCAAAGCTATAGACAGTTTTCGAGATAATCTAATTTCCTTTCAACATAAAATAATTGATTGTATTATTATTACTTGCCATAACACATTGTACCTTTCTAAGTGGGGTAGCGAAAATTTCCCTGGAAAACTTTCTTACCCACAGTTAATTTTTTACTCAAAGTATTCCTATGTATAAGAAATTATTTAATAACAATCATAGCCCATGATGATTCTTATAACAGTTATAACGAGTACTATGATATCATTCACAAAAAATGTAGTTTCGATTTTGCAAAGACTGGTAAACTTGTTTATTGATGCGTAGGCAATTTTCATATATGACTACACTCAAATCTATTTGGAGCTGAGAAAGCGGAAATTGTTTTATTATAATAGTACAAGCGTTCGCAGTAAAAATTATGATGGATAGGTAACCTTCTCCATTTTTTGGTATGATGTGCATTTTCTCGTCCTGAATATGAAATAGACAATCTTGTACCTCAAAATTGTGGATAAGGTCTCGGCTAAAAATGCCCACTTTTAGAGTGGTGTGCCGAACCCTTATCCATGAATGAGGTCCAGCACACCAGGTGATTTTTGGTCTGGTGGTACTACAACATCATATATGTGAAAATCTTAGATTAAAAAGAGACAAGATATATGGTCCAACGAAAAATCCTTCAACATCAAGAAAATAACAAATTTCCGTATTATTTTTATCACTTGACATGTATCAATTTATTGGCCGAATGTTCCATTAGACAAGTGGCCGGTGGGGATGCGGATCGAACTCACTTCAGTTTCCTTGGGCCTACTAAATTACGTGACCTTGGCGTTTGAGAATTCCGGCTGAATATTGCTTACAAAGAAAAAAGCCATAATTTTTTTGTTATCAGATAATTGGATTTATAAAAATCTTCAACCGTATCCAAAGGATTTTTCAAAATTTGGTGTATTTTTTTCAAAAAATAAAAAAATCAAAAAATTGCTGTTACAGATTTCTGTATTATCGACGAGGCTAAAGACAAAGCCAGGTAAGATTTTTGACTATTGTTAGCCGTGTTTATTTTATTTCGAAAATGAGAGAGTCCAGCAAAAAACTGTCTGGATACGGTTGTGAGGAATTCAAACATAAACTTTCCTGCCAAATTTCAACAGATTCCGTTTTCTCGTTTCCGATATTCTGCCCGGTAAAGATTGGCTCAAAAACAGCAAAGCAGTGTTGTCAAATCTATGCCGTTTTTGTGGCCTTAAATGAGCACAATCATAATCCATCCGAATCGCTATTGGGCATCCGTCAAATTTAAATCGTAGCGCCGTAGGCCCTGGATTGCGGCGTTGACAAGTTTCTCTATTTGGAAGATGACACGGGGATTTTTTTATTAAACGATTTTATTTAAGTTCACAGTTTCTATCTGTCTAACTGTCTATCAAATCTTGCGATTAATTTTCGACACACTTCCCGTGAACCGATTTTAATGAAATTATGGGGGTAGGGGTTGGTTGAGGGATGTAAAGGGGGTAAATTAATACAAGATCACAACTTCGACTCTTCCCTGCCGTAAGCCTGGCAACGTAGCTATTGAATTCGTGGCTATTAAATTTCATTCTATGCATATATTTTCTATAGTCCATTCATAAAGAAGAGAGAGTAATAAAACGATTTAAAACTCATTTTCTCGAGCGTATCATTGGTATATTATATTTTAACCTGATATAGAAATTGTTTATTATGCGTGTTCTGTTTTTGACTGGTTTTAAAGAAAAGTATCTACGTCCATTCCATTTTAATTATTTTTGGAGTTATAATAATTGACGACCGTAACATTTTTTTATGTACCAACCATTTGTTTAGCCTTAATTTAATTTTTAGGTGTGCTTATTAATTATAGTTAAAACGCCAATCCGTTTTTGTACATATATTATAATATTATTTTTATTCCTAAAATGTATTTTTATTATATAACTTAAAATTTTTTCTAATAAAGTAATTTGTTTTATTAAATTTCATAGAACTTTTCACATATTTACTATTTTCTTTACCAATACCTATATACCACGGTACTTAAAATGTAAGTTTCTATTGTTCTCGGTTTTGGGTTCTATTGTATTCTCCGGTCGAACAGGGTAAGATATATAAAAATAAAGGATTATTACCTGAGTTACATTACACAAAAAAAGAGAAGAAAAAGTGATTGATCACTCAGTACAAAATTTATCCTAATTTGCATTTTTATTACTCTCTCTTCTTTATGAACTTTAGCGATTTGATTTTTCCGTCATTTCATTTTCGAGGACAATTTTTTTGGACAAATTATTTTCTTTTAAATTCTGTCAAATTATGTTTCTGCTAAATTTGGTTTCGGGTTTTTATAGGGAAAAATAAACATCAGAATTGGATGAAATTTGAATGAAAGGGACATTTCGTAAAAACTATAACCGCTTGGATCACTTTTTTGATTTTTTGCGGCTAAAATTTCTTTCTTAATCCACCAATTCGAAATATTCAAACATTTAAATTGGTGGCTTATTTGGCAAAAAATAAAAAAGTGCTCCACACACTGTCTTAGGTTTTACAAAATGTGCCATCCATTTAAAGTTCAGCCAATTCTCATGTTTATTTGACTCAAAAAAGTATGGATATCACATTACCCGATTTGAACATGCAAATTTGAAAAAAAACAGAAAAAAAAAGGGCAATATGAGTTCCCTTCCCAAAAAAACCGCATCAAATCTCTTAGAAAAGTTTGACGAGATTTTATAATGCTTTATCAGGTTTGATATGTTCTCTATGGGGTATGTGAAACAAACTTGTAAAAACCAGTTTAGTTTTTACGAGCAAAACAGCCTGGCTCGTAGAATCTTATGAAACCCTATAAAACAGCAAAAAAACTCAAGTTCCATGAGATCCTATGCGCTTTTTTTACCAGGGTTGCCAACCTCTGGTAAAACAACAACTGTCAAATGCATAGAGGGCCTCTACCTAAAAGTAGCTAGATTAAAGGTACCGATTGAAAGTCCTAGTTGAACTGTTTTTAATTTTTTTTATATAATTTTTAACTTCCAGCTATATATATTTACAATAATCCGTACTCATACTCATATGTGTCAATTACCAACAAACTCGTATCGATAAAATATCGTAAGTGACAAAATAACAACAGTAAATTCTTTGGTACAAACAATATATCGGCATGAGTTCATCACTTATTTATTATCGGAAATTTTGAAGTAGGTCAAGTTAAAAAAATTTTTTTTTGAACATTCAATGTTGTCTTATAAAATAAATTCATATAAAATTAGTAATATTATGGAGGTTATGGTCCTTGGTCTGTTAACTTTGCCCTTTTGTTAACTTTGAACTTTGAACCTGGGTGGGTCTGTGTGTGTGTGTCTCAAATAAGTGAACCGATTTTGATGAGATTTTTTTCTGTTTGGAGCTTACACTGATAAAAAAATTATGAAAGTTTACGATTGCTTTTTACAGCTACCAGCTTAATTTTTTGACAAAATTTGCTTAAAATCATATCAAATGTTATATATATTTTTTAAATGTGATACTGTGGCAATTTTACAATGAAAGGAGTATAATCACCAATACATGTTGAATTTTACTTTCTAAAATGTGAAGTTTTGTTTTACCTATGTAAAACTACATTTTATACAAAGTAGTAATACAATTAACATTATGTCCCTAAAGTTAGCAGTACAAACATTTTATGATTGGAAAAATTAGTGCCTATGAAGTGCTAATTAAATGCCAAATCACAAAATTTTGTGCCCTCATGTAGTTCCTAAGATATGACCTGCACTGCTAGCTACGCATTAAAGATAGCAGTGCACCATACTAGAATGGTCCAGAGAAGTAGTAGAGTGGTCTAAATGATCCAGAAGCCCGATATTCTGAGATTTAGCGAAAGAATTTGACTCCCTGGGAGCAAATTTTCTCTCGATTTAAGAATAGACGCACTGGCGAGCTCAATGAGTTTCCTGGCCCTCTTCCTGCAAGGTTCTGTAATGAACTCTTTGGACTGTGCCAGTCCTGGCAATTCTCTCCAATCGTAGCTTCGGCGAACTGTGTATCCTTCAGGGAGTGTTCTTAGCTTTATTTAATAAAAATAGGTTAAGTAGTTCCAGAGATAATACTACACACAGATGTCAAGAAATTGGGTGTAACTTGTGAAGCGTTCATCCGATTATGATGAAATTTAATGTGTAGATTTGGATTAGGCACTAGTTTATTTTAGTTAGATCAGATAAAAAAGTCGGTTTTTAGAAAAATTCGCACAGTTGTCGGGAGTGTAATTTTACTTGTTTAAATGTTTTATTTATGAATGTAATTGAAGTGCATATTGACAGTCGCTTAAAATGGAAAGTGTAAATTATATTCACTCTTACGGATAAAAATTAAACATGGCCGATATTCCTTAAAAGCAAAATTACTGAATCACTTGCTTCAAGAGTAAATAAATTGACGTTACTCAATGATTTTTTTTCGCGAACTATCGTACTTGTCCTACTTATCCTTTTAAGGAGAGCCGTCTATAAGAGTCTTTCAGCGGCGGAACAAAAAATATGACGACCCAGGACGAAATTCAGAAAACAATTTACGTAAAAACTGGGATCGACTTTAAAAGAATACACTTAAAAATAAGTTTTATTAGTCCACCATGCTAATATGGTATGGGGACTATTAAAATCGTGAACTTTTCTTAATTTTACCAAAACACCTTAATCGACGGTCTGTTGTCTGTTGTCTGCCTGTATACACGATAACTCAAGAACGCATTAATCGATTTTAATAAAATTTGGTATAAGAATCTTCTATTGGAAAAAAGCAAGTAGCGATATACGGTTTCCAGATTTAAGTTTCCATGAATATGGACTACAAATTTTGATATAAAGTCCAAATTCGTGGGAGATTTAGTCTCCGAGTTTTTTGAAAAAACATTAAGAAAAAGTAAAACAGCTATTGATATTTTCAGATTTTGGTTTTCGAAAATATTACCCAAAAATTTTGTTGTAAGGTTCAAATCTTTCAAAACTACATTTTTCGAGATATTTTCATTTCCTTTCAACATAAAATAATTGATTGTATGGCAGACTATCCGTGCTTTCTAGCACCAATTTTTGTGCTGACCTACCTCAAAATTCACTTAAATTTAAAAAAAATCGGTTGGGCCGATTCGAAGTCGTGTTGGTTCTGGTTGAGCTTTTTTAGAGAGATTTTTTAAATCTTGTCGTAAAAGTAGTGGGAGAAGTATATTTTTAATAAAATAAGACAAATAATTATGAAAATCGGTGGATTTGTTTAAAATTATGCTAATCTAAAAATAAATACGCGTCAAACTTTTAACTCGTCTTTTAAGTCTGTTAAAAATAATCTTTTTGCACTTTAGGGACTAAAAACACATCTTGTTGCCCTTGCAGTCGCTTAATTTTAAAGGCGTTTTGAGTTTGGGACTTATTTGAATATTACTAATTTGTAACAAAATGAATCTCGTGTCCGCAAATAAAAATTAAAGTAACACTCGTGGCATATCGGCCAAAGCGTTTTTGTTTCTCACTTCATTACGACCAGGCCTCCAATGTCTAATGGAGAATCCAGTTTATTCGACAGGTGGCGCACATTTATTTTATTATAGCTAATAAATTTTTATTAAAATAAACTTTCACAGTTGGATTTACTAAAACGGTTTAGTCTATTTTAAAACGGTCCTTAGTTTAAGTGAAATTTTTGGTTTTCAGCATTTTAAACGAACCCCCTTAAGTTTTGGACGTAGTTTGATTTATAAGAAGAATTTTAATAAATTTTTTAACAGACTTTTTGTTTTAAATTTGAGAGATGCGCATGGTTGCCTGTGTAGCTTCAACTGCCAGGTACAATCCTATGACTGCCTGATGGTTTCTTATAAGGATGAAACAGATCTGTAGGTGTCTGGACTCTCCATTAGACATTGGAGGCCTGGTCGTAATGAGGTGAGAAACAATGTCCGATATGCCACGAGTGTTACTTTAATTACTAATTTGTACGAATAGCTCGCTCAGAAATAATGTTAGTGCCAATATTTGGATGTGTAAATTTTCCTTTCTTCGTTTAATTTATTCTGTTTATTATTGCCCGTATTCTCGTTCCTCCACTACATTTTAAATCAAAGCAGATCTATTTATTT
This sequence comes from Oxystoma pomonae, assembly GCA_963921995.1. Classification (NCBI taxonomy): domain Eukaryota; kingdom Metazoa; phylum Arthropoda; class Insecta; order Coleoptera; family Brentidae; genus Oxystoma; species Oxystoma pomonae. The sequence continues at coordinate 18,244,643 of OY998170.1, read as the reverse complement.
TTTTAAATCTAATATACATAAGACATAAAGCATATAATTAACTTATTGAAAAACATTAAATGGAAACCATATTATACTTTTAAAAGCTCGTCTATACGTTTTAGGATTAAAGTCAATAATCGTTTGATTTTTTTATGAAAGATAACTTTAATTGGCTTAAATTTATTTTATTATAGCTAATAAATTTTTATTAAAATAAACTTCACAGTTGGATTTACTAAAACGGTTTAGTCTATTTTAAAACGGTCCTAAGTTTAAGTGAAATTTTTGGTTTTCAGCATTTTAAACGAACCCCCTTAAGTTTTGGACGTAGTTTGATTTATAAGAAGAATTTTAATAAATTTTTTAACACCATCTTTTGTTGGATTTAAAAGTAAATTTTCAATTTAGAAGAAAAGAAAATTAAAAAATTTAAACTCACGCGGGGTTTAAATATGAAACACTCTGTAGAATAAATTAACATTGGGGTTATATGTCACTCTAATTAAAACTTACCCCTGTTAATTAATTTTTCCAATTAATAGGTACTTGATGTCACACAACGATTTAGATAAGTAATAATAAAATAAGGAGTAGATTAATTTTGTATTTATTTAAAAGGTGTTTTTATTTATGAAATGTATTAAAAAACTTAAATGCAAGTTTTTTTTACGATTCTGTCGCTGTCGAAATGTCAGTTTAAAAATATTAGCGCTGCGTTCAATCACAAACAGCGAGTTTGAATCTTTTACCTCTGCTTGCACCTTGGCTTGCACCAACCTCTACTGATGAAAGTTACAGCTTTAAAATGAGTGGGCTTTGAGTAAGGAAAATTTTTTGGACTGAGCTTTTAGATAACCTCAATGTTTTACTTTTAGTTTGTAAATAAATTAATACAGTTGTTTTGGGTTTTTTGTTTGGCATATTTTTCGTGCATAATCAGTGACCTTCACTTATATTTGTTTTGCCTCGTAGGGGCCTCATAAATATATTTTGTGTGCTGAAAACGGGTTCAAAATATGGAGTTTTTCTGGACAAAATAGGAGGTGTTTTATTGGGTAATGAACAACTTGGGATATTAAATAAGGTAAATTAATCCTTGTAAAAACGGTTACTTAGAGAAATTATAAACGAACTTATTACCAAATGCCACAAAACAATCCTTTCTGGTGGTTATAAATTTAAACCACCCCCCGAGGTGGTCTAAAAAATCACCAACTTTATAACCTCAAACAAAATTAATGAAGCTATTATGTGCCAAATTTTTGGCGTATTCGCCATTTGCCATTTTGAAACCTGTCAAAAAAAATTAGTTTTAGGGCATTTTCTTTTAAAATATGGTGTATTTTGAGAAAAAAAGCAGTTTTGGAGTGGTATTCGGCAATAATAATACAAAATAATCAATAACTTTTCTGTATGTGTAAGTGTTTTTTGAAAATTGGTTTTAAAATTTAGTACCCCCTACAGGTGTAAATATTTACTACTATTTTAGATCTTAGTAAATCCCACTGTTAAAGAACAAGCTTTTATTAAATGCACTCAAAAGTAGAAAATAATTTTTTATCTTTCTTATACAATAAAAGCGATGGGCGCAAATTAAAAATTTTAACTGTAGGTATCGTATATCGGTCACATCGACGATTCACCTAAGAAACAGTTGTATTACTCCATAATCTAAGGACATTTTCAAAGGCTTGGCAAGCATGGCAATCTCACCCGTTCTCAGCTTCTTTAGATGAAAGCATTATGTTTATCATTCGAATAGAAGAAGAATTTAGTTCTTCTTTTGTAGTTCTCTCTTTGTCACCGTTAAAAAGTTAAAATTTTTAATTTGCGCCCTTTGCTTTAATTATGGTATAAGAAAGATAAAAAAGTTTTTTTTAACAAAAATTTATTTTTTAATCTTTAGATTTGTACCTAAATCGTTTATTTTGAAATTTTGAAATCTGACCAAAAATTCATATCCCCTTTTTTCCCCCTCCACTTCTTTCATTAGAAGGAATTGTGTACCTATAAATAATACCATATTATTGTATTGTCGCCGGAACTATAAACGCATACCAAATTTGAACACACACCCTTAAATTTTAAATTTGTACCCTTAATCGTCCAGTTTGAATCCGCCATATTGAAATTTTCAAATCTGATCAAAAATTCATAATCCCCCTCCTTAAAAAACTCTTTATGCTAATTCTGATTGAAATCGAACAAACTAAATCTTTTTCCCCCTCCACTTCCTTCGTTAGAGTACCTGAGAATACCATATTATTGTATTTTCACCGGAACTATAAACGCATATCAAATTTGAACACAATCGGATGTTAAAATTGGTTACCAAAACATGACCGAAAATCGTCCATCTTGAATCCGCCATATTGAATTTTAAAAATCTCAAAAACTCGTATTCCTTATCCCCAAAAGCCCCCGTATACCAATTTTGGTTGAAATCGGAAAAACTTGTTTTTGTTTTCCCCTCTCCACTTCCCTCGTAGGGGAGAGGGGTACCTAATAATGACATATGTTATTGTATTATCACCGGAACTATAAACGCATGCCAAATTTGAAGGCAATCGGATATGTATAAGTTAGTTAAAATTGGTTAGCAAAAGATGACAAAAAATCGTCCACCTTGAATCCGCCATATTGAATTTTCAAAATCTGATTAGAAATTCGTTATCTCTATCCCCAAATGTCCCAACACACCAAATTTCAACGAAATCGGGCGTACTTCAACTGTACCCCCACCACCCTCTTCGAGTAGGGGGGAGCTGTCAATTTCATCACACTATATTCTTGTATTGTCACCGGAACTATATAAGCATCGGATGTCGGGAAGTTGGTCAAAATTAAGTTGCAAGATTCCACCCGAACAAACATACATTGCAAGTTAAATAAAAGTTTGTAAAAACTTGTGATTTTTGTAAATAACCCACATAATGCTTTTACTGGATAAATGAGATTAAAGGTCACATATTTATTAGATTTAAGTACTTTTAACTTTCCGATATTACTAAAAAACATATTTTTATGTTATATGTCTACGAGATTAGACCAATTCATTACATTCCTAACAATCCTGCGAATTTTTCTAGAAAGTACTCCCTTGTAACCTTATTTTTGTGTGTAAAAAACCTTTATGCACTTCAGAGATGAAATAGGTACTTTTAATCCCTCTTTTAGGGACTAAAGTGACACTTTTAATCCCTCAGCTTAGGGGTTAGAAGTAAATTTAATCCCTCAGGGATAAAAAAAGTAATCCCTGGAAAATTATAATTAAATTTATGGCATGTCAAGCCAAACAGTACTTGCTCTTGGCCAAGATTTCATTCTTAGCACCCTTTCGTGTAGTTGACGAACCATTTGGCGTAGAAATAACGTAATTTTTACAAAGATCTTTTCCTAAAGTGCATAAAATAGTATATAAACCTCGGGACTAAAGTGGCGTTTAATCCCTTAGCGAATTGTACAAACCTTTCGCCGCGTCCCTAGGTTTATAATGTACTACTACTTTTAACATACAAAACCACAGAAAGCCATGGAATATCTTGCTATGACTGTTCAGCAAAGTCAAACAAATTCTGTCTTTACTTTTGCATGGGGAGAATTTTCGATATTTTTTGACGTTTATTATTACGCGTAGTAGCAATTTTGCTCCGTCGTAAAACTAGTCCTGCAGAATATCTTTAAAATATTAAATTTAGAAAATGTTATTTAAAAAAATTACCCAGTTTCCCTTACAACACTAAGATAAAAATTAAGGACGCTGTATACGTTTCAGAATTGTGACGGGTGAGATTTTCTATCATTTCTGAAGAATAGCGATCACATTAGATACTTAAAGTAAGTATAGACCAGGGGCTCTTCTGCAGGGGAATAACAGGCGCAATGAGCACTACCCCCATTAGAGCCCTAGAAACCATCTTAGGTCTCCCCTCGCTTCCAACTTGGATCAAGAAAGCTACCCACATGGCGAGCATGCTACGGTCTTTCAGGCGGAGATATACGCCATTATCATGGCGGCAACCCTACCAGAGGTCAGAAATGGCAAGAGGAATATTTGCATATGTTAGCCTAGCGGAGGAGTGCGTTAACGCGCTACATGTGGGTGCCAGGCCACGAGAGAATACCAGGGAACAAGAAGGCGGAGGAATTTGCCAGAGCTGGACCGGAACCGCTCTTGGGAATCACAAGAAAACAGGTGCAAAGCGAACTCAATAAATGGGTGAGCGATCAACTGAAGTCGTCCTGGAGGGACGCAGCTAGAACTAAATGGCTCCTGGGAAAAACGCGCAAGGACATTGGACTGTTAGTAGGAATGCTGACAGGGCCTAATCGGCTGCGTAAGCACTTGACATGCATTAGAGTGTTGGACGACTCCGCCTGCCCAGCATGTGGGTGAGCGGAGGAACCAGCGGTGCACCTGACAGGAGAGTGTGACGGATCCGCCAGATTGAGGCAACAGACGTGGGGTGCCCCCACAATAGAAGAGGATGAGCTACACTCTGTAAGATGGGCTGACTTGCTGACCTTCTCAAGGAAGGCAGGACGGGCCGGAGAGAGAGAGAGGCCTAATTGGCAGCCCTGCAGGCCGCCTCTTACTACTACTACTAAAGTAAATATTTCAACGCATCGTTATCGGTATATCTAAAGCCAAAATACACTACATTTTTTATTTATGCGTTGTTTCGAACGATGTCGGCTTTTTTGAAGGGTTACGTACGTCCTTCCGTATGCATCGAGTAGAATCAGCTGTTCTGTCATTGCACCCGTCAAAAAACTGGGCATCGTTCGAAACATGGCATGAACAAGTCAAAAATGTGTGTATTTTGGCTTTGTTTCAAACGCGTTAGGTATATCGATACCGATGCGTTGAAACTTGAAATATTTACTATTCTCTTATCAAACCAACGTTAATTATTATGTGGCCGTTCTAATTAAAATTTAAACAATAATTTCCGTTCGACCGTTAGAGCTTACAATATCAGCCCCGGAAATACGCCAGTCAACATGTAAAAAAATATGTGTGAAAACCTGCCTAACATTTTAATTGTTTTTATAAAATTGTTGCCGAGTTTATAAAGTTAAATTATGATTTGAAAATTTTAATAATATCATGTCATCAAATTTTTATTCATGTACAAAACTGCTCAACAAAATATTTCTTAAAAAAAGTTTTTAAGTTTTCTATGCAGTGGCGTACGCAGAAATTATTCCTGGGGGGCGGGCTTGAGTAACAGCATACCAGTGGCAGATAACCATTTTATTCTTGATTTTTTTGGGAAAATTCACCCTTTAGGAGGCGATACTCAATATCTTTGTGGTGCTTAAGCTTAAGAGGTTAACCTGCTCTTTCCCCCCTGAGCATTAGTTCTTACTATTTAAATAAGGTTCATTTTAAAAACTTTTTGCCAGACTAAACTGTGTTGTAAAATGTTAAGCAGTTTCACCCCTATCAGATCTGAATTCTTCTTACGCCTCTGGTCGTATGAATTAGTGTGTTATTAGTTTACAGCAAATCTCAAGAATTTTATTTTTTTTTCTGTGTTATAAACTTTAAAAGACCCGTTTTTCTCGTGCTAATTATTTAAATTAAATCTGTTTCCCACGATATTGTAATAATAACAACCATTTTGCTACTCCAGACATTTCCCCAGACAAAGACCCACATAGTTTGAAGCGAAGCGTGAACATTTCTTGAAGGAAGGATGTTTGCGTCCGTTTTAATAAATTTTAATAAGATTGAGATTGATTCATTTAATTTACTTACGAGAGGGGGACAAATGATATGTGTGATTTAGTAGCAGAGATTAGAGAAAATATAACTACAATAATGGCCTGCCCTTGTATTTTCCTTCCCAAAGCCCTTCTCACCTCAACTGATAATAAGATTTGCCTACTTTGCTCAGCCTTTTTCGCAAAAAACGGTCTTAAATGTTTTTTTGTGTGTTTTTTTTTTTAAATTTTAGCCCATGTGGGGTGTGGTTGGGGAGGGGGTTAATATATTTTTTACTCCTATGGAAAAAATATTGTTCCTAAAAGTTGCATGGGGTGTCTTTCCCCCCCTTAAAGCTTCTACGAACTCTGATTCGCGTCGTTCCTCTGTTTTTGCCTGAGGGAAAGTATCACTGCGCACTTGTTAGGAAAATAACTATTTTATTTATTTTTGCAAAAATTTGTCGAAATAAAACAAAAAATTACTTGTAATTTATAAAATTTTACAAGAGTTGCTTCGGTTAGTAGCATCAACAGGTATACCTATTTGTAACTTATTTAGGTTCTGTCTCTGATCTTGGGCTCTCAGTTAAATATACCTATCATTATTTTTAATGTTTGCTTATTTGTTTAGGGTATTACTTGTTAATATATTCTTTAAACAAACCGGTAGTAGACATAGAAAACCTATAAGAAGCCTTGGTTTATAGGATCTATATTTTACTTATTTTAAATCTTGTGCAATATTTTAAAATTATATTATAAGTGGTAATTTTAAAAAAACAAATTAGTTTTCTTTGAATTTTGGTAATTATTAAATGTTGCTGTAGTTGGTTGGACTAAAATGTGCTATATGGCCGAGATAACAATTCACTAGTTTTTGAGTTATTTTTGAGTTTGTGAATTCATCTGCTAACACAGGTGATAGCCAGCTAACACCAGTTATACCTATTTTACCAAAATCAAAAATTTTTATAGCTGGGTTGTTCTTGAAAAACGTTAACATTTGGTGTAATAGTTTTTAAAAAAACAAAAATTGATTTACCACTTTTTAATTAAATATAATATGTTGCTATGTATATAATATGCCCTTACTTGATTTCTTCTTTTGTCTCTTTTGTCTATTTCCTTTTTCGTGTCTGGAAGCTCTTGCCAAATACTTTCTAGTTTTTGCCATTTTTTTTCTAAAAATTATTGAGTTTTTTTTTTAATTGCAAGCGAAAAATTTCACAGTTGTTATCAATAAAATATTCTGAAAGATCACACCACTGACGTTCACACTAGTGACATATTTAGCAAAATGTCTAAATAACAAAAAAATAAAAAAGTTACTACTTTTGTATTTTAATGTTAGTAAAATGCCTACTTTTCATACTTAAATCACATTTTTGAAAGTAAATATCTTACCATTTACTCCTTATATACAAGGTTCCTAAGGAAATCCTTAGGGGGCCAAGCAGCCGTGTATAAGACGCAGACAAACGGAAAAGCACATTAGGCAGAAAAGGATGGGCATGGGGCGATGTTGTCACTACATCTTACAGGTAGTAAATCCATTCCAGGTTGTTGTTTTCTAATGTTTTCCATTTTCATACCTTTAGGACTGGAATAAAAATTGTTTTTGCTCGACTTTAATACCAAACTGATGAAAGATATCTTAAAAAAAATATTTTTCGACTTTTCATTTTGTAACCATTGTCCTTACGCACTGTTTACAGGCTGGGGACTGAGATACATGCAAATGCCTAACCTTAAGCGTCCATACACGGCCGGAGAAATCGACTGAGATATTTCCGTAGAAACTTTATCAAGCAAATAGGACGGCTTGACGCCTTGGAACGTCCAACCTGGGTTTTGCACTTTGATTCGAAATCAAAAAGGAGGAACAGACAGATGTGGGGCCGTGCATAAATTACGTAACGGTGATTTTACCAATTTTTGACCCCCTCCCTATGTAATGTTTTGTAACGGTTTGGCACGCCACTCCCCTAATATTACATAACGATTTCAAGACCACTACCCCCCCCCAAAAAAAAAAACTTCACTTATTTTCATTCCAAATTTTCTTAGTTTCACACAAATGCAAACGCTGTCGAAAACCCCCCTCCCCCCTACGTAACGTTTTGTAACCCCCCTCCCCCCCTATGACCATTACGTAATTTGTGCACGGCCCCTGTAGTCCCAGTGGAGGAGGGCGAGAAAATTGATATTTTTTTCTTAAAAATTATACTCTTTAGACCTATTTCTTTGCGTTCCCGAAATTACGTAATTTTTGAAAAAAAATTATAAGCGGCGCCATTTTTATTTCGTGCTTTGTTTTTCTAACATTTTTGCGTTCGGCAAATTTAATTGAAAAATTTTTGCCTGCGGCGCTCTTTATCTTCTCATTCGAAACCAAGATCCCCCGTTTTAGGAAAACTGGTCCCGTCTCTGTTTCTAAATTGTTTCGAATAAATGTAGAGTATGACCATGGGGGAAATAATTTTTTTCTACGGTTTGACGAAAATTTCGAGAAAGTTGAAGAAAAAAATAAAAAAAGTGGTAGAGCTCAAGTTTTTCGTAAAAAAAAGTTTTTTGTAAAGAAACAGAGCAAAATAAATCTTTTCACCCCTTTTTGGGTGTTACAAATATTGGCAGCCCCTTATTTTTCGCTTTTACCCTCCCGCTAGTTTTGAAGAATTGGTTCGCTACATGTTTCGAGATCATGTCATAAAACACCTCGAAGATATCAAATGTAGTGTAGGGCCAGCTTTATTTAAAATCAATAATATCGCAAGCAAAAAGCTCTGCAGGAAAAACAGCGCCGTTTATTGATTTCTTTGCCTGCTAGTGCTAGCTGCATGGTTTGGCCGTTTCCGGATAGATGTCACTAGGAGAACAGAATGGAAAGAAATTTAATTAAAAGCGAAGATATTTCTTTCTAATGTTATCGCTCAGTATCGTAAATAATGGACCCTGCCGCCTCCTTTAAGCAAGAATAAGCTGTGGTTTAGACCTGAAAACATCTAATTTTTAATTTCATTTCATGGTGTGGCCGCCATCTAGCGGAATTTGCAGACATCTTGTCAACGGTTATTATTGCAACTATGATTTATGCTCACAATGAAAGAGTGGCGACAATTTTTTCTCATGAAAGCAGTTCGGACATAATAACAAACTGGCACCATTGCTCAATATACCTGTTTCTTTTGTGCGCGCAGAACTTTCTATGCCATTTCTGTTTGATTTATTGAAATCCTATCCCTAAGGAAAATCTTAGGAACCCTGTATATAGAAACACGTGTGATATTTATCTCGGCCAAAATGTTAATACTGTTTTAAAACCACCAAAATTTTCAGGTTACACTCCTAAACTGTGTCTTCCGTGCTTCTCCATTTTCAGGTGAATGAGTTGGGTGTTGTATACAGTGATGTCAGATTTAAAAAAAAATCTGTGACTGCATGTTATCACACGAGTGACACCAAAATCAATTACACCTATTTGTTTTTTGTTTTTTGATGAAGACAAAAAACTTATATCAAGGTTTTTTTTTAGGATTTAAATTTTGATCCTAAAGTGTTTTTTCGTTTTATCTGAATCTATTAACTTGGAAAATTACAGATCACAACACGTGAAATGTCACATGGTGTGAACAACTTTTCTTCCATGGAGACATTTCTTGGAGAGTTCATTACTGCTGGATAATGTTATCCTTTGAGTTCACTAACTATCCTCCTACTTTGTTTTCAAAGTGGTTTTAAATTTACAAACCAATTACATGCAATCGTAGATAAAGAAAATACCTTTCTATCTACGATGCAATCTTTTTCATAAACGACCCACATACAAGATTGAAAATTATTTGCTCTCTACCAAGGATTTTGCTTTTCTTAAACTTCACGCAGGAATATCGCTTGTACAACACATTTGTGACAAAAAGTAATGCTGGCTTCATTTTTTATCCAGGTTAATGCCAAATACAGCGACGATCTAGCAACAGAATCCTTAGAATGGATCAACAGGGTGACGGGGGAGAACATCAACACAGCCGGTGATATGGACAGTTTTTACGAAACCTTAAAAGACGGCACAATTCTGTGCAAGTAAGTACCTAATATTTTGCTTGGAAATAAAAACAAACAACCAAAATGGCGTCGCCTCGGTAAACCTCGGCGGGTACCGACTCGATTCTACAGAGAAATTGCTTGCTAGATCATAGATGTTTGACTTTTAAGGCGGTTTCATATTAAGACGGTTTGAAAATTTAATTTCAATATAATTTTAAGCACTAAATCGATTTTACTTTATAGCGATTTATGATAGTGGCTTTATCTGGTTTTAAAACAATTTTAGGTTTGGTATAAACACTTTTAAACACTTTAGCGCATATTTGCTCACCAAAAGAAATACTCAACCCCACTTTTACGAAAAAATCTGTTGCTAACTTTGTTGTTTTATTACCTAGCTTTTTTTTTAAATAATGAAATACCTATTAGATTTTTTTAATTAAAAATATAAAAAATTTTTGCCCGCGTCGCTATATACCGATATTAAATATTGTTTAATTTTAAGCAACTTATTTGTAATAAGTAATTTTTATCAAAATTTTGCCTGCGGCGCATTTGAGGGTTAATTTTGAAAAAATCTGAAATTGGGACTAGATGAGACTTGCTTTTATAAAAATAAGTATTTTTGTTTCATATATACACTAACTTAACACCTATTAAACCGCCTCTCTCCCCTTCAGTTCAAGAGCTCAAGCAATAAGCACCTACCTAATTTTTAAAAACTTGCCTGTTGATTAAATGGTGAACCCTCCCCCCCCAGAGTTGATTTCTGGCTACGCCAATGGTTCCACGTGAAAACGTAGCAAATGTATGGTGCATATAATGTAACCACTCGGTATAAATCGATTTTACTGTCTATCCAACAATCTGATACTTACGTAATTAACACAGTATTCCAAGAACACCGTGTGCCTGCTGCTATGCCGTCTGTTTAGATATAAAATGAATCACCTTTCCTTATATGGTCGCGGTTTTTGTTAGGCCGCCCGCCAATGAGATCATCATTCAATTCGTTCATGGCCTTTGAATAAAAAAAATTGACCGCATTCTGTATGTTATCAGGTGCGCCGAATTAGCGGAAATCCCCCCAAAATGAAAGTCGCTAATTTTTTGTGCAGCCCACTTAATTTTTCAAAAATATCAACATTTTTAAACATATCTTAAATAATCGTTGATTATATTTTTTTTAAATGAAGATTAAGGTATTTTTGAAATGTTTGCTTGATTACAAATTATTTTCGGTAAAAAAAATTCCAAAAACTTTTTCCTGTGCTTTTTCCCCGTTTTTTCCTCTGTATTACCTACCTTCCCCTTCTTTTTAAGGAGATTGATACACCTCACCCCCTTTCACTTCCTTCCCTTTCAAATGTTTTTCTAGATCCGCTACTGATGGTTGCGCCATCGTAAATAGATAGGTATTCCTAATCGACAAACCGAACAAATTCATCATCAATAAAAATAAGTTTGTTATCATTTTTTTCACAGTTCTCATAATGTGTGTATCCTCAATACAATAATAATAATTCAAATAGACAGTTTCAGTCATGCAGTTTGACCGTAGACGTATACCGGCGTATACAAGAGGGGGAGGGTAATGAGGGTAATTACTGTGGTTAATCGAAAAATATTAGAAAAAATTGTAAAATCTAAAAAAACTAAAAAAAATCTAGTGGTATTTAAAAACGCGAGTAAAAAAAGCACATTTTAGCCACGAGTTGTAAACACTATATTTTTTTAATACCTTTTTCAAAAAATCCGAGGCAAACAGGAAAATACTTTTAAAAATCTCGAACGAAGAGCACTTCTCGCCAAACACACCATTTTTACACTATAAATCAAGGCGGCTGGTAAATGAAATAACAATGGTGGTTTCCATGGCGATCTGCCGTTTTATTCAGTGACGTTCATTGTTGCGACATTTTTATCGTTGACAATTTGGCGGAAATGGCTTAATTTTTTTTTCCGCTATTTCTCTGTAATTTTGGGTAAAAAACGAACAGAAATCTTTTTTTGCACCCGTGATCAAAAAAAAAATTTTTGCATCGGTTACTAAAATCATGTTTTGGATGAAGGTATAAAAAAATAGTATAGTTTTACCAACTAGTGGCTAAAATAGTGCTTTTTTTACAAGCGTTGGTTTAAATAACGAGCGCAGCGAGGTATTTAAAAACGCGAGTAAAAAAAGCGCAGTTTAGGCGCGAGTTGTTAACACTATTTTTTTTAATACCTTTATCAAAAAATCCAACAAAAACAGGATAATACTTTTAAAAATTTCGAACGAAGAGCACTTATCGCAACACACCATTTTTACACTATAAATCAAGGGGGCTGGTAAATGAAATAACAATGGTTTCCATGGCGATCTGCCGTTTTATTCGGTGACGTTCATTGTTGCGACATTTTTATCGTTGACAATTTGATATTTTGACGATATTTTTAAAAGATTTTTTCGTAAATACTTGGTGAAAACTGGCGGAAATGGCTTAGTTTTTAGGCAAGAATAATTAGATTTTTTCAATATTACTATTTTCCGCTATTTCTCTGTAGTTTTGGGTAAAAAACGGACAGACATCTTTTTTTTGCATTGGTTAACAAAAATGCCATGCTTTAGTTATCTGCAGACAGTTACTAAAATCATGTTTTGGATGAAGGTATAAAAATTTTTTTTTTAAACTTGTTAAAATGACATATGGATGGCAGTTTGGCATGTGTCAATAGGACACAGTTTTGAGATCTTATCAGTTCACTGTAAAATTTCCAATTTTCAGAATTATATTCTTTAAAATAAAGGCGCTTACTCGCCCTATACCTATCACTTACTTAGTTTATACGAGCCTCTTAAAGCGCTTTTATGTAAGGACAGTTTGACAATTTTGTTGTATAAACACCACTAAAACCGTTTAAGCACTAAATCGATTTAAGAAACCGGATTATCGCTTTGAAACCGATTTTAGCGTTGCTATTCCAACCTAAAGAAATAATCAACCCTGGTTTTACCAAAAAATCTGTTGTCAACTTATGCCTGATCCACAGATTTGCTTTTTGCAGCTAGCTTTATAAAAAAAGCAAAAAAACTAGTGGCTTTGTTCACAGTTTGGCGTAAAAAAGCGAGCATTTTTTGCGCGTGCATGAAAGAAGAATGAATATTAACCTCACTTTCAGTAATGTTTTTTTTCTGACTTTTTTACAACCAAAGAGACCGATTAAAATGTACAGGGTGTTTGTTTATAACTTGCAACGAACTTAAGCACTATAACAACGTTTTTTTGTTCCCCTTGTTATACAGGGTGTGGCAATAAAGCTAATTTTTTTAAATAGAATACCCAGTATATTTACGTCGATGGTTAGAAACGACCATCTGATCAAGCTATATTGCCTTCAATCGTTTTTTTTCAAAGTTGTTAAGTTTATATTGTTAAAATAAAGAAATCATTCATGGCCCACTTGGTAGCTTGATCATTTATTAAAACTTAAACGCAAATATCTCAGGAACTACAAAAGATATTGAAATATAGTTTGATATATTTGTAAAGCTAATTTACAGGGTGTTCTATTGAAAAATTTCCACACACTGTATACCAAGGGCAACACAAAAAAATTTGTTATAGCGCTTAAGTTCGTTGCAATTTGCCAAGAAATTTTTGAATTTAGACTTACCCTTTATTTTCAATAATAAAAAAGATACTGAGTGTTCCAGTTATAAAGAAACACCCTGTACAGTTCCAGGTTCTAGTGGACAGTAAATAGGTAAACATGGACGTTTTATTTTAATTTGTTTTGCCAGTCTCCTCCTTTGACCAATTAAATATAGCAAAATGGCTCTTTTGATTTTATTTCGCCTCCCCCACATTAACAAAGCCTTTTTTTTTAAGGTAGTTAACGTCCTATTAGTCAGATTGTGTAGAAATTATTCGGAATAAGGACACCTTATTATTGCTGTATACGTTTAATTCATAAGCAACGTTTCGACAATAGTTTTTGTCTTCCTCAGGCTTCGAATTTGTTTGTATACTTAGGTAAGCTGGTGATGTACAACTTTAAATTAAACTATTACACGTAATACAAAACATAGATATTAACTATATTTTTTGTAATTTTTATTTTTTTTTTTTAAATGTGTGTGATAAAAATTACAAAAAATATAGTTTCTCTCTTTCTTCATTTTATAAATAAAACTGACAAACGAAAAATAATAAACAAAGTGAGGTTAGATTTCCAACAAGCTGTCAAATTCTAAATATTCTCCCCTTCTCTCTCTATTAGAGAAAGAAGGATATAGCTTCGAGCAGCAAAAAGCAAATCTGTGGATCTGGCATTAGTTGTTTTATTTGTTTTCTTTTAAACTGACATATTTAATGTCATTTAATGAAGGACGTATGAACAGGGCGAGTTTGTAAATTCACCGATGATCTCACCGATGAAAACAATCGAGTTTGTAAATTCATTTATGATTCTTGGTGACATTCATCGGGTTCTTAATTTACCCGATTGATTACATCATGATCAATAAACCAATTGATGGTATCGATACCCACCGACTCTGGCGGCTGGTGAGCTTTCCCGATGAATGCCTCTTACGTCATTTAATCAGCTGTTTTTTATTGTTATTAATATTTTTTAATTTATGTGATGTTTTTATAACAACTATTGCTTTGCTTGCTTTGCTAAAATGGTATTCATAGTCGCGCTTGAGGCAGCCTTACGGCCTCCTTCTGGTAAGGAAAATGAAATAGAAAGTCCCCTTGAAGGCCGCCTTCCTCCTTAATGAAGTCGTGTTAAAACTATTTGGAAGACAGTTTTCGAGGACTAAGGAGATAAATAAATCTTCAATTTAAGCGATGTACATAAGATTCATCCTCGCCATCTCCTCCTAAAGCACTAAAAGTATAAATTTCTCAATTGGAAAAAAAATTTCGATGGCTTAAAGGATTTTCGAACAATTGGTCCTGGTTCTGGTTGAACCAGAACCGGAACCGGTCCTTTCGTCTTAAAACAATGACGTCAGAGTTGCAATCTGGTTATGAAATTTTAGAACCAGCTCGGGAGGTTCGTTCGGTACTTTGTTTGTAAACATACATCCCCTAAAATTTAGCAAAATTATAGGTGTTCTCTTTTTGAGTAAAATCAAAGATATCCTCACAATATTACAAATGACGTCATTATTTTAGAACCGCTGTCAAAATAATGGCAATCAGAACCAGAACCAATTCTAAATCGAAAATCCTTTTATCGAGCTCAACGACATGGAATGTCAGGTTAACGTCATATGTCATTTGTCAAAAAACCGATGACATCGGTGGAATAAATCTGATGAATTTACAAACTCGCCTACACTCAAAGAAAGCGATTTCATTTAAAAACGTCTTTATATAAAACCAGTTTTAGGCGCGTATAAACCACCCATATAATATAGTTCATTTGTGTAAATATATGCTTTCTGATCAAACGCATGTTTTTTTACTTACGCCATTTAATGGCACTTTATTTACTTTTGTTAACATATGGGTGAGCTAAAAATGCACCATTTCGTTTAAAATCTCCCACATGTAAATTGGAAATAGTCATTTGTACGATCTATACCTATTGACTTTCTACGTTTGCTCTATCCTTAACCGTTTCGATGTTACGGGCTGTCAAAGTTAAAAAATGTCAATTTTCACCTGCCAATATTTTAAAAACAGTTGAACATAGGTATAGGACATTATACACAAAATGTACCTAAAATATTTTGTGGAATCCAAAAATGCAAAAATATACAGGGTGTTCAATTTAAAATAAGAAAGTTGTTGCCAAGTTTTCCTGCAAATGGCAACACTGCAAATATGAGAGTATTTCATAGAGATGATTTGAAAAGTTTCCATTGTATAGTTTCAAAATATTCTAATAGTTTACTCACCTTAGGTCTACTTATAAAAATTGTTTTCGAGCTTTCTCGTTGGCAAATTTATCAATTATTTGTTGATAATTGATGTAACTCAAGGATTCAATTTCAATATAGAGGACAGAAAGTGCATCCAACTTTTCTTGTCCGAGGCTAGCACGGTGCTTATTTTTTACCCTATCCAACGCAGAAAAATATCGTTTTCCACTAGAGTTTGATATAGGAAGAGAAAAAAATCTGTGTTGTCTATTTTTATAAGAAGAGCTTAGCTGCGTTCGGTCTTTACGTCAGATTTATCTATCTAATTTGAATCGTTCGTTTATTACGTCCGTAATCCAAACCGTTCGGTAATTCAGCTCGGATAAGTTAGACGTAAATCCGTGTACGTTTACGGCAGATGAAACAGATTAATTTGCGATTGTGAGGTTAGGTGTGTTTAGTTTTTTAAATTTTCATGCATCATTTTCTTGACAGGGGTCACAATTGAACTTTATTATTAGAAAATAACTTCTATTCAGCTAGATAATAAAAAAAAGCGATTTGAAGTAAAAAATTTGAAAAAAAAAAATCCTTTCTAAACAATCAAAAATGAGTTACTAAGGTTCCAAAACACCTTAATCAACGAAAAAAAAGTGGTCTGTTGGTTTGTTTTCTGTTTTTATACACGGTAACTCAAGAACGCCTTAATCAATTTTAACGAATTTTGGTATAAAAATCTTTGGAACAAAAGCAAGTAGCGATATACGGTTTTCAGATTTAAGTTTTCATAAATATGGACTACAAATTTTGTTATATAAAGTCCAAATTCTTGGGAGCTTTAGTTATTTGAAAAAACGTTAAAATATATTAAAAAAATCATAACTTTAGAAGTAGCTATTGATATGCGGTTTTCAGATTTTTGTTTTCGTAAATATTACCCAAAAATTTTGTTATAAGTTTCAAATCATTCAAAGCTACAGTTTTCGAGATATTTTCATTTCCTTTCAACATAAAATAATTGATTGTATGGTGGACTATCCGTACTTTCTAGCACCAATTTTTTTATTTTTAATGCTTTTCTTCACTTATCTCAACTTCTATGGTCAGTTATAAGGTTTTTAAGGCATTTTCGTATTAAGTCATTTGCACTTTTTCTTACAGATTAGTCAACTCGATTCAGCCCGGTATCGTGAAAAAAGTAAACAGCTCTCAAATGGCTTTTAAATGTATGGAAAACATAAACGCCTTCCTGGAAGCGGCCCGACAGTTGGGAGTGCCCGCCCAGGAAACCTTCCAAACTGTGGATTTATGGGAAAGGCAGAACCTCAACTCCGTTGTTATTTGTTTGCACTCTCTTGGCAGGAAGGTAGGTTAACATTTACAAAAATATTTTTATTACACCAGGGGATCAATTCTACCGTTTTTAGATTTTAGACAGTTGGTGAAAGTCAGTAAAAGTTAAGTAAATGGCGAAAACGGATCTTGAAGTCAGTGAATATCAGTAAATTCGCTCCACTGAATCTTAATTTTTCCATTCAAAAGATTAAAAAAATTAAAATAATTCTAAAAAAACACTGTGCGATGCCTACGATAATAACAGGTTAGCTACTCCTGTTTCAGTGGCCTTTTATTGTTTGTGGCGGCCATTTTGACAATTAACTCGTGTAATAACTGCATATGACCGTGGATAGAGAATACCCTATCTACGCTGTGTGTGTAACAATAATAACTTTGAAAAACAAAGGAAATAATGTAGAAATCAGGGATGGCCATAGGAAAAGCCAAACGTGAAAAATCTACTGCGCATGCTTAACGCAGTCTGCGCTCGCGCCTAGAGGATTTTTTTGCTCTGCGTTTTTCCCAGGCTAACTTGATTGGAAGAGTTATTATCCCTACATCTTTTTTTTTTGAAAATGCGTTATATTATCTCATAGCAATGTTACTATACGATTTAGTAACCATTGCTCATAGTTATTAAAACTAAATGAAGAATAGACAAGTAAAATAGTGTAATATTTATTTAGTTATACTTTGGTTAATTTGCTTAAAAATTGATTTGCATGCCTTTTGCGTTACTTTACTGGCGGAAAATTACCAGCATAAATTTAAATTGAAAAACGATATGTATTAAAACTGGTAGGTGTGTTATTAAATTTCATGTCGATATTTTTAATTGTTAAAGCTAAATTTTATAAAGAGTTTGCCTACTTTTTCAAGAATAAAAGGCATTATGCCTTTTTCAATCCGATGTAAGTCAAATATTTTTTTACCAATTTACTTTCATTTAAAAGTTACAGATACACTTACGGAGTAAATATTTTATTGAAAAAACATTATTTGTAAAGAAAATACAAAAATGTTTTGTAAATCTATGTGACGTAGTAAAATCTATACCACAACCGCAAAACTATTAATTTAGCATACTCCCTAAAGTCAGCAATCAGTGATTTTTTTCTTATTCCGTTTTATAATAGATTTGTCAGAAAATGTACATTTTCGATGGAATTCAATGGGAAACTCCCTAGTTATTGAAGATAAAGACATGTGGTTTTCGCCTTACTGTCTTAACAGATTTGTTCGGTTTCTAGTAGTTTATAAGCTACAGGGGAAAGTTGAAAAATGGTCGGAGTTAATTTAAGAGATAATTGAGTTCTGTAAAAACACGTCTGTGGCAACCTTTTTAAATTAAATTAAATGTGCATATTTTTTCAAACTTATTTTTTTATTTAGGTAAAAATTTTACTTTTCGACATAGAAAACAAAGTATTTAGAGAAAAACGGCAGCATATAATAAAAAGGGGTTTAAAAAAGGTAGAAGTTTGATTTTCTCCGCCATCTTGGATTTAAACATGGCGGACCCAAGCAAATGTTTTTTTAGAAGGCTTATTTGTGTTATCAATACAGTTTTTTTATTGAAATTGGTAAAGTTATAGCAAAAAAAGTTTTTTCGGTTCACCCAGTATGTTCATTTAATATATCTTGGTTGTCCAGGTCTACTTTATAGTAGTTAAATATAAATGGTCTCAAAAAAATACATTGAAATGTGACAGGGGCGTACCAGAAAAAAAAGAGGCACTGAAGATGATTTTTTTCGGGATCGAAACATCAAAATTAAAGAAAATATAGTTTTTTTACAGGTAATTTATCTTTGGTTTGATTGGTGGGTTAGGATCAAAATTGAAAAAAACACAAATTATTTCATCGCTAATGTTTCCAAAAACACAAAAAAACCTTATGAGTTTTTTTCCAGCAAGATAGTAATTTAAATTAATTGTACAAATATTAAAATACAAGAACAAAAACAGTTAGGGAATTATGTACATTATGAGGGTTGGATACGGTTGAATATTAATAAATAAGTAGACTTACCGAACTTTTTTGGTTTTCTTGTCAATAACTAAAAAACTTAAACGAGTATCTTGTTAGTTTTAATTTTTTAGTTATTGACAAGAAAACGAAAAAAGTTCGGTAAGTCTACCTATTTATTAATATTCAACCGTATCCAACCCTCATAATGTACATAACTCCGTAAATGTTTTTGTTCTTGTATTTGAATATTTGTACAATTCATTTAAATTACTATTTTGCTGGAAAAAAAACTCATAAGGTTTTTTTTGTCTCTTTGTAGAGCCCTCAAGATGGTCCAATAAATGGTGCCGAAACGTTGGCGATGAAATAATTTGAGTTGTTTCAATTTTGACCCTAACCCACCAGTCAAACCAAAGAAAATATAGTTTATTATTAAACAAAGTTAAAAAGAAACTTAAATATGAAGTAAAACATTTTGGTCCATATTTAACATTTTGATCCTGATGATGGTATCTACGAAACGAAACGTTGAATTAAAATTTCGAAAATATCATTGTGTTTTTCTAAAAAGGTTGCCACAGACATGTTTTTACAGAACTCAATTATCTTTTAAATTAAGAGAGATATCAGGGACAGAATAAATCTGTTAATACCATTTTTTAAAGCTCAAAAAAGTCAGAAAGTAATGCCAAAACCGCATGTCTCTATCTTCAATAACAACGAAGTTTACCATTGAATCCCAATTGAAAATGGGACACCCTGTACATATGTGAAACCTATCAATTTTATATCCATAAAGCTATCGACCAGGTTACCAGAACTGGGTCAAAAAGTTTTTGCATAGAAAATTTTTAAAAAAGAATAAGGCAAATTAAGCTAGACTAGCTTCACACAATATTTCGACAGAATCGAAAAACAAAAATTTTTTAAAGAAATCTTTTTTAAAACTAGCTAGGTAATTAAAAAAATTGTAACTTTTAAATGTGCACGTCAACTTAATGTTTATATGTACCTAGTCGATATGCGTTCAGTGAAATGTTCCTGTGACTGACGATAGCAGCCTGATTATTAAAAATTAAATATTTTTGCACAAAAATAAAAAACAAGGCACACTTCAATTTTCACAAGTTGTGCATGCCGCCAATAAAGGACCCAAGCAGCATTTTTCTGACTTCCGACTAATTATAACGTAACATGACATCGGTTTTGGCCCAAATTTAGGTCGGCAGTTGGTTTTTCCATCAAACAACGTATTTTTTAGTAAGACCTGACGTCGCCAACAACTAGTGCATCAGTTGTGACGTCGGTACTTACCAAAACTGACGTAGCCAAATGTTGGTGATACTCGCTACTTATCAGCGACGTAAATTAACGTTAATTACGGCGACGTAATTTTTAGAATAAAATTGAAGGTCGGGCCAAAGTGAAACCGGCGTCAATAAATTTAGTTGTTGCCAAGATTTCCTGTAAATGGCAACACTGCAAATACGAAAGTATTTTATAAATATACTTTACATGGACTTATGTTAGAATAGAAAGTTTAAAAGTTTCTATTGTATAGTTTACAAAATAATCTTATAGGCGACTCACCTCGGGACACCCGGTATAACGTCCAATTCATCAGCCGTAATATTAATATAAGTAGAATTGTAATAAAATTGACTTTGCCAAACTTTTATTTATTAAATGTAACTATTCCGAGGTCCACCGACGTGGGTGCGTGACCTACAATATTTTAGGTCGGGTCGTTCTACAAGGCGACGTCGCAGGAGGTGTTCTTGTCCGAATAGGTAAATAATCATTACAAATTTGGTCGGCGCCCGAAACGCCATTTTAAACGTTTAGCATCGATGCGCCATTACAACAGTACATTTTATCTTTTCATTTTAAAGGCTTGATATGTAAATTAACTCATTTGTTGGCAACTAAAATGCATTTTTTAAATGCCTATAATGTTTTACTATAAGAAACGGGCATCCTTATAAAGATTTTATTTTTAGGTTAATTTTTTTCAAAATTACTTTCTTAATATTTTTGAATTATTTTTGTGGGTTTCTGTTTTTTTAATGTCTTTTTTAATTATTCAACTGACCTTCGTTGGAAGATTTGGATCCATAGAATATGTAAAACTAACTTTTTTCAGTTACCTACAATAACTAAGATAATAATTATTGTCATCCACAGTTCATTGAGATATGTTTGATTAGACATATAAAAGTTTTACCTAATAAGTTTAAACTTGGTGTGCACAGTAAAACTTTGGGTCGTCGGTCTACGTAATTTGACTTAATATTTGACCAAAACACTGTGCAGCACCCGTCGTCGAAACGACTCGAATTTTGATTCCCCACTTAGGTGCTAAATCTTTACAACATCTTTACACTATAAGTCAAGGGTTTTACTCGGTGACGTTCATTTTTGCGACACTTTAGTCTTTGACAGTTTGATATTTTGACGATATTTTTAAATGATTTTTTCGTAACTACTTGCTGAAAATTGGCAGAAATGGCTTAATTTTTAGGCAAGAATAATTAGATTTTTTTAATATTACTATATTTCACTATTTCTCTTTAATTTTGGGTAAAAAAGGGCACGAAATCTTTTTTTGCACTCGCGATCAAAAAAGAAAAATTTTCTGCATCGCCCCATGAGCATTTTCAGAAACCTCTGGTGACAAAAATTTATATAATTATTATAAAGAGGGTTCCATTAATGCCATAGGGTATTTAGAGGTTTCCTACAGGAATTGAGTTTGTATATTTGTTTTATTAAAGCTTCTAAATTGATGGTACCCTAAGGTAACATAAAGCTGGCGATAACAATATTTCCACGGACATCTTTATAAAAATTAAAGTCATCGGCAACAAATGTTATATAAATTGGTGTTAACAATGTTTCCACCAACATATTTATAAAAATATAAGTCATCAGTGACAAAAGTTATATAAATTGGTTTTTGAAATCTTTCTGTTAACCCATCTACAAAACCATAGATTGGTTTCGAATATATTGCTATCAACTCACTTATAAATACTTAATTAATCAACAACAAAGATACACTTATAAAAACTTGGGAACTCACACAGTAATTATATAAATTGGTGCCTGTAATATTCTTATAAACTCATTCATAAACCTTTTTTGCCCATTCTTTCTATAATGTTTTTGTTAGTTTTTTTGTATAGTGGTTATAATACCACTGTTTTTACAACAAAAAAACAATTTTAATTTATAACAAAACAAACAAGATTTTTTAGGTTAATTTTGTGACATCAAAAGGCTCGTTTTTGCGAGATACCATACCATCATTATCTGGTTTTAATTACATCAATCTTAGAGAGATAAGAGATCCAAATCTTGATGATGAAGGGTGTGCAGGCGGGTATTTTTCCTGGTATGTGTAGTATGCTGGATCTCCCTCAGACAAATATATTTAGGAAAAGAGAACATGTTTTAAAACGTTGATAAAATAGTGTTGAAAGAGGTAAACAGTGGTAGAATTTTCGCCATTTTGGATTTCAACCATAGGTTTTTGAACAAAATAAAAACGTTATTTATGGGGTTTCAACATGTATTTTAATCAAAATAATGCTTGTTTAGGGTTAAGAACAAAATACAAAATTCAATATTTCTCCCAGAAAGCAAAAAACATACGTGAAAAAAAAGTATTATTTAAATGAATATTTTTTTTCCCATTTCCTCAAGTATTTTTGAAGCCCATGCAAATTTTGTGAGTGTATTCGAAAACTATACAGTACACACGGGACCGCAGCTGATTATCAGAGTAGAATGACTGGGAAAACAGCTTTTATTTAACCTATAGTATATAAATATTCATATTCCTGCTTCAACTTATCTCACTTCCATTTTAATTTATTTTAGAAGATTGGTAAACACCATTTTATAAATTTTTTATTTTAAAAAGAAAAAGAATAATACATAACAAGCAAAGGGAAGAAAGATGGAAAATTTATATTTCTAAATCGATAAAAACCTTTAATTTGTTATTTAGTGTTGTTAGAACAGTTGTAAAACCTTTTTATAATAATATCAAGACTTGAGGGTTCATAAGGAATTTTTATAAAATCTATGTGTTGTTTTTCTATCCATTACTATGTACCATAAATTTTTATAAGCTGGTGTTGGTCAGTTGTTTTTCAAGTCGTTTTTACTCATTTAAGAGATATATTAGAGTTATAAAATTATCACCAACACTAAATAATATAACTTTTGGTTATTTTATGAAGGTTTTATATTGTTTCCTGTAACTTCTATATAGACAAAAATGCTCATTGGGCGGTAACCAAAAAAGCTATGATTTAGTTATCTGCAGACATTTACTAAAATCATGTTTTTGATGAAGGTATAAAAAAATTATTTTCCGCACGTCGTGCGGGAACTACAACTTTCCATAAGCAAACTTTCCATACGCAAAGTGCACTTTTACGCACGCTAGTAGGAAAATAACTATTAAAATTAGTAGAGCTAGGCATTCTTTGTTTTTTTATAGAAACCAGTGACAAACCGAGTAATTATTTATTTAGAAAGTTACGCACAACTTTTTGAGAAATTTCCTTAGTGGCGAAAAACCCCAAAAAGTAGTTTTAGTATTGTGAATGGAGGGGTAGGACATAATAAAGTTACCTTGTAAACTCTTCCAAGGTTAAGGATTTTCATATGTTTTTTTTTTATTAAATTTATAATTTGTTTCAGGCTGGCAATCACGGAAAACCCAGTATCGGGCCCAAAGAAGCCGAGAAACAAGAAAGACAATGGTCCGACGAAAAACTCAAAGCTGGCCAAACCATCATCGGTCTGCAAATGGGTAGCAACAAGGGCGCCAACCAGTCGGGGATCAACTTTGGCAACACCAGACACATGTAAATTTGTCAACCACGTTTTAACAAACACGAAAAAATATGTCCTATTAACATAAAATCTTCCACACTTGTAGCGCATTCCATTGGTAAATTGACACCATAAGCAAGAAAACTTTAATTATCGGGTTTAACTACCGAAATTATAGCAACCTCAGACTAATAACGAAAGAAGAGACCAAAAACTCCCAATAGAAATCCTCTAATGTTTATAATCCAACACCCTTCTGGACGATTATATGAGCAGAAAAGGTATTGAACAATAAAACGCCAACACTGCTGAAAATTATTTAACAGTGGTGGCTCGTGATCTATGAAGAGAAGGTTCACAAATTGTACTGGACCGTGAAAATGTTCATTATAACAATTGTTAAAATAATAAAACAGAAAAAGTATAAATAAAAGCCCTTATCAATGCATCACGAACCACAGCAACAAGGCAAAGCTAGCGGAGTGAAATCTAGAAATTCTACTCATTAAAAATTTAAGGAAGGTATATACTGAGATTAAAAATGAAGGTATTAGCCGAAGGGTAATTTTATCTTACATAAAAATGTTTAAAGTCAAGAAGTTTGAGAATTGTTTTGATCCTAGAAAATTGGTGGTGAATTGGCAACCATGCATTTTATGGGAAAGCGAACCATACCAGATATAGGGTGGTCAACAAAAAATGGGTTTTATAAAAATCCAAGATGGTGGACAATTTAAAAACTTGTAATTTTTTGCTCCCCATGAATTTTTTTTTTAAGTCACAAAAACGTTAAAAATAATGAATTAAGGTCCTATTTTTACTAAAAAGAAAAATTTTATGAAATTTCTTAAAATGTCAAATTTGACGTTGAGTTTTTAATGTCTAATGTATTGGCATTTTTTATATAGTTAATTAAAATCGGTTTAGTCTCTGTCACAGTAAAGATTCATTTTACTTACACCAAGATTTTCGCAAGTGGGACATTTTTGTGTTCAGGAAAAATTCGTCTTTTAGGGAAAAAATATTTTTGTACCAGTGGTGCACAGAAAAAAGTTTCATGGGTGTTCAAATATTTCTATTTTTCAAAATTGTACAGTTATATAAGTTTTTTTTTTGAGTCGGTCAATTGGGTCTAAAGTTATCAGTAATTCAAAAAGTCTCATTTTTTGTGACCCACTCTATAGTTCTTTAGTTATTAGTCTGAGATGTAAAGAGTTTTATGAAGTTTAGATTAAATTCTTATATTTGAATTAGGTGAGAAGAGGTAAACATTTTTCGTGTTTGTTAATAAAAAATTTTAAGACATGTTAGAACCTACTTAACAATTTTGTGAAACAACGATGTCATATTACTGTAATAAGATTTATTTATAAAAATGTCATACTGTATTTAGTTAGTAATAAGTATAATAAAGTTCAATTTTAACTATACTTTTAAATAGTTAAGTATAGAAATTCTATTTCTCGCTTAGTGCCTAATAATAATTGCAGGAATCCTCTTTTTATTTTGTTAATATATTATAAAAAGTTTGTACTCTTCATGGGCATTCCATATTTTCATATTTTCGTTTGACATTTCAATTGTTTATTATTATATAGAGACATTTTATTGACTTTTTGATCTTCCAGATTTTTAGGACCAACGTTTCAAAATATATTAGCTAAGAATTTTTTTGAAAAAAAAATTGTTGTTTTATTTCAACTCCCCCCTCTCGGTTTTTCGTCAAAACTGAAAAATGAATTAAACTAAGTCAGAAAGTGTTAGGAATTAACTGATTTAAAGCTTTTTTACGAAAAAAAAAACGTTTCTAGGCCAGTTTGGTCACGGGACGGAACTTTCTTATTTTTGTACTGTACTGAATGCAGCGGAACGCGCTAGGTGCGTTTGGTTTAGTGTTTATGCTAATAGAGCGTTAATAGACCACTAATTTATCGTCACCTAATTTGCTTACTGTAGCTGAGATGCTAAAAAGAGTTTTTAAACCACAAACACAAATTACCGTAACCGTATACTTTTGCCCACATACAAACTGCCAATGTAAATTGAATAGAAAAGAAAACAACAATTCCTGTTTTTGCAAATTCACTTTCATAAAAAAATTATCATCTACCAGCTGCAGCTTTTGCACAGAAATAAATCTGGTTGGTCGCAAAAAATTACCTAGCGGGTCCCGTTAAGCATCCGTAAAACGTATTTCCGTTCGGTTATTTTTGGATACGGGAGAAAAATAACCGATTTTGCCTATGGTATCAACAATTTTGATGGTTTATTAACGCTCTATTATTCAGCATAAACAACGTACGTTCAAATTGTAGGATGTAACAATCCATCCTACATGGAACGCGCAAGGCGCGGTGTGGGCACCCATCAAAACATAATCTCGCCTAGCGCGTTATGGGAAGGAAATTTGCAAAGAGTTTTCATTCTTTTAAACGACATTATGTGGTCAGATGTGGTTTTTAGAAAATCTAAAGCATTACAGCAGTTTGGTGATGTAAGAAATGACAATCTATAAATTACAGTACAATTCAAAAAGGCTTCCTAATGCTCGTATCTAACTACAAAAAAATTCTCCGATTAGGCTTTAACCGTGATTAGTTACGAATTGGGGTTTAGAATTTGGGGTTTTACATTAATATATACTTTGTTTCCTAAGATCCATTCCAAACTCAGATTAGTGTTAATCATGATTAAATCTTTATCGGAGAATTTTCACGTAGCGGATATGCTTCTAAGCGCTTTTTTTTCGACTAACTTACTTTTTTTGGTGAGAAATGTGCAAAAACCTCATTGTGCGGTATATTTATGTCGTGCATGTTTACAGACCATGTAAAAATTAGATAAATCATAAGAGAATGGGGATCTTGCCCATTTTTCAATGACTGAAAACTTGGAAACTACTCAAAACTATGTTTTAATTTATTTTTCACAAAAACAATAGCGTTTATATTGTTCCATGAAACCTCATTTAAAAAGTTTAAATTTTCTTGCTCTGGTATTTTCAAAGAAGTTATATTTCCTCTAACATCTTTGGGTATTTTGCGCTTATGCGTCTTTCAAGTGAGAAAAACGAATAGTTGAAAATTGAGTAGTTTACTTATCTAACAAGTTCGGAAAGAGGTACTTTTCCCGACGCGATGGCAGCAACGCAACGCGAAGTTCGGGTTAAAGTTGCACGAACAACGCGAAGCAAAGTTCGGTCTAGCGATCATGGGCATCAAAGGCACTTTTTGCACTTGTTATTTTTTTTCCTCACGAAGTATAGATATTTAGAATTTTTGGACTGAAACGACAAACTATTTTTTTTTTAATTCTAAACGATAACAATATTAAGCATTTTGATGGCTATGGTAAGCATTACGATAAATCATTTGGAATGTAGAATTTTCCACACTGAAAACAGTGCGCAAAAATAATCAGTCGCCACACTATGAGCAGCGTGTGAAAAACGTTTATTGCCCCTTGTGAAAAACGCCATTTTCAGAGGCTGTCTAGCGTGTGAAAAACTTGATTTTCTGGGGATACTTGTGAAAAAAGTTATTTTTGTTCTTATGTCTCCCCCTTGTAAAGTAAGTTTGTTTTCAAAATTGTGCCAAGTACCTAAAAAATAAGCACATTCGTTTTCCTCATTTTACGTTTTTGTTTTTACACTCTCGATGAATGTTTTCGGAGCCCACCTGGCCCTCTGCGGTCAAGATCGATCTTCATACTTTTTCAATGTGACATTTTATCCCTATTTTGATTATATAGGGTGGGCCAAAAAATCTTGTACACTTTTAAATTTTCTATCACTTTTGATCGAATAGCTCGAATTTAAGACAAGAGACTTTTTACAAGATGGTGGACCGTTTTGAATATCGGGTAATTTTCACCCCCCCCTGCAAAAAAAATACGTGCGTACGGGAGAAAGTCTAAATTATTGAGACAAAAGCTTTATGTATTCTTTCTTTAACAAGGCACTACTTAATTAAATCGGTTAAGAGATAAGAAAATTGTAAACCTCTGAAATAAGTGGTTTTTCACTCGACATTCTCATTTGCAAAGAAATAGCAGTTTTGGATTTGCTTTGACTTTCCATCAGATTACATTACACACAACAAAGCTTGCGGTTTTGACATTTTTCGAACATCCAAGATGGCGGACAACTTTAACACGCTTTAACCATTGGGTAATTTCGCTTCCCTAAAAAAGTAACAAAACAAAATCAAGACCATTCTACCTCCCATCTCTGCTAGGTATATGGAGGTATCAGTTGCTTAAATTAGTTAAGCAAAGGGGCATATAGTTTATGTCATCATACTTAATGATCAATTTTTAATTTCTTAACCGATTTAATTTAGTTATACTTTCACATATGCAGCAGGGAGGGAACTTTGTCGCATTAATTTAGATTTTGTTCAGTATAGGTAGCGAACATAAGAAGACGGAGGGGGGGTGAAAATTACCCATTATTTAAAAATCTGCCCTCATGGATTTTTAAAAATTGTTAAATTTTGAACCGCAACATAAAAGCTTTAAGTCTTGTACTTAAAAAATCTCAAAATTTATAATATTCTATCTAAAGTTGCAGCAAAGAACTACACCCAATATAAAAGCCTCTATTTTTTTATTTCTTAACTGATTTAATTAAGTAATGCGTTGGTATAGAGAGAATACATAAAGCTTTTGTCACTATTACTTAGATTTTCTCCAGTAGCGCACATATTTTTTTTGCAGGGGGAGTGAAAATTTCCCGTTATTTAAAATGGTCCGCCATCTTGGATTTTCAGGAAATGTCAAATATTCGACCGGATCGGAAAAGAATAGAAAACGTTATTTTCATAGTGAAAATTTATTTATAACGTTAATTTTGCCATTAACATTTTTTTCACGATGAAAATAACGTTTTTTTATGGGAACGTTACTTTCATAGCAAAAAAACGTTATTTTCATCGAAAAAAAAAGCGAATTTTTCACTATCAAAATAACGTTTTTTAATTTTTTTTTCATTTTTGTTTAGCGGGAAGCGGGTGGTATGCTGGATCTCTCTCAGACGAATGCATTTAGAAAAAGAAAACAATAGTAACTATATGTTAAGCTCGCTTGCAACATATAGGTATGTGCGTGGAAGAACCGGGTAATAAAAAGTTCAAGAGACTGATTTTTGATTTAATTTAAAAATACGAAAAGCTTTCCAAAAAAAAATAAGGTAAGAATCAAAAAGTACGTAATTATTTGAGCATATTGTGTAATATCTACGTCAAACGAAGTATGGGGTTTGCAGGAAATTAGTAAGTATATGATATTCTTCATTTGATTGTTTTTTTATCTGGGGAGAGTGAGTATAAAATCGTGTTGTTCATAAAGGTATAAAACATCGTTTTCATACAGAATAGCCTTTGTGATAAATAAATAAAAAATATTTAATATTACTCAATCATGTTAGTCATTTAAAAAAGCATTCGGGAAAAACTACCGAAAACAATAACCAAAATTATTAATATGTGCACTCTCTTTATTATAAAACTACTGGTTTTAGTCCACCATAACAATATGGGGACTATTAAAATCGTGAAATATACTTAGAGTTACTAAGGCTCCAAAACACCTTAATCGACGAAAAACAAAAGTTGTACCTATGTTGCTCTGTCGGACTGTTGTCAGTTGTCTGTCTGTATACACGATAACTCAAGAACGCCTTAATGGATTTTCACGAAATTTGGTACAAAAATCCTGTATCGGCTGACCATGAACTGATTAACTTTTGGGTAGGGTGGGGGAGGGGAAGGGTGAAGGGGGGAAAAGGGGGATAAAATGTTTAAAAAAATTGTAACTTTGGAACAAAAGCAAGTAGCGATATACGGTTTTCAGATTTAAGTTTCGATGAATATAGACTACAAATTTTGTTATAAAGTCCAAATTCGTGGGAGCTTTAGTTTCAGAGTTATTTGAAAAAAACTTTAAAATATATTAGAAAAATCATAACTTTAGAAGTAAAGCAGCTATTTTTATTTACTGTAATTTGTTTTTTTAATTTTGATTAATTAATAAACAAATTGTATTGTATTGCATTATAAATTAAAAAAATATTTATATAAAGGCAAAAATAATGGAGTTTTCCAAAATCCTACGATTTTGTTGTCAAATATTTTTTCTCCATTTCGGCAACATTGTTTCCTGTATTACGTTTCGTTTTATGCTTTCTTCATTTACCTAGATAAGGAAGAAGCGAATAGATAGATAACGCTTCCCTGCCAAGAAACCCTCATAAGATTATAAAAAATAACACATAAAACATTATAAGATTTCATGATCTATCCAGGGCCCCAATTCTTGAGCAGGGAACGACACAGATTTGTTCGTATTCTTGAGCCGTGATCGCTCATTCCAATCTATCAAAAATTGGTTGTTCGCGCTCCCCGACTCCAAAGCCAGGGATCGGTCCCATTTCTCAGGCAAGCATGCGCATAAAATGTATGTTTTTCAATTCGAAGAGTTTCAAAGAAACGCATCTTTTTTTCGAGGGATCATTCCCCGGGATTTATCCTTTCTCTTGAGATTCAAGAATTAAGCTCCAGACAGCATCATTCGTCTCAGGGACGTACATTTTACGTCCATTTTCCGTTTTTACGTCACGGGACCTTCTAGGTACGTACGTACAAAAGTTTGCGTAAAATGTATGTACAGCCAAAACGTTGCTTTTTGTACGTACTTACTAAATTTTTAAGTTGTCTTAAATTGGACGTAGTTTATACACGTAATATTTATGTCACTTTTTGTATAATTATTTTTCATTCTAATAATAATAAAATAACTGGTCTATATTATAAAAACCCATCATCCATCAGGATTATTAGGAACTCTTTCCCAGTAGAGGTACATTTTACAAGCTTTTATCTAACTTGCAATTTATGTATGTTTTTTCGGGTTAGAGATGGGTAAATGGATCATTTTGTAATGAACGAATCGATCACTGACTCGTTTCTAGAATTATCGAATCTTTTCGATCGATCATTGAATCAATCATTTGAATTAAATTAAAGAAAATCGTGACCTAAAAAAAGAAAAAAAGGTCGGTTCAGGATGCAGCTAAATACCAAATACTCTGCCGACCAAAAAATCTATTAGGGTGTGAAAAAAAGCAGAGCATTTTTTATTGTATAAAAGGAATCTTAACGTAATGCCTGTACCTAAAAAAAACGGTAATTACGGTTATTGTATTTTTCAACAGTCCCGATTCCTGATTTGAAAATAGGTATCATTGACAATCCATAATTTTCATACAGTTTACCCCGCGCGCAGGAATTCGAATCAAAGGAACGAATGAACGAAACGATCGACCTGTTTCCAACTGATTAAGTGTATCGCCACAGTGGGTCAGTCAGTCGTTTGATTCACTCGTTTGATTCATTCTGTCTTCGTCGGTAATTTGACCCATTTGACTGATTGAATCATATCGAGCAAACATGATTCGATCATTCAATACTCGCAAGTTATTCGATCATAGTGAACGAATCGTTCACGAATCACACATCTCTAGTTCGGGTGGAATCTTGCAACTTAATTTTGACCAACTTCCCGACATCCGATCGGCTTCAAATTTAGCATGCTTATATAATTGCGGTACCCGAAGGGGGTGGAGGGGGTACAGTTGAAGTACGCCCGATTTCGGTGTTTATTTATTTTGGGGCACTTGGGAATGGATATAACGAATTTCTAACGAGATTTTGAAAATTCAATATGGCGGATTCAAGATGAACGATTTTTGGTCATCTTTTGCTAACCAATTTTAACTAACTTCCGGTGATATTACAATAATATGTCATTATTAGACACCTCTCCCCCCCTACGAGGGGAATGCAGGGGGAAAAACACCTAAGTTTCTCCGATTTCAAACAAAATTGATATACAGGGGATTTTGGGGATAAGGAATACGAATTTTTGATCAGATATTGCAAATTCAATATGGCGGATTCAAGAAGGACGATTTTCGGTCATGTTTTGCTAACCAATTTTAACTTATCCACATCCGATTGTGTTGAAATTTGGTATGCGTTTATAGTTCCGGTGAAAATACAATAATATGGTATTCTTAGGTATCCACCTCCCTCTAACGAGGGAAGTGTAGGGGGAAAAAGATTTAGTTTATTCGATTTCAATCAAAATTTGCATACAGTGGGTTTTAAGGAGGAGGATTATGAATTTTTGACCAGATTTGAAAATTTCAATATAGCGGATTCAAAATGGACGATTAAGGGTACAAATCTAAAAATTAAGAGTGTGTGTTCAAATTTGGAATGCGTTTATAGTTCCAGCGACAATAAAATAATATGGTATTATTAGGTAAACACTTCCCTCTAACGAGGGAAGTGGAGGGGGGAAAAGATTTAGTTTGTTCAATTTAAATTAAAATTGGCATACAGGGGTTTTTCGGGAAGCGGATATGAATTTTTGATCAGATTGGACAAAATGGACGATTTAGGGTATAAATCTAAAAATTAAATTAAATTATCTTTCCTATACCATAATAAAAGTGATGAGCGCAAATTAAAAATTTTAACTTTACCGTGACAAAGAGAGAACTACAAAAAAATAACTAAATTCTTCTTTTATTCGAACGATAAACATAATGCTTTCATCTAAAGAAGCTGAGAACGGGTAAGATTGCTGTGCTTGCCAACCCTTTGAAAATGTTATAGAGTAATGCAACCATTTCTTAGGTGAATCGTCGATGTGACCGATACTGTAGTTAAAATTTTTAATTTGAGCCCATCGCTTTTATTATGGTATAAGAAAGATAAAAAATTATTTTCTACTTTTGAGTGCATTTAATATAAGCTTGTTCTTTAAAAGTTTTTTTAATAAAAATGGATTCTACTATATTTTATGTAAAATTACGTGCTGTGATTGGTCGAAATATGAAGGAGTGAAGAAATCAATAATATTTCCTCTAGATTACATTTTTCCCTGCCTGAGCGAAAAAAAAGGCCTGGATCCCGGGCCAAGGAAATCAATGCTCAATAAATCTTACTTTCTAAGCGTTTCTATTTCATCAAACTTGAGACAGAAATACGTAGTCCAAGGATTGTAATATAGATCGCAGTTCTGTTCCAGAGTTCGTTCGAGAGGTCATTTGGCGAATTTACTGGCGTTTCATGGAAATTACCGATATGCCTGAAGTGTTACTAAAAACTATTTTCCTAGATCGGAACTATGATCTTAAATTAAAAATAAAGTAAAAAAAACAAAAAAAACATATAAAACAAATAATACGAATCGCAAAACCAAAACAGTACGAAGTAAAATCAGCAACAGAACCGCAGATAAAGTTGGGTTAGTTTAGTTAATACGGTCTTTTTGGTCAGTACATTTAACGGCGAAGTTATTGCTATTAGGGAGATTTTGGTTAGGCAGTTTAGAGGCAAATTTCGTTACTCTTATGGTTGCCGTTACCCAAAATAAAGGTAATTTCAAAAGGTTAAAAATAGAGATTTTGAACATAGTCAATCGTTTGGCGGTAAAAATAACGTTACTTTTTTATTGACTTTTGTTGTTTTTTTCTCAAGTCTTTTTTTTTTTGCTTTTCTAACCATATCATGGAAGAAAATATTAATTTAGTGATAGGACTGGGAGACGGACACCCCAACATAAAGTTAGTCAGGCAAATGATTTTGCAAGATATCTTTGGTAGTAATAGAAGAAATCGAGCCTCTGCAAACTTAAAAAGGCACCCCACTACCACTATAAACACGGTTAACAAAAAATAACCTAAAAATCTTCCATCACAGAATCACATCAAGTTTGGTTGGTTGTCTTTTTAACGGTAAAGGTAGTCGTTAATCGACGCTAATTAGCGCTAGTGGTTACCTTTAATAAAGGTAACAGCCTGACAGAGCGCTACTGCGCCTGCCCAGAATAAAGGTAAGGGTAACAGACTAAGAAAAAACCTGACCAAAATCTCCCTAATAAAGATAACGGAATATTCGCAGAAAGAGTTTTTTGACAGATCCACTTTTGTATTTCACGTTAAATATAAGCTAACTTTTTTTGATAAATATAGCCCTACTTTTTACCGATTTTCTTCGAATTAAAGAAGATGTAGGCGATGATAGGCGCCTTTTCAGTAAATTTAGCAATTTTTTAAATAGATTTTTCAAAAATATCGCTTAAAGAAGTAAATAAAAATAACGGTAACCATAAAGTTATTTTTAATTAAATGCCGGACTCCGTTATGTTTAATAACAGAGAGCATATAAATCTAAATAGAGAGGACACGTAATGGTAATATCCGACGAGCAAGTCAACGCGATTCAAAGAGAGTTTTTTATTGATAGCTGAATGCGCCAGGATGAACCGGGGTAATATTTATTTAAATTAATAGACACTTACCTCTATCGAGTCGATCCATCGAGTAGGTCGTAATCTTACGAATCCCTTATCGTACCTAACGAGGTTTTCGTGCATTTAATCAGCTGGAGCTGTCACGCATTCGCCATGATTTTAAATACTATAAGTGATATAACTGAAAATTAACTTTAATTAGACAGTTAAAGTAAATATTTCAACTCATCGGTATCCGTATACCTAACGCGTTCGAAACAAAGTCAAAATACGCTACATTTTTGACTTGCTCATGCCATGTTTCGAACGATGCCTGCTTCTTTGACGGGTGTGATGACAAAATCTCATTGCGTACGGAAGGATGTACGTATCGTAACGGACCCACGAACGTACGCAACAATTTCAATCGGCAGTTCTGTCATCGCACCCTTCAAAAAAGTGGGCATCGTTCGAAACATCGCATAAACAAGTCAAAAATATGTGTATTTTGGCTTTATTTCGAACGCGTTAGGTATACGGATACTGATGCGTTAAAATATTTACTTTAAGTGTCTAGTGTCTAATATCGATTTATCACTGGCGTTCATACCTATATTTAATACAATTTTAAATTAACTTGTTGCTAAGTGAGCTGGCAGAAAGTTTTTATTGCATATATTTTTCATGCCTTTGTTACTTGTAATAATTAAGGAAAAAGCAGAGAGCATATAATTTAGGTATTCTCCGGTAAAAAAAAGTGTTTTTATTTATTTTTTAAATATTTTGCTATCTAAGGTTACTTCAAATTTTAATAACCCCGTCATTTCCGAATGTTTGAAAAATACATGATTTGGAGATCAGAATGGCTGAAAAGATATGTGAAAACTTATGGTCTCATATGATAAATTTCCTTGGATATTCCTTCAATGGTTCTGTTCTCCTAATCCAAAACAGGCGGTTGTGCTGTAACCATGTCAATTCCCATCATGGAGAGTCTTCTCCAAAATGATTTTTTTTTTAAAATTTGACCGCCGAAGACGAAACCTTGTAAAAGAGTAATGTAAATGTTAAAAAAAAAGAAAAACTGTCGCCGCAGGGCAACATTTTTGGGGAAGTTGGTACGTAATTTCGTCGGAGAGGAGGTCGATCGCCTCGCTGTACCGGCACGGGTCTGTTGTCTGTTTTTTCTAAAATTTGGATGGGCACTCGTCCAAAATCGTTCTATTCCCGTTCGATTTCTATGGTTTTATCCTTTCTCCATGCCCGACTCCAACAACACACAAAATCCACTCGATCAGTCGTGTCAGGCGCCGCACGCGAGCTGCAGCAGCCCCCAAAAGCGCTGCACCCCCTCGTCGGCGGAGCGGCCCAGGGTCGCGCCAAACCCCACTAACGATGGGCAATGGCATGAACAAGGCAAGTTTCACCACCCAGCAAAGTTTAGAGCATCACCTTAGTGCCTTAGAAGCATAGTTTCAGTGATCATCAAGACAATCCATTACTTGCACAAAGAGCACTGCAAGCGAGAAAGGTGCATACTTTTTTTTCAATCAGCTTTGTTTTGTCTCTTATTCGTTTTTTCCATTCATGTCATCAGAACCGAAGTTTTTTTATTAGGTTTCATTTTGTTTTGTTATTGTGTTTATTTATGAAACTTGTGTTAAGTAGGACAGTTTCGTGTAGTCGCCTGACTTGAGATAATTTTTTAACTTGGCGAGTCAGGTCAGTTTAAAAAAACCACCAGCAATGAACAGGGGAAGTTTCATTACCGAGCAAAGGTTAAAACATCACCTTAATGCCTTATAAGTATAGTTTCATTAATCATCAACCTAATCCTTACTTGCACAAAGAATACTGCAAGCGACAATGAGCTTTATTATTATTCGCTTTGTTTGTTTTGTGTTTGTTTTTGTCATTTCACCGCATCCTAATTTTTCCATTAATTTTTATAATGTTTTTTTGTGTTTATTCATGGTAATGGTATGAAAAAGGCAAGTTTCACCACCCAGCAAAGTTTAGAGGAGCACTTAGAGCCTTAGAAGCATAGTTTCAGTGGTCATCAAGACAATCCATTATTTGCACAAAGAGCACTTCAAGCGAGAAAGGTGCATACTTTTTTTTCAATCAGCTTTGTTTTGTCTTTTATTCGTTTTTTCCATTCTTGTCATCAGAACCGAAGTTTTCTTAATAAGTTTTATTTTGTTCTGTTATTGTGTTTATTTATGAAACTTGTTTTACTAAGTGGGACAGTTTCGTGTAGTCGGCTGACTTGAGATAATTTTTTAACTTTGCGAGTCAGGTCAGTTTAAAAAAACAACAAACAATGCGTAATGGCATGACAACGGAAGTTTTATTACCCAGTAAAGTTTAGAGGAGCACTTAGAGCCTTAGAAGCATAGTTTTAGTTATCATCAAGACACAAAGATCACTTCAAGCAAGAAAGGTGCATGGTTTTTTCCATTCTTGTCATCAGAACCAAAGTTTTCTTAATAAGTTTCATTTTGTTCTGTTATTGTGTTTATTTATAAAACTTGTTTTACTAACTGGGACAGTTTCGTGTAGTCGCTTGACTTGAGATAATTTTTTAACTATGCGAGTCAGGTCAGTATAAAAAAACAACAAGCAATGCACAATGGCATCAACAAAGGAAGTTTCATTACCCAGCAAAGTTTAGAGCAGTCCTTAGAAGTATAGTGTCAGTAATCATTAAGGCAATCCTTACTAGCATAAAGAATACTCTGCAAGTAACAAAGGTGGACAATTTTTTTTCAATGAGCTTTATTGTTATTCGCTTTGTTTGTTTTGTGTTTTTTTTTGCATTTCACCGTATCCTAATTTTTTCCATTAAGTTTTATTATTTTTTGTTTTTGTGTTTATTCATAAAACCTTCGATTTTCGATCACTTTAGCGCTTTAGAAGCATAATTTCAGTGATCATCAAAACAATCCATTACTTGCACAAAGAGCACTGCAAGCACAAAAGGTGCATAATTTTTTCTTAATTAGCTTTAATTCTGTTTTTCTTATTTAGTTTGTGTTTTTTATATCATTTTTTGAGCCTTAATTTTTCACTCAGTTTTATTCTGATTTATTATTGTTTTTATTTATAAAACTTGTTTTTCTACAACATTGGTTCCATGTGGTCGCTCTATTTGAGACACTTTTTCACTTAGCTCAACTAACAATGGGTAAAAGACAAGACATCACCTTCTTAGCGCTTTAGAAGCATAGTTTCAGTGATCATCAAGATAATCTATTACTTGCCCAAAGAACACTGCAAGCGACAAAGATGCATAATTTTTTCTCAATGAGCTTTTATTATGTGTCCCTATTTGTTTTCTGTTTTTCATATCATTTCATTAAATCTTAAGTTTTTTTATTTAGTTTTACTATGATGTCTTAGGATGTGTCCCTATTTGTTTTCTGTTTTTTATATCATTTCATTAAAGCTTCAGTTTTTTTATTTAGTTTTACTATGATTTGTTAGTTTCACCATTCAGCAAAGTTTCGAGCATCACCTTAGCGCCTTAGAAGCATAATTTCAGTGATCATCAAAACAATCCATTACTTGCACAAAGAGCACTGCAAGCGACAAAGGTGCATAATTTTTTCTTAATGAGCTTTTATTCGGTTTTTCTACAACATTTAAAGTGAGCTTTTATTATGTGTTTCTATTTGTTTTCTGTTTTTGATACCATTTCATTAAAACTTAAGTTTTTTTATTTAGTTTTATTATGATTTCTTAGGAACAAGTTAAGTTTCACCACCCACAAAAGTTTAGGGCATCACCTTAGCGCTTTAGAAGCATAGTTTCAATAAAATAATCATCAAGATAATCCATTACTTGCCCAAAGAGCACTGCAACCGACAAAGATGCATAATTGTTTCTCAGAGAGCTTTTATTATGTGTCCCTTATTTATTATGTGTTTTTCATATCATTTCAATAAAGATTAGGTTTTTTTATTTAGTTTTACTATGATTCATTATGAACAAGGTAAGTTTCACCACCCAGCAAAGTTTCGAGTATCACCTTAGATCGTGGTACAACATGTGGAGAGGCTTAGATTTGTGCGCGATTTTGCATGACTCCATTATGGACGTTGGGAATGGGTTATCCTATTCTTTCCTTTTATTTAGGTACAACCTGTGGAGAGGCTTAGATTTGTGCGAAAGTTTCGATTGTGCATGACTCCAGTGTGGACGTTGGGAATGGGTTATCCTATTCTTCCCTTTTATTTATTAAACTTTAAGTTTTTTTCATTTAGTTTTACTATGATTATTTAGAAACAAGGTAAGTTTCACCATTCAGCAAAGTTTCATTACTTGCACAAAGAGCACTGCAAGCGACCAACGTGCATAATTTTTTCTTAATAAGGTTTTATTCTGTTTTTCTTATTTGTTTTGTGTTTTTCATATAATTTTATTTGAGCCTAAATTTTTTCGTTCAGTTTTATTATGATTCGTTAGAGTTTTTATTCATGAAACTTGTGGTTGCTCGACTTTTTTAATTTTGCGACTCAGGTTAGTTAAAAAAAAAAAAAACTATCAATGAGTACGTACTTACTGTCATGAACAAGGCAAGTTTTACCACCCAGCAAAGTTTCATCATCATCTATCTATCTATCATCTATGTAAGCCAATTCTCAAGGCCGCACACCCTTCCACAGTCCTGGCATACCCAGTCCCCGGCAGCAGCCGGGTGTTGTTCGTCATCCATTCTTCCATTTTGTCGCTCCTTTCTACGTTCTCTCTTTTCCGTCTCTAGTCTACGTCGTTGCTCTCCAAAAGTTGTGCTCCCTCATGGACTGTTCGGCGCCATGAAGCCCTATCGTTTGCCGTGGTCTCGAAGTTATTTATATCGATGTGACCCTTCATCATGTTGCCTTTGAGATCGTAATTGTACCTTTTTTGTTGACCTCCTTGATTTCTCTTTTCCTCCATCAGTTTTTCATCAAATATCTGCTTTGGGAGACGTGTTTCGGGCATGCGGATAACGTGACCAGTCTAACGAAGCTGGTGCTTGAAGATAAGGGCTTCTATACTAGTTGGTCTGGCTTCTTCTAAAATACTTATGTTTGTTCGTCGGTCTTGCCTTTTGATTCTCAGGATTCGTCTTAAACAACTTTGGTGATATTTTTCTTTGATATGCCTTCTGTAGGTGGTCCACGTTTCACATCCGTATGTTAAAGTTGGTATTATAACTATGTTGTAGAGACGAAGCTTGGTCTCCGCATTGACGTCGTGATTGTTGAAGACTCTCTCTGAAAGCCGTCCGAACGCTGCGCTAGCATATTTTAGGCGATGCTGTGTTTCTGCGTCAATAGTTGCATTTGATGATAGGATGTTCCACGTTCTGCAGAGGATGGCCATTTATGGAAATGTTTGGAGCTTGGGGATTCGTACCTGGTTCTGGTAATCTGGTTGGTGAAGAATTTGCGTTTTGGCAAGATTGACCTCTAGGCCACTGCTTTTGTAGGCTTGGTTAAATGCGTTGCTTACCAGCTGTAGACCTTTCCCTGTATCGGCCATAACGACGTTGTCATCGGCGTACTGCAGTTCAGCAAAGTTTAGAGACTTACTGAAACTTACTTTCAGTGATCATCAACACAGTCCATTACGTGCACAAAGAGCACTGTAAGCGACAATGGCCGGAGTAAATCCGTTGTAAAAAATTTCCATTAATAAGTTCATATTTAAAATTTTATCAGCGTTGATAACTGTTTAGTAAATATTATTTTTTTTGTTTTATGTTGTGTCCACTCACGGATAAAATAAATCGGTAGACGGTTTGTATTTTTAGAAAATACATACAAAGACAAAAGCAGTCGAGCACGGCATTTGGTTTTAATTTGGTTTTGTGTGCCAATTTTACGCTTGTTTTCATTAAGTGCTTGTTTGACACGTAAAAGACATCAATCAAAATGTTTAGCTGTGAAATCGTGTTTATCGAAACTCGAATTTGTGTGCTTGCTGGGAAAAAATCAAGGTTTAGTTATGGAATGAGCAAGGTATGTTGCGTCTGCGCAATAGCGTTTTAATGCATTTTAACCTAAAAAGTGTGTTTTGCATGTTTACTCTTTAAATCTGTGCAAAAAATTGTGTATTTTACGCAAAAATAATGATATTTGGAGAAATTCGCAATGCTGATGGATTTTTTAAATATTTTTGTAAAAAAATATGTTTAGGGGAGGGGTTAACCACCCAATTTTGTTTGTTTTTTGATTCTACAAATTATTTTTCTTATTAGTTTTTGTCAAAACCCCTTATTTTTGGAGTTATTATAAAAATGGAAAAAGGAGCAAAAAGTCAAGATGGCTGCATCATTTTAAGGGTTCAAAACTTTTACCATAGGCTAATAGGACGCTTAATTCACCATTAGGAACCTTCCGAGATTCACGTACTATACTTATTTAAATTTACGGGGTAAGTTAACTCTCGCCTTGTTAGAAGTGATCAGGGGTTTGCCTCACTTAAAAGAATTTTTGGCGACTTGAACTACGTTTAAAAATAAACGTATAGAATATTCTACATTATTGTAAGTTGCGTTTTATTCTGCAATGTTGCGGTAAAAATTTGGACCTCATTCCGCCAACCAACACCAAACATTGAAAATATGGTGAAAGCGTTTAAAAATACATTTAAGGTTCCTTTAGAATAGCAGAAAACTTGACACTTGTCAGCTTAAGCTGACATCTGTCAATTTTTTTAATGAGGTATTTTAGGTGTACAGCCCATCACACACCGAAAGTAAAGTCCTATTTACAAGGCATCTTCAAAATCAGAGCCTGTCGTCCCAAAAATTTGCACTGTTCACCTATAAATTAACAAATAAAAAATTTGACACCTGTCAGCGTAAGCTGCTGCGCGCTATTCTAAATGAGCCTTTATATATGCAGTTTCAGCAATTGAAAATACAGGCTATTTCACGAACATCGAAACAGGGGCGTTTTAGGGTATTTTAACACACGTCAATTTTGTATTCAATGGGGAAACTTTTTGACCCCTTCTATATTTCGCTAGGGTGCATCTCCTAGCTGGGGTAACTTTCCCTCCTCTTTTTTAAAAGGGAAGATGGGTCGAGTGTACCTTGTTTTAAAGGTCTTTTGACTCTTGTTTTTTCAAAATCGAATAATTAGTTTTCGAGATATTTGCTGGTGAATTTGTCATTGGCGGATTCAAAATTTATTTTTTGCACCTGTTATCATCGAATTTAAACTTTTAGCTCGGACTCATCGATTTTAGTATTTTGAAAGGCACATTCTTGCCGTTTCTTTTTTTCCGTATTCATCACCTTCTCTGAGGGGTGGAGTTTACCCCTTTTTAAAGGTACTATGATTCTCCTTACAACCCCGAACTTTTTTTTGAAAATTAAATGATTAGTTCTCAAGACATTGACTGTCAAAGTTGCCACGAACTAAATAAAAACTAATTTTCTGACCCTGTTATTGTCAAATTTACACTTTCCTCTCGGACACGTAAATTTTAATTTTTTCAAAAGCACCTTTCTATAGTTTTAATTGGTTTTTATTTATCACCCCTTATGAGGGGTAACGTTCACCCCTTTTATCAAGATAAGGAAGGTAGGTAAGGTTGATTGTAGTTTACAATATGGAAATTGTCAATTTAAAAAGTAAAAACTTAATGTTTATCAGGTACAGTCTATACAATATATCACTAACAAAAAATGTTTAATAAATAAATCTAATAATAATTGTTATGTATAGTTTCTACATTGATAGAAAATCTTCAATACTAAAATGCATTTTGTAGTAAATATAATCGTGATGTTTATTGTAGTTTTATTGGTAAATAGTTTATAGATTTTTGATAATGAGCACTTGAGTGATTATTTACTCGTAAATTATTGCCATTTCTTGTTTGATACGAATGGGTTTCGTTATTAGTAGGAAATTTATTTAAGTTTTGTTTAACATAGTTAAGAGATTTATAAATGTATATACATGGTACAGTTAGCACTGAATATCTCATGAAAATAGGTCTACATGTATCAGTAGGTTTGTGATTAAATATTAGTCTTAGGATTCTTTTCTGTTGTATAAACACTTTTCTTGATGAAGATGCATTACCCCAGAAAATTATCCCATAAGAGATCACCGAATAGGCAAGGGCATAGTACACATTAAGCAAATACCTACTAGACAGCTCACCTTTTAATTGGTGAATAGCAAAAAAGTAGAGTTTAAACGTTTGCAGACAGTATTTATTTGGTTATCCCAGCTAAGGGTACTATCCAACTGAAGTCCCAAAAATTTTGCGTTCTTTACCTCCAGAATTTGTTCATTTCCCATTGTAACTTTACCAATTTGAGTTTGTGTTGATATTTGACTCTTTGAGAATTTCATAACAACATTTTTTTTCGTATTTGCTACAAAGCCTGTTCTTCTCACACCATGAATAAAAATACCTGCAAACTCTGTTTACTTTAAAATTAAGCTCACCCCCTTTAATTTTGGGTTAGTTGCTTTTTATTTTTCTCTACGCCTTAAATTAGGGGGGTATAGCTTGACGTCCGGCTGCACCCCCTATTTTGAATATTAAAAAAACTACGAAGGAGTGTGGTTCAAAATTTTTAAATTCCACCAAAACAAAATCAAACGTTCGCGTTGTTCACCGCCAATGCAACG
This sequence comes from Oxystoma pomonae, assembly GCA_963921995.1. Lineage (NCBI taxonomy): Eukaryota > Metazoa > Arthropoda > Insecta > Coleoptera > Brentidae > Oxystoma > Oxystoma pomonae. The sequence goes on along the minus strand of OY998170.1, from coordinate 18,201,944 downwards.
TTGCGGAAAAAAACGCTCTAGTTTTGCCAAATTCTTGTCACGGCCACTCCTCTGGATCTGGTCGAAAACGCCCTTAGTTTTCCCGGAAAAGCTGGAAATTTTAACCTCACGCAAATTCTGGTTTTTAATTTGCATTACAATGTAACGGCCGGAAAGTTATTGATTTCTACAGTGTAGGAAAATGTTTAAGTGTCTAGACAAAGAAGAGAGGTATTAACTTTCAAAAGGGTGAGAAACCGCAAAGACATAGGACTGGTCACCAGCACGCTAACCGGACACGACCGGTTATGGAAACACCTCTACCGCATGGGCGTGGAGGGCGACTCAGTGTTTATTTGAAAAGCATGGCGCTTGAAGAAGAAAGCTAGCTTCGAACGTTGGCTATCATCAGCGGGATCTGCACCCTGTCCACTACCATTTTCTAAGATTTTTAAGCCATGATATCCGTCTACGACCTGGACCTCTTCTGCCTTCAGTTTTGTCTTCTATTATCAATTTTAAAAGTTTATATTTGTCATTTCTCAAAACATTCAAGTTTTCGTTTTTTGATGGTAAATAAAACTTCAAGCTCTTTATTTATTCTGAGGAGAACCACAAACTAATGGCGAATGCGTGACTGCTCCAGCTGATCAAATGCGTGAAAACATCGTTTCGTAACTTTCTTTTTATTTCTTCTTTCACCCTTGCCTAAGAGTGTTGTGCTTTCGGCTATGGCACTTTTAACCTTTGTCCAAACTAAAACAAAATTATGAATGTTTTCCACAAACCAAAACTACACTTTTTTGCACTCGACGCGCGTTTCGCTAACAACGTTAGCATCATCAGGAGATGATAAACAATGAACTAAATTAATCTACGCTCTATCTTATATACAATCCTTTAGTGGGCGGAGATAAGACTAATAATTTGTGATTGATCACGATTTTTAATTCTATCTCCCCTCAACCAAAGAACAAAGTGTACTAAACGGGATGGGTCCTCTATCTTTATTTAAACTATTTCTGGATTTAATGATTTCCATACTTTCATATGCATTCAAAAGTTTGTTTGGTACACTTTTTAGAAGTTTTAGGTTATCTAATGTGAATCTATGATTGTTTTCAAAAGCATGCTCGGCCACACTTGACTTTTCTGTTCTTCCGTATTTTAAGTGTGCTAAATGTTCTTTAAAACGTGTTTGAATAGAGCGTCTCGTTTGGCCAACATATTTTTTGTCACAATCCATGCAACTAATTTCGTAAATTCCACTTTTTTTTAGAACTGTAGTTTTATCCTTGGGATTTCCTAGTAAGCTTCTTATTGTGTTACCGGATTGATATACTAATTTAAGACCGGTGTTATTAAATACTTTGTGTAATCCTTTCGTATAATTAGTATTATAAGGAATTGATACAAATTTTGAGTCGCAGGTATCTTTTTGTCTGAAAAAGGTAGAATTCCGAAAGGTCTTTTGAAAAGAATGTCTATTTATCAGCTTATTTATTAAGCCTTCGTCGTAAACGTTTTCGCCAGCTATATTCCTAATCCTATTCTTTTCTGCTTCAAATCTTTCTTTGTTTAAGGGAAAATTACTTTATCGCAAACCTATTTATGAGCAAATTTGAATCAGATATAAGTAAAGAATTTGAGTATTTCCCCAGAGTATGGTTCAGGTATGTAGACGATGGATTGGCAGTATTCAACACTAAAGTAACTAGTGTTGAAAATTTTATGGAAAAAAATAAATAACAAATTTCCCACTATTAAATTTACTTACGAAACAGAGAACAACGGTACACTGCCATTTCTAGACACTTTAGTTATAAGAAATAAAAATAAATTGGACTTTGACCTATACAGAAAAGGCACGGCCACCAACAGGTATATTCCAAATGACTCTTTTCATTGCTTACAACATAAGCTTGCAAGTTTGCACTTTTTAACATATAGATTAGTAAATTTCCCCTTAAACAAAGAAAGATTTGAAGCAGAAAAGATTAGGATTAGGAATATAGCTGGCGAAAACGGTTACGACGAAGGCTTAATAAATAAGCTGATAAATAGACATTCTTTTCAAAAGACCTTTCGGAATTCTACCTTTTTCAGACAAAAAGACACCTGCGACTCAAAATTTGTATCAATTCCTTATAATCCTAATTATACGAAAGGATTACACAAAGTATTTAATAACACCGGTCTTAAATTAGTATATCAATCCGGTAACACAATAAGAAGCTTACTAGGAAATCCCAAGGATAAAACTACAGTTCTAGAAAAAAGTGGAATTTACGAAATTAGTTGCATGGATCGTGACAAAAAAATATGTTGGCCAAACGAGAAGCTCTATTCAAACACGTTTTAAAGAACATTTAGCACACTTAAAATACGGAAGAACAGAAAAGTCAAGTGTGGCTGAGCATGCTTTTGAAAACAATCATAGATTCACATTAGATAACCTAAAACTTCTAAAAAGTGTACCAAACAAAAGACTTTTGAATGCATATGAAAGTATGGAAATCATTAAATCCAGAAATAGTTTAAATAAAGATAGAGGACCCATCCCGTTTAGTACACTTTATTCTTTGGTTGAGGGGAGATAGGATTAAAAATCGTGATCAATCACAAATTATTAGTCTTATCTCCGCCCACTAAAGGATTGTATATAAGATAGAGCGTAGATTATTTTAGTTCATTGTTTATCGTCTCCTGATGATGCTAACGTTGTTAGCGAAACGCGCGTCGAGTGCAAAAAAGTGTAGTTTTGGTTTGTGGAAAACAATCATAATTTTGTTTTAGTGCAACCAAAGGTTCCAAATTCCCAACTTATTTGTCCAAACTATTTCTGCATCTTGTTGGGTAGACTCATTAATATCTTTAAGCTTTTTGTTAAGTTCGACTTTAAGTTTAGTTGCTATCATGTTATCTTCAAGTTCGTCCAACCTGGATCTGGGTTTTTTATTTCGGGGACAATTTTTCTTGAGGGTAAATTTAATTTTTGCCACAACGGGTTTGTGATCCGAGCCTAAGTCTGCGCCAGGATAAGTTTTTGCAGATTTAATAATGTTTCTTAACCGACGACGTCGCAAAATGTAATTTTGCACCGAAATGAAAAATTTGAATTTGAATTTGACGTTTTGTATGTCGTTCGACGTAAGGGAATAGAATGGCATTTTCCGTCCGACTCACTGTTTTCCAGCTGCAAGCAAAAAACTTAAAAAAGTGCAAAAATTTGGCGGTTTTTTGGCTACCAAAAGTTAAGCTCACCACCTGGGATGGTGCAACTCAGATTACACACATTTAGGACCAAAAAGCAGTAGCGTAGTCAGGGGGTGGTTTTGGGGGTTAAAACCCCCCCCCAGAAGGTCCAACCCAATCTACAATAATATAGGGAGAGCTATATCTGACTCTTTACTCCGGTTTGTGACGTGTGTTTGGTGTGATGTCCTAAATTTTAAAAATTTTGCCTGCGGTGCTATGACGTCATTAATTGTTACAATTTTAGTTTAATTCCAAGGAATTTTTATCACCAGCAATCAAACGTGTATTAAGTGGCATTCTTAGCATAATTTTTCTTAAAATTTTCGGCATGATTTGGCAACAAATCTATATATTGCTACCGCAACCCACCCCTTCTTGGCATCTAATCCAATCTACTTTTTCAAAAATATATTACAAAGAACCTAGATCAAAATTTTTAAATAATTTTCGCCTGCGGTGATATACCAATATTAAATATTGCTACAATTTTGTTTAATTTACAGCAATTTGTTTGTCAACAACATTCAAAATGCGTAAAAAAACAGAATTTTTGTGTAATTTTTGAAAAAATCTGCAAATGAGACTTGCTTCTAAAAATAAGTATTTTTGTTTCATATACACTAACTCAGCTCAACACCTATTAAATCGCCCCTCTCCCCTCCCTTCATTTTAAGAGTTTAAGCAATAGGCCCTTACTCAATTTTTAAAAATTTGCCATATGTAGGTAGTTGATTTTTATTAAATGATGAAATCCCCCAGAGTCGATTTCTGGTTACGCCACTGCAAAAAGAGGTATTAAAACAATTTCCAGCTCGCTGGGAGTTAATTCCTCAAAAATATCTTACTTTGACTGGCCTATACACGTTTTTTCTCTAAAACGTTTTACATTTTTCAGGTCCTCCCTGGTCTCTACGTGGGAAACTACAGGGATTCAAAAGATGCTAGTCAGCTCGCAAAACACAACATCACACATATTTTGGCTATTCACGACACTGCGCGGAGAATACATTCCGTAAGTTTTTTGTAGCATGCAAATCGTACAGAAAAGTGGTGGTAAAATTTATGGTAGAAGCCCTTGTATACGTATTCCGAAACAAAAACCCTCTTTGATTATTGCCAGAAAAACTCCTTAAAACTTTATTTCCATGGAAAGTAGCATGTCACGCGACAATTTCTCGGGTTTACTTAGTCCTGATGGAATGTAAAAACAAAAGTCGGGTACGTAAGCGTATCAAAATTGCATTAAAACTACAACTCTAGCACAAAAAATGAGGGCGAGTTTCAAGATCGATATACCAAATAGGTTGCCTTCAGATTTTGAGTGGTCGTTGAACTCATTATTTAATTTTTGTAAATGACAGCAATTTTATTATGTTAGAGCATATACTTATAAACTTAGTATACACGGCACACAGATATATTCAGCACACAAAAAGAAGTATCCATTTTCAAAAAAAGAACATAAAATATTTATACCAAATTCACTTGTTAGAAAATAACACATAGGTACCTGTAAACAAAAAAATCTCTAAATTATATGTCCAAGCACTTTTTCGAACAAATTGCCTATTTATATCGGCGAAAAATTGTTCATAACCCACTTAATACACGACCCGACCGGCCATTTGATAAAATCTCTGAGCAAAAAAAAACAAGCTTTTTCGCCAATTTTGATACAAAAACAATAAGTTACCTGTTATTTAAACATTTAAGAAACTGTTTGTAAGGTTTTAATAATATATAGATGAAAAATTAACCGCTAAAAATAAAAAATTAAACCTTTTTTATCGAATGCAAGCAAAGCACTGAGTACGCGCCATTCGCCGCCATTATGACGTCAGGCGTACGACATCTCGCCTGTAGTAGAGGGTGTGTTGAATCAATCCAACGCGCCGCCGCAAAACGGCCGTGTATGATATATGTTGCTAACAAAATTGGCGTGTATATTAATTTCATAAGTATATGTGTTAGAGCAATAATCTAATGAAATTTAAATCAGTACAATCTCTGATCGTCTTCAGGTTCAAACTATAATCTATTCCTAAGGCTACGTACTTATATACTATAAAAAAATCACTCAACCGTGAAGTTTAAGAAGTTGGCTCCGCCCAAGGAGGGGCTTCCAAATATTTGGAATTTTAACACTTGGCTTACTGAAAACACCCTGATAACACCCTGATTCTGCCCAATAAAGGTAGCTTCAAGGAATTTTCGTTTCTTCCAGTGTGATTCCTTGTGCAAAACCTTTGCTTCTGTCCACTTCATTCGGTGTTGTTTTGACCATGCGTGCTCGGCGATTCCTGATTTCGTTGTTTCACCTTTTTGGGTATTCGTCTGATGTTCTTTAAAAGCCTAGCAGATAGTGGTCTTTTTGTTTCACCTATGTATGATTCACCACACTCACAAGGAACTTGATAAATGCATTTCTTATTTTGTTTGTTCTCCGGTTTTGTTTTACTAAGAAGGCTTCAAATTCTATTACTAGATTTAAAAGCTGTTTTAATATTAAAGTTGTTCGCTACTCTTCGAATTTTCTCTCATACTCCTTTAATGTATGGAATTGTAAGGAATGCAGTTGTCTGGTTTTGGTCTTGTAATATCTGTCCTGTTTTCTGAAATTAGTAATAGTATCTGTTATAAGTTTAAGGCTGTAACCATTCTGCTGCAGATCCTTCTTAATGTTTCTTATTTCAATTTCCAAGTCATGAGAATTGTTACAAATTTGAAAGCCTCTATTATACAAAGTTCTTATTATGCCTCGTTTGGTTGTAGCAGATTGATTTGAACCTTGATTTAAATATTGTCCTGTGTAAGTGGGTTTACGATAGACTGTTGTTTTGATGTCGCTTTCTACTCGTTTGACAAGTACATCAAGAAAAGGAATTTGACAATTTTGCTCCAACTCCATTGTGAATTTAATGGTGGGTGTTATATTATTTAGGTGGTGAAGAAATTCTGAAAGTTGTTGGTCATTCCCGGTCCAGACAATAAAGATATCATCAACATATCTTAGCCAGAGCTTAGGTGTATATGTTGCGGTATCAACCGCATGTGATTCGAACCACTCCATTTAAATATTGGCCACCACTGGCAAAAGCGATGAACCCATTGGCAGACCGTCATTCTGAGTCATTAAGGAGTCATTAAGGACCCTGATGAATGAAAATGAATGAAAAATTTCTGTAAACCTGCATTCGCTGCGCTGGGGAGACCGAACGAGATAGAAACTAGTCGAAAAAATTGAATCCAGAAAGAAAGTAATAGTAGTTTACATAACGAACAAGTTATGATGGTCATTAAACGCGAAGATGAGTGTTTAATGACCATAACATGCGTGTTAGTGTACTATACTTTACCTACGACCATTGAAAACATGATGATAAATGTAATATCTTTGGATATTACCTGAAAAGACATATTGTACAATTAGTGACCTTAGCTTACCAAGATATCACAATAAATTATTAAAAATATCATACGCGAGCACTCTTAACGGCCCAATTACATCGTTAAACCGGCAACGCTGTTGGGTCCGTTTATTAGGCAATTCTTTTTCCGCATGTTTCTCGGAAACGGGACTTCCAAATGGCCTGAAATTTTGCCTAAATTGTTTATTGGACTATGTTTTTCCATCAAATCTTGGTACTTTTTTAAAATTTTGTTTATTTTTTGAAAAAAACTGTTTTAGCTTTTGTGGTGTTTCAAAATTGGCGCGCCCATATTACGTCAGAAACAGTCAGAAATACCCTTTATAGAGACCTGTAAAACGAAATTGGAAATATTTGTAATTTTACAAATAATGGACACCTAATTTCAAAAACTCTCTAGATTGTATTAATAAGCTTTGTAATCGTCTTCCTCTAATAAAAAACAAATTGAGTATTATTTTTCTCTAAAGCTAAAACATGCGGAAATGTAAAAACATGGACTATACTGGTTACCTATCAATATTAGTTATATGCCTAGCATCAAAAAGTACTTAAATGGTTATATTATAGATACCGCCACCATGAAAATTAACCACCCACGTCCTTTTTTTTGTGAGCTTACCCTAGGCATAGTTTCTAGTGTTCTCCTTTCCTAAATGTATTCGGCTAAGAGAGATCTAGCATGTATACCCAGGTAACACCCCTTACCAGGAAAAAAAAATTATGCCATGCAAACATCGAAATTGGTCGACTCACTGTATTTGCAACTAACCAATGTCAGTGTGTCTGCCTGACATTCTTCATAACCTTAGTTTTGTCGTTTTGTTTTGGAGTTCGTCGGCCTGGTTTTTGTGTTTTATTTAATAATTTTTCCTTTGGTGAAAAGCTACTTTTTAGAACCCTTAAGTGGTCTGTGTGTATGGCCATTTGACTAGTTGTCACTGCTCTCAATTCGATCACCTAGGTGATAAATAAACAATCCCCCATAGGGTCACTGGATCCTGAGACCTGCGGTCCACGCCGCAGGTTTTAGGATCCAGTGACCCTAATCCCCAATGATTCGCGGCGCAATCTGTGAACAGGAGAATACAGTAAAGTAACCAGAGATAGATAATGAGTGGTAGATGACGTATTGAAATCGATTGACAAATTTATATTATCTCTGGATTGTTCTTGCGCCGTTAAGTCAACAACCTTCATGAGCTGAAGTTTCAATGACGTTCTATCTAAAATGTCAAAACAAATAAGGTTACTAAGGGACTTTTCATGTATCTTTTTCAAAACTAGGTTTTTGTTTTATTAAAATGCATAAAATGTCAATTTAACGGAACTTATTTTTGATTAGGTACTAAAATTATATTGGATTTATTTACGTTTAATAAATATTTATTGTCATAAAAATATAGAAAAATAATTCAAATTTTTGTGTGAATTAGTGCTCTTATAAAATAAAGTTTAATCGCTTGTCACGCCATCTTGTAAAATTATATATTCGTTGATCGTAATATTTATTCTCATCTTTAAAAATATATTTCCAAAATAGATAGCAAAAATTTGCTCGAAAATTTACCCGAACGAAATGCTCAAAGAAAAGTTCACAAAAGTGTTCGCGCTAAAAATGTCAGATATCTGGCACGAGCTTTTGTTTGCGTATGTACAGGTATAATTATGGCATTTTGTGTGAGCATATGCCTGAATTGTGGCACGTTCACAAATTATGGCACCTTACACGCGGTTCCACAATTTTAAAATAAAATTTCTGGGGCCCTACTAGTTGAACGACAGGTTAAATCTCTGTTTCCGAATAATTGTGGTATCTTCTCTATCCCACCTAATTCTGGCATCCATAGAAAAAAAATAGCCATGTTAAAACGTTTTTTTAAAAATAGTGTGTAAGGTGTCACAATTTAGGGTATAGTATGTGTTTTTACCCACGCATTTGTGGCATTCAAGAATCAAACCGTATGGTGGCGCCCTCTATAACTATAATTTTTATCGCTGCGCTGTTGCCGTTTTTGGGATAGCTATGACCTATTTAATTAAACAGTAGTAGATCGTTAGATGCCAAGGGTGCCATAATTTTTATTTTAACAATTTAATAATATATAATGGGGATTTTCCTTGCGCATTTTTAAAATAAAAAATTTTAATTCAACGGCGAATTTAAATAAGTGAAAAATTTTTGAAAAATAATGCATGTTTCAATATTTGTCAAAATAGCTAAAATATTTACTTTCTGTGATTTTTTTTTTAATTAAGCAGGTTCTTCATCCTTTCAATGAGAAAATTATAATTTTCGAGTTGTGACGGGAAAGCTGCGCGGGGTCTTTAGCTAGTATGGAAATTTTTTTTTTGTGGACTGGCGTAGACTTTATTTCATCAAAATACAAAAGTTTTATATATCCTTTTAGACTTTTACTACTGGATTGGGTTCCTGGGCAGGAGGACATAGGAATTATTGCATCAAAATCGGTTTACCATAACAAAAGTTATGAGCATTTAGAAAGAAAACTGAGTAAAACCGTTTTCTGATTTTAAATGATCATAACTTTTGTTTATGTAAACCGATTTTGATAAAATAAAGCCCATGCCTGTCCAGGAGCCCAAAATAATCTAGCAGTGGAAATGTTACATCATCACATTCACCCCGTTGTTTTGGAACTTTCTTACCTTTAGATAAATATAACTTTGGTTTTATTGAATCGATTTTAATAAAATAAAGCCTATGTTCTGCCCAAAACTAACGAATTCAATTCGAATTCGAAGAAGTTCATTATATTTAAAGTAATATCAATTTTATTTCTTAAAATCGGTCAAATATTAGTAAAGTTACGATTTAAAAAAAAATACTTTGCAAAAGGCTTGACCGCCATGTTTGAACGGCCAAATTTCTTTTATTATGCTTTTGCCAATAGTCCAATAAGCAGATCATATGTCCTAAGAACCTATATTTTTAGAATATATGGTCAAATTTCGGCACAACGGGGATTGGTACCTATATAAGCAAAATACTTCCAAAATTACCTTTTTTCCATTTTTTTCAATGTTTCGTCACGAAATATTGTTAGCAAACCTCAAATTCGGATTCAGCACCCCAAAAAGAATGGAAAAAATCAAAACTACCCCAAAACTTTCCCGCAAAGGGCCTTTAGGAACACAAATTTACTGTAATAATTGTCCGCTTTGTATTTGTGCATTCGTGATATTCTCTGTAAGAAAGTACGAACAAAAACGGGTATATCACGCAAAAACTACTGGACCGATTTTGTTCTTGTTTTTTTTAATATTTTTGCGCATTTTGTGTGAGCCTATACCTAAATTATGGCATATTTGCAAATTGTGGCTATAAGAGGTTCCACAATTTTAAAACGTAATTCCTACAGGATATATTCGCACGATTGGATTTCTCATTCGCTTTGATATTTGATATATATTTTTTCGAGTTCGGGTAAGCCGTCAAGAATTTGGCACTAAATATCTTCATTTAACAATAAAAAAATCTTGAGAGTGAACTAGAGTTTCCAACTTCCATTGTCTTTATTTTTTACTTTTTTCTCAACGTTTCGATTGCTAATGTATCTGCAATCGTCATCAGGCAATAGAAGTTCGAAACTCTAGTTCACTCTTAAGTTCAACATTGTCTACCACCTTCAAACAACAATAAAAAAATCGTTTGGAAAAATAACTTTTACCGCACGAATTTTTTAGTAGTTTTTTAATATACAGGTCTAGGTTATTTAAATGAAAAATAGTACCTATAGATAGTAATTTGATTTGAAGTAAAAAATAGTATATATCTTGAATTAAAATGTTGTGCTTTAGAGTGAAAGCTATGGGTAAAAGTAAAAATCGTGCTGAAAAGTAAAAATCGCGCAGAAAAGTAAAAAAAAATCGTGCGAAAAAGTACAACTTTTAAAACAAAAAATATTTTCCGCACGCTCGTGGGAATAAACTTCATTTTTATGTTTTTTAAAATTTTTCTTTAGTTTACGATTTTTTTTCTTCGATATTATTTTGGTTTTTTCAAACTTTGAAAACAAAAGCCATTTTCCATTTATTTTCCTTTTTGTTAGTCAAACCTAATTGTGCTCAATGGCCATCTAGGATTCAATTAGGTACAAGGTTTGAAAATGCCAATAACTGATTTTCCTCTTAGTAAACTTGGTAGCTATAATTCGCAGCTGATAGGAACGTCCAACAAAAAATTACAATTAATAAAAAAAAAATCTCGTAAACAAAAAACCAAAAATCGCCATCTTGGATGGATCTGTTTAAAGTCACAAAAAAATACAAATGACAAAAAAATGGTTTAGTGGCGATCGGATGCACATTTTATATTAATGCCCCCATTTGAGCCACACTAGCTGTATTTCCTAACTCCTCGAATTTGGGAAACTCAGTAACTACATTTTGTCTTACAAGTACCCTGTAATCTGTATAATTACAAACGAATTACCTAAAGAACGTAACAAATGTAGTACCTAAATTTTTATTCTAAGGGCGTTGCTGTTACTAGAACTTTATGTGAAGAAGTAACTGCTACAAAATGCCAATTTGGGGCCCGATATAATTTGGCGCCTATGTGACCTAACCTAACTTTTTGTAATTTCCTCGTAAACAAAATAATGCTTTGATCAGTACCCTCTCCAGATAGGCCGATCAACTCATACCGATTTAGTGTCCTTTTATCCATCTTCGCTGCCATTTTCACTCAAAAGTGACAGATAATCCATTAGTTTTCTGTCAAAATGGCGGCGAAGGTGGATAAAAGGACACTAAAACGATAAGAGCTGATCGGCCTATGTGGAGAGGGTAATGCTTTGATCTAAACATAATAACTTAATAATAAGCAGTAATTAAATAAATATAAGTACGTACCTGATACTAATGGATGCTTCTAAATTCTTTTTTTTTTTAAAAAAAACAACTTAACACACAGGAGCGGCCAAGAATCGTAGTGAAAAACCACTAAGTGGTGTATTGTGCACTACTTGGCAACAGTGCAACCTAAACTGTGGCATCGTTCGTGTAAATCACATGTATAAAATCGTAAATTTGTATTATTGCGGCATCTTTTGTTGCACATTACAAAAGATAATAATTGTGGCACAGGTGCCATAACAGATTTTTAAGTATAGATTCCTTCCTATGGAGTGTATCCCAAAACCGAGTATATTTTTAAAATTCTGGTAGATGGCGCAACCAATTTGCGTCGATTTTACCAGATTGCCATAATTTGGGATATAGTTTGGGATGCCACTAATATTGCGGGGCATGTATGGATGAGCATGTTCGTCTGTGTAATTGCGCCTTAATGTTTTGCCGAGCATTTGTCCATGGCTTGTTGATTTGATCGCTCGTATTATTCGACTATAAAAACTTATTTCGCACTGATGATCCCTAACAAGGGTGAAACACATCTATGCGTCTAGTCTCCAAGTCGCACCCGGTATGTATTCTTGTGGTACTCTGGTGTATTTTGCATAGTAAAAAGTCCAAAACCCCGACTGGTGGATGGACTGTGTCTGAAAAGTCAGTGGTAAAACTGGTGTTGACTGTTGGTAAGACTCCCTTATTTATTCAAATTCAATATGTTTTTTTTTTTAATTTAAATGAAATGCAAAATTTGGTTGGATTAAATTTGGAAAGAAGAGTATTTGTTATTTTGGATTTACAGGAGAGAAACACACGCTAAATCTGTACCCGTTAAGCGATACCTGTCCATGTATAGCCTCATAAATCGCAGAATTTTTGTTTGTTTTATATTTATGGATTATTTTTAGAGTATTTCGCATTCTCAGCATATCCATTGCCCGGAAAATTTAAAAAGCTAAGACATATTTTATATGTGAAACTCCGGAATTGACCTTTTACTATTAGGTAAATCATATAATATGAAACATGCCTGCCAAAAAAACTGCTGACACAAAATAATCTCAATTCATATCAATACTGTAATCGAAAATAGGTAAACTGTATTTATTTGCGGGAGAGGAATCGGGATAAGGCGCAATTACACAGACGAACATGCTCAAACAAAAGCTCGTGCAAAACATTAAAATTTTTTGCGTGAACATTTTTGTGAGCTTTTCTTTGAACATTTTGTTCGGGAAAATTTTTGAGCGAATTATTGCTATCTGTTTTGGAAACATATTTTTAAAGATGAGAATAAATAAAATTTCACATCAGTGATGAGTGATCTCAATTCTTTAAAAAAATGGAACACCAACTTTTATTTTAAATTTTTGTGAAAAAAAGCCGACGGCAAGCGAAACATTATTCTTGGCTATCAGTTTTGTCACATGGATTAGGGTTACTTATAATATTTTTTTCTTGGGGTTTTTCCCGGATTTTTTCTTTTCCAAAAAATTTGAGTTTTTCAAATATCGGCAAAAAACTCAAAAATTGCACTTTTAAGCGGTAATCCGCGCGACTATGAGGAGTGGTGGGGAGGAGATTTTTTTTAAACATATTTTTGTAACTTTACTTTACCCTTAGCTTTGATTGTTTTTTTTTCATTCCTCACACCAGATTTACCTAGTTAGTTTAAGGCCCCAACGGTTGCTTAAAAAAGCAAAAGGTTCATGAAAATGCTGAAGATAGATATTTACTGTCAATTTAATGTAATAATCAAGGTCGATTACTGACACTGAACAAACAATATGCAAAGGAGCAACATTCCGATTCAGAAGTCTAGTCTATTACTGCTAAATTATATTTTTTTAGACAAAGGTCGGGATCGAAGGGTTGTAAAAGTGGGTAATAAACGGTTATTATTTAGACCGAACATGCTTTTGTTCATATATTTGAGATTTAATAAAATGTATATAGGTTTTTTAATTTGACTTAATTATTATTGTATTGTGTTTTAAACTAGGAAGTAAAATAAAGAGATATTCTTTTAAACGTAAATTTTTATCATTGCATTTTACAGGCAACAGCAATAAATAAGTGCCAATTATTATTTTTTATTCTCGTTTTTTTACAACCCCAAAAAAGTTACAAGTATACTGGCATATCCCCTATAAAAGTCAGGTCAATCGAAGTTGCTTATGAGGTAAAATGTGAATTTCGACATCAAATCGTTTTTCCGTCGGAAAGCACTTAATTAAAAATACCTTGTTTTAAAACTTAGTCTTTCTATTTTCAGTTAAGTTCAGTAAATTCCCATAAAACTATACAATTTAAATTTGTAAGAAATTTCTATACCAACATTTCTTCAAACAAATTTGCTTAACATTTTCTCCAAAATTTCCGTGAGTCATTTTGTACGAGATTTTGCTCGAACTGTTTTTTGAACATTTTGGTCAAGAGGCTCGTGTAAATGTTTGTCGGCATTTCAACATCAAAGGAAAGTTTTTCTGTGTAAATGCGCCTATAGAGTTCCAAAAATCACTTCAAAAGATCAGTTTTAAGGAATTTTAAGCATTGGTTTTTATTATAAAACAGTTCTAAAAATCAGTGACTTAAATAGTGAAAAAATGTAACAGCAGTAAAAGTGTCAAGTGTAAAAAAGTTCTCAAAATGACTTTGCCACAAAAATATTTTGAGCCGGAGAAAATACGAGAGAGCCAGATCAGAAAGTAAGAATTAAATATTAATAATGTTAGAAAAATGCATGCAGTTTATTAATTAGAAAGTTAAAATATCCGCCTATTTCTGGAGATAAATTTAGACTTTTGTATTATCAAAGATATATGAAAATATATCTTTGGTGAACGCCTATGGTTTATCAGACCGTATTTAATAAAAAAATTCATCGCAAGAACGATTAACCATAGAAACTGCAATTCGTCAAACCAATTTTATGTCCGAACCTTATTTCATCAAACCCATTCAATAACAAATTCGAAATTTAGCAGACTCGTTTTTAATCGACCATGGTTCATCAAACTCATTCAATATCAAAACCGGTATTTGTAAAACCCGTAATTGACCAGAAAATTTTTGCAAAATTGATTGCGCATTCACCAATGACACATGAATGCAAGACGGATGAATGCAAGTGACATCTATACACAAACTATTGAACGCAACCTGTAAGTATGCGTGCGTAACAGCGGCAAATGCATCAAAACGCCACCTGCCTGTACGCTTCCGGTTCATGTGGTATTGGCGAATGCGCAATTAATTTAGCAAACATTTTCTGATAAATTATGGGTTTTACGAATTCCGGGTTTGCTCTTGAATGCGTTTGATGAACAATTGTTTGATTAAAAACGGGTCTTATAAATTTCTAATTTGTTATTGAATGGGCTTGAAGAAATAAGGTTCGGATAAAAACCCGGTTTAACGAATTGCTGTTCCTATAGTGAATGATTTTATAATTCAACTTTCTTTTATTTAACGGGTTTTATTTTGCACATTTTGATGAACCGTGGGCGTCCTCTTTGGTATTACGATTATGAATATTCTTTAACTGATATAGACATATGTATGAGTGAAGGAATTAATATTAAACGGAAGATTGTGTAGAATTATTTATGAATGGACCTTATATTTCAAATAAAATATTTATTATATTTATACAAAAAAATCAATTTGTCTATTTATACATCCCAAAATTCAAGATTACTATTTGCACTAAACCGTTCATGCCCAACATTGTAAAAAATTGTGGCGTGTCTTAAGAAGTTAAAAGTTATTCGGTCAAACTTTAGAAATAACCCTATTTCACAACAGAAAAAGTTAAAATTTTATGAGTCTGGTAGATCCTAAAATGTTTCGAAAGTCTTATAAAAAATGTGTTTATAGACACTCATAATATATTATAATAAACAAGGTTGTAATCATAGAAATCCATAAAGTTTGATACGTCTGTGTGACTATAAAGTCTCTTAGAAAACGATACTTTTATAAACCCATAAAATATTTGAAAATAGAACGTTTGCTTTATAAATTTTTATACGTATTTATAACTCTGTCTGCTATAGGATCTGGTAAAAATAGATATATGAAACCACATGATATCTTAAGGTCACAAAAACGGCATAGATTTGACAACACAACAGAATATCGGAAACGAGAAAACGGAATCTGTTAAAATTTGGCAGGAATGTTTATTTTTGAGTTCCTCACAACAATATCCAGACAGTTTTTTGCTGGAATCCTTTGGATACGGTTGTAGATTTTTATAAATCCTACTGTCTGATAACAAAAAAGTTATGTTTTTTTTTTCTTTGTAAGCAATAATCTAGGTCACGTAATTTAGTAGGACCAAGGAAACTGAAGTGAGTTCGATTGGAGTATTGGAGTATTGGAATTCAGGTTCCGAATAGCCACTGGTAACTAATATAAAAATACGGAAATTTGTTATTTTTTTGATGTTGATAATGATTTTTCTTTTGATTCTTTTTAATTTCGAGACATTGCAATCCATGAAGCATGAAGCCGAGCATAAAAACCTTTAAAATAATCATTAATAAATGGTTACGTTCCTAATAAGTTATACTTTCCTCACATATGGTGTTCGTACCGTTTTCTGAACACTGCACGATTTCACTCGAAACGGTATTAGTGATGCCACCTATTGTTTTGTGAGATTTAATGCAGTGTTTTGGCAGGAGATACTTTAAAGTTTTATAAGGATACTTCGAAGTTGCAATGTTTAAAGGAAAAATAAAAAACTAATCAATACTAAATAATATTTAGCTTTACGTTAAACATTAATATTAATGGGTACAATGGAGTTATTGCTTAGTCGAATTCCATGGATATTTATTATTTATATTTTTAACAACCATGACCTTAAACTTTTGTTCTAAGAAAAAAGTTTATTGCAGGTACACGTAGTCAACATACATTTTTAATCACCATTAAATATTTTGATGGTTTTGTTCTATTGATGTAGAGTGATAGTTTTCTTCTTTGGTGTTAGTTCTTCTTCATTTTTAGATTATCCTTTTTTTGAAGACCTGAGCAGTCCCCACTAAAGTCTTAGGAACGCCTATGGTTTATGAAACCAGGAATTTATCAGACCGTATTTAATAAAAAAATTCATCGTGAGAACGATTCACCATAGAAACTGCAATTCGTAAAACCAATTTTTTATCCGAACATTATTTCTTCAAACCCATTCAATAACAAATTCTAAATTTAACAGACCCGTTTTTAATCGAACCATTGTTCATCAAACTCATTCAATATCAAACCTGGAATTCGTAAAACCCGTAATTTATCAGAAAATTTTCGCTAAATTGATTGCGCATTCGCCAATAACATACGAATGCAAGACGGGTGAATTCAAGTTACATCTATACATAAACTCTTGAACGCAACCTGTACAAGTATGCGTGCGTTGCCTGCGTAACAGCGACAAATGCATCAAAACGCCGCGCCGCCGTGCCACCAAAATTCTCTGATAAATTACGGGTTTTACGAATCCCGGGTTTGATAAATTTCGAATTTGTTATTGAATGGGTTTGAAGAAATAAGGTTCGGATAAAAAATTGAACTTTCTTTTATTTAACGGGTTTGATTTTGTACATTCTGATAAAGCGTGGGCGTCCGTCTTGGGTACTGGTCATTATTTGAACGCCGCGCGCCCTCGTGCCGCTAAAAGCAAGGATTATGGGCGAGTTTTTAAAGTCCACTGAAATTCACCGACTTGGTGACTTGGATTGCATCAGTTGGGTGAAATTGGTGAAGTGATGCCATCACCAATGGATATCAAAAATTTCACCGAAAAAAAAACTAAGAACATAATTTACATATACTAAAATAACTACATTTTTTTAGAAGCTGATTTTTTTTATTTCAGACCACAAAAACGGCATAGATTTGACAACACAGCTTTGCTATTTTTTTGAAAGAACAACAATAGGTGGCATCACTAATACCCTTTCCAGTGAAATCGTGAAGTGTTCAGAACACGTTGCGAACACCATATGTGAGGAAAAGTATAACTTATTAGAAACGTAACCATTTATTAATGCTTCTTTGAAGGGTTTTGATGCTCGGCTTCATGCTTCATGGATTGCAATGTCTCGAAATTAAAAAGAATCAAAAGAAAAATAATTATTTAACATGAAAAAAATTACAAATTTCCGTATTATTTTTATCACTTGACATGTATCAATACTCCAATCGAACTCACTTCAGTTTCCTCGCGCCTACTAAATTACGTGACCTTGGCGTTTCAGAATTCCGGCAGAATATTGCTTACAATGAAAAAAAACATAACTTTTTTGTTATCAGATAATAGGATTTATAAAAATCAACAACCGTATCCAAAGGATTTTTTAAAATTTGGTGTATTTTTTTCAAAAAATCCAAAAATTGCTGTTACAGATTTCTGTAACAGCAATGTTTGGCTAAAAAAAAGCCGGGTAACATTTTTGACTATTGTTAGCCGTGTTTATTTTATTTCGAAAATGGGAGAGTCCAGGAAAAAACTGTCTGGATACGGTTGTGAGGAATTCAAAAATAAACATTCCTGCCAAATTTCAACAGATTCCGTTTTCTCGTGTCCGATATTCTGCCCGTCAAAGATTGCCCCAAAAACAGCAAAGCAGTGTTGTCAAATCTATGCCGTTTTTGTGGCCTTAAGAAGAAACGGCATGGATTGTGGGATTAAAGTACGTTATCCCCTACCATTGTATGAATATGTTGTTCATACAACGGTTGTTCATACAACGTTAGGTTGTTCATACAACGGTCACCCCGAATATACACAAAGATAAGTGGCAGATAAAAATTTTTGATAATGGCATGGAATTTTTTTGTAAAAACCTTACAGTTTTCTTATAAACCAAAAGGTCCAAAACTCCCATTTTTAGAATTTTACCCTTCATTGCTGGCTCACCCTGTACCATTACAGGAAAGTGGTAATGACAAAAATGTTTGTTAGGACCTTCTCTATCACATAAAAAACCAAAAACTGACCAATATTTTAAAAACTTGCATTTAAAGTCGTTTTTTGGAAACCCTGTATAATATTGAAAATTACGTTTATTTAACTACAGTTTATCTTTACTTAGCGAATAAAATCCCTAAAAATATAGAAAATCAGAAAAGGTATATTGAATCTGCGAATTTTTTTGGAAAACGTACATACATAATTAGGTGTAACCATTCTGTTTATCTCGGTTTCCATGGCAACCCTTATCTTTCATAGACATAGAACATAAAACAAAAAACGCAGAAAGAAATTATCTTTCGATCAGTGGTTTTCCTTTTTCAATTAGCCAAGTACTTTTTGATATTTCTCACCAGGGAAACACAAAAAAAATGCAAATTTTAAGCTTTTTAATACAAAAATACAAGGTGATCAGTAAAATAGTTTGGCCCGGGTGATCAATGTCTACCCAAGATAAATTACTTCTACAGCGATCCAAAAACATGAATCAAAAGTTAAAATCTGGGGACCTAGACTTTTTTGCGGAAATATTCGATTGGGCCTGGACTCTGTCGTCGCCTCTTTTTTCTATCACGATGATACGATGAGCAAAACTGAACTCACTCATCAACCAATTAATTTTTACTAGGCTAGTACAACGTACAAAGCTCCACTTGTTGGCATATCCGACAGGTGACACAAATAATAGGGAGATTTTGTTCAGGCAGTTTAACGGCAAATTTCGTTACTCTTATGGTTACCCTTACCTTAAATAAGAGTAACTTCAAGCGGTTAAAAATACAGCTTTTGCACGTAGTCAATCGTTTGGCGGTAAACACACTGTTTACCAAAAAAAAAAACGGTAAAAAAGGCACCCCACTACTACTATAAACACGGTTAACAAAAAATAAAATCCAAATACACAAAATTTTTGTAAAACAAAACAAACATTTATAACCTAAAATCTTCCACCTCAGAATCACATCAAGTTTGGTTGGTTGTCTTTTTAACGGTGAAGGTAGTCGCTATTCGACGCTAATTAGCGACCTTTAATAAAGGTAACAGCCTGACAGAGCGCTACTGCGCCTGCCTAGAATAAAGTTAAGGGTAACAGACTGATAAAAAACCTGATCAAAATCTCCCTAACGCCCCAAAATTAGCTCTAAAATATTTAGCCCCTAGGGAAAACACGTAGGTGTCAATGTTAACGCTGTTAACTCCCAAAGTTGTAAATGTTTTAGCTGCGGTAGCTGCCAGGTTATCAGCGATACAATTATTTCGGGCAATGTCGGGCTTGTCACACAGCTACAAAACTTAACGGCCGCCCCATTCTCCCGTGAGAGTTTTTCAATGTAATTGTTCTGTGACATATTTAAAATAAAATAAAATTACTCAAAATTAAATACGGTTAAAAATTGACGTTAAATTCACACACCGCAACAAGGGAAGTCTAAAGTAGTTAAAAATACGTTAGTCGATAAATACCGGGTGGCCCAAAAAAAAACCGAATGAGTTTAAATGGTTATATATTTTTTAGTTCTTTACCGATTTGAACGAGTGATAGCTCTATTAAAAGCGCATAAAATTCCCCTTTGACAAATTTTAAAAATTTAGCAGCCATCTTAAAAATCAAAGATGGTGGACATTGTCAAAGTGAAGCATATATTTCAACTCGTTTCTTTTTAAAGAATTCACCTAAACAAAATTAAAATATTAACATTGTTCAAAAGCCTAGTCTCTACCAAGCCGATCGACATATCGCTTATTAAAATCGTTTACGTACTTAAGGATTTATACCCAAAAACTTAGGAGAAGTTTCAATGCTCTTTATGTAAATAATGAATATATTCATATCGCCGCAACTTTTTTATTTCTTAACCGATTTTAATGAGTGATAGCTCGTTTGATCAAGAATTAAATTTAAGATGCCCAATCTTATATGAGATAATCATAATTAATCTCGTTTATTTTGATGAAACCCACTCAAGCAAAGTACCGAGATTCAGAAGCCTAGTCTCTTAAGTTAAGTACTTTATTACACCTAAAAATTTGGGAGAAGTTCTAGTACTCTTTATGTGAATAATGCATATATTCATATCAACGCAACTTTTCTACTTCTTAACCGATTTTAATGAGTAACAGCTCATTTATTCAAGAATTAAATTTTCCTGTAGCGACAAATTTGACGGTTATTTTTGAATTCAAGATGGCGTAAGCATATTTAATCTCGTTTATTTTTTTGGAAAGAAAAAAATTGTGTATTACCTGGTCGCCTCAATGAGCAAGAATATCCTTATCTTCATAGAAAGTCAAGTGTGCCATCAAAACATCAAAGTAGCCATGTCATCTTCGTTTTTTTTGTCGATCGCCTTGGCATAGACAAGGCTATCACTCATTAAAATCGTTTGAGAAGTACAAAAGTTGCGGTGATATGAATACATTATGCATTATGCACATAAAGATCACTAGAACTTCTCCCAAATTTTTAGATGTATATCTTAAAGTCCTTAACCGATTTTAATGAGCGATATATCGATCGCCTCGGCAGAGACTAAGCTTCTGAATAGTCTTATTCTCGATACTTTGCTTGAGTGGGTTCCATAAAAATAAACGAGATTAATTATGATTATCTCATATAAGATCCGCCATCTTGAATTCAAAAATCATCGACAATTTTTTTCTGTCGTCGCAGGAAAATTTAATTCTTGATCAAACGAGGTACCAATCATTAAAACGGTTAAGATATAAAAAAGTTGCGGCGATATGAATATATTTATAATTTACATATAGAGCATTGGAACTTCTCCTAAGTTTTTAGGTATAAATCGTAAAGTACGTAAACGATTTTAATCAGCGATATGTCGATCGCCTTGGTAGGCTTTTGAACAGTGTTAATTTTTTGATTTCATTTAAGTGGATTCCTTAAAAAGAAACGAGTTTAAATATATGCTTCATTTTGACAATGTCCACCATCTTTGATTTTAAGATGGCCGCCAAATTTCTTAAATTTGTCGAAGGGAAATTTCATGCGCTTTTAATAGAACTATTATTCGTTAAAATCGGTAAAGAAAGAATCATTCCGGTTTTTTGGGCCACCCGGTAAAAATAAAAAAAAATTCATTTAGACAAAAACATAACCTCAATGACCCACTGAACAAAACCAGGTTTAAAAGTTGACAGAAATTAAACGCTCTAGATTGTTGTTGCTGTGAAATTTGAAATTTTCAGGTTACGTTTTTTTCTGACAGAAATTTTGGCGGAGAGTATTTGTTTACATTTTGGCTATGGAAGACTCGTGAAAATAGAATTATTTAGAAATACTACTAATACACTTTTTGACAGTGATATGTTATAACAAAATTTATGTGGACAAACATTTTGAATTGATGCGTTCTTGAAGTGATGCGTTTGTCCCTAAAATTATAGATAAAAAAGTGTGCAAAAAAAGTTTTATGAAATCTCTATAACAATATTATCAGCGCACATATGATAAAAGTAAAATTAAAGAAAACTATCCGGCACTAGCCCAACTGTGACCAACTGTCTTTTTAGGGAGAAACGAAATTACCAAACGTCAGATCGAAAATTCTTGCTCACAATTGATGTCATAGAAAAAAAATTGGGTTCGGTCTGTCTGGCAGACCAGAATGTTATCTGCGGTACTGTGCTACGGAACTAATTATGACCTTGGCGCCCCCACATAGAAATAGTTCAGTGAAACACAAATAGATGGAGCACCACACCTGATAACCACAAAAATTAATACTACAAAAGAATATTGATTTTTAAATAAAAAATCAATATTACTTTACAAATGTAATATTGATTTTTCTTGGCATAGCAAAAAGGACCACAATTGCTATGTTTTCATGGGTATTGAGTTCGTTTTCAAAACTCATTCTATCTTTTTCTTTTATATAGCGTGTTCTTGGTCTTGATAAAGAACACCCATGAAAACATAGCAAATATGCCCAAAAAACCAAAAAAGTTTAAAAGATAAATCAAAAGTTGATGTTTTTGTGAATTTTTTAAACTTTTTTTGTCTTTGGGTGCACTGAACTTAAAAGACAAATGTGTACTTTTGACCCAAATGAAATTGCCTTTTAATTTCATAGGTGAGGTCCTTTTACAAAACCCTTTATTGTATAGTTTCATTGAGAATTTAACTTATAAAAGGTTGGGTAAAAAGATAAAGACAGATCATAAATAAGTATTGTGTAATTTAAAAAAAAATTGAAGTACGTTATATTTTTCACTGCCTTAACTCATTATTGGAGTGTTGAATACAAGAATACCTTTATTTTTTTTACAAAGTTTAACATTTGTTATCCCTCCAATGCTAAGGGAGTAAAAAGGAGGTGAAAAATATAATGAATCGTCTGGTAAAATAAGTAAAAACATAAAATATTACTTTATAGTAAAAATCGAGGTAAAAATTGTTTAAAAAGAAGATAAATGACCTAGAAATAGTTATTATTAAAATTATTCCACAGATAATTGTGAGGATAATTGCCTTTAGTCATAATTTAGTACACAAAATTCAATATAAAGCCTCAAGAAAGAAAACATAATTTTTTCCAAATCATTTTTGTTTGGCTTTATGAAATGCTGATTTTTTTTTTATTTATCGCAATAATCTCCTTTTTTTAGACTATTAGAAAATCTTACAAATCTTATTAACTTGCTTACACCACTAGAACAAACCCCTAATAATTAACTTTATTAGTGTGGTTAGTTTAGGGATTAAGAAATATAATAAAGTTTGTGTCTTGCCAAATAAAAAGCTAAAGTATGTTCCTGGTTTTGTCAACTTACTGTTTTTATACTGCAAGGCATCAATAAGTTCATTGACAACATCATTATCATGACTTATAATTAAGTTTACTCCTGCAAACTTTACAAACAGTTTTTTACTTTTCTACTTGGCAAAGCGAAAATCTTAGACAATAGCCTGTACGTCTTACCAATTGATTTAAAAATACTGAGGGAGAGAATCTTTTCTTCTAAAGTAAGTCTTCTGGCTTTAGGTTTCTGCTGCTGTACTCTAATCTGGCATATAATAAGCATTTTCTGCGAGTGCCAATTTTCTCTAGAATGATTGCACATAACTGGTCATTTTATGCAATCGCTTACTACTATCAATAACTTTCCTATAGAAATGTCATGCTTTTGGTGTGAGATTAGCTTGTCTGGGCATATTGACTTCATTAGGAATTAAAGAGCGCCTTCTTTTAACTGTAAAAAGAAATAAAACAAACATTAGCTAATTAGTTAAAATTATAACATTTATAAATACATTAAATTTGTAAAAATGTAACTAAATCAAACAAATTGATCGTTCTCAGGGTAACCACCAGTTGGGGTGTAATTTTTTTTTTATAAATTTGTGACCAAATTTTCAAAATTTTATGATTTTATGACTGGTGGTCACCGTGCTTTCTCCACTGAATTTATTTTAAACCCGACATGTTTTGGAAGCTCAGGCTGCCATCATCAGGAGTCCCTACCAAAGTTTTATTAAGGGAGACTAGGCCAAATTAATGGACCAGTCTTCCATATTGGGAAAAGAAAGAGAGGCTAAAACCATTGTGAGAAAAACTTTAAAATTTAAAAAACAAAATAAACATATAAATATTCAATACATTATAGTTATTTAATTATGCCATGGATAGACTTTGTGGGGCACTAAGAAAACTAAGCCTGACTTCTGTTTAAGCCTCAGTTTAAGGTAGGTACTGTAAACACTTCTAAGTACTGGGATAGTCACATTTTTTTTAGGGAGTGTCTAAAGAGCCTGCAATTCAGCTGAATAGCCGTGAGGCTAAAGAGCCAGCAATAATTATTTATTATGTGTTTTTCATATTTTCTTTTTTTTTAATTTTTTTTAATTAAATTAACCCAACTTATCCTAAACAGACTCAAACCAACTTATTAAAAGACAAAACAACACAAAAAACACACTTTAAACTAAATTAACCCAACCTTAACCTAATTAAACAAGCCAAAAAAAGATGTAGGGGTTGTAGTGTGTTTTTTTTGGGTTGTTTTGGCTTTGAATAAGTTGGTTTGAGTCTGTTTAGGTTAGGTTGGGTTAATTTAGTTGGTTTGAGTCTGTTTAGGTTAGGTTGGATTGAATTTAGTTTAAAAAATTAAAAAAAAAAAATGAAATACACATAATAAATAATTATTGCCGGCTCTTTAGCCTCACGTCTATTCAGCCGAATTGCCGGCTCTTTAGACACTTCCTTTTTTTTTAATTTACACTTTATGATCAGCTTGTCATACATACAACGCTTTAATGTATAGGCAGGAGCACTAAAGACACAAAAGATTAGTCCCTCTTTACAGAGTAAAACAAAACTTCTCAATACTTTTTGACCAGGGCTATAATATTTTTGTGAACAGTTTTGGTATCTACTAAAATTAAAAAAAAACTTACCTGCCTTTCTTTCTGGGTTGCCCCATCATGGTGTCGTCTCTAATATTTTATAAAACATAGCTTAAATTTGATATACGATTGTACTACACCTCATACTACACTTTATTTTACTCATCGTACACTATAAAAGCTTGTAATAATTCCATTCTTTAAAAAAAAAACAAAAATAACCTCAACAAACGCCATTGTCGTTGTTGGCTAAAAATCAATAAATCCGCCTCTATGCGCTGGCGTCAGCTAAGGGAGAGATATGAAAAATTTAGAATTTTTGTACTACTATCGCCATCTATTAAAAAAAAACTAAATAATATGAAAACTACCTATTGATTTTTTAAAATTGACAACTTTGATTTTTTTTTAAACACTTTTCTTAACACAATTTCCGTTTGCCCCAACATAATTGTATATATTTTGAAAAATATTGCATTGGAGAACTTGTAAATGACTTTAGTGTGAGTGGCATTATTAGGCATTCATTGACTATTATACTGCCGTCCTTAACTAAAAAGCAGTAAAATACATTGTTTCCCTATGGAGTTACTGCTTTTTAGTTAAGGACGGCAGTATAATTTAAAATCAATCAATACAGCAACAGTTAATATTTATCAATAAATACAAATTACCCCACAAGAGTATTCTCGTGCGTGGGAAAAAATGACATTAAATCAAAAAAATTAACAATGGTGAATTAAAGTTAAAGTAAATAGTAAATAACTAGATAGTTTATCAAATAATACTATACATTCGTGTTTCCACGTGCGATGCGATTTTTCAAACATTAAAAAAAACAAAAATAATTTTTTTTTACAGGATTTACTAAAACCATTGTACTGAAACTAATCACAAATAATCTGACTTTGAAGTTACCGCTTAATATACGTTCTTTTCGTCAATTAACGAGTGTACCCCTTCTCTTGTAACATTGTGTAGCAAAAAATATTTAACAAAACATCTCTGGCCAAAATTGTTTTGTTTTTGGCAGGTGTTGTAGTTATGTTCGATTTCTTGGACATTTTTTTTGTAAAATATTCCTATTGCAATAGTTTGGAAAAACAGAAGTCTTGTATCGAATACATTGGAGTTATTTAAAAGGTGTTCAGTTGGGTAAAGTCGATCTTTTTTATAAATAATTTTAAGTAATTTTTGTGCAATATCAAGAGTGCGTCTAAGAGTTGTTTTTGTCACTCCTACCCACGCTATTAAACCATAGGCTTAAATTAAAAATGTCTCTATAAAAACGAAAATGTGGTAACAAACATCTAAAACATCTTATTTTTTACAAACATGATCAAAGTGGTGATCACATTTTAAATGACATATAAATTCTCAGGTACTTAAAATAACTACAACTTTCCATGGGTATACTTATCGTACGGTAAAGAGGTAGATTATTTTGGTAGCTGTAAAAAGACATAAAATAGGTTTTTGTGAAATTTATACTCAATAAATTATTATTAAACCAGTCCACGAACCTAGCAAAATCATTTTGTATAAGTGTTTGCAACTCTTCCCAGGTATCTGCTTTGTAGTGTGCCACGGTATCGTCACAGAAACTGACCAGATCTGCCCTACTGTCAGCATTGTATAGGTCATTTATGTAAATGTTAAATAAGACAGGACCTAGGACCGTCCCCTGAGGGACACCGCAGCCTACTTCCAAGGATCGCTTATACTGTCTTCTATTTTTACCCACTGTTTCCTTGCAATGTTTTTTAGATTTTTTAACATAAGTGAGTGTGAAATAGTATCGAAGGCTTTAGCCAGATCAACAAAGACGCATATTCAATTAGTTCCGCAATAGCATCATCTGTCGATCTACCCTTTTGTAAGCCGTACTGATGTTTAGAAAGAATGTTATTTGCTTTCAAGTGAGCTACAATACGTACTTTTAATATTTTTTCGTAACCTTTATATAAACTGCTCACTTGATACGTCAGTTTGATCCCTTGATTTGTGAAGTGGTTTAATAATTTCTTCTGGATAAAACTAGCTAAAGCTCTTGCCCCAAATCCCTCGACTTTGGGTCCCCTTGTACAGTGGCTTTCAATATAAAAACCTCAAAAAAAGACATTTTTTTGCATTCTCTCACAAGCTTTTGTTTTGTTTTAGGACAAACACTACCTATGTGTGATGGCCTCTGACACGCCCGATCAAAATTTATCACAATACTTTTCTCTGTGCAACGACTTCATCCATGCAGCACGACTTAGAGATGGAAACGTACTCATTCATTGGTAAGTCGATAGATATAGCTATTTTTTTACTTCACGGCCAGTCCTCGCTTCACGAACGGAACAATCGCAAACTTGCAGTACCGTACGCAGAAATTGTTCCTGGAGGGGCTTCGGTTTCCTGGGGGGGGGGCTTGAGTAACGGAATAGGCTCAGATTACCATTTTATTGATGATTTTTGGGGAAAATTTAAGCTTTTTTGATTTGATTTTCAGTGAGCCCCTAAGACCCCCCCCCCCTTACGAAACGCCGCGCTCCGATGAAACTTGGGATGGTTACAATAATTATTTTTTGATTACTATCTGGACGCAGATTAAAGCTACTAATGATAAAGCAGTGATGGTAATTTAAGGCTTAAAATATTTTAGCATAATTTAAGGGGTAACGTATGTGTTTAAGCAATTTTTACTATGTTTTTCACATTTTCATGCAATGATTTTATACAAAAAAACAACAAAAATTGTAACTTTTCATAGCATAAAGTGTGTGGGACATAATGCGGTATTAATTTATTTCAATCAAAGTTCTTTACAGTCGTGTCCTACCATAAGTGTATTTAAGCACATCTAAAAATCATTTAACAGGTATTTAACTAAATTATTTTAAGGGTCATCATAACTTTAAGGTCATTTCAAGCAGTCGGACGGGACAAAAAAGTAACCCATTACTAGAAAAACCAGCTGTGATTTCAATATGATTAAAATTATGGCTATATTTTCTAATAAATAATTTCCTAAAACCATAGGATATGCAACAAAATAGTTTAAAACAGAAAGTTGTAACCAGAGCTTATTGGGTGAACCTTTAAACTTTGGGTTGGACGGGACAAGAAAAACCAAAACTTAATTTTAGTTAATTCTTACTTTTATATATTTCAATTTTTTAGAAAAATGCTTTATCGTGGCTTTTCCGAACTAAACAAAAGGAATTGGAATTAAAGGAGAAAGCATGTTGTTAAAAATTATTGTGAATCATGAACCAGTAAATCTTTTCTTTTGGGTTGGACGGGACAAAAAATACAATAATTGAAAAAATATTATTTGCATTGGGTCCGAATCTGTTTGTATATTTCGGCTTTTTTACATACCAAGAAAAAGTGTTGTAGTGGTTTTATGATTTGGAGTTATTTCAAGATTTTTAACAATAACCAGTAGATTGTTAATTTAGCATTAGGGTGATATTTAAGGAAAGTTTGGTTTGAATGCTGACATATAGATCGGTATCTAAAAATTGATTTTAAGCCAGACATACCGCAATTGATAAGACATTTTTAAAAACATGATTTGTATATCCTAATTTTAAATATCTTTGTGATATACAATATCCAAGTCTTGCTATGTGGGTATATCCTCGTTGCTAAAAGCCAGAGTCAGCTATACTCTTAGATTTTATAATAGTGAAGCAATAAAATTTGGCGTGGACGGGACAGAAAAATTGGAGCAAAATCGCGTTTTTTAAAATATATTTTGCTCAATAACTTTGAATGAATTAATGAATGAATGAAGTGGGCATTTCCCATTTTTTTTTCAGAATTAAGCGGCTTGTTCTGATTTTATTATATCTTCAGACAGTGAGTGGGTTGTTCTAAAATACGAGGGTTGTTTCAACAGTTCGGCAAATGAATGTTTTTCAATAGAATAAAAAATATTGTTTCAATTTTTGAAAATATTACAAAAGGCAGCAGAAAAAATTAAATACATGCCTGTTTGAATTTTAATGCCCTCCGCTACGCGTCGGATATCAAACCATCCGCGGGAGGAAATGCTGCATTTCCTCCCTTGGTATGTAAGTAACTATTAAAACCTTAATTATTTAACCATCGATGTGTTAGTTCGTCGATGTATTTATCTTATAAATGTTTTGGCTATGTTGAGCATTTTTTTAAAAAAGAGAACGTTTTTGACGTATTGCAACAAAATAAGCACTAATTTTATAAGCTTTTATTTAACTTCAAGACTATGTAAGTACACTTCCGGCCAGATAAAATGCGTACGCCGATTTTATATTGGGAAATCAATTTAACTTTGGTGACCTGATTTTTTTTTGCAAAATTTTACGTCATTGCATTTGTTGTCCATGGCAACGCAGAGAGTTTATTTATGTTTGTCCACAGTGGGACACCAGAGCTTTTTTAGCACGGGGTCAAAAATTTGGGGTTAGGTTACTTATTTTGACTTCGCATTCCGCGCCGCTAAAGCACATAAGTTTTTATTTACTTTCGCTTTTTTCATAAAGTGTCTGGCACGCGTCCGTGTAAGTCATGATGTGTTGCTGTTGCCCGAACTTGCCTTACTATCATTACCGCCAGTGTACCGTAACACCGTGTTTATTTTAATTTTTCAGACAAAAACAATAAGTTTTTCTATTGTGTTGGTGCCTCGGTTTCTGCTAATGCGGTACATGTGCCCCTTAGTGTGCTTAAAGACTCCGAAAATATGTAATGGATATCAATATATTCAAAATAAAAGAAAAGAAAACCACTTACTGCAGAATAACTTGCTAAAAAAAACGCTACCCTACATATTAACGTAACTCGGTGTAATATTTAAAGTTGCATTTACAAGTGCATTTATAATTAAATTTGAAAACACTCCTGCTAGCTGCTACCACTGGTTTTAGGACAACAGGTTAACTTAAAAGCATGCATATTTAAAATTCGGCTACTGGCGCTAGACGAAATAATCATATTCTATTTGAAACAGGAGTGTCAACGACTAGCAAGAGTCTTCTCATCCTCTAAATGGAGCTTTACTGACCTGTTTTGTTAGTATTCAAGTATCCGTGTGTTTTTGAAACTGAGGTTGCACTCCAAGATTTCACTAGTACACTTGCACATAACTATGCCGCAATAATTTAAATAAAAAAAATGGTTGAATCACAATAAAAACAAAATTATGTGAGGTTATGGGCGACGAATGTTTCTATGCGAATTACTAATAATTCCAGCGAGCCAGTAAAGTTCTCTTGGTTCTTTAATAAACTCGGGGTAATGCCCGCGCAGCACTAGGCCATTTTCGGCAGGCGACCGCACACGCGGAGTGATTTGATATTCGTTTTAGAACAATATTTTCGAAAACATATTTTTGAAAGATAAACATAACCTCGAATGATTTTCTGTCAGAAAACGTAAAAATACTCTTCTGCCCCACTGTGGCCCTTGTTGACAAAACACCTGCAGTTGCCATGGTATCGGGGGCCTTAGGATAGTTGGTGGCTTTAGGTTAGAGGGCGTTTTGCTGGTTTTGATTTCCCAATAGTGTATTATGGGCCTCGCAACTCAGTAACCTTTTAGTTATTTCAAATTGACAAAAAATGTCACCGTCAGTTTTTGTTGTTGTCGTAAGCTTATATTTAAAAATGCCTCAACGAAACGAATTCGAAAAAGCCCAAATTTTGGCAAAATTAGTCGGTGGTTGGTCGGTTCGAAGAGTAGGGGTCCATTATGGACAAAACATGGCTACAATTATTGTAAGAATAAGAAGAAAGTATCAAGAAGAAGGAACTGTAAAGCATAGTAAAGGGTGGCCAGTCTCCTTATTTTTGTGTTTACAATGTCAAAAGATATAACCTGTGTAATTCGAAAACGTCAATCATTTACAATAAGCAACGCAATAGGCAAAACTTAAATTCAACAGACCTGCAGCTAACTTCTTCTGTACGCATTTTATGTAGCCGGCAGTGTATGTATGTACGTTCGGGTCAATTTTGCAACTCAAATTTGACTAACTTCTAGATGTCCGATTGAATTCAAATTTGGTACGCGATTATAGTTCCGGTGACAATACAATAATACGGTATTATTAGGCACCCTTAGGTAGGTATTATTAGGAAGAGGTGAGTGGAGGGAGAAAACCCCTAAGTTAGTCCAATTTTAACCAAAATTGATATACGGGGGTTTTTGGGGATAATTTTGAAAATTCAATATGGCGGATTCAAGATGAACGAAGATTTTTGTTCATGTTTTGCTAACCACATGACTTAGACACATCCGATTTTCCTTAAATTTGGTGAGTTTATAGTTCCGGCGACAATACAATAATATGGTATTATTAGGTACCCATCTCCCCCGAACGAGAGAAATGGACGGTGAAAAAGATTTAGTTTGTTCAATTTCAATCAAAATTGGCATAAAGGGTTTTTAGGAAAGGGGATTATGAATTGATCAGATTTGAAAATTTCAATATGGCGTATTCAAAATGGACGATTTAGGGTACAAAAATTAAAAAAATAATTTTATACAAAAAAAGCTTTTCAAACACAAGCTTTTAAAAAGTAGAAAATAATTTTTAGCATAAAAATGATGGGCGCAAATTAAAACTAACAAAATGTTCATCCATATTATCAGAAAAGTGTTAGGGTAGCTTGGGTCGAGTTGGTTTGGATTTACCTACCCTTGCATTTCTCTACTTTATAGTAAATTCAGATTCTTACGAACAATCATAATATAATCTCCATAACATAAATTTAGCGATTCAACATGGCCAAACTTCCTATAATGGCCCATCGCTTTTATTATTATGATATCAGAATGCCAAAAATTATTTTCTACTTTTTAATGTACTTTATATTTTATAAAAGCTTGTATTTGAAAAGCTTTTTTTATATAAAATTATTTCTTTGTAATAAGAGATGTCAACTATCTAAATCGGCTAAGAAATAATTTGTCAATATATTAAGAGTGTTAATCTTGGTGCTCTTAACAGCAACCCCGATGGTGTTTCGTTGATTCTTTTTACTACTAATAGGTACCCACCTATGTTGCTAGCCCGGAGAATAGGAAGCTAGGGCGGGATCACTGATAAACCAAATAAAATAATCAAATAAACAATGATTGCTCATGTTGCTTAAAAATTTTATAAAAAAACTTTGTGAAAAGCAATGACCTGATGCTAACAATAAATTAACAAATGCTTAGTTACATACAGGGTGTCCCAAAAGTTCGAGTCCACCCTAATATCTGCAAAACCAAAAGAAGTAAAATTTCACAAAATTGGATGGTTTACAAAAAAGTATGGTAATAATCGCATCCGTCATTAAGGAGGCGGGGCTAGAGCGACGACGATAGTTTTTTAAAATGAGACATCCTGTATATTTTGGAAAATTTAAATAAAAGTTTTTGTCATTTTATTTAAAAACCGCGCGTTAGAGAAAAAGGTAACATATTAGGTATTTTTGGAAACAGAATAAAAAGCTCTATTCAAATTTTAGAAAATAGAATAGAAAAAGAGTATTGTCTTCTGTCTGTCACATTTAGCACACAGAAAAAAAGATTAAATTGAGTCAAATAAATATTTGTTTCCTATGGTCTAAACAAATATTTATATGAACCAAATAAATATTTATTTAGGTAAAATAAATTAATTTGATTCAAATAAATCTTACTTGACAGAAGTACATGTTTATTTGATTCAAATAAATACTTGTTTGGACCATTGGAAACAAATATTTATTTGGATCAATTAAACCATTTTTCTGTGCATCCAAAAGGATACTTTTTTGTAAACCATCTAATTATGCAAAATTTTCTTTTAGTTCTGGAGAAATTAGGGTGGACTCAGATTTTTAGGACACCCTGTATTCTTTTCCTCAACTTACAGCTTGAACGAACTTTCGAGCAGAAGCCTATGCTGGCGTGCAAAAAAATCGTTTTTCCGCACGCATTTGCCCCGGTGCGGAGTGTGCTTTTTTTTAAGTAAAAAGAAAAAAAATCCTGTACCTAACATGTGTGTAAAGTGCCTTTTTCCACTCTTGTTGACATTTATGTCCAAAGTTTACAAGCGTCCCAGTAAACACTGTTATGTAGAAATTACGTCAAATTTACATAACACATTTACCTTGTGACGTAAATTTAAGGTCACTCAGAGATCAAAATAAGGTAAAATTTAGGTCACATTAAGGTGCGAAAACTCTGCATAATGCCATGCGCAAAGTCCACCTAATTGTTACATAAATCTGATGTAAATAAAATGACATACCTTTTACATAAATATTACATCCATATTACTTAAGAGTTAAGTAAAAACTACATATATTTTACATAACAGGTTTACCTTGTTATGTAAATTTAAGGTCACACCAAGTTCACAATTATTTATTAATAAGGTAAAATTTAGGTCACCTTAATGTGCGAAAACACTGCATAATGCCATGCGCAGAGCCCACCTAATTCTTACATAAATGTGATGTAAATAAAGTGACATACCCTTTACATAAATATTACATCCATGTTACGTGAGGGTTAAGTAAAAACTACGTATATTTTACATAACAGGTTTACCTTGGTATGTAAATTTAAGGTCAACTATCTAAGTCCGACATGCGCATGCAGCTTGAGGCGGGCCAACGCCGATGTTTTACGAAGGTCCGTCGGTGGTTGCTTGACACGGTCCGACATTGACAAACTACAAAGTTAACCAGACGGGCTGGTTTAAGTGGGGGAAGTTATTATGTTGTTTCTGGTGGCGGAGGCGGAAGAGATGATTCTTATAGAGAAGTACCACCATCTTGTCAGGAGCTCAAAGTCCGCATTCTAATTTTGAAATATCTTTGCTTTTTATATATAGAATATTATCATCCACTATAGGGAGCATAGTGACATTAGTGCCATCTCTACCTACTAGAAAGAAACTATTAAGCACTAATAATTTCTCTAATTTTCATAATATTTTTGTAAATTTTAATGTGACGTAAATCGCGTTATAGAGCGTTTACCTCAGTTAGACGATATAAATATTACATAAAATGTTTTATATAATAGTTATGTAACATTTGAAATGTAAACTTACGTTTCAATTGACTATATAATAATTATATAAAATTTAGGACTTTAATTTGACGTAAATAATTTTACAGGGAAATTCCATAACTAATATGACATAATTAAAACCTACATAAAAAATTTTATGTAAAAATTTAATTAAACTTAAGGTCCACATTGTTCCATAATATTTACGTAAATTTCAAAATTTTAATGTGACGTAAATCACATTTACGTAATTTAGATGATAGAAATATTACCAAATAAAATGTTTTGCATAATAGTTATGTAAAATTTTAAATGTAAAGGTAATGACTAAATTGTTACATAATAATTATGTAAATTTTATTACTTTCATTTAAAGTAAATAATTTTATATAACGTTTACGTAAATTAGTTTACTTTAATATTACATATGATTTTTTATATAATAAGTATGTAATATTTTTTATATAAAATGAAGGTCCCACTGTTTACGTAATATTTACGTAAATTTTAGGAATTTATTTATAATAGCTACGTGAAATTAACATTGCTTATGATGACTTAAATATACAGTGAGAGTTTTGACGTAATTTTTACATAATTTTTTTTATTAAAATTTTTTTATGTGAGATTTACGTAAATACGATGTAACATATTTTACATAAATATATGAATCTTAGATTTATATATTAGGTTAAGTCACAAGTGTGTTTACTGGGGTACGGTGAGGTTAAATAATATTTTATAGAAATGAATCATGAATACTAACTTTATATTTACACTCTTTTGAATCAAATGTTTCAATTTGTTTTTAGTAGGTATTACCGCAGAGGAACAGGTAGTTCCTCTGTGGTATTACTTCCAAATAAATACGTAAATACAGGCGTGAGGAGGACGGGACACCCCCCTTCACGATTGCTCTTTTAAAAAAAATTTCATAAAAATTGTATTAATAATCGTACACATCATTTCGCTTTAAATTTTTGAATGCAGAGCAATATTCTTGGCACCCATTCTTCTCTTTTTAGCAAGCTGTAGGTTCCACTCTTGTAGATGCCATTATAAACTATTTTATTTATTAAAAATAAAAAAAGTAAAGAGTACCCCCAACACGCCGCCGTCCCTTCAATGGGAATGGCCGTTAAGTAAATTAATTGCCTTTTTCTCTTCATCATTCATATCTTGATCTCCCCAGCCCCAAATTGTTTCCGATTCGTATTCCGGGCAGATATCAAGCTTTTTGTCTTCGTATATCTCCTTAACTAAATCATCTATGTTGGGATGTGTGCCATCTCCTGTTCTCACTATCCTTTTTTTGATTATTTCTTTTGAGGCGCTTTTTAGGTCTGTCGCCCACCTACAAAAAAAGCAAATCATTCATAGATTCCAAAAACAAGATGGCGGCGCCATTTTTGCACAAGTTGGCTGAGTTCCATAGCAACCGTCTCGGCTCCTTTGTTTTGTTGATTAGATACTTCAAATAGAATATTATACATTTTGTTAATAAAAACGAGTTAAATTGAAATTGGATTTTTCTGGTCTTTGTTTATTTGCAGTCGTATAAAAAGTATCGTAAAAAAACTCGTTTGAAAACCTCTTTGCACACTCCTTTGACTTGTGGACCTCGCCTTCGGCTCGGTTCACCAAACTGTCTCGATCCTGTGCAAAGACTCATTTTCAAACCTTTCTTTAAACAACTATTTCCAAACTTTAATCACGTGGGTCTCCCTGTACATATCGGTCTATCGACAATAAGATATTAAAGTTGTATCAAAATCGGTTGAAAAGAATTGTTCCCACTAAGCCATGTGCCAAAGAACCACGCACAATTTAAATGAAAACTGGATCTCAGTGGGATTTCAACGCCGTTTAAGTATGTTATTGGTACAGACCCAGTTGCCTATATCTACAGAGTGATCCAATAATATCTGTTAAAGTTTATTTTGACACCTGTCAAACCCTGTCGAAATGGCGGAAAAATAAGTAATGAAATAGGAGTTTTTGGAAAAACGAATACATTAAATCGGAAGCAGTAAAAAAAAGTGACAGTGGTCTTGACTGTCATTTACTGTTATGGGGAAAACCATCGATGCGATGACACATATTTACGAGTGGGGACTTGAACTACACTAAATTAAGGTCGATAAACTCAAAAATGTTATTAGTTTTGACACCTCTCAAACCCTATTAAAATAATTAATGAACTTGAAGTTTTTGGAATGCAAATACCTTTTTTTTACTCTGCTGAAAGCATTAAGTTAACTAAAAACCCTGTTAAAATGGCAAATAAATAATTTATGTCTACTCTTTTGAAGTTAAGAAAGTGACACTTTTTTTTAACGCGGAGACTGAAACTTCACCAAGTGAAGGCATTTGAATTTAATTTTTAAATTCTTATTTATTTTGGCATTTGGCAAACCATATCAACATGGCAACAACTTTTTAAATACTCGGTGTACGACCTTGTTTACACCGCACGAGTAATGTATAACATTTTATCTATCGCACTATTGCGTTTATTACTTTAGTTAGTGCGGTAATAAGATCATGAGCAAATATGCCAAAATTAGTAAAATAATGCAAAAAAAATCAAAAAAGAAATAAAGAGTAAAAATCTCGTTCTTTTTCTTCATTTTGTCTTTATTTATTAAATTATATTTAATTTTTTTAATCGATAACAATCAAGAGATTCTGCTTGAGTTTTTTATTATATTTCTAAAGGCTCCTGTCCACTAGCAATTAAATTTGCCTAGAGTTCTCTCACAAGTCACTTGTAATGCGTGTAAACAGCAGCGCTAGAGAAATTTTGCTGAAAGTTTACTCTCGGGCCAAGTCCTTGCCGACTTGTTAGAGCTTGTAGTGTACACGGCTAATCTAAGCAAATTAGTTTGCACTTTTTTATTTCGAGACTGTTTCGAAATATTTGCAGCAAGTAGTGAAATTTTGTGAAACTATTTTAAATTTTTATTAATTTTTTTCAATCCGAATTAAAATTCTGATTTTTTTTGCAAAAATGGAGGAACGCTGTGTTTGGAATAGGGAAGAAACTCTTCTGTTAACTGAAGATTTTGAACTGGAAAATTCAGAAAAAAATCAAAATCTTCCGCAGACATTCGTAAAAAATGTTTTAAATCAATCCAGAGAGCAGCTTCTCACGTATACCTAAAGTAGATCTCCGTTGAATCCATTTTCTGACCCAAATTTTTCTACTCTTTTTGTCATTTTCCTTTTCTTTTATTTGTTTTTTTTTTTAACTGAAGCTTATATCAACATTCGTAAACATGTTTTACTTCACTGGTTGTTTTGTCAATGACAGTATCACTTCTTTTACGTTTTTAATTTTGTAATTTTTTGGAGAGGAAAAAATGTACACAATCAAATTTATTTATTCGCTATTTTGACAGGGTCTGAGTGCGTCAAAAATAATGACCTTTTCGAGTTCATCGACCTCAATTTAGTGGACTTCGAGTCCTCACTCGTAAATCTGTGTCATCGCACCGGTGGTTTTCCCCATGACAGTTAACGGGAATGTCAGTTTTTTCACGGTTTTCGATTCGAAATCGTCAACAGAGTAAAAGAAAAAGTATTTTCTATTCCCAAACCACCATGTTTATAAATTATTTATATCTTATTTGGACAGGGTTTGGCAGGTGTCAAAACTAATAACATTTTTAAGTTTATCGACCTCAATTTAGTGTAGTTCGAATCCCCACTCGTAAATATGTGTCATCGCACCGGTTGTTTTCCCCATGACAGTTAACGCGAATGTCAGTTTTTTCACGGTTTTCGATTCGAAATCGTCAACAGAGTAAAAGAAAAAGTATTTGCTATTCCCAAACCACCATGTTTATAAATTATTTATATCTTATTTTGACAGGGTTTGGCAGGTGTCAAAACTAATAACATTTTTAAGTTTATCGACCTCAATTTAGTGTAGTTCGAGTCCCCACTCGTAAATATGTGTCATCGCACCGGTTGTTTTCCCCATGACAGTTAACGGGAATGTCAGTTTTTTCACGGTTTTCGATTCGAAATCGTCAACAGAGTAAAAGAAAAAGTATTTGCTATTCCCAAACCACCATGTTTATAAATTATTTATATCTTATTTTGACAGGGTTTGGCAGGTGTTAAAACTAATAACATTTTTAAGTTTATCGACCTCAATTTAGTGGAGTTCGAGTCCTCACTCGTAAATATGTGTCATCGCACCGGTGGTTTTCCCCATGACAGTTAACGGGAATGTCAGTTTTTTCACGGTTTTCGATTCGAAATCGTCAACAGAGTAAAAGAAAAAGTATTTGCTATTCCCAAACCACCATGTTTATAAATTATTTATATCTTATTTTGACAGGGTTTGGCAGGTGTTAAAACTAATAACATTTTTAAGTTTATCGACCTCAATTTAGTGTAGTTCGAGTCCCCACTCGTAAATATGTGTCATCGCACCGGTTGTTTTCCCCATGACAGTTAACGGGAAGGTCAGTTTTTTCACGGTTTTCGATTCGAAATCGTCAACAGAGTAAAAGAAAAAGTATTTGCTATTCCCAAACCACCATGTTTATAAATTATTTATATCTTATTTTGACAGGGTTTGGCAGGTGTTAAAACTAATAACATTTTTAAGTTTATCGACCTCAATTTAGTGGAGTTCGAGTCCTCACTCGTAAATATGTGTCATCGCACCGGTGGTTTTCCCCATGACAGTTAACGGGAATGTCAGTTTTTTCACGGTTTTCGATTCGAAATCGTCAACAGAGTAAAAGAAAAAGTATTTGCTATTCCCAAACCACCATGTTTATAAATTATTTATATCTTATTTTGACAGGGTTTGGCAGGTGTCAAAACTAATAACATTTTTAAGTTTATCGACCTCAATTTAGTGTAGTTCGAGTCCCCACTCGTAAATATGTGTCATCGCACCGGTTGTTTTCCCCATGACAGTTAACGGGAATGTCAGTTTTTTCACGGTTTTCGATTCGAAATCGTCAACAGAGTAAAATAAAAAGTATTTGCTATTCCCAAACCACCATGTTTATAAATTATTTATATCTTATTTTGACAGGGTTTGGCAGGTGTTAAAACTAATAACATTTTTAAGTTTATCGACCTCAATTTAGTGGAGTTCGAGTCCTCACTCGTAAATATGTGTCATCGCACCGGTGGTTTTCCCCATGACAGTTAACGGGAATGTCAGTTTTTTCACGGTTTTCGATTCGAAATCGTCAACAGAGTAAAAGAAAAAGTATTTGCTATTCCCAAACCACCATGTTTATAAATTATTTATATCTTATTTTGACAGGGTTTGGCAGGTGTTAAAACTAATAACATTTTTAAGTTTATCGACCTCAATTTAGTGTAGTTCGAGTCCCCTCTCGTAAATATGTGTCATCGCACCATAACAGTAACTGACAGTTAAGACAACTGTGACTTTTTTTTTATGGTTTAGTAGAGTACAAAAAAGGTATTTGCTTTTCCAAAAACTTTAGGTTTAATAATTATTTTTCCGCAATTTTGATAGTAATAACTAAATAACTAATAACATTTTTGAGTTCCCCGACCTCAATTTAGAGTAGTTCGAGTCCCTACTCGTAAATATGTGTCATCGCATCAGTGATTTTCGCCATAAAAGTAAATGACAGTTAACACAACTGACACTTTTTTTACGGTTTCTGATTTAATGTTTTTAGCAGAGTAAAAACAAGGTATTCGCTTTTCCAAAAACTTCAATTTCATTAATTATTTTCTCGCTGTTTTGACAGGATTTGACAGGTGTCAAAATAAATGTCATCCTTAAATTCAGCGTTGTCATTCTAGTGAGAATTGATGCTTTCTTTGCCGATATCGGTCATCATAAACATGATAATAATAACCTCATTCCAAACTTTGGCAGCTATTATTGACGCATCCTGTAGATATCGCCACCTGCGTCTGTGAGACAAAATGCTCTCAGAGTCTGCCCCAATAACATACTTAAACGGAGTTGAAATCCTACTGAGATCCAGTTTCCATTTAAATTGTGCGTGGTACTTTCACAAAGATCAGCTGCGATTTTGGTGGATACCAGAGACAACCTAGCTAATACTTATGGGTCATTCCATATCAAATCAACCAAAAAATCACAAAAATTTTACGCGACCAATTCCAATTTTGATGATTTTTGGTATATATTTTCTTCTTACCATAAAAGTTGAAAATGCAAATTTTTAGATTTTTTTGATTCGTAGTTTTTTTTTTTAAATTTTTCAAAATAAAAAAGTCAGCATTTTGACCTTAACAAGAATGTACAAAACTAGCAATATCTCGAGAACCACTTACACTAGGAAAGTAATAAATGGCTCATTTTAAAGTCATTTTGAAGCTCTTTTTTATGAAATATCACAACATAATTTTAACAAAAAAAAAATTGAAAATAAAAAATTGAAAAAACAAAATTGAAAAATTCAAAAAGGCCATTTTTAATTTTTTTGAAAAAAATATATAATTTTGGTCAAAGTGTTACTTAATTATTCACAAAATTTTATGATGGAGAAATGATGGGTTCAATGTCAAAAAAAATATCAAAAATATTAAGTACATTAAAAATCATGCATTTAAAAAAATAAACATATTTTAGGAGCACCAATAGTGCACTGGATATTAAAATAAATAAATTTGTTGGATGGATACAGGTTTTAAAAAATACCCAGAGGCTTTATCTACAAATTATTTTATTTTAAACTCGCAAAAGAAATAAACAAACTTTTCTACTTCGTTGATAAAAATTAGACAGAAAAGACTAAGACTAACTATATACCTTAAATTTATTTTTTTAACTTTCTTTTAAGAATTTCTGATGAATCTGACATTTCTTTTTTGCTGACATTGTAAGTTCTGCCAGTAGCAGTGTTGGGTTCAACTTTTTTTATAAGACTTTCTGGTTTAATAATTAAAATATCTTGAGGTGTTGGGTAAAAAAATGATGAGGCAGGTCCTCGTGGATGAAGAAAGCTTACTTTCAGTTCTCCGCTCTCATTATTTTTCCCCAAGACACAAGCCAGCCACCAAGCACTGTCATATTCTACAGTGACAAACCCTGACTCGATATTTTGCAAAATAATGCTTCCACCTTTAAAAAGATTATGTGTTTCGACCTCTAAGCATGTAGAAAACTGTTTTGCCAAAAACGTGCTTTCTGTAAGAGGAATTACAGCATGAATTTTTTGTGTCCCCGGTATTGTTAAGACTTCCGCAAATCTTTTATTCAAAATTATTTCATGATTTGTATAATCTGCTTCTGTGCAATATTTAAAATCAATGCCAGATATGTTTTCTTCACACCAAGTAAACAATTGTAGAGGTGTCATTATTTGATTGTCATAGGGCCTCTGCAAACTGGCTTTGGCAGCAAGTCTTTTAACAGTTCCTCCCAAGCCATCGCAGGCACTTTTGCCATGCGAGGTGGCAAAATAATGCCACTCTGCTTCAACACCAAAATCTTTTTTATGCAGGCATATATTCAGAAAATTCTTTTTGTTTTTGTACTGCGCAGCACATCCATCCGAAAAATAAAAAATTTTGTTAAGTCCTGGTATTTTCATTTTTAAATCAGGCATTAATTTTTTTAAAAATAAATGAAAGTCAAGCTTTCCGAAATAAACACATAATTCAGGTTGTGCAGTTTACCATCACTTAGAAAATAAATGGCAAAAGGGTGGAGGGTTGCCTGGCTGTTATTCCAATGATAAGACTGGACTTCATCTTGCATAACAAAGGAATAATTTTCCGCAAAGTCGCAAGTGATCAAAGACTCTCCAGGTTTAAGGTTAATTTTTATTTCATTGTATCTATCTTTTTACATTTTTGCAATAAAAGAATGTGATTTAAGTTTTACAAGATCATCAGTAAATTCCTGGACAAAATCATCACTTTTCTTAACAACGGTTTCCATAGTACACCTATCTACTGAGACCCACTTTTTAAATGAGACCTCATCAATTAATTCTTCCTCAAATTTTTCTATTAACGTATTTTTAAACTGTTCTACTCCAGGACATTGCTTGCATCTATTGCTTAAAAAACAGTCCACTGAAGGTGGATTACACATTAGTTTATAAAGACAATCATGATAAGATATTGCAAGAGGCCTGTTATTTTCATCATATAGCTTATTTAATTTGGAGCCATTGAGCATTAGTTTTATATTTTGATGTATAGTACATACACATACAGTATGAGTCCCACTTTTTCCTGCCAGTATACAGTTTTTGGGTCGCAGTTCACAAAATTTTGAAAACCCAATTTTTTCATTGGGGTACTCAGTTTTAAACAATGCATAAATTTCTTTTAAATTAGTTAAGACTAATTTTTTTTGTACATATTCTTTTTCAGCTCCATATTTTCTGATAACAACATAATCTTTTTTACCTGGCATGGTCCTGCTAATGTCATCCCTTTGGTAAAAATCTACCACTATTTGGGCCACTCTATCACTAAGGGTCTTTCCCGGTTTGGGGTTAGGAGAACATAATATCCCATTGTCCTTAACTAACTGTTTTACAGCTCTGGCCAAATATTGAGAAACTCCAAATTCTTCTTCAATCTTCTTTCTACTCCAACTTTGAGGTAAACATGATAAAACTAGTATTTTCTCACTCCTCTTTTCGGTTTTTAAAAATTTGTCCTTTAACTGCTTAATCATTTCACTTTCGTCACTCTGGCATTCCTTTACTAGCG
The DNA here is from genome assembly GCA_963921995.1 of Oxystoma pomonae. Taxonomy (NCBI): domain Eukaryota; kingdom Metazoa; phylum Arthropoda; class Insecta; order Coleoptera; family Brentidae; genus Oxystoma; species Oxystoma pomonae. Next base: position 18,159,319 of record OY998170.1, on the reverse strand, counting down.
TTGAATCTGATTCCTTTGTAAATGCTTTCGCAATTGTATGCTGTACAATATCAATTTTTTCTTTGTATACATTTTTTCTTTTAATCGGCGACACACCAAGAAGCTCCAATGACTTGTTTAAAAGAGTAAATGATTCAGCAGGATCTTGAAAATTTGGATCATTTTCTGGAACTTGACTGGGTCTAAAAAAATTTAAAAAGTTAGTTTTTTATAAGAACTTAAAAAGGGGGTAACAGCTGACCCAAAATGTGTACATAATGCCAAGAAATTTGTACATAATGTCTGTATTCTCAAAATGCCATGCAAAATAATGCCATGCAAAATAATGCCATGAGATTTTTCTACTCCGTACTTGACGCAATTGGTTTAGTTTATTAATTTTATATTAAAAAATACTATTTGTTACTTACCCTGCCTCATCTTCTTCAGATGCCTTAAACTCCTTTGAAAGCTTTAGTCTACAACCATCACAGATTTTCATTCCCATCTTGACATTTTTGTAACTGCACATCCACTTGGTCACATTTCTTAATTTCCCAAAATGCTTGATTTTTAACTCTAGTGGATCACAGCACTTTACTTTATATTTAGTCCATCCACTTGCCTCACCCATAGTTGAAACTTTTAAAATTACACAGAGATGACTTCTGATAAACCTTCAGTCGAACTATTATGTATCGATTATTTGGAGCTGTATCAGGAAGATACTTGCCAAAAATTTAAAATCAATTTATGCAGGAATTTTCATGTCAGCAAATCCCCACAATGTACCTAAACAGACCAATAAAATGAAGGAGGTGTGTCCTTAATGTTAAACAGGAATAAACAGGCAGTATTTCACAAAAGTATTGGCAGGTTTATACAGGCATATTTTCCTAAGAATTGGAACATCCAATAGTACGTCTCCGGTGGAAAAGAGGTTTTGTAAGTAAATATTACAATGGGGGGCAATGTTAATCTGATTACTGATACAGAATGAAACGTAGGATATAATTTTTTATTAAATAAAATATTGTTAAATATTTTTATAATATCGCTTTAAACCCCATTATATTCTTCTAATTACCAAAATGCATTGTCTATTTATAGGCGATTTTTCATGCATGTGACATTTTTAATAAATTTTTTCACATTGAACCCATGATTTGTCCATCTCAAAATTTTGTGAATAGTTTAATAACACTTTAAAGAAAATACTATAATTTTTTGAAAAAAATTAAAAATGGCCTTTTTGAAATTTAAAAAAAAAATCAAAAATTTTTTTATTATTTTTTTTTCAATATATGTTATGCAATATTCTCATATGAAAGGTCTTTATAAGAGCTTTAAAATGAACCTTCACCTACTTTTCTATTATAAGTGGTTCTTTGGATATTCCTAATTTTGTGCGCACATGTTAAGGACAAATAAGTGACTTTTTCGATTTTCAAAAATTAATTCAAAATAAACAACTGGTCAAAAAAGTCTGAAATTTTGGATTTTCCAGTTTTTTGGTAGGAAAAACATGTATACTAAAAATCATCAACATCGGAGATGGTGTGGTAAAATACCCTGGTTGACTTGATATGGACTGACCCTTATGGTGAATACATTTTTAAATACGGGTCAAAAAGTACAGTTAGTTTTTCTGTTCATTTTTATAAAACTTATATCTCATTCAGGCACACCATGTGTTATTTGAACTACCACCTTAATGGGCAAACGTTGTAAAATTTTCCAATCTGCCTGCAAATAACTTACCCGATCTTTGCCATCAGATCAATAAAACATGTGGTAAAATTAAGTCGATAGTTTCCCAGTTCGGCAGTTTTGTAATCCCATGGAAAAACGTGGTGGTAGTTGTGCCAGCCTTCGCCGAAAGCAAAAAATGCGACCAGTTTGTTTTCGCTGGGCATAATGGATCTAAAAAAATTATAGAAAAAATGGGTCTCTATACAAATCTCTAATCGTAATTTGGCCGACCATAATATTGCCGACAATAAAACGCCTTAGACCCGAAACACCCGACAATAAAAATGTATGAAAAATTAATTAATGTCTGACTTTTTTTAATATTATTTTATTAAACCCAACCCATTACCACCAAAAAAAAAAAATAAGCGAAACCTTGCCAATCCAGCTATAAAATAGTAGTTTTCACAACTAGTGGCTAAAACAGTGCTTTTTTACAAGCGTTGGTTTAAATAAAGAGCGCAGCGAGGTATTTAAAAATAAGCTCAGTCAGCCGCGAGTTGTTAACACTATTTTTTTTAATACCCTTATCACAAAATCCAAGAAACACATGAAAATACTTTTAAAAATCTCGAACGAAGAGCACTTCTCGCAACACACCATCTTAACACTATAAATCAAGGCGCCTGGTAAATGAAATAACAATGGTTTCCATACCGATGTGCCTTTTTACTCGGTGACGTTCATGGTTGCGACATTTCAATCTTTGAGAGTTTGATATTTTGACGATGTTGTTAAATGATTTTTTTTATACCTTCATCCAAAACATGATTTTAGTAACTGTCTGCAGATAACTAGAGCATGGCTTTTTTGGTTATCGATGCAGAAAAACTTTTTTTTTTGATCACGGGTGCAAAAAAAGATTTCCGTCCGTTTTTTACCCAAAATTAAAGAGAAATAGGAGAAAATAGTAATATTGAAAAAATCTAATTATTCTTGCCTAAAAATTAAGCCATTTCCGCCAGTTTTCACCAAGTATTTACGAAAAAATCATTTAAAAATATCGCCAAAATATAAAACTATCAAAGATGAACGTCACCGAGTAAAAAGGCACATAGCTATGGAAACCATGTTATTTTATTTACCAGCCACCTTGATTTATAGTGTAAAGATGGTGGGTTGCGAGAAGTGCTCTTCGTTCGAAATTTTTAAAAGTATTTTTCTGTCAAATTTTTGGGAGGATGCACGTTACCCTTTTGGGGCTAGTTGCAACTAAATTGGAACCTGGCTTAGGTGACGTTTTCTTCATTGTATTATTGCTTTTATTTCGTACATTTCAAGCTCAAGTCTTTTTTTGTATCGACCATTTTCAAGATTTGTACTTTTAGCTAAATTTTACTTCTGACATATTATATTTTCACTTACTTGTCAAATGGTTTCATTCCAAACATATGGGCAAAACTGTTTACCGAAAAAGTAATGTTCAATGTATAGGTGTATTTTGCTATAGACATAATATATGCAATCCATAGATTTTCGTTCCAGAAATACCATGGAATAAGTGTGGGTATTACAAAGCACCAAAGAATGGTCAGTATGCCGTAGTATCTAAAAACAAAAGCAGTTATTAACCGACTTTTAAAAAAAACCCATATGTTCGACCCGTATGTTTTTTTAGATTTTTTGCGATTTCCATAATTCTTTTTTTGTTTGATTCAGGAGACCTTCAATTTAGTGCAGTTTCATTAAAAAAACATACTCCTCCACCACTTGTACGACAATACTGAAAAATTTATTCGAATGATATACTGGGTGGGCCATAAATAAAGAATAAATAAAGAATTAAAGAATTGAGCAAGACTTTGATTAGAAATATTTTTTTTTTCGCCATCTTACAATCTAAGATGACGGACAGAAACAAACTTTACCCTTCAAAGAACCTCGTTTATTTTTATGTTACGGAAATTTTTTAGATTTTTTTAGAAGTCGTAAAAAATCTTTATTTATGCCACGCAGAAAGAGGTGCGAGTCATTAAAATCGGTTAAGTGGTTCCCAAAAAAAATAAAAAATTTTCAATCAGTGTTTTACGGATTATGCGATTGCCGTCTCAATTCTGTCTGCATACATTTTCTCATAAATTCATTATTACTAAACCGATTTTGATGAAATAAAAAACTTCATGGCGAAATTCGATTGTTCTTTAACTACCGTTATTGAAATTTGTCGCGATCTTGGAATCCAAGATGACGGACAAAATCAAACTTAGCCCTCTAAACAGGCTCTTTTATTTACATGTTCTGTAAAGTTTTAAATATTTTTTTAAATTTGTGCAAAAGTTCTGCTTTGGCCACGTACAACTAGGTATCACTGTTTTCCAGATTATACGATTGCCTTCTCAAAGTGATAATTAACCGATTTCAATAAAATAAAAAGCATCATGTCGAAGATCAAAAACTCTTAAAAGATCACTAACATTCTTAGGTTTCAAGAACCTAAAAATGCCCTTTCTCCAACGCTCATAGCTAGGTACGAATCATTAAAATCGGTTTAGTGGTTCTCAAAAAATTAATTTTTTAATAACTACTAAACTATTTTTAATGATTTGTACATAGTTATACGCGGCGGAGACAGAGCGTCTTTGAAGAGCCAAATTTGATTTTGTCCACAATCTTGGGTTTACAAATTACGACAAATTTTATTAGTGGTCTTTAAAGTTCAATTGATCTTTGTCATAATGCTTTTTATTAAATTAAAGTCGGTTCAGTAATTATGAATTTATGAAAAAATTGATGCACACGGAATTGAGAAAGCAATCGTATAATCTGGAAAACAGTGATGGAAACAAAAATTAATTTTTAAAAAACCACTAAACCGGTTTTACTGATTTATACCTCGTTGTGCGTGGCGAAAGCAGAACTTTTCTACGAATAAAAAAAAATAAAAAGTTTTTAGAAAATATGAATAAACGAGCAACTTTTAAAAAAATCGATTTTCGCCATGATGCCTTTTATTTCATTGAAATCGGTTTTCTAATAATGAATTTATGAGAAAATAAAATACTGTTTCAATTTTTTTTATTTTTCTTGGGAACCACTTAACCGATTTTAATGATTCGCACCTCGTTCTGCGTGGCTGAAACAGAGCTTTTTTACGAATTCATAAAAAAATTCAAAAATCTTCCGTAACATAAGAATAACCGTGGCTCTTTGAAGGGTAAAGTTTGTTTCTTTCCGCCATCTTAGATTTTAAGATGGCGGTCAAAAGACTCAAATCGGTGGTATGATTCGAAAGTTTTAACGGAAAACATTTTGTTCGGTTTTTTATGGCCCACCCGGTACAAAGTATATTGAAATTCATCACTATATCCTTAGTAAGATACTTTGGCTACGGGCCCATTGTACCCCACCCCGTAATTTGGCTTAGTTACTTACTTCGTTTGAAACCGTACGACAGGATCCGCGAGAAGGTCACTCAGGTCAATAGTTTTTCCCTTTTCCATAACGTCTTTATGTTTCTTCACAATTAACCACCCAATATGTGAGAAAAATAGTCCCCTTGTTGCATTATGCGGATCAGCATTGGTGTCTGTGAATTTGTGATGGGCTCTGTGATCCCTGACCTACAGAAAAGAAAATAGTAGCCATCAGTCAAATGAGTTTTTGCATAAAAAAATGGAAAATACAACAATATTCCTTTATTAACAGCGTAAAAACGTATAAAAACTTTGAAGTTAAAGTAAAATGTAAATAATAAAAATTTTTAAAAACTGCATCAAATTTTCTAGAAAATCATAATTGTAAGAATTTATAAAATCTCCGAAAAAAGAAAATATATATTTAAAAAAAAAGTCAACCGCCTATGGTTTATCAAACCAGGAATTTAATTCATCGTAAGAAAGATTCACCATAGAAACTGCAATTCGTCAAACCAATGTTTTATCCGAACCTTATTTCCCAACCCATTCAATAACAAATTCGAAATTTATATCATTCAATATCAATATCAAACCAGGAATTCGTAAAACCCGAAATTTATCAGAAAATTTTTGCTAAATGGATTGCGCATTCGCCAATAACACATGAATGCAAGACGGGTGAATGCAAGTGACATCTATACACAAACTATTGAACGCAACCTATACAAGTATGCGCGCCTAATAGCGACAAATGAATCAAAACGCCGCGCCGCCGCGCCACCTGCGTGTACGCCTCCGGTTCATGTGGTATTGGCGAATATACAATCAATTTAGCAAACATTTTCTGATAAATTACGGGTTTTACGAATTCCGGGTTTGATATTGAATGAGTTTGATGAACAATGGTTTGATTAAAAACGGATCGTATAAATTTCGAATTTTTTATTGAATGGGTTTGAAAAAATAAGGTTCGGATAAAAAATTGGTTTAACGAATTGCTGTTTCTATAGTGAATGATTTTGTAATTGAACTTTCTTTTATTTAACGGGTTTGATTAATTAATAAAATTAGAATTGCACCACCTTTAAACGTTGTTATATAGGTAAATAGTAGTTGTCTTGAAAACTGAAGTCGACGTCGACGTTGATTAAACTATTTATGACCCTCTATTTTACTAACCATTTCTTCAGCGGTTTCTTAGTTGTGAAGACGACGTTTTCTGGCCGGGTTCTTGTAGACGCGGACTCGACTTTTTTTATTTAACTAATTTTGATGTTATATTTGCAACTAACCAATTTCGAAGCACTGCCCTGTATCAATTTCCATTTTATATATTACCATATTTTATTAGTGATTTTTGGTAGGGTATCCATGGTTTACTACTAAAAACGCACTTTCTCAAAAATTTTCTCAAAAACCAACTCAATTAAAACCTTGTAGGATCCCTTCACTTTACTGTTGCCCCTGATACCAGGTGAGTAGGTACTTACCCATACATAAATACTATTTTCTATAGTAGAGCTCTGCATTAGCATAAGAAAAATTCTTAGAGGAAGGTTGGCTGTGTAGGATCTATGACTCCACAACCTATGTGAACCTGCTGTGACGCCAAATACACCAAACATTACGTAGATGTAGGCTAAAAGATAATTTTAAGATCTTAAATCATCGGCGTGCGCAAGGGAGCCTTGGCAGCCCCCCCTCCCTAAAATGTCAAGGTAGTCAAGCACATTTTTTTAAGGGCCACATATACCACCAGCAGTAGATCCACTATAATATTAATTCTTATTAACAATTTTCACAGATTTTTCTGTGAATTCACAGATTTTTCTCCACTTTGGCCTGAATTCTAAGTTTAAAATCACAATTCCGAGTTTTTATTCGGAAATCGGAGTTTAAGGTTGGAATTCCGGCTTTTAAGTAAAAATTCTGATGTTCAACTTGGAATTCTGGCCAAAGTGAATAAATGGCTAAATGACCAAATGGTCAAATAGCCAATTGACTAAATGATCAAGTGGCCGAATGGTTAAATCGCCAAGAGACCAAATGATCAAACGAGTCGAATAACTAAATAGCAAATTGACCACTTGGCCATTTAGCAAATTTTTCGATTCAATTTCAATAAGCGAAGCATCAATTCTAACTTGACACTGAATTCAAAATTTTCAATTATTTTAAAAGGCGTCAAGCACTGTCAGAATGACAGATACTAATTTCTTCATTTAACAATACTTTTACCGTAGAGTACCCACTTTGTACTGATTCCCGATTTAAAACTGTCAAATAGCAAATTGGATAAATGGTCAAGTTACCAATTTGCTATTTAGTCATTGGCGATTTAACCATTCGGCCACTTGGCCATTTAGCCAATTGGCTATCTGACCATTTGGTCATTTAATATTTTATCCACTTTGGCCGGCATTCCGACTTTAAACTTGAAATTCCGACTTTACTCGAAATTCCGACGTTAAACTCGAAATTTTTTAACTTTAAACCCGGAATTCCAACACTAAACTCAAATTTCCGACTCAAAACTCGGAATTCTGGCCAAAGTGGCCAAATTACTAAGTAGCCAAATGGAAAAATGGCCATATGGCCAATTAGTCACACTTAGCGAGTATACTATTTTCATACAAGTTGGGGTAAGGGTCGAAAATCTGTGATCATCACTTGAGTTATAGAAGACGGTTGGTCTGTAAAGATAGCGGTCGCTCATTTTGGGGTTGATAAAATGACGATAGTGCCATGGAAAAAGCATGGATCAGGACGAAAGCCTGTAAGTTCGGAGATACAAGATGAAAGGCTTATCGACCACCTCAGACAAAATCCTTTTGCCACATTAGTTGAAGCATCTAATGTAACGATGTTTTCAGGTTCCTTATCAACTATTAACAAAAGGATTAAAAAATCTGAAATTTCCTGTCGAGTTGCTGCAAAAAAAACCTTTTTAAACGAAAAAACAAAAACAGGTCAGGGTTATTTTTGAATTAAATAATGTTCTTCGTGATTATTACTTGTGAGAGAGGGTGGTCTTCACATATGAAAAGATATTTCAGTCATCTTCAAGCAGCAGAAGAATTTTAGTGTATCGTCCACCAAATTCTATGTTTGATCCAAACTACACCAACCAAATTAAGAAAGCTGGACATTCAGTGAATATGTGGGCCTGGTTTAGCGCTAGAGATTTGGGTATGTTTTGGCAAACCGAAAGAAGATTCAACAGTCAAAGATATGTTGAAATTCTTGAGGATGTTATGTTGCCATCTGTGCAAATGTTTTACGAAAACAACGTCTTCGTTTACCAGCAGGACAACTGTCCCGTGCACACGGCTAATGTTGTTCGCCAGTGGTTTCAAAACAATAATATTAAAACTCTTGTTTGGCTATCCAACAAAATTATTTATCAGAGAAACAGGAGAGTCCAAAATGCTGAAGAGTTAACCGAAGAAGATCGTAAAATTTGAGTTTTTCAATGCCCAGTCGTTTGCAGAGTGTTATTGAAAAGAATGGTGCGCCCGCTAAATACTAATTGTTGTTATGGTTTTAAGTAATAGTTAATATTTAGTTGTTTCCATTCCGCTGTGTTATTTTGAATCCATCGTTTTTTTTAATTTTATTATCGTCATTTTATCAACCCCAAAATGAGTGGTCTCTCTCATTATAGACCAGCCGTCTTCTGTAACTCGAGTGATAATTACTCTTTTGCAATTAATAAAGATTGTTTTTAATTATATTTATGTGCTGTTTAAAAGGCGATTTTTGGTATCATTAAATAATTATATCCGAGATTAAAAAATGATTGTAGAAATCAGAAACTAAACTCAAAACCCTCCTTTGAGTTGCGTAGTCGGGTAATAAGGGTATTTGCTTCAAATTAGGCATTTTTTGATTTTATCAATATGACATAACGTCATCGTAATACCGAATTTAATGCTGTCAGACATTACAAGCTGGTGGTTTATTTGAGTATACACTAATAAAAAGTCAAAGCTTGATGCATAGGGAAAAATGCATGTATGCGCTTTTTTTTGAGTATCTAGCCTTCAAAATTATTTTTATTTGGCTTACTTGCTCCTCAGTTTAATCGGGGACCATCTCAGACACATAATTGCGTATTTTGGCCCGATTTTGGGCTCTACCCCCATCGAGTACAAGTGGACAAACAGTTCTTCCTCCTCGGAGGAAGTAGAAGAATTGAGAAACAATTCTTCAATTTTAATAAATTTCTCTTTCTCTCTCTCTTTTTCGATCCATTTTTTTTCTGTTTGGACCGACAAAAATTTCATAAATATCAAAAAAATCAATTAAAAATGTTGTCAAAAAGTAGGGTTTTGACATTGTTTTGCTCTAATTCAGTGGTTCCCAAAGTGTGCGCCGCGGCGCCCCGGCCGCGACAAGTAGTATCCGCTATTAATCGAGCCTCGAGCCCGAGAGAGCAGAGCAAGTTTCTAGAAGCCCGTATTCGACCTGCGCGTCGCTCGATGAGAATTTTCGCGAGCGCTCTTTGACAGTATTTCAGTCGCCGTAGTCCGCTTTGGTAGGTTAGTTTACCGTAATAGGAATTGTAAGCGGTTGAACTGTTATGATAAATAGAAGTAGTAATAGAGAGTTTTAGTAGTGATACAAACGTTCCAATATCGGATCGGTTGCTTCGTTTTTTCGTAAAAAGTTAGTCACAAGATGGAAAGATTTTTATTGAATAAGGAAATTGATAGATCGAGACAGAGAGATCAAGCATCGATAAGTGACGGAGGAGTAAAAAGAAGGAAACATCGCAAATACGATGATAGCTATTTAAACTTTGGTTTTACTTCAATAGCAGTAAATCATGAGGAAAGACCGCAGTGTGTGCTCTGTTTGAAAATTCCAGCGGTCAAAATATGCTCCCAAGTAAGCTAAAACGACATCTCGAAACCATTCATCCTACTATGGTTGGAAAATCACGCGAATTTTTCACAAGAATGTACGAAAACAAAAGACCGTGTTTACTCAACAAACTTCAGTACCTAGCAACGCACTGCTGTCCTCTTTCAAAGTGGCATACAGGGTGGCGACGTGCAAAAAACCTCACACCATGGCAGAAGAACTTATTTTACCGGCTGCTGACGACATGGTTATCATTATGATAGGAGAATCGGCGGGAAAACTAATTTCAAAGGTACCTTTATCTAACAACACTATTAGTCGAAGAATCCATCATATAGCTGAGGATCTTAATGATCAATTGATAGAGAAAATGAAAGGCAAGGAATTTGGTCTGCAACTTGATGAGGCTACTGACAGTAATAAAGATGCACACCTTATTTGTTACGTACGCTTCCTGGATGATAATATTATTGTTGAAGACCTTCTTTTCTGCAAAAGTATCGATGAAAGCGGAAAGGCTCAAGACTTGTTTCAAATTCTTGACAAGTTTATAACAGAGAATAATTTAGATTGGGAGAAGTGTATTGGAGTTTGTACTAATGGCGCTCGATCAATCTTTGGCCGTTATGGTGGATTGCAAGCACTTATTCGCAGTAAAGCACCGTATGCCATGTAGACCCATTGCATCGAAGTCGGTGGGACGTGAATTGAATTTTGTTATGAAACGTATCATAGACGTAGTTAACTGCATAAAAATTAGGCCGCTAAAAACCAGACTATTCAAAATTCTTTGTATGGACATGGGAGCTGAACACACTGCGCTGCTATATTACTCCAGTGCATGATGGCTTTCACGTGGAAACGTCTTATCCCGTACATTCGAGGTACATCAAGAAATCCACATTTTCCTGGAACAGGAAGGTCATGCAAGCTCCAGATACTTTAAGGATCCCGACTTTTTGCTAAAACTGGCATATTTGTGAGATAAATTTGACAAACTGAATGCCTTAAATCTGTCTCTCCAAGGCAATAACATGCATATCTTGAAACTATCAGAGAAAATTGCAGTATTTAGGAAAAAACTGCAGTTGTGGATAAGAAAAATTAATGAAGACGGGGGTCAAGATTGTTTTCCAGAATTGCATAAATTCTCAGCCTCTAATGATCTCGTTATCTCTCAAGACTTGCTGTCCCTTTTCACCGAACACCTTTCGAAACTCTCGGAATGGTGTGCAAAATACTTTACAGAAGAAAGTGTCGGTAAATTTGCATGGATTCAAGATCCTTTCCATGCACAATCTCCACTAGAATTCACTTCACTAGAAGAAGAGAGTCTTACTCCTAAATGCACCGTAGGCACTTAATCGCGATTGGCTATCTAATCCATTCTTTTTCTCTTTTGATCCCACATAAATGAACAAAGAGGAAACATGGATTGCCTAAACTAATCCGAATATTTTTACGGTGCATCTGGGGGTTATTGAACTCTGTTGCGACAACAGCCTAAAATAAAAATTCGCTTCTTCTGATTTGGTGGAGTTTTGGGTATCCGTCAAAAATGAATATCCGGCTCTAAGTTGAAAAGCTTTGAGGATTCTAATCCTTTTTGCAACATCCTATTTATGCGAAGCTGCATTTTCAGCTGTAGCTGTGATAAAGAGCAGATATCGTTCAAAGATCAACGTGGAGCAAGAAATGAGAGTGGCAGTGTCAAGCTCACCCATCACACTGATTTTTTTTTCCCTTCAATAATAATGTATTCTCGTGTGTTAGTTTAATAATAAACCTATATGAGCGTTAGATTGGAGTTGTTTTCATTCACGTGTTTTGAAACTAGTGCCAATATATTTACAATGTTGTTAAATAAAGTGTTGTACAACGCTTGCGCTTTGCTACCCTATAGTAAGCAAGTTGCAAAGCACATATTTCATACATTTGTTGGACACAACTATATATGCATATTGCGAGTAGGGGCGCCCTGACAAAATAGTAAACCTGAAGTGCGCCGCAAACTGAAAAAGTTTGGGAACCACTGCTCTAATTGCTTTAAATCTGGTTCAAATCCGGAGTAACAGCACATAATATTCTAAGAATATTTGTATATACTCTTGTCATATTCTTGTATCATTCATGAAATATTCCCTTTGGGATGTTCCTTTAAAATATCCTAAGAATATCTTTTTGCAATTGTTCTAATATCATTCCAAGTATATTTGGGTGAATAAATATCCTTCATAATCTTTTAGAATCGACTTTATTAAAGTCAGACTATGACGACTTTATATACAGATAACTCCTTATTAATATAATAATAATAAACACATAAAATATGGATATATTTTTTATAATCTTGTAGGAGTATGAAAAATGTAAATATTCTTTTGAGGTAGAAAGTTGCACATTCATGGAACATACTTTCCAAATTCTCTTAGAATATATTCTTGGGAATATTCTAGGAGAAAAAGACCCTATTAATTAAACGTCGATTAAACTGGAAATTTTCTGAAAATATTACTTAAGAATATTCGACAAAATGTGAAATAAAACTTTATAAAAATGTTCTTAAAAAATTCTCTGTGTGCTACGATTGTTCTATATATATATATATATATATATATTTAGCCGTATCAGTCGCACATTCACTAGTAGATTTGAAGAATGTTTCACTTATTTTTTTCAAAAAATATTATTTTCATGTTCGAAGAATATTTATTTTACATTTTAAGAACGTTCTAATCACGTGAAAACTTTCTGTAAGCTATTCATTTCACGTTCTGTAAATGTACGTAGAACCTTTGCGGTCCAAATAACACAGCAGTGCTGTAAATCAGTTGGGATAACGTTTTCGCAGCAAAAATATAACGATGATGCTTTTGCTGTCTTCTGCCACAACATTTTGAAAACGTCATGAAAATGTTGTCACAGCTATTTTGAGTGACAACGTCTACGGCAGCTGAATATACAGCATTTGTACACATGAAAGCAATGTTGTTTACAATTTACTTCCCTGACAAAAAATGTATTTAAAAATTGCAATTAAATCAAAATTTTTCGGCAACATAAAAGACTGAAAATGGAAGACCACTAAAATAAATATTACTGATGTTTAACAAACTCTCAATCAAAAATGCACATTTTTTGGGACTTCCCAAGAGTCAAATCTTTGTACGAAGGCCCGTTTGATTACAAAACCTGTCATGATACCTTGTTAAACTTCACGCGCTTCAAAAATTTGAGATAATAAGAGTTTTTTTAATTATTAGTTTTTTATTTTTTTAAATTTTAATCCAGAATTAAAGGAAAAACATCATGCCTATTTAGGTAATTTTGAAAGATTTTTAGACTTAGATTTGAGCCTATTTACGTAAAGAAGATTGTTTTTTCAGAAATTTTTGAGAGGTTATGTTAATATATAAAACATGGCCGCTCGCCCGCCTGTGCAAACAAGCAACTTTGCATTTTTTTAAACAATAAATCTAAAACAAAAGCAAATCTTGGCGTTATTGCTGTGGGCTCACGGTCCCAGCCTAGCGGTAGAGGGCGCTTATTCTCAAATGCTAAATAGCATTGAAACTAGCTGCATTTTAATAAAAATTGCACTAGTATATTTTAAGAAAAAAAGTTAAGATTGCAACTATTTTGTTAATTAAGTTTTACCATATTTTTAGGTATAAGTTTTTCCTTTAAAAGTTGATTTGCTAGATGATATAACTATAAGCTATTTTGAAGGTAAATTTAGTAGTCAAATAATTTTAACAGCCAAAATTACAGATTAAATGAAGCTAGCTACTTTAAAGCAAAAAGAGAGCTGTACTAACGTTTTTGCAGCATTGACTTGGCTTTGAAGTCTGAATTGTCGAAGCTGTGTTACTTGGGGGACTATTCTAAGAATGTCTGAATCTTCCCGAGGAATATTCTTAGAATGTGCTATGAATATATTTGTGTTTACTGGGTATGCCTTTCATTCAAAGTTCGACCTGATGCTTATTTGACTCCAAAAGCATGGATATCACATGATCTAATTTGAAAGTCACCTCGACATTTTCGTAGCTAAGGTCATTGACAGTAAAAAAATAATCACTACTCTTAAGGCTATAGTTTCTCCCCTGATTTTATGTAAAAAAAAGTACAACTGGCAACGCCTTGTTCTTTAATTCTTTAATCTTTTGCCAGAGTGCACAGGGAAAACTAAACATCAGAATTAGCTGAAATTTTTCAGGGATGATCATTTTTAAATGCTTAACAAAAATATCTGAATGATTTTTCAAAATTCTCAATTCTCAAGCCTCAAAATAATTGCAGTTTAGAAAAACGCCGATTTACATAAAAAATAGAGAAATACTCACAATGTCCTCTGGATTACATTTTTCCTTTTTATATTTCCTTGCTTTAGCGAAAATAAAAACTAAGTTTCCTTTTTCCTAAAAGCCTGTGCACTCCGGAAAAAAAACCGATCAATCAATCACACTTTATTGAATTTGGGAGACACACGTAGTTCAAGTGTTGACCAATAGACCGCAGAATTTATACGATTCCATGGTAAATGCAGGTGTTTTATCAACAAACTTTAAATCGGGCCGCAGTGGGACAGAAGAGTATTTTTACGTTTTCTGACAGAAAACCATTAGAGGTTATGTTTATCTTTCAAAAATATATCTTCAACAACATTGTTCTAAAACAAATATGAAACCACTTCGCGTCTGCGGTCGCCCGCCGAAAAAGGCCTAGCGCTGCTCGGGCATTAGCCCGAGTCTGTCAAAGAACCAAGAAAACTTTACTGGCTCGCTGGGATTACTAAGAATTCGCATAGAAACATTCGGTGCCCATAACCCCACATAATTTTGTTTTTATTTTGACTCAACCATTTTTTTTTTAATTTAAATTATTGCGGTATAGTTATGTGCAACTCTACCAGTAAAATACTTGCTACGTTTTCATGGATATTGAATTCGTTTTCAATATGTTTTGAAAACTTTTTTTTCATGAGTTTTCATGACAGGTTTTCAAATCAATTTTGAATCGATTTGAAAACGGTTTTCAAATTTTAATATTTGGCAGCTGACATGTGCCATAGTTGTCAAATATTCATTTTTGAGTTTTGGCACTTTTTTTTTTTAAAACGTATTTTATTCAAAAGATGATGTTGGATGATGATTTTAATTGCTACTCTGTTTGCAAGTGGAAGTGAACAAAGAAATGCTGGACTGGCATATGTGCATAGCACATACACTTTCGAGCCAAATATTTCTTTTATTTTCCATAAATAATTTTTGAAAACAAATTTTCAGTTATTTAAGTAAGGTTATGTTATTAATCTTCTTTTTTCTATATACTCCACCAAATTTTATAATATAATTTGGCGGCTGTCTGGTAATCCGATGCAACACGCATGTGTAAACTCAATCCCCGTTTTCATGGAAAATCGGTATTTCGATCTCAATACGATCTTGATCCAACCCTAAAAATTTTCAGGGTCGGATCTAGATTGAAATCGATTTAAATACTGGAAAAACAGGCATTTTCATGGACGGTATCGGATTGAAATCGTTTTCAGAACGAACTCAATGCCCATGAAAACGTAGCAATTGGAGTGCAATGGATAGATTTTAGAACCTCAGTTTCAAAAACACACGGATACTTGAGTACTCACAAAACAGGTCAGTAAAGCTCCATTTAGAGGTTGGAAAGACTCTTGCTAGTCGTTGACGCTCATGTTTAAAATAGAATACGATTATTTTGTCTATCGCCAGAAGCCGATTTTTAAATCTGCATGCTTTTAAGGTAACCTGTTGTCGGTATGAGCTAGCGGGAGTATTCCCAATTCAATTATAAATGCACCTGTAAATATAACCTTAAACATTACACCCAGTTACTTTAGTACGAAGTTGGGTGGCGTTTTTTAGCAGGTAATTCTGCAATAAATGATTTTCTTTTATTTTAGTATTTTACTTGGTTTTTTAGCGGCGCAGAACGCGAAAAGTCAAAATAAGTAACCTAACCTTAATATTTTGATCCGGTGCTAAAGAAAATCTCTGGTGTCCCACTGTGGATAAACATAAATAAAGTTTCCGCGTTGCCATGGAAAACAAATTCAATGACGTAAAATTTGGCAAAAAAATCAGGTCGACATAGTTAAATTGATTTCCCGTACAGTGTTGCTAAAAACAATTCCCCAGATTGTAACTACGACCTTAAGTACTTACAAAAAACGAGCGTTTTCCATGAAATTCTAAACGTAAGGGCAAGATATACTGCATATACAAAAACAATGTGCAATAGAGCAAATTTACAAACGTTCAACCAGACAATGTCCCATTTTTCTTCATTTTCGATGGCGTTCTTGGTTTCTTTTTCTATGTGCGTCTCATTGGGACTTGCTGCAATCTGGATTAACCGCAAATCAGCTTCCTCTCTTTCCGAAACAGCTCTAAATTTTTCAAACGGCTTGGGTGTCATCTTCTAAAAAATTAGTTCTCTTATGCCGGGTCCACACCAAACCAACAAAACAAAAACAAAACGGCAACTCAATGTTTCCGAACATATTTAAAACAAAACGAGAATAATGCAGCAACTGTTTTGTTTTGTTGGTGAACTTTGTTTCCAAATATTTGGAAGCCGCTCCTTGGGCAGAGCCAACTTTTTAAACCTCACGGCTGAGTGATTTCACATAGTATACAGGATGTTTTAAATTCGATGCTCACCATGGGGATCTCCTAAACGGTAGGAGATACGAAAAGGTTTAAATCAGGGCAAAGTTGCGCAATTTGATGCTTTGCTCAAAACTAAAAAAAAAATTGACAAGTTCCGGAGATACGCAGAAAAAACCGAAATTTTCATTTTTAGTTTTTATTTTTCTGCGCCCTTGTTCTTAAAGCTGTCATAAAACGCTTAAAACTTTCTACACTTTTTTAAGATCTATCTAGTGAGTCCGTTTTTGGGACTTGACATTTCAGTGTGACAGGAGCACTGTCAAGTTCGTTTTTTCTTATGGACACATCATTTTCTTTTCCTGCCGTTTCGTTTATAAAGACTGACAGATAACATTTGCAACCTTATTTTGACAAGTCACCTGATGTTTTCGGTTTGTTGACCATCAACAGCCCAAATTTAATTTTTGCTTGGTTTGTTTTTTTTGACATTTTGATATAACAAAATAACTTAACCTAATATTTTCAAAATACGTTTTCTTGTAAGGAGAGGTTGTAAAATATCTGTTCTCCTTTATGAACCAAACGGCAGGAGAAAAAAAGCAGGTCTCCATAAGAAAAAATGAACTTGACAGTGCTCCTATCACTGAAATGTCAAATCTCAAAAACGGACCTCTCATTAGGTAGATCCTAAAAAAGTGATTGTAGAAAGTTTTAAGCGTTATGTGACAGCTTTAAGAATAAGGGCGCAATTTCCGGAACTACCTGGAATTTGTAAACTTTTTTTTTATTTTAAGAAAAGCGTCAAATTGCGCAAGTTTGCCCTAATTTAAACCTTTTCGTATGTCCTATCGTTTAGGAGATCCCAATGGTGAGCATCGAATTTGGAACACCCTGTATAAGTACATAGCCTTAGGAATTGATTGTAGTTTGCACCTGAAGACGATCAGAGATTGTATTGATCGAAACGTCGTGTTTAAATAAAATATAGACAATGGAAGTCCGAAACACAGAGTTAATTTCAATTACCATTTTATTAACCACTTTTCTGAAGTCATAACATCTTAAATTCATAAACATAGCACCTTACTGATTAAAAATGCTGATTTTTTGATAAAAAAAACGTGCGCCCCCCAGTTTTGACCCAGTTTATCTAAAATGTTGATAAAAAATTCAGCCATAGCTCTACTTGGGGCATCTGATCATGATTAATTTATTGTAGATGGGGTTGGACCTCCTGGGGGGAGGTTAACCCCCAAACCCCCCCGTGGCTACGCCACTGCAAAAATAACAAACTGGCAGGATATCTTTTATTTTTTTTTTAACAAATTATTTTCAATACAGTCTGCTGGCCCAATCAGTTTCGCGCGTACTTTTGTTGTGAGGAAAGAAGCCTTATTATATCCTTGGAAAAAAATTTTGTTTTGTTTAATAAACCAAATTTAATGCTACTTGAGGAAATAAAAGACGTTTTTCTTCTTACTGCAAACTTTCTAAGAAAATATTCAAATTGAGGGATGGGGAGTTGGACAAGTTATATCCCACGCAGCTTCAGAACAACACATGAAACTCGAAAATCCTCTTACCATTTAAATTTTCATAATGGATTTCCTTTTATAAATGTGTATTAATAAACGTTTTAATTTTAATGATAAATGAACCAATTAAAAAATAAGGTGGATTTATTATTTACATACACATTACTTGGAGTTCAATTTTCAAAATATATTTACCATTTTAATTTTGGTTAAACTGAGAAATTGGGTGGATACCAGTTATTCACCTAACAGGTACGGAAATCAATACTTTTCCACACGCACTTGCGTTTGCCGAAACGACGCGCCTACGGAGTTCGGGTAAGCCGTTTGGAAAAGACGCTTTCCGTACACGTTAAGTATAACATTTTTCCTATGAGCGGACCAATGTCGACAACGTCGGTAGTGTGTGGGCATCGGCGACTACACTCTGGCCCGATGTTGGACATATTGCGATTTTCAGTTTTCGGTCAATAATCGGCAACTGATGGAGGTCCACATTACTACAGTCGACTTTATGCCGACCCCACTTTAGGACCGACGATGGTCCGATTGGAACTTTGTTTAATCGGACGAGAATCGGCAACTGACGATTGCCCAATTTACTATAGTCGACATTATGGCAACGCAAACCTTATCTGCTTTAGGGCCGATGATGGTCCGATGGGAACTTTCTTTAATCGGTTGAGAATTGGCAACTGACGATGGCCCGATTTACTATAGTTGACTTTATGCCGACGACCACTTTATCGGCTTTAGGGCCGACGACCGTCCGATTGGAACTTTGCTTAATCGGACGAGAATCGGCAACTGATGATGGCCCGATTTACTATAGTCGACATTATGCCAACGCAAATTTTATCTGCTTTAGGGCCGATGATGGTCCGATTGGAACTTTGTTTAATCGGTGGAGAATCGGCAACTGACGATGGTCAGATTTACTATAGTCGACTTTATGCCGACGCCCACTTTATCGGCTTTAGGGCCGACGACCGTCCGATTGGAACTTTGCTTAATCGGACGAGAATCGGCAACTGACGAGGGGCCGATTTACTATAGTCGACATTATGCCAAGGCAAACTTTATCTGCTTTAGGGCCGATGATGGTCCGATGGGAACTTTCTTTAATCGGTTGAGAATTGGGAACTGACGAGGGCCCGATTTACTATAGTCGACTTTATGCCGACGCCTACTTTATCTGCTTTAGGGCCGATGACGGTCCGATTGGAACTTTGTTTAATCGGACGAGAATCGGCAACTAACGATGGCCAAATTTAATATAGTCAACATTATGCCAACGCAAACATTATCTGCTTTAGGGTCGATGATGGTCCGATTGGAACTTTGTTTAATCGGTGGAGAATCGCCAACTGACGATGGTCAGATTTACTATAGTCGACTTTATGCCGACGCCCACTTTATCGGCTTTAGGGCCGACGATGATCCGATTAGAACTTTGTTTAATCGGACGAGAATCGGCAACTGACGAGGGGCCGATTTACTATAGTCGACATTATGCCAAGGCAAACTTTATCTGTTTTAGGGCCGATGATGGTCCGATCCGAACTTTGTTTAATAGGTGGAGAATCGGCAACCGACGGTGGCCCGATTAACTATAGTCGACTTTATGCCGACGACCACTTTATCTGCTTTAGGGCCGACGATGGTCCGATTGGAACTTTGTTTGATTGGTCGAGAATCGGCAACTGACGATGGTCCGATTACGTCACCGGTAAATTAAAAATAATTTGCGTGTGTTGAAAAGGCTTTTTCCGCATGGCGTGGCGTTCCCAGTAGCCAGCCTGCATTTATTTCATAAGGGTATTAAATCGCAACTTGTTGTAAGTTAGATGCTTCTTTATTTATTTTTGTATGCGAGGGAAGTTTTGGGGTAAATCTTTACCCGATTTATTTTCACCTGACAAATATCCGTTCTAAAATAAAATTTAAAACAACAAAGTAAGTTATAATAGACTTGAATACGGATTTTGTAAATAGCAATAAAAATGTGACAATGTTTATTCAATTTTCTGGATCGACAAGTATTTAGGAAACGCAGTTTACATATCATTTGCATAAACTTTGTTACATAAAAATAGAGGTCATTAGAAACGTATTTTGATGAAGTATATATCGACGTACAAAGTTTGCAATGATTTTTTTAAATGATTTACTTAAAAATGCATTCGTCAGAACCAACATGTTTCGATAGTATAAACTGTCATAATTATATCTTACACTAAATTAAAAAATTTAGGACCCCTAATTGATCGAAATCTCACTTTTTCCTCATTATTTTGTATGTTTTAGCACTGTTAATATTATTCGGGAGCGGTTTTGCGGTCAGTTTGCACTCTAGTAAGGAAGGATAGCAAAATCGCTCACAAATTATTATGCCATATTATTATACTGCCAAAACTGACAGAAACGTGACAAGAAAATGTGATTTCTGCCAATTAGGTGCGTTTGTGCAAAATGTTTCCTAGGAGTAATCCATTTTCTCCAAGAATAACTGACAGAAACGTGACAAGAAAATGTGATTTCTGCCAATCCGGTGCGTTTGTGCAAAATAATTCCCAGGAGTAATCCTTTTTCTCAAATTCAAGAATAACTGCTCTGAAAAATTATTTTTTTAAACCTAATTAGTAAGGCGTTTTCTTCGGTCTCTACTTTCAAGTATACATCTTTTCAAATACATAAAATTATGTCTTAGACTCCAAATTTTACCCTAAATTCTTTGAATCGCAATAGCCGTGCTGAAGCTCAAGCTATAAACCGTGATGGTGAGAGTTTAAACTGTCGAAACATATTCATTTTGATGAATAAATTTTAAGTGAAAAGCATTATCATCTTCAGACAAAAGTTAGAATACTTCGAGAGCATACAAATATGGTACCTAAATAATAAAATTGCTTAAACTTAATTCAAACCATCCATTTGCTCTTTCAAAAAGACTCTTTTCATAGAAACTTTCATCATTTTAAAATCACTTTACATATTTTTTTTCTAATTAGATAGATACTATGCAGTACTTGAAATCATCATTTATCCGCATCCGTATCGAAATGCGCATATAGTTTCGCGATCTGTGAGGTATCCAAACCAATTTATCTATTCTTTGGTCACAAGACCGAAAGAAAAATATTTGGTCGGTTGAATAGTTAGGGATAAGGGTTAAAAAGTAAATAATTCAACGCATCCGTATCGCGGTGCATTTTCCGAAAAAAGTTGCCTTAGCGATAATAGCTCTCCTAATCCAGTTAGCCTGGAAAAGAGGCAGAGGCAAAAACTCTTCTGTGCGTGAGCAAACTGCGACAGGCATGCGCAGTAGATATTTTGCATTTGGCCTTGCCCAGGGCCACCTCTGATTTTTACATTACTTTTCAAAGTCATTATTGTTGCATATTTTGCGACCTTCGAGCCAACCTACAGGGTGTTCCAAATTCGATGCTCACCATGGGGATCTCCTAAACGGTAGGAGGTACGAAAAGGTTTAAATAAGGGCAAAGTTGCGCAATTTGACGCTTTGCTCAAAACCAAAAAAAAAAGTTTACAAATTCCGGGTAGTTCCGGAGATAGGCGAAAAAAACCAAAATCTTTATTTTTAGTTTTTATTTTCCTGTGCCCTTATTCTTAAAGCTATCAAAAAACGCCTAAAACTTTCTTCAGGCACTTTTTTAAGATCTACCTAACCTCCGTTTTCGAGATTTGACATTTCAGTATGACACGAGCACTGTCAAGTTCATTCCTTCTCATGGACACATGCTTTTTTTCTCCTGCCGTTTGGTTCATAAAGGATGACAGATATTTTACAATCTTAGTTTGACAAGTATCTGACGTTTTGAGTTAATTGACCATCATCAGCGCAAATTCAAAGATTAAAATACAACGGAAAACGCGTATTTTAAAATATTAGGTAAAGTTATTTGTTATTTTCAAAATATCTTGAGTAAGTTAAAAGCATAAATTTAATTTGGGCTGATGATGGTCAATAAATCTAAAACGTCAGGTTACTAGTCAAAATAAGCTTGCAAAATGTTATCTGTAATCCTTTATGTGGATGTGTCCATAAGAAAAAATTTACTTGAAAGTGCTCCTGTCACACTCCTCCAAGTCTCCAACTCCAAGTCTCAAAAACCGGCCTCTCACTAGGTAGATCCTAAAAAAGTGCGTGTTTTAAGCGTTTTTTGAATAAGGGCGCAGGAAAATAAAAACTAAAAATGAAGATTTCGATTTTTTCCGCCTATCTCCGGAACTATCCGGAATTTGTAAACTTTTTTTTAGTTTTGAGCAAAGCGTCAAATTGAGCAACTTTACCCTAATTTAAACCCTTTTGTATCTCCTACCGTTTAGGAGATCCCCATGGTGAGCATCGAATTTGAAACACTCTGTATACCTAACGGGTTTAAAACAAAGTCAAGAGACACTGCAGGCATAATTTCAAAATGGAGGGAGTAATGCGGCAAAATCTTTTGAAATCTCATTTTATTTTGGGATAAATCTCACGTGAGGAGAAGGGATGTGGTCCAAGAGTCGGAATTATACCCTTTTGTAATTTCGTCTTTTTTTTTTATCTTTGTTTAGTACATTTCAAAGAACGGTGACAACCAATTTTTAGGAAAAATTGGTTTCTGATAATTGTTCATGTTTTTCCGTCTCTGTCAATCGATAATACAATTTGTCAGTTTGTCGCCAATATAAAAATAAATTCGTTTTTGGCCGTCAGTATGACGTCATTATAAATAGGTATAATTTCGACTACACCACATCTTACCGAAGAGGGAGGGGTAGGTCCCAAATTTACAACACACAAAATTATTTTTTTTTACACCTTCATCAAAAACATGATATTAGTAACTGTCTATTTATCTATTCTTTGGTCACAAGACCGAAAGAAAAATATTTGGTCGGTTGAATAGGAAAATATGGCTTTATTGTTACAGATGCAAAAAAACTTTTTTTTTATCACGGGTGCAAAAAAGATTTCTGTCCATTTTTTACTCAAAGTTAAAGAGAAATAGTTACTCAAAGTTAAAGAGAAATAGCGGAAAATAGTAAATTGAAAAAATCTTATTATTCTTGCCTAAGAATTAAGCCATTTCCGCCAGTTTTCCCCAAGTATTTACGAAAATATCATTTAAAAATATCTTCAAAATATCAAATTGTCAAAGATTAAAATGTCGCAACAATGAACGTCACCGAGTAAAAGGGCACTTTGCCATGGAAACCACTATTATTTCATTTACCAGCCGCCTTGATTTATAATGTAAAGATGGTGAGTTGCGAGAAGTGCTCTTTGTTCGAGATTCTTAAAAGTGTTTTCCTGATTTTTTTGGATTTTCTGATAAAGATATTAAAAAAATTAGTGTTCACAACTCGCGGCTAAACTGTGCTTTTTTACTCGCGTTTCTAAACAAACGCTTGTAAAAAAAGCACTATTTTAGCCTCTAGTTGTGAAAACTACTATTATAAACCGTTTAAATAATACCCACTTACCGGCTTTTTACTAATTGAGAATGTTGGCAGTATTCTAGACTTCGGATTTGTTACCTTTGCAAAGATATTGTTAACTTGCACGACAAAACCTTATTAAAAGCACTTTTTAATAATCAACGCATTATTGTCTTGTAATTCAAAAAGTGACTTCTATTCGATTGTGTAAAAGGACATAGACGCATAATTTATTAATTAATACGAAAAATATACCTTTGTTTTTTTATAATTTGTGTAGAAAAATTCCGAATCTTCTTTCCGTGTAGCTATAGTTACCTAAACAAAAGGTACGACAATTCTCAATCAAATATCCCAAAAAAACAAAAGGAATTTGATACGGTTTTGTGCCAGGCCTCTTTTGATAGTGTTCTTTCTGGCCGTCAAGAACCTAGAGAGGTAGCGCGTCTTTTGCCTCTCCAGGCTTCTGAAAGTAATGCATGGTTAAAAGCTCTACCGGCATACCGTCGCCGTATGATTAAGGTCCGATATGGTTTAACCACATGGTACCGACCGTCCGCCCAAAGCTGTTTAATTTGGTCGGTCTAACGTAGGCAAGCTGGTCTCGGCTCGACATCGGTAAACTATTCAAGTCCGACATTGGTTTCCTAAAGCGGTCCAACGTCGGCGATTGACGAAGGTCGGTCGGTAGTAGCTTAAAGCGGCCCGACAATGGCAAACCACAAAGGTCCGATAATCGGTGAAAATGAATAATGATTGACCAAGCTCCGTCGGTGGTTGCTTGACACGATCCGACACTGACAAACTACAAAGTTTCGATAATGCGGGTGCTTAACCAGTCAGGCCGGTTTAAGTGAAAGAGGAGGTGATTCTTGTAGAGAAGTATCACCATCTTGTCAAGTCCGCATACTAGTTTTAAAATATCTTTGCTCATTATATATATAATATTATCTTCCACTGTACAGGGAACATAAGCGCCATCTCTACATAATAGGAAGAAACTATTAAGCAGTAAAAATTTTAAGATGACGTAATCGGACCATCGTCAGTTGCCGATTCTCGACCAATTAAACAAAGTTTCAATCGGACCATCGTCAGCCCTAAAGCAGATAAAGTGGTCGTCGGTATAAAGTCGACTATAGTAAATCGGGCCATCGTCAGTTGCCGATTCTCGACCGATTAAACAAAGTTCCAATCGTACCATCATCGGCCCTAAAGCAGATAAGCTTTGCGTTGGCATACTGTCGACTATAGTAAAGTTCCAATCGGACCGTGGTCGGCCCTAAAGCAGATAAAGTTTGCGTTGGCATAATGTTGACTATAGTAAATCGGGTCATCGTCAGTTGCCGATTCTCGACCGACTACAGAAAGTTCCAATCGGACCGTGGTCGGCCCTAAAGCAGATAAAGTTTGCGTTGGCATAATGTTGACTATAGTAAATCGGGTCATCGTCAGTTGCCGATTCTCGACCGACTACAGAAAGTTCCAATCGGACCGTGGTCGGCCCTAAAGCAGATAAAGTGGGCGTCGGCATAAAGTCGACTATAGTAAATCGGACCATCGTCAGTTTCCCATTTTCGACGGTCCTAAAGTGGTGTCGGCATAAAGTCTCTGTCAGTTGCCGATTATTGACCGAAAACTGAAAATCGCAATCTGTCCAACATCGGGGCAGCGTGTAGACGCCGATGCCGACATACTGCCGACGTTGTCGGCATTGGCCCGATTTAATGCCGACGATTTGTCACGGGCTCAACTCATTAAGCTTGCTTTAGCTTCTGCCGAAGTTCCCTGTGAACTTGAGCCTCTTGGTATCTGCAGGGCAGATGGAAAACGGGCTGATGGAGTAACTGTGGTACTCTGGAGAGTAGGAAAGAGTTTATCATGGGACGCAACGTGTAGACACACCATAGCTACATCACATATAAACAAAACATCTAAAGAAGCGGGTGCATCTGCACGTTTAGGTGAACAGGAGAAACTGGCAATACACAAAGGAAATGGTGCTGCGGTCTTGGGGAGCTTAGGCCATGCAAAGGATACAGACCTTGAGGATTTATGAAGGGGTTAAATTATAAATTTGAATTTATTTTAAAATTTGATCAGTTTCTCTAATTTTTGCATTTTTTTTATTGTTAATATTTTCAAATTTATATCACGTTTCTACAATTTTTTATTTAAAGGTTTGTCTACATACAAAATTAAACTTAAAGCCATGATGACCCTTAAAAATAATTTAGTTAAATACCTGTTAAATGATTTTTAGATGTGCTTAAATACACTTATAGTAGCACACGTTTTTTGGTAAATTTAAAGACTGTAAGAAACTTTGATTGAAATAAATTAATACCACCTTATGTCTCACATACTTTATGCTTTAAAAAATTAAAATTTTTGATGTATTTTGTATAAAAATGGAAAAATAATGACATAACAGAAATTTTTATTAAACAGTTGCCTTAAATTATTTCCATCTTTCTCTAAAATACTTTTTTATAGTCTGGGGTCTCTCTTCAACAACCTTAAATATTTATGCACTTCACTAAATTATCTCTCCATCTACCTCTAAAATTCTGCTCTCTCTCTCTCTCTCTCTCTCTCTCTCTCTCTTTCTCTAAATATTTTTCAGTTTAGCAGAGAAAAAATGTTTTTTGGCAGTACTTTTTTTGAACGCTAAAAAACAGTGAAAACTTGAAAAAAGTGAGTGTTTTATTCTAGAAATCGAAAGTTTCGAAAGAAAGGTTTAAAATATGAGCAAAATCATGGCATAAAAATGTGAAAAACATAGTAAAAATTGCTTAAACAAAAACGTTACCCCTTAAATTATGCTAAAATATGTTAAGCCTTAAATTACCATCATGGTTTTACCATTAAATTATGCTAAAATATCTTAGGCCTTAAATTACCATCATGGCTTTACCATAACAATCTCGGAAAATAGTTTTCAGAGACACTACGAACGCATATAGGTAAATACCATAAAACGCCAGTGAATCCGCCAAACGACCTATCTGGCTACGTTAGTACGACTATAGGCATGCGAAAACATTTTTCTCTTGCATACTAAACCTATTTTGAGAACAAACAGTTGGCTAGTTTTTTTATTATTTTTTTTCCAGCTTGGCAGGCATGTCAAGAAGTGTAACGGTGGCTGTGGCTTATATCATGTCCGTAACGACCCTTAATTGGAAAGAAGCTTTAAAAGTGGTCCGAGCAGGCAGGAACGTGGCTAATCCCAATTTGGGATTTCAAAAACAATTGGAAGAGTTTGAAACTACTAGGCTAATAGAGGTAAGTATACAGACCGCTTCAAGCTACTGCGAAGATAGGGCGGAAGAAGTCTAATTTGCCAGTGTACGTACATGCAGAGACACCGCACGCCTATCAGTGAAGCAACCAATACTCAGGCTTGCGATCACCACTTGCATGACTTTCCTTTGGTATTTAGTACGCCTCTAACCACGGTGCTGTGTGGAGCGTAGTCAATGAAACCGGAATTTGGTCAATAAATACGCAAATTTTTATAACGTAATTTTCTTATTTTTTGTCACTGATAAATAAGAGCGTTTTATTGTCAACTACTCAGATTTATCAGTGACGACGTGTTACAATGAAAATAATAAGGAGAAACAAAATAAAAGCAAGTTCTCAAAATAAAATAATACATTCTAAAAACCAAAAAGATTCTCCCAGTCAAAAAAAAATTAAAGCAAATGTTCGAAAAGTCCTCCTTGCTCGGTTAGACAATATCCGAGCCTACTATAAAAACCCCTTCTAACGTTTCCAAGCATGTTAGGGGTGACAATTTGAAAAGCTTCTTCAAAAACAGATAGAAGTCATTAGGAGCAAGATCGGGAGATCGAGCTGGCCATAAAATAGTTCCCCGTGTACTTATAACCCGATTAGGAAATATATTATCAAGATATTCCCTAACAACGCCAACATTGTGAGCGGAACAACCATCTTGTTGAAACCATGTTTTACCAAATCTTACAGCTAACAACTGCCTAGCAGTTGGAATAATGTGCTGCTGCAGTAGATCCAAGTATCTAGGACCATTCAAATTGCAATTGCCGTTAATAAAAAATGGCCCAATTACGTGTTCCCCTATAATACCCCCCCCCCCCCGAACATTTAGTTTTTGGGGATACTGTCTTCTTACGTCAAAATACAAATGCAAATTTTCCCTCAACCAATATCGAACGTGTGTTGGGTTATGACGATTTGACCATTTGACATCTGCACTTTTTCGGCAACTTCGTAGACATCCATTTTTGGTTTTAAAAATGTATTATTTCAATTAAGAACTTACCCATCTGTTTCTCGAGCAAGGCAGATAAGATAGATAGAAAAGATAACACTGCAGCGTGCTTCGAATCCACCTCGGTCGTACGGCACGGAGAGTAAATTGGACTTGATTCCCCCTATGTTCGCAGTAGCTTGAAGCGGTCTGTATAGCCGACCTTGGTGGCTCCCCCATAATATGTCATATCTGTTAAGCTCTAGTGAACCACGTGTTCTCGGAAACGCCTGTAGCAACACATTTTATTTTACCGCCACAAAATAACAACAAATAGTAGTATCAAAATGTTAGGCTTCATTGGTGGTCCCTCCAACTTCACCGAGGTATAGAAAACCTGGGCCCTTATTCTTGATTTTATAGAAAATTCGATAGAAAGGAGTACTCTTCCCAGATTTGTGAAACATTTAACAATAGGGTGATTTTGGTCAGGATTTTGGCAGTTTGTTACCCTTACCTTTATTATGCCCGGGTGTAGTACACTGAGAAAACATGGCCAAGTAGGATTCTTAATTAATATTTTCTACTAGTGGTAAGTTAAGTTTCTTTTTACCCTAAACACACAAGTGGAACTTATTAGCCCTTAGTGATTTATTATTGGCTCTAAGTAAATTTCTTATTTGTCATTAATATTTATACACTTAACACCCAAGTAACACAGCTTCGACTTTAAAGTCAAGTCAATGCTGCAAAAACGTTAGTACAGCTTTCCTTTTACTTTAAAATAAAATTGTTTGACTGCTAATTTTACATTCAAAATAACTTCTATAGTTATATCATCTAGCTAATCAACTTTTAAAGGTAAAACTTATACCTAAAAATATGCTAAAACTTAACTAACAAAATATGCTATATGCTATGCTATATATGTTGTATGCTAGTGCAATTTTTATTAAAATGCAGCTGCTTTCAATGCTATTTAGCATTTGAGAATAAGCGCCCTCTACCGCTAGGCTGGGACAGTGAGCCCACAGCAATAACGCCAAGATTTGCTTTTGCTTTCGATTTATTATGTTGGGAATTTGGAACCTTTGGTTGCACTAAAACAAAATTATGATTGTTTTCCACAAACCAAAACTACACTTTTTTGCACTCGACGCGCGTTTCGCTAACAACGTTAGCATCATCAGGAGACGATAAACAATTGTTTATTATTGTTGTTACATTGTTTATCGTCTCCTGTTGTTAGCGAAACGCGCGTCGAGTGCAAAAAAGTGCAGTTTTGGTTTGTGGAAAACAATCATAATTTTGTTTTCGATTTATTGTTTAAAAAAATAGAAAGATGCTTGGTTACACGGGCGGCCGAGCGTCCATGTTTTATATTATGGCGAAACATAACCTCTCAAAACTTTGTGAAAAAATAATCTTTTTTACACAAATATGCTCAAATGTAAGTCTGAAAATCTTTCAAAATTAACTAAATATGCTAGACATGATGGTTTTCCTTTAATTCTGGATTTAAAAAAAACTTTGTGATCAAAAAAACCCTTGTTATACACTAACAGTGGGATTTACTAAAATGGTTTATCCTATTTTAGACAGGTCCTAAGTTTAAGTGAAATTGTTGGTTTTAAGCATTTTATACCAACTTCCTTGAGTTTTGGACATAGTTTGATTTAAAAAGAATAATTTTAATTGTTTTTTTTAGTGAAGAATAATCTTAACACAATCTTTTGTTGGATTTAACAAGAAAATTTCTATTTAAAAGAAGCTTTTTTTCGCGATTAATTAATACTCACTGTCTCAAAACCATTTCGATAAATAATCATAAAATAATAATTAGATTAACTTTGTATTTATTTAAAAGAGGTTTTTATCTATCAAAAGTATGAAAAAACTTTAAAAACACAAACCCATCGCAATCGCAAACCACAAATAAAAATATTTCGTCAAAGTAGGTCATGAAAAAAAATGCGGCTAAAAACAGACCTGAATCCAACTGATGCGTTCACAAAGGAGTCATGTCGGCTCAACAAACTGTTCGGTGCTGCAAAGTTGAGACCTTTGAGTGCGATCTTTCAGTGGAAAGCTTTGTTTGATGATTCAGCTTTTAGATAAACTCAATGTTTTAATTTCAGTTCTGTTTGTAAATAAATGAATAGGTACGACGAATACTGCAAATGTGGTCGTAGAGGTAGTCGTTCTGAGCATGCGCACTGAGATACGATTACGATTAAGCAACTTTAGTGTCTAATAACTATTAACTATTAAAGTGATCAAATTATTAACCAACTCTCCATTTACCCATTACAATCTTTCTATTTACTGCGAAAGAATTTTCAATTTGTCACAAATAAGTAAAATATTTCTGAGTCGACTTATTCTGCGCCAAGAGAATCCGCCAAAACGTTTACACACTGCGAGTTTGGCACATTTCGTACAGAAGCCGCAATGGTGCAGTGTTACAAGCTTGGCCTGGCAACCCGTGGATTAAGTGTTCGAACCCCGTGGTCCTCTTCCGCTTTTTTTATTTTTTGTTTTTGTACAAAACTATATTTTTGATTGTATTTGAATAAATTAGTTTTTATGTGACTGAGTGGTTAATAGAAAAATCGTTTAAGATAAATAGAAAATGTATTAACACCAAATTAAGTTTCCATTTATCATAAATAGGTTTTTTATTAATCATAAATAGTTTTTTATTAACCATAAATAGGTCGGTCCTTTTGCCCTAAATAGATAGATATTTTGTCTCATATATAAGTGAAAGTATCTATTTGCGGTCAGTTAATTCTTATAAATGTTAAATGGAAGTTTATCATTCTGTCACGCTGTTATCTTTATTAAGGGTAATGACAAGCACTAATTACCGATACGTTTAAAACGCCAACCAACCAAACTTGGTGTGATTCTGTGAAGGGAGATTTTTAGGTTGGAAAGTTTGTTTTTGTTTTACAAAAATTTGAAAATGATTTATTTTTATTTGATTTTTATGTGATTAGTAGTACTGTCGTCTTGATATAATTTAACATAATGAAGAACAAACCTCCGTAGCGCAGTGGGTAGCGTATCGGCCAGCCGCACGGAAGTTCGCGGGTTCGGATCCCGGCTAAATGCATGGATATTTTGTGTTTGTCTGTAACTCTGCAGAAATACTTGCCTACTCTGGGCATTGATCCTACTACGGATGGAAAAATCCCAGTATAAAAAAAGTACATAATGAAGAAAGAGGAAAAACAACGAAAAAGTTATTTTTTCTGCCAAACGCTATTATTGGGTACTTTTAAAAGCACTATTTTTAACCTCTTAAAGATACGTTTATTTACGGTAAAGGTAATAAGAGTTACGAAATTTGCCGATAAAACTGTCTGACCAGAATCACCCTGATAACAATGACAGTTCCATTTAGTTTCTGTGTTTAAGTGTCAGCCGTCATTTTAAAATTGGTTCAGAGAATTTGAAATGAACTATTATAGTACAAAGCAGTAGAGATATCCTGATAGAACGACGCCACAAACGAGTGTGTTAGGCGTATTTGATTTGCTTTTAGTGCCCTTATTCTCGAACTGATAGAAATTCTGCTCCCAGGGAGTCAAATTCTCTTGCTACTATGCTTCTCATTGGTCCAAATCTTCGGCTTAAATCGGTTTCTCTCACTTTCGCCCGATATTGATAGAAAGTAATTCTATTGGTCTTGACTAAGACCGAATTAAACCGAATATTTGGACCGCAATGAGATGCATAGAAGCGAGAGAATTTGACTCCCTGGGAGCAGAATTTCAATCATTTGAAGAATAGGGGCCCCGGGCAAACGGCAAAAGAAAAGCAAACGGCACTTCGAGAAGCGTTTATATCTTGTTTCAAAGAAATCCTGACCTTAATACAAGGAATGAGAATGAGAACGGCTTCGCCTAAAGAGGCATCTTCAGTACCAAATACTACAAGTGAGAAGAGGGGATTTTTTGTAAAATTTAAAAACAATGTAAGGAAATATAAAAAATATAAAAAAAAGGGGAACAAATATTTTAACAGTCGAACTGTGTCAATTGTGTAAAAACCTAGGTATAAACATATATAATCAAATCTAAGACCAAATGGAGTTTTTTGTAATATTACGAAAACAAGTTTCAAAAAGATACTAAAAAATATAAAAAAATAAATAAAACTATATGGAATCTGTCATTGGCTAGAGCCTTACCTTAAAAAATCAACAGCATTGAGTCCATTGTAGGGCGTTTATCGACTGCATGTTCATCTTTGGAATTTTCCTTCTTCCATACTGTGGGAAAAAGACCCCGGAAGCAATTTTGTTGTTTCATTTCTCTAAAAGTTCCTATTCAAAAAAACCCACATGGACACCCTCCAAGGATTAAAAGATGCTTTATTTCAGTGAAGAAAAAAAATATGTGTGGATTA
Organism: Oxystoma pomonae; assembly: GCA_963921995.1. Taxonomy (NCBI): domain Eukaryota; kingdom Metazoa; phylum Arthropoda; class Insecta; order Coleoptera; family Brentidae; genus Oxystoma; species Oxystoma pomonae. Next base: position 18,127,080 of record OY998170.1, on the reverse strand, counting down.
AACTTAAATTTGTGTGAGAAGGTGATTTTTTTTTCTATAGGAAAGAAGACGGCTCAAAGAACGATATCCAAGCCTCGCGTTGGTCTACAAGGACCAGGAACAGTGTGCTTTAATGCTCAATAATTACCAGGAATTGCTCCAGTCCAGGAGCATATGCGAAGGAAAATGTGCCTTAGGTGAAACCTGTCCTACTGGGTTGTGCAGGTATGGTAGGTCAATTAAATTAAGTTGGGGTGACCATTTTTCTGAGGGGTTAAGGCGGGAAACTTTTGCGATTTTGGCGAAAAAATGCAACAACAAAATTTTGTTTAATTTGTGTTTTAGTGTAGAGGAATTAATTTTTAAAAAGGAATTAATTTTTAAAACGGAATTATTATGTTTGATTTTTTCCTAAAATAAATCGCATTTTTTCCTAAATTTGGTAATTAACGTGACCCAAAGCGGGACGAATGGTCAGCCTAATTAAATTAACTCTGTCATTTAAGATGTACGAGCTTTATAAGGCTTATATACAGCGTGTATTTTTTAAACGGAACGGTGCTTCTAGCGGGTTAGAATTTGGTTGAATAAAAAAATCCAAAAACACGTTAACTGAGATTTTTAATTTCCTTTAATCGTGCTATTTTGGATTTTTTTTATGTCATTTTGTTTACGAGGTATGGCAAAAATATATATTTTTTTAAATAGGACACCTTGTATATTTTGCAATTTTTTAAATCTGCAAATAATTCTCTCTTCAGCAATACTACACAGTAGGATCCAACTTTTACGATAATCAAGATATTTTTATCTAAATCTGTATGGAAAACTTCGAGTCATTCAAATATCCCCCGTAAATCAGGGCATAGACACCAGTTCCATGCAAGTTTAAATGCCTCTATCTTGGAAACCATAAAAGATATAGTATTAGTGTGTGGTATTGTCAAAAAGATAAAAAAAAATTAATTCAAAAATGCCAAACTATACAGGGTGTCCTATTTAAAAAAATATATTTTTTTGCCATACCTCCTAAACGAATTTTTGCAATGTTTTTTGGAAACATATCTTTAAAGATTCACATCACTGATCTCAATTCTTAAAAAAACGGAACACCAAAAATACTTTTTAATTTTTATAATAAAAATCCGACGGCATGCGAAACATTATTATTGGCTGTCGAAAGTACTAAATAGGTTTGTAATTTTTGTCACAAAAGTTTTCTGTAACAATAATAAAATTATATTCTATTCTATTATTTTTTTCGACTTGTTTCATGAAAAAATAAAACAAAATATATTCTTCGAAATAAATACTTATTAAAATGCAGGTGGATATTTTCCCAAACAGCACAACTCTGTCCCAAGGATGTCCAGCGAGAGAGTTTTCTGGTCAATGCAGCAGTCCATTGGACAATCAATATTTTGACTTTTGTACCACTATACTAAATCCAATGGTTATCCAGTGGAACGAAGTTCTGTCCAAAAGTTATCCATTGGCTATCCAAAAAGTATCTTTATGGTTCACTGTTGGAAAAAATTAATAATTACAATGTATATCCGTTGGTCTAATTTGTGTGTGGACCAGTTTTGTCAAAACCACTCCAACATCATAAGACCTCTGATTGTCGATCCCCGAGGATGGAGTTCCTAGCAAAGGATGGTTATTAAAATACTAAAATACCAATTAGTCTATGAGAGAAATGTTATTGTTGGTAATGAATAAGAAAAAACATGGTCCATGGATATCCAAAACAGTTCGGACATATTTATTAATGTGCCAACTAGGCCAAGCCCGATTGACATAGACTTATATTCTATGTTTAGATAATATATAAAGTACATTAATTTTACAGGCCACAAAATTGACGTCCGCCGGATATAGCTTATTTTTGGTACGATGGACCAAGAAACATCGTTATTCATTGGATATCCAAAAACTAACTGAAAAAAGGCAGTTCTTTAGGGATCAAAATTGGAAGCCCTTTGGGTTTTTTTGTCTTCCACTGTATCAGGAAAAACCATTGTCCAATGAATGTTTATAAATGGTCCACGGACAATGCGGGCGGTTTTGTGTGCTGTTGTGCCGTCTGGGTTTAGGGGACTGTTCTGGAGAGTAGTAGTTATTTTAGGAACATGATGAGCGGTTTAAAAATTTTTTAAAACTTTAAATTTGAAACGACTTACTTTTCTTACCTTCCCCTCACCTTAAGCACCATAGTATTTTTTTTACATTTCACAGCGCCATTAAAAATTCTGTCAATTAAATCGTTTTTCCGTCGGACAGGACTAAAACTTAAAAATTTAAAATTTACTCTTTTCAGTCGATGATTTTAGAGAAAAATATTTATTTAGAATTTTTAATAAATTTCTATACGAACTTTACTTCAAACAAATTTTGCGCGAACATTCTGGCGAATATTTACGCGACCTTTTGCGCGAATTTCGAACATCAAAGGAAAGCTCGTCTGTGTAATCATAACCTTATTAATTTTTTTTACCTTAGAAAAAAAAGCTTTTGTACTTCTCTGTAGATATCCTAAATAGTGACGTTACTGTTATTGTTCGCTGAACACTACACTACATTTTTATTAAGCAAAGATTTTTTAATTAAATTTAGAGTAGAGTAAAGCCGGATTTACAATTGAGCAAGCAAGCAAGCAAGCAAACAGGTGTGCCAAACTAAACCCTTTTTTGAAATTTTCTCGGAAACTATGCTATTTTAAGACAATTAAATGGGCCTAAAACAATGGGGGAGGTCTTAGCTTGCTAACACCAATTCACTGTTCTAGTTTTAATGGCTCATTTCGATGAAATTCGAAAAAATCAAACGACAGCGGTTTAGCTTAGTTTTTTCAAAATTTTATCGAATTGAGCCAACCAAACTAGAAAATTAAGCTTGTGTTGCCAAGACTAGGGTTCTCCTATTATTTTAAAAGTATTTTATCGGCATAAAATATCGTACTTTTTGAGAAAACTGAAAAATATGAATATGTTGGCACACCTGTTTGCTTGCTTGCGTGCTTGCTTCCTTAATTGTAAATCCGCCTTAAAATCGTTGTGTGTTGTTGTTAGCTGCGATTTGCGCTTTATAAAAAAATATATTCTGTTAAAAATATAATGAATTATTATTAGTAGTAATATAACAAGAGCCATAAAAATTATCAGTAATTTTTGGGAACGACTGAATGCATTTTAAGTTGAAAAAGACTACTGGTACAGTTTTTAGTACAAAATGCATAAACGCAAATTTGTCAAAAATTACCTATTTATTTTTATTGCATGAGTTGTATTTTATTCACTTCACTAATTTTGAAAACACCTGCTTTCCTAATTATATTATTAGCTCATGCACGTATATACTATGACTATAGTATAGTGTGAGCTATGGTGATCGTACCAAAAACAAAAAAACATGCCTTGACTTGAAATTTTTTTATATTTCTTTGCGTTTCAGATCATTCTGAACATGTTTTGTCGCGCTGTTATAGGGTTTACAAAATTTTGTAAAAGCAAAGAAAAAGTTTTATGCAAAAGTTGCAAAATTAAAAATGAATGTAATTTTCGACCCAATAGGGTACCGCAGGTGAAAATTTTTGAAAAACTATAAAAAATTTTACTGTTTTTATGAAAAACCGGCGATTTACTTACATGGGACCGCCACTCTATGATATCAAATCACTGTTCTGCAAGAAAATCCCCTCCGCCAAATAAATACATTATTTCGGTAATTCCTACCTATTTAACCCTTACACTTTAACAATTACTTTGTTTATCTGACACTCTTAAAGCGGCTTTATATAAGACGGTTTCAAAATGTTATCGTATAAACACCACTAAAACCGTTTGAAGCACTAAATCAAGTATTTTAAGTCGAATTAAGAAAGGGGTTTATCGCCCATTTTAGGGTCGTTATAAACACTTTAAAAACGCTTTAGCGCATTTGTTACAACCTAAAGAAATACTCAACATTGCTTTTCCGAAAAATCTATTGTTAACTAAGTTGTTTTATTTGTTTTTCGGATAATTTTATTTAAAACCGTCCTTATATAAAAGTGCTTTTAGGTGCGTATAAACGTAGTAAGTGTCCACAAAGCTCGTCTGTGTAATCATAACCTTATTAATTTTTTTACCTTAGAAAAAAAAAGCTTTTGTACTTCTCTGTAGATATCGTAAATAGTGACGTTACTGTTATTGTTCGCTGAACACTACACTACATTTTTAATAAGCAAAGATTTTTTAATTAAATTTAGAGTAGAGTAAAGCCGGATTTACAATTGAGCAAGCAAGCAAGCAAACAGGTGTGCCAAACTAAACCCTTTTTTGGAATTTTCTCGGAAACTATGTCATTTTAAGACAATTAAATGGGCCTAAAACAATGGGGGAGGTCTTAGCTTGCTAACACCAATTCACTGTTTTAGTTTTAATGGCTCATTTCGATGAAATTCGAAAAAATCAAACGACAGCGGTTTAGCTTAGTTTTTTCAAAATTTTATCGAATTGAGCCAACCAAACTAGAAAATTAAGCTTGTGTTGCCAAGACTAGGGTTCTCCTATTATTTTAAAAGTATTTTATCGGCATAAAATATCGTACTTTTTGAGATAACTGAAAAATATGAATATGTTGGCACACCTGTTTGCTTGCTTGCGTGCTTGCTTCTTTAATTGTAAATCCGCCTTAAGTTAAAATCGTTGTGTGTTGTTGTTGTTAGCTGCGATTTGCGCTTTATAAAAAAAATATATGCTGTTAAAAATATAATGAATTATTATTAGTAGTAATACAACAAGGGCCATAAAAATTATCAGTAATTTTTGGGAACGATTGAATGCATTTTAAGTTGAAAAAGACCACTGGTACAGAGTACAAAATGCATAAACACAAAGGTGTCAAAAATTACCTATTTATTTTTATTGCATGAGTTGTATTTTATTCACTTCACTGCACTAATTTTGAAAACACCTGCTTTCCTAATTATATTATTAGCTCATGCACGTATATACTATGACTATAGTATAGTGTGAGCTATGGTGATCGTACCAAAAACAAGAAAACATTCTGAAAATGTTTTGTCGCGCTGTTATAGGGTTTGCAAAAAAGTTATTAAATTGTTAAAATAAATTTTTATATAACATATGGTTTGTATGATACAGTGGTGGTCGCAGCTTTTCCAAAAGGAGGGGCGTGAAGTCAAAATTTTGTAAAAGCAAAGAAAAAGTTTTATGCAAAAGTTCCAAAATTAATGTAATTTTCGACCCAATAGGGCGCCGCAGGTGAAAACTTTTGAAAAACTATAAAAAATTTTACTGTTTTTATGAAAAACCGGCGATTTACTTACATGGGACCGCCACTGTATGATATCAAATTACTGTTCTGCAAGAAAATCCTCTCCGCCAAATAAATACATTATTTCGGTAATTCCTACCTATTTAACCCTTACATCGACCTTATCACGGAACAATTACTTTGTTTATCTGACACTCTTAAAGCGGCTTTATATAAGACGGTTTCAAAATGTTATCGTATAAACACCACTAAAACCGTTTGAAGCACTAAATCAAGTATTTTAAGTCGAATTGAGAAAGGGGTTTATCGCCCATTTTAAAAACGCTTTAGCGCATTTGTTACAACCTAAAGAAATACTCAACATTGCTTTTCCGAAAAATCTATTGTTAACTAAGTTTTATTATTTGTTTTTTCGGAGAATTTTATTTAAAACCGTCCTTATATAAAAGGGCTTTTAGGTGCGTATAAACGTAGTAAGTGTCCACAACATGTTTTAAGCAGTTCTAAGAATGTACTTGTGCTATATTTATCTTTTTGTAGCATAATAGCGTGTCACGTTGCTAAATCTACGATTTCTCTTAGTCGAGGAAAATGGTGCACAATCTGGCAACACCACATGGGGATGTCTCCCCATCTACGAAGTCTTAACCCCCTAAGGCTTCAAATAACAGATATAGCCGTTGAGCCCCATGTAGTTGGATTCAAAGTACCCCATAGAAGTCGGAGGGACAGCTATTTATTGAAGAACCCCTGTATACAAAAATTATGAATTAGTATGTTTTCATATCGTACTCGGTTGATTGATTGCTGTATTCTTTCACCTAAAAGAGATTCGATGCCTTGCTAGGTTCAGCACCCTCTTTACAAGTGTCCTCTGAGAGCCTGCCTTCGGAGAAGGTGCCGAGTTCTCCAGTAATTAAGTGCCTGTGAAGGTCACAATACCAGAACGGAATGAGTGGCAAAGGGAAGAATCCCGAATAGAATTAAGCAGAGAGGCGACGGTCTGCTACACGGATGGCTCTAAACTGTCAGCCAGGCACACAAAAGGCGCAGGAGTGTACGCGGAAAACCTAGAATTTCAGAAAAGTTATCCACTTGGAAAACACGCTACGGTGTTTCAGGCGGAGGTGTATGCCATGACATATACATATGCTCCGACAGCCAGGCTGCCTTCAAGGCACTAAGTGTACCCAAAATAGTCAGTAGTCTGGTGCAGGAGTGCGCTGAAGCACTGCAGACACTGGCTCAAGACAAGAGGGTGACAATGATGTGGGTCCCAGGTCATGAGGGAATACCAGGGAACGAGAAAGCGGACGAACTTGCCAGACTAGGGGCCGAAAGCCCATACATTGGACCGGAACCTCTTCTGGGAATAACAAAGAAACCGGTACAGAGCGGGCTCAACAAATGGGCGAACAATGAACTGAATACGTCCCGGAGGCAAGAGTCAAAGTGCAGACAGTCCAAGCTATCCGTGAATGGTCCGAATGTAGCCAGAACTAAATGGCTCTTAGGCAAGACCCGAAAGGACATTGGACTGCTGACAGGGATGCTGACTGGGCACAATCGGCTGAACATACATCTGTGTCCCGCTTGCGGGCTCGAATAGGAATCGGCGCAGCACTTGATAGCAGAGTGTGATGCATATGCCAGATCAAGGCAGCTGAAGTAAGGATTTCCCACGATAGAGAAAGAAGAGCTGCACTCGCTCAAACGGGCCGACATACTAAACTTCGTAAAGAAGACAGGGAGGTCCGGAGAGAGAGAGAGAGTTGCAGCGAAAGTAGGGGCATAGGGGTAAGGAACGGGGTATGGCAGACAGGGCCCATGAAGAGGCCCACGGGTCGCCCCTATACTACTACTACTACTACCAAGTGCCCGGCACTCAAATTTCCCTTTCGGGTAATTATCAAGCATGCATCACACCCATTTTGACCCCCGTGAAAGCTTGTTTATTCCCAATTGAGATACTGGGTTTGTCCTTCGACTCACATCTGCCCTTTTTGGCTTGTCTTACCTGTGATGGTGACGGGATGCTGGTTTCCGAGCACGTTTATTTGTTAGAAGGTTTTTCAGACTTCTTTGCCAGGTCTTGGTTACCTGATGCTTTTTCAGCCATCGAGGTAGCTTTCCATGGTGGTCTCCTATTTGCCCGTTGTTTTCTGGTTTTAATAGGTTCTCCTCTCGCCTTCACTGCCGCCATGGTCTGCTATCGGCATTGTGCACCTGACATGTGCTTTGTCTCCAGACCCAATTGAAGTAGGTCTTGTAGGCTTTGCCTTTTGTGGCTGGAGGTTTTCACCTACAAGCTTGTTGCCTGCTGGTGTGACTCCAGTTTCTGCAACACAATTAGAGAGTGTGGTTTGTTGTGCCACGACCTCCGTTGGTTTGGGTTCACTAGTAGAGGATAAGGTTTGTTGTGCTTCAGTCCCCACTAATGATGGGGTTTATAGGTCGCCCAAAGGTTCCGTTTGAAACACCTGTTTGGAGCACAGATGCCATTCACCCCTCGGCACGGGTCACATGACACCTTGGAATAAGCCTTGTATCCTCTACCCTGGATAGAGGCCCCTATAAGGTTCTCTCATCTGGGCCAGATGTGCCTGGTTACTTCAGCGAGGTGTTACTACATAATGCAATGGGACCCCGGGCTTGGGACCGGCAAGCGCGTAGAGGAGTTCATATCGTACTCAATACGTATGGGAAATCAAGCATCTTGTTCTTTCATATGCCACGCTCTTTGTCAGAACAGAGAACATACTCTATGAAAAAAAGGAAGACAATCTTTTTAATGTGTATTGATTACGATGTGAAAACATACTAAATATTCTTGATTGTTCTAGAAAATATCCAATCTTCGAATGTAAGCCGCTTGTCGCAGGTTGGACACGTGAAACCGATCCTGACCAATCCAAGCGAGAAGAGACAACCAAATAAATTAATTGTTTGTATTTATTCCTTTTTTTTCGTTACAATATGTAGTATATGTTGAGATAAAAGTGGATGTGTTTTTTTTAATCTTTAAAAAACAAAACTAGATTGCTTATAGATTGGTATTTTTCCCTTCTCTAAAAACTTGTGGGTGATAGGGAGAAACCGAGTGCATATTAGAATTCAGTACATCACAGTAGATACAAAAAACACGAAAAAATTTCGGAGAGCGACAAAAAGTTTCACAATGCAGAAAAGGGAATTGGTAATTGAGTCTAGAGTTTAAAAATAGTAGTTTTCACAACTAGTGGCTAAAATAGTGCTTTTTTTACAAGCCATGGTTTAAATAACGAGCGCAGCGAGGTATTTAAAAACCACGAGTTGTGAACACTAATTTTTTTAATACCTTTATCAAAAAACCCAAGAAAAACAGGAAAATACTTTTAAAAATCTCGAACGAAGAGCACTTCTCGCAAAACAGACCATCTTTACACTATAAATCAAGGTTGCCAGAGCGATGTGTCTTTTTATCGATGACGTTCGTTGCTGCGACATTTTAATATTTGACAGATTAATATTTTTACGATGTTTTTAAATGGTTTTTTTCGTAAATACTTGGTGAAAACTGGCGGAAATGGCTTTATTTTTAGGCAGGAATAATTAGATTTTTTCAATATTACTATTTTCCGCTATTTCTCTTTAATTTTGGGTAAAAAACGGACAGAAAGCTTTTTTTGCACCGGTAATAAAAAAAAAGCCATGCTTTAGTTATCTGCAGTCAGTTACTTAAATCATGTTTTTGATGAAGGTATAAAAAAAATATTTTTTTTTATCCAGTGGGATACAATAAAGAAGGAAATTAGTAAAGTGAGCTTAGGTTAATTGACTATTACTTTAAATTTAAAATCCAGACGTATCTATACATTAATTTAAGATATAAAGTCGTGAAAGGGAACAAAATGTAGGCTAATATATTTGTCCACACACTTATCAATTTTATAACTTACCGTTGTTAAATTAGTTAACCGGAACCATGCAACTTTCCAACAACACTGGACAAAGGAGCAATACAAATTCGTCGAGACACGTATTTCTACAGTTCTTGATACAGCAAAATTCTATTTTTGAACCTCACGTTTATTAACACAAAGTGTATACCTACGGACTTAGGTTTACAGCGCCTCTGGGAACTCGGTCTCGAAGCTCACGCGGCAAATTGCGCCGGTGCCATCTATATATCTTAATCAATGTCCATCAATGTCATCTTCAATGTCTTTTCATTCTTTTCATGAGGCCTTTTTATTGAATTTTTTTAGTTTTGTCTGTTTTTGGCTTTTTATGAAATTTTACAGTAATTTCTTCGATTTTTGTAGTAATTACAATTGGAAAATTATGCCCAAGTGATGTGTCCCACCCTAAAGGTCAAGCTCGCCATATGAAACGCTTTATAGCTTTAGAGTATGCACCCGACATTTTAAACCAAAAAACTATTCAAAAAAAACTGTGGACGAAGCCTTCTAATGCGGCATGTAATTCCATCCTTGCATTTACCGCCAGAGTCTGAAACCGACTTTAATGGTAGTTAATAGAGCACATGTAATAAAATAGAAAAACAAACAACAATTTCTGTTTTTGCAAATTCAGTTTCACAAAAAAATTAAAAACTTAACTTATCACCTACTAGCTGCAGCTTTTGCTCAGAAATAAATCTGGTTGGTTGCAAAAAGTAAAAATGACCGATTTTGCCTACGGTATCACCAATTTTGATGGTCTATTAACGCTCTAATAGGGCATTTATTTAGCCTATTTGTTAATTACATTTTTTTAGGCTATTCCGTTCAAAAATGCTGATGCTTAACCAGTTACACCGAATTTTTTGAAAATGAAGAAAACTCGCAAGTCTTAAAAGAAACTGCTGCTATTGAGGCTGACATAGGAAGCATAATAAATAGTTTAATAACAAATACAATAGTTTCGATATGTATATATCTTCTTAAAAGAATAATATAATATATTAAATACGACGCATTTGGTTAATTTCTTAAATTTATAGTCATTAGAATCAACAATATTTTGGAAAATAAAATTAGTTATTGATGAATTAGGTTTTTCAAAATACTGTTGTTTCTAATGAACTGAAATACTTTAAAAAAGACCCGAATTCAAATTTCCCGGCGCTTCGAGACCGAGTCACTAGAGGCGCAACGATAGCAAAAAACTTATAACAGGGCACTAAGTCATCAGATCGCCTTCTATACCCGTAGGTACATATTTTTATTATATTTATTAATCAAAAATCTGACAGTGACAAAGTTGTTTATTGTCATGGGTTACCAACCATCATTGCCAACACACAACTTCAAAAATTTCCCTAACAAACTGTCAAATCCAGTTGCTCACCTCTGGTAAAAAAATAACTGTCAAAGATCGTATACAGGGCCTCCAGTTTCCTCTTCGTATGTTGTAGGTCCGCAATCCAAAGAAGCCAAAGAAGAAAATCATCGTCCGGCCGACGTCCAGCCAGCAGAACGCAGTCGGAAATAAGAAGGAGTCCCAGTACTACCAGCATTGAAAGCAACGTCAGTACTTGTAGTGCTAGACCTCAGTCTGGACCGGCGGGTTTGCGTAGCTATACTGGTAAGACGAAACCATAAATATAAGCGGGTTACTAATAAATATCAGCGGATGTCTGAAGTTAGCAGTACAAAGCCTGCAGTGCAAAGATTTTATGATTGGAAAAATTGGCGCTAATTAAGTGCCCAATTCCCAAATTTGGCGCTCTAGCCGTTTCCGAGTTATAGTATGTACTGCTAACTACGCGTTAAAGTTAGCAGTGCACTTTGCATGGAATGGTTCAGTACAGTGGTAGAGGGGTCCAAACGGTTTAAAAAATTAAGCGCTAATTAAGTGCTGTATACACAAAGCAATGTCTAAAGTTAGCAGTGCATTACTTTTTTTTTTAAAAAAAAGGGGATAAATGCAAAAATTCTGAAAAATTTCGGTAAATTTTGCAGCACTTAATTAGCGCTTATTAGACGCTAATTAGGCGCCCAATTCCCAAATTTGGCGCTCTAGCCGTTTACGAGTTATAGCGTGTACTGCTAACTACCGGAAAAATTTGGTTGGTTTATTTGCATTATAGTACAGGAAATAAAGCTATTTATTTTGAACAAAAAGGAATTAATTTGTGAAAACTATGATGACTTTTTATTGGGGGGGGGGGGCTAAAACTATAAATTTGGGGTCATTTTATTGCTACTGAATTTTGTGACAGCTTTGCCTGTCAAAACTGTCAAACAAGATGTCAAAGCAGAGGCTGAAAAACAATATTTTTTAGTAACCTTATAAAATTTAAGAGTTACATAAAAGTTAATAGCGGTTTCCATTGGTAAAACTGGTGCGCCACCAGTGCACAACCGAGTCGGTGCTGCTGTTCCATTAGGGTGCACTTTTTCAGTTATTGTGTTCCATTGGAAAAGTGATAATTTCGGTTTTGCAACTTTTTCTGCACCGGCTCTAAGGGCTCGTGGCGCATCGAAAACTTTTTCCCTCCTTCAACCTCAAAAAGAGTTTTTCAATCGTCCTAATTAAGCTACTTTTATATACATTGGGTTAAGGGTTTGAATGAAACGAGTGTTCTGGTTTGGGGGCAGTTTTTTTCATGTTATTCAATCTGCACTCAGACTGCACTGACGCAATTTTTTGACAGCACCAAGCCAGTGTTAGTGGGCGCCCTCTATCGGTGGGATTTACTAAAAAGGTTTAGTCTATTTTAGAACGGTCCTAAGTTTAAGTAAATTTGGTTTTAAGCATTTTAAACCAACCCTCCTTGAGTCTTGGACTTAGGGAAAATATAAGAAGAATTTTATTAAATTTGTTTATTGAATAATCATCTTAATACAATCTTTTGTTGAATTTAAGAAGAAAGTTTCAATTTAGAAGAAAAGAAATCTAAAAAACTTAAATCCACGCGGGGTTTAAATAGTAAACACTGTAGAACAAAAACTTATCCTTGTTTATTAATTTTTCCAATTAATACTTGATGTCACACAACGATTTAGATGGGTAATAATAAAATAAGGATTAGACTAATTTTGTATTCATATTAAAGGTGTTTTTACTTATGAAATGTATTAAAATGTATTTTTTTTTATTTACATTTCTGTCACTGTCGCAATGTCAGTTTCAAAATATTAGGTGCGTTCAAATCACAAACAGCGAGTTCGGATCTCTTACCTCTACTTGTACCTTGGCTTGCACCAACCTCTACTGATGAAAGCTACAGCTTTGAAATAAGTGGGCTTTGAGTAGGGAAAATTTTCTGTACTGGGCTTTTAGATAACCTCAATTTTTTAATTTCATTTTGTAAATAAATTAATGTAGTTGTTTTGGGTTTTTTCTTTGGTATATTTTTCTGCATAATCAGTGACCTTCACGTATGTTGGTTTTGTCTCGTAGTGCCCTCATGAATATATTTTTTGTGCTGAAAACGGGTTTAAAACATGGCGTTTTTCTGGACAAAATTGGAGGTGTTTTATTGGTTAATGAACAACAACTTTAAATAAGGTAAATTAATCTTTGTAAAAACGGTTACTTAGGGAAAATTGAAATGAACTTATTACCAATTGCCACAAAGCAATCCTTTCTGGGGGCTATAAATTTAAACCGCCCCCCGGAGGTGATCTAAAAAATCACCAACTTTATAACCTCAAACACAAATAATAAAGCTATTATAGTGTCAAATTTTTGGCGTATTCACCATTTGCCATTTTCCAACCTGTCAAAATAAATTAGTTTTACCGCAAAAAAGCAGTTTTTCAGTGGTATTTTGCAATAACAATACAAAATAATGAAGAACTTTGGGTCTTTTCTGTTTGGGTAAGTGTTTTTTGAAAATTGGTTTTGAAAATTATTACCCCCACAGGTGTAAATATTTAGACCTGTTGGTGGTACTATTTTAGATCTTAGTAAATCCCAGTGTATAAGTTTACAGGGAAACTTCTGTGTTTGGATAGAAAAATGTGGGGTCAAAAATTTTCTAAGACATTAATTAATTAATTATAGGCGGAAAGAATGGAGACACCAAAAAACAAAATATAAAAGTCGAATAATTTGTTTAAATATATTTTTAAATAAATATATCCTGTCCTGTTGTTTAACTCTGATGTTAAAATATTATACAAAGACTAGATGAAAAATCAGCGTAAACTTCCCCGTAATTTTTTTTTACTTTTATAAGAGGGTTTGTGTTGCAAAAATTTACTTTTCTCTTACGGCCTCTCGAGATGTGTTCTCAAACAAGTATAATAAATAAATTTACAAAAGTTTCTTCATTTTTTTAACTAATATGCTCTATTTTTTAACAATTGCGAGCACGCACGAAAAAGTTGTAGGTGGAAACCGGGTGTAACAACAATAACTTTGAAAAACAATGAAAATAATTTGAAAATCGGGGTTGGCCATCGCTCTGCATTTTTTCTAGGCTAACCTGGCTAACTTGATTGGGAGAGTTATTATCGCTACGGCTTCTTTTTCGGAATTTTTACGTGCTACCTAATGGAAATAGGGAATAAACGACGATAAAAAATAATTAAAATTCCGTAATATTTGGAAAAAGCAACCGCAAAAAGATGGTGGAAGGGCTATCCCTCTCCCCTCTCAATAGCCACTTTTATGCATGTGTATATAACTGCAACTTTGAATTTGGAATGAAATTATAAATTAGTAAATAGTAGAGAGATCCGCGATGGGTTTTGATTCCGTGTCTTATAAACTTTATCATTCATGACAAAGCCACATAATTTACCTACCAATAATACGATATTTCTAATTATGCATGTATGTAACGTATATTTATAGATTGTTGTGTGATACCATCATACTGCCATCCATGCTTTATACACATGATAAAACTGAATATTGTAAATTCCAAAAAAAAACGTAATGTGTGAGTAATAAATTTAATCCTTCATTTTTTATGGTTAATGCTGTAGCTGTATAATCATACAACAAATTAATGCACATTTTTCAAGACAAGCAAGGCAGCACTAAATATGCATAGATATTGTACAGCGTCGGCTTCGTCCAAAGGACCTTAGTAAACCAAATCTCAACTTTAAATTGGAGAGCTTGTTGACTTTTAAAATTCGTTAAGCCGTGCCCAAACTTAACCTAGTTTTGAACTTCGATAGACAGGGCACAGTTAGTATAAAGTACATATTCAAGAAAAAAAATACATAAACTTTGAACTATATATTTTTGAAATAGACATACTCCAGAAAGTTTAATTTTATTTCAAAATAAAAATCTTTGATGTAGCTATTTTTTGGGGGAGATTTTTAGGGGCAATCCTATTTTTTTGTGTGATCTCCTATGTTTGCTACCAAATTATAAATCCTTGTAAAATTTGCTTTTTAAAGATACCTCATATTTCGGTTCGTCTATCTAGTCTATTTCGAGATATCTGCAATGAAAGTCTTAAAATTTCAACTTTTGAAAACGATTGTCTCACAAAACTGTGGTGTTACTTACCCTATGATGTTGGGTGTCATTTTCAGGAGTTTTTTTGAGAAAATCTACAAATAGTAACATTATTGAAATTAATCATTGGTATCAACACTTTCTCATAAATGACGTCACAATGACCAAAAATGGATAAATTGCGTATGCAAATATGTAATCGCCCAAACGCTACCATTTCTGAATTTCTGAAAAATTCCTTATTTAGTTTTTAAGATAAATAATCGATAATTTTAAAAATTGAAATTTTAAGACTTTGATTGCAGGTATCTCGAAAATTAGATATTCGAACCCTCTCATATGGGGCAAAAAAATTGAAAGTTTCGTAGAACACACCCCTTTCGGACTGTAAAGATGTAGACTTAGGAGTTCCTCAGGGTTCTGTGCTGGGACCACTATTGTTTTAACTATACATCAATGACCTTCCGGATCATATGTCAACAAATTTTATAATATTATTCGCTGATGACACAACAATAGTGGTCGCAGCTGAGAGCCCTGATGGCCTGAGAGAAGTAATTCACGTAACAAGTGAATTCGAAGAATGGCGTGTTAAAAATCAATTAATCCTTAATTTAGAGAAGACTGACTGTGTGCAATTCAGATGTTCGACAAACAGAGCTAAGGTAGACTTACCTGATGTAAAATATAACGAGTCGACAAAATTATTAGGAGTCTACCTGGATGAATTCTTAAGGTGGGATATCCATATTGATGCAGTGTGAAAAAAAATAAACTTAGGATATTATGCAATTTACAGACTCAAAAAACTGCTTGATCAAAAAACGCTTCTAGATATGTATTTTTCTTTGATATTTACACACCTTAACTACAATATTATCCTATGGAGAAATAACCCATTCTCTGAAAGAGTATTTATTGCTGAAAAAAGAGTGCTAAGGCTAATCTATAATTTAAAATTTAGAGACAGCTGTCTATCTAAATATAATATAATATTTTAACTTTACCATGCATCTACATTTTTCGGCTATTAATGCACCCAAAAAAGAATGCTAATAATTATTTAACCAACTCAGACTTCCACAACTATTCTACCAGATCAGCTGGTTATTTTGTTTTGGATCATCATAATCGAACAAAATACGAAAACTGTCCCTCTTATATAGGAAAAAAACTATTTAATAAAATTTCTTATCATTTTAAGATTTTACCGGAAAATAATTTTAAACGACAGATAAATAAGTTTCTTAAAGAAAATGCTTTTTTAAACTGTGAATGAATTTTTAAACTTTAGATTTTAATATGTACTTTTTTGTCCTTATTGTTTTCTTATTTGGCACAATTTTGTGCAACTAGCTTTGACAATGTACGTATCTGTTGTAAAAATGGCTTTTGTACAATAAAGTATTTCTATTTCCATTTCCATTTCAATTTCAATTTCAATTTCCATTTCCATTTCCATTTCCATTTCCATTTCCATTTCCATTTCCATTTCCATTTCCATTTCCATTTCCATTTCCATTTCCATTTCCATTTCCATTTCCATTTCCATTTCCATTTCCATTTCCATTTCCATTTCCATTTCCATTTCCATTTCCATTTCCATTTCCATTTCCATTTCCATTTCCATTTCCATTTCCATTTCCATTTCCATTTCCATTTCCATTTCCATTTCCATTTCCATTTCCATTTCCATTTCCATTTCCATTTCCATTTCCATTTCCATTTCCATTTCCATTTCCATTTCCATTTCCATTTCCATTTCCATTTCCATTTCCATTTCCATTTCCATTTCCATTTCAATTTCCATTTCCATTTCCATTTCCATTTCCAGTTTCCATTTCCATTTCCATTTCCATTTCCATTTCCATTTCCATTTCCATTTCCATTTCCATTTCCATTTCCATTTCCATTTCCATTTCCATTTCCATTTCCATTTCCATTTCCATTTCCATTTCCATTTCCATTTCCATTTCCATTTCCATTTCCATTTCCATTTCCATTTCCATTTCCATTTCCATTTCCATTTCCATTTCCATTTCCATTTCCATTTCCATTTCCATTTCCATTTCCATTTCCATTTCCATTTCCATTTCCATTTCCATTTCCACGTCAACGTCAACGTCAACGTCCACGTCCACGTCCACGTCCACGTCCACGTACATGTCCATGTCCATGTCCATGTCCATGTCCATGTCCATGTCCATGTCCATGTCCATGTCCATGTCCATGTCCATGTCCATGTCCATGTCCATGTCCATGTCCATGTCCATGTCCATGTCCATGTCCATGTCCATGTCCATGTCCATGTCCATGTCCATGTCCATGTCCATGTCCATGTCCATGTCCATGTCCATGTCCATGTCCATGTCCATGTCCATGTCCATGTTCATGTCCATGTCCATGTCCATGTCCATGTCCATGTCCATTTCCATTTCCATTTCCATTTCCATTTCCATTTCCATTTCCATTTCCATTTCCATTTCCATTTCCATTTCCATTTCCATTTCCATTTCCATTTCCATTTCCATTTCCATTTCCATTTCCATTTCCATTTCCATTTCCATTTCCATTTCCATTTCCATTTCCATTTCCATTTCCATTTCCATTTCCATTTCCATTTCCATTTCCATTTCCATTTCCATTTCCATTTCCATTTCCATTTCCATTTCCATTTCCATTTCCATTTCCATTTCCATTTCCATTTCCATTTCCATTTCCATTTCCATTTCCATTTCCATTTCCATTTCCATTTCCATTTCCATTTCCATTTCCATTTCCATTTCCATTTCCATTTCCATTTCTATTTCCATTTCTATTTCTATTTCTATTTCTATTTCTATTTCTATTTCTATTTCTATTTCTATTTCTATTTCTATTTCTATTTCTATTTCTATTTCTATTTCTATTTCTATTTCTATTTCTATTTCTATTTCTATTTCTATTTCTATTTCTATTTCTATTTTCGGGCATTATGCTGTGTAAATTTTTGTCATTTTTTTCGAGGTTGGTAACCCTCCCAGAGGCCGAAAAAACCAATGTACTATTTCTATTTCTTTCGTGGGTCAAGTGATACAGTATATTAAAGGTCTTTCAAATGCCTTTACAAAACTGTTAAAATTTCA
Source organism: Oxystoma pomonae (assembly GCA_963921995.1). Classification (NCBI taxonomy): domain Eukaryota; kingdom Metazoa; phylum Arthropoda; class Insecta; order Coleoptera; family Brentidae; genus Oxystoma; species Oxystoma pomonae. Next base: position 18,109,285 of record OY998170.1, on the reverse strand, counting down.
AAAATCTGGGAATTGCTTTGCAGATATTCACTTTCAAAGTTAACTGTACCAATGCAAAAATCGTCTTTTTTAACAAAATATTTGTTTTTTTTAGAAACTCGGAACATTTTAATTGGATTTTCGTTTTCTCGTTTTTTTTCCTACGAGGGAAAAAAATTTGAAAATGAATATTTCGAAAACTAATCGATAGATTTTAATAATTCAACAGGTTCAAGATTTTCAAAATAATTCATTACTTGACCCACTTTCCCTATTTAAATTCTGGCGATGAAACTCACACTTCCAAAGTGTGTGAAAATTCCAATGTAGCTCAAAAGTGGCCCGCTTTAATAACAAATTGACGTGTTCCTGGTTTTTTTCGAAATCGCCCCCATGTTTCCTTTTCGTTGTTACACCCTGAATATGCATGTTTTCATAGGTGAATAAATCCGTTTTTAATAATATTCAGTTTTGGGTTTTCGGCGGTTTTCGGGCATTATGCTGTATACATTTTTGTCATTTTACCAATGGCGTACCGAGGGGGTGATTTTTTTCGAGGTTGGTAACCCTCCCAGAGGCCGAAAAAACCAATATACCAATACCAAAGTAAAACACCCAAAAAATAATGGATACGAATATAATTTTATAGAATTTTAATTTACTTGATACCTAAAAGACACGAATATACTTTAGCCGAGTATAATTTTCTCGAACCTTAAAATATCAGAATTACAAAAGTATCGAAAATAATTGTCTAGAAACGAAAAACACCCACAAATTGATAGAAAATAATATACCACAATCCAGCCGAATCGCTATTGGGCATGCGTCGAATTTAAATCTCTAGAGCGTTGTAGGCCCTGGATTGCGGCGTTGACAAGTTTCTCTATTTGGAAGATGACACGGGGATTTTTTTCTATTAAACGATTTTATTTAACTTCACAGTTTCTGGCTGTTCCACCGTCTATCAAATCTTGCGATTCATTTTTGTAATGTAGGTCCGAAGACAATACAATATTATGAAGAAATTTGATGGTAGGGGGTGGTTAAAGAATGTAAAGGAGGTAAATTAATACAATATCACAACTTACTTCGACTCTTCTCTGCCGTAAGCCTCGCAAAGTAGCAATTAGATTTGTGGCTATCGGTTCAAATCATTTTCGACCAGATTCAATCACTTGAATTTTGTGGTGCGGCATTATTTGTGTTTGTATAAAAATATGTTTCGTTTAAATTTATTTTCTAGCAATTTGATTTTCCCGTCATTTCATTTTCGAGACAATTTTTTTCGGACCAATTATTTTGTTTTCTTTGAAATTCTGACAAATTATGTTTCAGCCAAATTTGGATTCGGGATTTTTATAGGGACCCGTGCAAGGTTACATACAATTTGTTATTTTCGAAAAATATTGTTAGTTATTTATAATATTTTTATTATATGAAACCTATTCAATTTTAGGTTCAGCCCCACCCTCCAGATCCGGCTCCAGGGTTGATTTATCCGCCCCTTCTTTAGGAAATCTAACCGCCCCTTCTTTAGGAAATCTAACCGCCCCTTCTACCCCTCAGTCCAGCCCTCCAGTGTCACCGTTGAGAAGAAGGGACACCAACAGGGGGAGTCGCGTCCAAATTCCTCTCGCTCTCAAAGAGGACGATCTCGACTTATAGCAGAACCGTTCTTACATATAACTATGAGATAATACAACGGCCCTGCCCTTGCATTTTCCGAAAAAAGAAGGCGTAGCGATAATAAATCTCCGAATCAGGTTGTGTGGACTTTTCGCCTTTGACCTTGCCCATGGCTACATTTTGCGACACTTGGCCCATTATAGTATCTCATAGTTATATGGTTCATATCCACCCATAGATATAGGAGAGGGGAATAGATCATACCTGTGCGAGCGATAAAAAAAAATTGTAGACGGTGCAAAGATCTACAACTTTTGTAAATGTCACATTTTAACATAACCTCAAAATTTTCGAGAAAAATTTAAAAAATCATAATATTTTTAGTTTTTCTTTTTTTATTTTTAATTTTCCGAAAAATAATTACATTGCCACGAAACTTGGTGAAAATATCTTTCTGTGTCCTTAATGCGTACAATTTTCTTTTAGATAAAAAGGTTAAAAGATTTTTGAGATATTAATTTTTTTCGCTCCAAATCCCTTCGTTTTCAATCAAAAATTCTACTCGGGAAAATTCTCGTAGTATTTTTTGACGTTGCTCATTTTCTTTTATTGGACATATACTTTTTGGTGGGATAATAAATTATAGTTAGAATTAAAAAACATGGTCAGAAATGCAAAAAAACAAATACCGAATTTTTCAGCAAATATTTTTTTTAACTGCAAATATAATTTTTTATTATCTCACCAAAATGTATATGTCAAACCAAAAGAAATGAACAACATCAAAAAATACCGAGAATTTTCCTGAGTAGAATTTTTGATTGAAAAAAAGTGATTTAGACCGAAAAAAATTAATATCTTAAAAAACTTTTAAATTTTTTCCCAAAACAAAATTGTAGTTGTATTGTATTTTTGCTGAAATGAAAAATAAAAAACGAAAAAATAAAAATATTACGAGTTTTTGCATTTTCTCGAAAATTTTGAGGTTATCTCTCTGCAATTGAAGTTTTTACTTTATGATGTTCAGTTTTGCCGCAAATTCCAATAATACCATTTTTCTCCTCCTTTCCCCCCACTAAATCTACCCCACAAGAGCCCCAATCACCCATTTTTTTTTTTAAACGTTTATTAAAAGCCCCTTTCCCATTTCACTCATCAAACTGCTGTTAAAAAATTTTTTGTCTTTTATTTTAATTTGATTGAACTATAGTAAAACTCTGGAGAGAGAAGGCGCTATCTACAGTGTAAGAGATAGGAATAGCGATTTGACAGCTTATTTTTGAATATTTTCCAAAAATCGCATTTTGCCCCTGTGAACAAAAGGATCAATACTTAAAAGAGCACGTTTTTTAAAACTACAGTAGCTGTTTTTGTAAAATTTACGTTTTTGTTAAAATTGCGACTTATGGGAAAACGGTTTGTTAGCCTACCGCAGACATCAACATAACCTAATGCATAATTGACATTATTAATGTTTTTTTTTTATATTTTTATGTTCTGCAGTTCAGTGACAAAAAAATAGCACAACTTACGTATGAAACGAAATCGTTTTATCCAATAACAAATCCCTGCCCAAAAAACCACATGAGACATTATTTCATGATCTATGCTCACATAAATTTATGATATTTTATAATTTTCAACTAGTGAAAGTTAAACACAAATCCCGCATAGGAATTCATCATATTTCACCTGCCAGTTCGTTTATAAAAAAATTACCATATTTTATGATTATTAATAAAACATTAAACATTCTAAAATAAAAAATGACGGCACTACTTTAGCAGTGGTAAAATAGTAATAGAAGTAATATAATATGGAATAATATATAGGCATACTAAACTATAAACTAACCTAAACTATAAATTACTACGATCTAACCTACTATAATATAATAACACCTCTTGCGCTTGCACAAGCTCTACATATATAATAGGAAATTGTTCTTGTATAAGTACAAGTGAGTATAATTATTTATTTGTCGCAAGAAGATGTGAGAGAGATGTTACTTTTATAAGTATATAAATGATATTGTTTTGAGGCATTGTTTATAAAAGCCTACAAGATTTCATAAACCAAAAAATATTTTTGGTAAAAGTATTTACGCCAGACGATGTGATATAGTTTTTTTATAAGATTTTATAAGTTCAGGTAGCCGAAAAAAATTTTTACGACTAAAATATTTTTTAAAGGGGCCTATAGGTTAGGACAAGTGAGAACTTACAACTTTGATAAGTTTTTTTTAGTATTTACGACAGTAGGGTTTATGAGATTTGTCTATATGAGCCATGCCCTGAAAAACCCATAAAAATTATGGATATATATAAAAACCTATAGTATATATTTTTTAAAGATGGCCACATAAGCAGTGGCGCACCCAGGAGAGTGGGGGTTTTAAGGATAAATAATAAAAAAAAAAATTTTAAGTAAAAATGTGACCACCAGAATTCTCGGGGGGGGGGGGGGGGTTTAACCCCAAACTCGGTGCTGACATAAGTAAAAGCATATAAAATTTTGTGAGTGTCTCTGTCTAAAGAATAGATAGGCAGACAAACTATTAATAAAACAAGACAAGACAACAAGACAAGAAAGAAACTTTTAAATTTTTATTGATTTGCTTGATCATAAAATCTCTCAAAGTCTCATAAAAAATGTGCTTATACAAACCCATATTACATTATGAAAAACAAGAGTGTAATCATAGAAACCCCTTTGATTTTAAAATCTCGTAGAAAACGGTTCTTTTATAAACCTTTGAAAAAAACGTTATACTATAAAAGTTTATACATATTTATAGGATTGTCAGATTATAGCATCAGGTAAAAACAGATATATGAAACCGTATAAAATCTTACAAACACAAAACTCATAAATTATTACAAACTCTAACAAACCTAAAATTTTACCTCATAAAACCTTATAAAAACTGATAAAAATTAGATAAGTTTTTTTATGAGATTTATTGCGGTTTTTTTGGCAGTGATGTCTTACACTTTTGAACCTCTTTACGGAGCCAGATATCGTTTAAAAAAAGGGGTCTCAAAGTTACAATTTACAACACAAACTCAGAGTCTATAAAACACGTCTAATAATAACAATATCCTAGCAGCTTTTGTAGCGAAATCCAAAACAAGTAAAAATGGACGCTATCATCAAAATGGCGGCACTCATGTTGTTTGCTAAAATTTCGATGTCGAAAATCGTCTATTCCCCTCTCATTTCTATATAACCACCTCAGCATATCTATAGATCCCCCAAGCAACTAAAGTATTGGAAAACATGTCTTGGTCTTGTGTTAAGGCGCTTTTACATTCACGAGCTTAAGGACGGATGTTGGGCAAATTTTTTGGTTACGCACAAAAATATTTTGATAACCAATAGGTTTAATGGTGGTCATGGTGGACTATGACTTTGCGAGCATCATTTGTGCAAATATTTACCATCGCCTAGTTTACATGCTGTGTAGATTTTTTTGCTGTGGCACGGTACAACCATAAAGTAAGCTAGTTACTTACTTTATGGTACAACGTTTGATATTAAGGCGCAATTACACAGACGAACATGCTCAAATAAAAGCTCGTGCAAAAGATCTAAAATTTTTTGCGTTAACATTTTTGTGAGCTTTTCTTTGAACATTTTGTTCGGGTAAATTTTTGAGCAAATTATTGCTATCTATTTTGGAAACATATTTTTAAAGATGAGAATAAATAAAATTTCACATCAGTGATCAGTGATCTCAATTCTTTAAAAAAATGGAACACCAACTTTTATTTAAAATTTTTGTGAAAAAAAACCGACGGTAAGCGAAACATTATTATTGGCTCTAATATCTGTTTTGTCACATGGATTTTTCTCAGATTTTTTGCCCGGGGTTTTTTTTTTGGATTTTCTTGCGAGTTTTTTTTATTTCCAAGGGTTTTTTTCTAAAGTCAAAAAAAAACAGGAAAATTTTTCTTTTAAAACAAAAATTTTGAGTTTTTCAAATATCGGCAAAAAACTTAAAAATTGCACTTTTAAGCGGTAATCCGCGCCTCATGACTATGAGGAGTGGTGGGGAGGGGGATTTTTTTAAACATATTTTTGTAACTTTACTTTACCTTTAGCTTTTATTGTTGTTTTTTAATTCCTCGCACCAGATTTACCTAGTTAGTTTAAGGTCCCAAGGGTTGCTTAAAAAAGCAAAAGGTTCATGAAAATGCTAAAGATATAGATATTTACTGTCAATTTAATGTAATAATCAAGGTCGATTATTGACACTGAACCAACAATATGCAAAGGGCAACATTGCGATTCAAAAGGTTGGCCGACCTATTACCTGCGAAATCCAAAACGCGGGATGATAGATCAGCGACACAGTCTACTAAATTACTGCTAAATTATATTTTTTAGACAAGGATCGGGTTCGTAGGGTTGTAAAAGTGGGTAATAAACGGGTATTATTTAAACCGAACGTGCTTTTGTTCATATATTTGAGATTTAATAAAATGTATATAGGTTTTTAATTTGACTTAATTATTATTGTAAAAGACTAAACTAGGAACTAGAATAAAGGGATATTCTTTTAAACGTAAATTTTTATCATTACATTTACAGGCAACAACAATAAATAAGTGCCAATTATTATTTTTTTTATTCATGTTTTTTTTAAAACCACAAAAAAGTTACAAGTATACTGACATATCCCCTATAAAAATCAGATCAATCGAAGTTGCTTATGAGGTAAAATGTGAATTTCACCATCAAATCGTTTTTCCGTCGGAAAGCACTTGATTAGAAATACCTTATTTCAAAACTTTGTTTTTCTATTTTCAGTTAAGTTCAATGAATTCCGATAACAATATATCTTTTGAATTTGTAAAGAAATTTTTATACCCCCAATTCTTCAAACAAATTTTGCTCAACATTCTCTCCAAAATTTACGTGTGTTTTTTGTACGAGATTTTGCTCGAACATTTCTTTGAACATTTTGTTCAAGAGGCTCGTGTAAATGTTTGTCGGCTTTTCAACATCAAAGAAAAGTTTGTCTGTGTAAATGCGCCTTTAGATGCGTTTCGTGTATTTCGTAAGGCTAGCAAATAAACATTTTAAAACTGAAAAATACGCGAGCTACTAACCTTTTCTAATTGATGATTTTGTCTTTCTCTCGCTTATAAAAAGCTACCAGAGACGCGTTCGAGCTAGGGCAGTCACGCACCTTTTGGGCTAGGACACAAACCCCTTAAATGAAGAAGGCCTTTTATATGTAAATTAAGGTACTTTAAATTAATAAAGAATTTCTGACAATTTTGTAATCTGCATTGCACCAATACCCTTTTTTTTAAAATAATTTATAAACAAAATTTACGACCAATAATAAGAAAAAAACATTATTTTGATCGCGGTCATAAACGACGTATGTCTGAGACATGCAGTAGCCATCCGTCATTGATCAATCTTTGTTTGCGCGCGCGAAATCATTTGCCACCTAATTTTTGGTGCGGGCAAGTTTTTAAAATCATCTGAAATTAATCTAAACGTTGGCACCGATGTCAACATTTGATTGAACATCTGATTCTGACAGCCATCAATCCATCAGCCCTCGGAGCCGATCGCAATTGTTGGCATCAAGTCTGTTGCATCGGAAATCCAAAAGAACGCGTTTGAAGGCATCGGAACGTTTCAAGAACTTGTTTGATGCATCGATTGCTCAATCGATGAGATTACAAACCCGCCCTGCTTTATAACATCAGTTTCCAACCAGTTATTAAACTATGGTTTAAAGATCGCGAATATTCGGTCCCTTCCGTGCGGCTTTTTCTACAACGACTCAATGTCGTGCCGCTCATGTTGCTATCTCTTTTTTTACATGACATGACCCTTTTGGGGCTAGTTGCACTCGAGGTGATAAAATTGGCTTGAAGGTAGGATAATTAAAAACCTCTTAGAACCTCTGGTTACTTTATACTTATTTGATTGGGGTTTATTCAAAAATAAAATTTATTTTTTAGTGTACTTTTTATTCTTTTCAAATTGAATTGCTTTTTCGGTTAATTGAATATATAGATAGACGAAACGTGTCTAAAATATTGTTAAAATTTGATAAATTTTGTAGTTTTTTAACAATGATTATTATGAAGTTATGATATAATAAATGAGGAGTAAATTTATTTTTTATACCTTTATCAAAAACAAGATTTTAGTAACTGTCCGCAAAAAATAACCAAACCATTGCTTTTTTGATAAGCGATGCAAAAACACTTTCTTATTTGTTTTTTACCCAAAGGTATGAAAATAGTAGTTTTAACAACTAGTGGCTAAAATAGTGCTTTTTTTTACAAGCGTTGGTTTAAATAACGAGCGCAGCGAGGTATTTAAATACGCGAGAAAAAAAGCACTGTTTAGCCGCGAGTTGTTAACACTATTTTTTTAATACCTTTATCAAAAAATCCAAGAAAAACAGGAAAATACTTTTAAAAATCTCTAACGAAGAGCACTTCTCGCAACACACCATCTTTACACTATAAATCAAGGCGGCTGGTAAATGAAATAACAGTGGTTTCCATAGCGATGTGTCTTTTTACTCGGTGACGTTCATTGTTGCGACATATTAAAATATTTTTTGATAGTTTGATATTTTGACGATGTTTTTAAATTATTTTTCCGTAAATACTTGGTGAAAACTGGCGGAAATGGCTTAATTTTTAGGGAAGAATAATCAGATTCTTTCAATATTACTATTTTCCGCTATTTCTCTTTAGTTTTGGGTAAAAAACGGACAGAAATCTTTTTTTGCACCCGTGATAAAAAAAAATATATTTTTTGCATCGGTGGCCAAAAAAGCCATGCTTTAGTTATCTGCAGACAGTTACTAAAATCATATTTTTGATGAAGGTATAAAAAAAAGTGTTTTAACAACTTGCGGCTAAATTGTGCTTTTTGTACTCGTGTTTTTAAACCACTTCCTGTACTCGTTATAAACCAATTAACCTTTGTACAACAAAAACAATATTTTAGCCGCAAATTGTAAACGCTGCTATTAGAAAATGCCTGGGACCAGCGGCGATTTGATATGATAATATGTTCTGTAATAACTTAATTTTTATTTCTTTAAAAAGTACAGAAAATGTCAATTTTTGTATTAATTAGCAACAATTCTTGGTTTAACGGGATATTTAAGAAAACAAATACTAATGGGTGCTAATGTCACGTCACTTTGTTCGTAGATACCATATAACTATGAGAAACTAGAAGGCCCTGCCCTATGATAAAAAGCGTAGCAAAAACCCCTGCAAAATATTAAGTTGGCCGGTGCCAATTTATTAATGACGAGCTCTAATGTGCATGCGTCAGCTGGAATTGCGCTGAACGACAAATGAAACTCGCGCAGACTCAGATCTAGCCGTCTTTATTATTTATTTCCGGCTACGATTATCTCGCATCCTGGGCTTTTATATACTCAATAGTTATATGTTAGGTACTGATTTTTTGTGAGAGATGCAGAGAGAAAGCGGAATGTTGAAATGGGATGTGTTGTTTGTTATCAAAACTACCGAAATATTTTTTTTGCTGAAAGTTTTAGATATTTTTTTAATTTAAGATATTACGTTTTCTTTAAGCATCCTGCAAAAAATTAGCAAAACGTGACCTCTAGCACTTAATGGAGTCTCCTTACTGCCGTGCAAAGTAAAAACCTAGTAACTTCACTAGAAAATTTTTCGAGAATTCCGTAAAGAACTTTGAAGTTCTAAAACATTATAATCATTTTAAATTTATAGATTCTAAGACTTCTTAAAAAAGGGAAGGTTTTTTTTTGAACGGCGGCTTCCCAAGCAGCATTTTTTCGACCTCCGACTGTAGTGTGTGACTAGTAGTTTAGTTGACGACGTAGTCTTTATTAGAAAAGCATCGTCGGTTGCCGACAGTAAAATGACTTTGTATATAAGGACGTCGGCGACAGGGACGTTAGTTTCCTCTGTTATACCATACTGCAAGTCGCGGTCGGGTCATGTAGCCTAGTTGTCTAGCATGATTGTATTTACTACGAAATAACTGAACGCGACGTTGGTGGACGAACCAGCCAGAATTAGTTCAAACAAATCGCCCTATTTCGTCTTCAGCCACAATTAGGAATTTTGTCCAAAAAATTACGTCAGAAAGAAGACCCGATGTCATAATCGTTTTTTTTTTTTTTTAATTTGCACTGAAAGTATGATTAAAAGAAGAACAAAAAAAGAAAAGGGCTTATAGGCATACTAACACGTTTTACAGGAGGCAAGCTAAACAAATAGAGTATTTAAAATGTAGGAGAGATGCCCCCTCCCCCAGGAGCAACCAGCAGATCCAATAAATCAGGTAAAATAAACTTGGACAAGATTAAAGTTGGGTTTATATAGGAAATAACATAAGACAAGAATAAGCTATTGGTCACATGTGATCACCTGGCTAGAACTCCGGTTTCTTTAACACATTTTTTAGATATTTTGTCGGGATTATGACAATGAAAAATGACAGGTAAACTTCAGTCGTGTTCTGTGCAGGCACCGAGCCGGATTTCGATACTGGCGCGCGATTGTCGAAACACGACTTACACCCGTTTACACAGCTGACTTAGAAAAAGTTTAGTGAATACATAGTGAACGTACTGACTTAAAGTGCAAAGTTGGGCGCATTAGGTGTAACAATTATGGAGATCTTGTCGGAATTGGTCTGATCTGGTTGAATTTTGGTATTTCGTCAGAAACGCCATGACATCAAAGCAGAAATAGGCTCGCCATTGTGGAGGCATTTTTGATTTTTTTCTTTGTTAAGCAATAGAACCAAATTTTTAGTAAAATTTGGCTTGGATGATGCGGTTGATCCTTTTTTTGTGAAAAATCTACAAATTTAACAAAAAAAATATATAGGTATATATATTTTTTTTTTTTTTTTCGTATTTTGAAAGAATTTTGAGGGCGGGTTTATTTTTTTCAACGATTTCTGTTCGTGTTTATAACTAAAGTGGCCTTGGTTGACGAATTTCGACTTCTGAATGGTCCAAAGGTGCTATATAATATAATCACTAATTAAGAAATATTTAAACATTTATTTCCTGCAAAGTAATAAATATCTGGCAATTTTCAAAACTATTTACTTCCAGTCAAAATTAAGTGCAGTGGCCGGAAAATTCTAGGTGTAGATAACATATTACATTTTTAGTACAAAAATGACGATGTTGTTGGTCGTCGGATTTGGTCAGTCGGGCGCTACTACGAGAGTCGCCTACTGCCGTCGGAACAACCAAAATGTTGATGCATAAAGTCAGTTTACAACGTCGGCTTGTGAATGCCGCCGTCAGAGAACCGAAATACGACGTCCAAATGCTGCTTGGGTTACTTTGTTGACAAGTATTTTTAATTATCCCTTAAAAGTCCATTTCTCGAACAATAATATATTTTCCCCTAGTGTGCCGATTCTAATTTCAAGTTGCTATATATATACTACGTTTCCACGTGAAACTGAATGCGATTTCAATACGATAAACTTGTCGGTTTTCATGAATCGATTTGAACGTGTTTTGAACGATTCTAAGGTTAGTTTTTGCCAATTTTACTTCTTTGTTTGCCAATGAGTTTACATCACAATAATATAATTAAAACAAAGGTACATACCTACTTTTTGCAGGAATATTGGAAGTGCTAGCAGCTTATTATTGGTGTCATCGGTCAGTTTGATATAATAACCGTTTTCATGCATTCAGTTTGATCCCGATATGATCCCAAAAAAAGCGGTATTGAACTTGGGCAGGGCCAACAAAAAAAAAGTTCTATTCATCGCGTTTTCATGGAAGGTTTGAAAGTAAATCGTATTAAAAACGTGTTCAATTCCACATGGAAACGTAGTAACAGGATATTAAGGTACTTTAAGTAAAAAATGATAGCGTTTAATTACGGTGGCTATTCCTACTGGCAACATCTTTCCTTTTAGACCTACTTGTTTTATTTAATTTTTTTAGTGGGTTCGTGCAAGTAATAGGGGTTCGTTTTACAATTTTGATACCAAATTAAAATTTTGTCCTAAAGCAAAATATTAATCAAACTGAAGTCAAAATTAAACTTACGATATCTATGATCATCGTTGATAGGGCTTCGTGTGATATGGATGATTATTATTGGCTTCATCAATTACATTGTTTTAAATGTCTTGGGTCCGTCTCTGTTTTAAAGTCTATGGTCCTACGACACTGAAATATTTTTTTACCCACAATCAAAATTACATCACCGCGTTGTTTGCTTGTCAAAATTAGGCGATTTTCATCCCGGAATGATTGATATATTGATGATAATTGGTATTTACCATTGATGTACTAACCTACTACGTCGATGGTATTTACAAATGCATTTCCGCGAGTTAGGTTTTAACCAAAGTAGGTAAAGTTGTGATATAACGGAATCAGCTGATTTGATTTTGGTATTTACCACTTATAACCACACTCTGGACTTAGGTTCATCTTTTAGTTATAGATTTTTAAGGTTATGTTTTTTGGTTTTTTTGTGATAAGCTTTCTTAGGTTGAAGAATTGAAAGAAAAGTATCAAATACTGAAGGATCAGGAATGTTGACCCAGGTCATTAAATTCAACCACACTGCACCAAATACCTACTTACCATGTTTACATCCTAGCCGAAGAAAATATTGAAAAATTTCCCTGATTTCAACTCATTAAAAACATAAATCTACATTTTTTTACTCTTTAACCAATTCAGTTTAGCGCCTTTGTTGAATGGTTGGGTCAAAGTTGTTAATCATTCCAAGCTGAAAATCGCCTATTGTTGGTTTAAAATAACCCACAGCTTTTATTTTTCAAATGATTATTAATATTACAAAATTATACCCACTGCTCGCTAACCAAAAGCAGCTTTGGCTCCTTGACCGCCTCGCATAAAATTTTTTTAACATGTAATAAGTCACTTTTGGCACAATAGGGTAATTTACAGGCACTCCTATGGTTTATCAAAGCAGGAATTTATCAGACCTTATTTAATAAAACAAATCATCGTAAGCACGATTCACCATAGAAACTTCAATTTGTGAAACCAATTTTTTATCCAAATCTTATTTCATCAGACCCATTCAATAACAAATTCGAAATTTAACAGACCCGTTTTTATTCGAACCATTGTTCATCAAACTTATTCAATATTAAAGTCGTATTTTGTAAAACCCATTTTGAATAAAACCCGGAATTTGTCAAACCATTCACAGGCCAACACAAATTTTGGTGACGGCGATTTTTTAACTGTTCCTGGGTAATTTTTGGATGGAGAACCCGAAATAGCCATCAGATTTTGTCTGTCAGATCTAGTTTTTAAAATATTAATTATTCTCTTTTTTTTAACCTCTATATATATTTTACGTTATAACTATGACTATTGTCAGTAATAAAAAAAAACACATAATTACATATTTATCATAAAAACTAGCTTAACGTACATTCATACTCATATTAGTCACTATCACCTACAAATTTTCTTTTATACGACTTTCTAGCATGGAGTTTACTGGTGTAGTCTCGCTGAAGGCTCCAACAGTAGTCGGCCATCATGTGGCTATCCCATCGTCCTGGATATCGATCTTTCATAGTTTTAATATCCTCATGGAATCTTTCTCCTTGTTCTTCACTACAGTCACCTAAATTTTCTGAGGTAGTGAACTTTTATACTCAACCACCGAGAATATGGAAATTTGAAAGCATAGTTTCCACTAATTATCTTTAATTGATAATTTTTAACTACTTGATTCATCAAATGAACTCCAAGCGTTAGATTCAGTCTCATTCATTGATGTGGTGAACTGTGGATCTTTAATAAGTTGCCTTATTTGAGGACCATCAAATATACCAGCTTTTAGTTTTTCCATGCTAATCCCAGGAAACTTAAGTGAAAAGTACCCAAAACAATTTCCATATCGATCTAACGCTTTCACAAACTGCTTCATAAGCCCCAACTTGATATGCAAGGGGGGTAGTAAGATTTTTTCTCTCGTAACCAAAGGTTCATTCACTACGTTTTGTTTTCCTTGAACCATAGTATCTTTTAAAGGCCAATTTCTCTTAACCCAGTGCTGATCTTTAGCTCTGCTGTCCCAAAGACACATTTTGTATATCCACTTTGCTGTCCAAGGAGAAAATTCACTATTTTCGGTAATTATGCAGTATACGGTTTTCTGCCATTTTTGATTTTTTTTGAAAAATTCTTTATGGGGGCACCTTCTAGGGTCCCTAGGACCCCAAATCCGCCTGCGCCCGATTTTTTTTTTTTTTAACGAGAAAAAAGGGTGCCCAGGGGGGGTTGTAAAGTGTTTTTTTAATTGTTTTGGGTTGGTTTGGATTAGGTTGGGTTGGACTGTGTTGGTTTGGTTTGTTTTAGTGAAAAAAAATTAAAAAAAAACAAAACCGGCGCAGACGGATTTAGGGTCCTAGGGACCCTAGAAGGTGCCCCCATAAAGAATTTTTCAAAAAAAATCAAAAATGGCAGAAAACCGTATACTGCATAATTACCCTATTTTCATATCAACACAAATTGCCCACTGATGTTCTTCGTATTTAATTTGTTTCAAAACTTGTGCTATTGTTTTATACTCCTCTTTCATGGATACATTTTAAACTACGTTTTGAACTGTCAATGAAAAGGCGCCAATCGTCTGAAGTGTATTCTGGCAAACCCATTTTTTCTAAGAGTCCATTTATATCGTTACAGAATAACAGCTTATTTTCCTGAGTGAAAAAAGGCAGCAGATCCTTTTCTCCCTTACGATAAAATGTGACATTAGTGCCTGGATAAAGAAGGTTCTTTTCTTTTAATCTGGATGCAAGTAATTCAGCACACTCCTTTGAGAGGTATAGGTCTCTCACGAGATCGTTTAGTTCTTGTTGATTAAAACACTGAGGAGTTGTTAAATCTGCTTCAAATTCATTGTCGTTTTCTGATTGCATTCTTTGAACTTCATCAGACGTTGATGTCTCTGTATCATCTTCCGGGATTTCAGGAAGAAAGACTCCTGAAGGTTGGCTGGGTATTACCTTAGAGTGCGGTACAGGTCTTCTTGCAGAATTTGGATCAGGATATGTCCATTTATGTCGATTGTTCCTATTTATGCCTTTAATATTATGGTTACGTGGTTCCCTCCAAACTATTGGTACACCAAATTTCAGGCACTTTCTGTTTCCAATTGTCCACTGTCGCAAATGTTCAACACATGTTTTACATACCATATGTGGAGTCCAAGATTTATCTTGATCTCCCAAATAAACGCCAAAATAGGCAAGATAAGACCTTTTCACAATTCAGAAATAGTTTTTCTACTTTTTTTCAAAGTGTATTCGCCACATACATAACAAAATACATCTGGATGGTTTACACAGCTACGCTTGCTTGTAGATGCCATTGTTTTAGTTTTAACACTATAAAACGACGAAAATGTACAAAAAATTATGACTCAACTTTATTTGCAAAAACTACACAATATACTAAGTCGAGCTAATAAAATTAATAGAATTAAGTAATGCGGGTTAACCAGGTCTAGGAATATTGATTTAAGGACAATTTCCGGTATATTTGGCTAATTTTTTAATTTTTTGACTTTTATTAGAACTAAATTCAATTAGTCTCTATCTCAAAAACTAGAGCTGATAGAAAAAATCTGCTACCAGTTTTAGAATCAGCACATTAAGTATATCTAAAATCAGTTCTTAGATCTCAGGCACCAAACATTTTTATTTAATTTTGTTGGCCTGTGAATTCTTTATCAAAACGGGATTTCGTCAAACTCGTTGTTTATCAGAAAATATTTGCTAAATTGATAGCGCATTCGCCAATAATACTTACATGAACTGGTGGCGTACACGAGGGTGGCGCGGCGTCACGGGCGGCGTTTCGATGCATTTGTCGTTCTATAAAAGTATTCACGGTAGTGTTCAATACTTTGTGTATAGATGTCGCCACCTGCGTGTACGCCTCCGGTTCATGTAAGTATTATTCGCGAATGCGCTATCAATTTAGCAAATATTTTCTGATAAACAATGACTTTGACGAAATCCGGTTTTGATAAATAATGGTTTGATAAATTCCAGGTTTTATTAAAAATGGGTTTTCCAGATTACGAGTTTCAACTCTTCAACTTCAACTCAACTCAATTTTATTGCCATAAATCATATTACAATACAAGCAGCAATGTTACAATAGATTTTCATACTAAACTAGCAGATCCAATGATAAATTAGAAATTTACATATATTGTGATACATATTACATATTTTCAACAAAGTTAAAATTATAGTAGCACTTTTCAATGAGAAAAGCAGTAAGTTCTTTTATGAACCGATTAGAATTTTGTATTTGTTTAATGTTATTTGGGAGCAGCTCATAAGCTTTTAAGGCTTTGTAGAAAGATGACCTGTGAAACAGGTAGTATAAGATTATGCCGGTTTCTAGTAATCATGTGCATGTTATTGTGGTAGTCCTAATATGTTCTAAATTTCTCTGGATTTTTGCGCACAAAAATACCCAGTTGTTTGAAGTACAATGAGGGTGCTGTTAGTAAACCCAGTTGATGAAAATAAGGTTTACAGGATGTTGTCCGTTTTAGGTTTAGTATGGTACGGATTATTCTTTTTTGGGTTATAAATATTTTGTTTGCATCGCTAGCTGAACCCCAGAATAAAACACTGTAAGTGATAAGAGACTGTATGGAGGAATAGTAAAAAACTTTAATGCTTTCTAGAGACATTACGTCCCTACGTCTCCTTATTATGGCACAGTAACTGCTTAATTTTGCTGATAATTGTTGAATATGATGTTCCCAGTTGAGTCTGGGTTCCAGCCAGACTCCTAAGAATTTAGCTTTCTCATATTCTGGGATTGATTTTCCATTAAGAGAAACATATAGTGAGCTTACATCATTTCCTGTCATTTTAAATGTCATTAGTACTGTTTTTTCTGAGGTCAGCGTTAAGTGATGGTTGACACACCATTCTTGCATTCGTGAGGCTACTCCTGCACATCTCGTGGACAGTCCCACACAGACACATCATCAGCAAACTGTGCCAGGAGACTGGCTAGTAAAAAGTTGGATAATTTATTTACATAAACGATAAAGAACAGGGGGCCCAGGATTGAGCCCTGGGGCACACCCATGTTCGTTTCGACCATGTTAGACATGAATAGTTTTGAATTTTTTGTTATGCCAATGGTTTGGTATGTTGGGGTAAGGTATGATTGCACCATAATTTTCTAGTATTTTTATTAGAATATTGTGATTAATAGTATCGAAGGCCTTTGAGAGGTCGAAAAACAGGCCTGAGACCCCCTCACCCCGATCAAGTTTCTCTGTGATAAATGTTATAACTTCATATATTGCAAGTTCAGTAGATTTTGATGGCAAAAAGCCGTATTGATGTTTTGAGAAGACTTGGTTTCGGGATAAGAAGGCCATCAGTATCCTGTAGATCGCCCTCTCAAATACCTTCGATAGTGCGCTGGGAGTATGGAGATGGGCCTATAATTTTTTTGGTCAAATCTGCTTCCTTTTTTGAAGATGGGAAGGATTTTTGCTATTTTTAATTTTGAAGGGAAAACTCCCGTTTCAAAGCAGGTATTTATTATATCTACTAGGGGGGCAGCAATGAATATTGATGCTTTTTTTATTAAAAACACCGGTATTTCATCAATACCCGAGGCGATTTTGTTTGGCAGGTTTCTTATTATATTATAGATTTCCTCCCAATCAGCAGGAAAAAGGTACATTCTACTTTGTATTTCCCTGCAATCCTCGAGGTTTGCAGGTTCTCCCACGAAGGGGCTAACCAATTTATACTGTCTACTGAAGATTTCAGCAATTTTTTGAGGATCTTCAGTAGATTGAGTATCATTTATTTTTATTTTTAAATCTGAAAAACTATTTTTATTTTGTTCCTGGTTAAATATTTTCCACATGGTCTTAGTTTTATTATTAGAGTTCTGAAGTTCATTGTCATAAATTGACCTTTTGTAATTTTTTTAGATATTTATTGTAGTTACATTTTTCTTTTTTATAAACCTCTTGGATGGCAGGGTTTTTTGTGTGATTATACCATGTGCAAAGATTATTTACATGTTCTTGCATGCGTTTTATTTCTGAATTTACCCAAGTTTTGGGTTTCTTTTCCATGGTTTTTTTTTGAAAATGCCCATTCTATATAAAAAAGAAAAGTATTAATGAAACAAGAGTATTTTTCATCAACTGAGTTTACCCTAACCACCTCAGACCAATCCTCCTGAGCCAAGTACAACAAAAAACAGTCCATATTTTTGTCAGAGAAATGTCTCTTAGTTATATACTGACTTGGTTTTGTGCATATTGTGTTTATTTGCAAAATTTGTCCATAATGATCTGATGCATCAGTTTTATATATGGAACCTGTTATGGTATTCTCATTAAGGTTACTAAAAATGTTGTCCAGTTGGTTACTAGAAGCCGGCCTTGTTATACTTAAAATATGACAAATTAGATTATAGCTAGCAAATATTTGTGTGATTCCAATTACCTTGGGGGTGTTTAGGTTTAAGTGAAAGTTGAAGTCACCTGCTATAATCAGTGACCTGTTATCATTATAGATTTCATCGAGTAAATCAACTATTTTGTCAAAAAATATATGATGGTCACCTTGTGGGGACCGGTAAATGCAGACAACTATACAGCTTTTTCCATTTATATGGGTTTCAAACAGTGCAAATTCAATGTTTTTGTCCTCTGTTGTGGTAGTTATTGTTGAGATCTCCCATGCTTTAGTACCCGTTCTGGCATAAATGGCTGTGCCACCACGTATATAATTTGTTCGGCAGTATCCAGAGATAATTTTGTAGTTTTCTACGTATAGCTCTTCTAGGTCTTCATAACATTGGAAAGCATGTTCTGTTATGCATAGTATTTCTGGCTGTATGGTTTGATATTGAATGAATTTAATGAACAATGGTTCGATTAAAAACGAGTCTGTTAAATTTCGACTTTGTTATTGAATGGGTTTGATGAAATAAGGTTGGGATAAAAAAATTGGTTTGACAAATTGCAGGTTCTATAGTGAATGATTTTATGATTTATTTAACGGGTTTGATTTTGCACAGTCTGATAAACCGTGGGCGTCCATTTACAGTAAGTATTGTTATAGTTGTAAAATAAATGCATTTGTTTGTTCTAAAGCGAAAACTTAATTTAATAATCTATTTATTACTTGATGTACGGATTACTGGCACCGAAGCAAACATACATTCACCAAGTAAGCCCGGCACCACCATTTTGACTTATTGCTTTATAAATCGCGACAGCTGAAACTGTTACGCGAGAAAGCCGGAATCCAAAATATTGCGTTACTTCCATTTTGCTTTAAAAATGTATCTGATGTCTAAATCAAGTCCTGCTGGGACGGTAGTAATGCTGTGATGTTGATTCCAAATTCTCCGGACCAGTTTCAATATGGCGGCTGGCATTTAAGCATAGAAACTAAATGGGACTGTCATTGTCATTGCCAAAACAGTGGTTCGAATAAATTTCAAATAAAGTGTCGATGCAATTCTAACATATAGCATAATATACTTAAGGCGTTTTCGATTATTGCTCGAAACTTGAGCGCTCCCGGATCAATCGAAGAAAGATTTGCACGTTCGATTTGGCAACTATCGTTGTTCTCTGCCAGATTTGCGTGTTCGAC
The DNA here is from genome assembly GCA_963921995.1 of Oxystoma pomonae. Classification (NCBI taxonomy): domain Eukaryota; kingdom Metazoa; phylum Arthropoda; class Insecta; order Coleoptera; family Brentidae; genus Oxystoma; species Oxystoma pomonae. Next base: position 18,089,980 of record OY998170.1, on the reverse strand, counting down.
TATTGATCGCTGCTCCAAGCGAGATGTGAGAAATTCTACGGATCAAGCCTGCGCACGGAAATCCCGCGTAAAACTGACATAAGCTAATTAAAATTGTGTTTTGTTTTGTTTTGGTTTTGTTGTTTTGCTGGAAAATGAGTATAAAAAGGGAAATTATTGAAGTAGAATCACTACGATTATATACAATATATAGGATTATATACAAATTATATATATTATATATACGATTTGGACAAAGGAAAGGCGGATGGACTCGCTCGGATCGGGGCCAGCACTCAATACGTGGGGCCGGAACCACTTTTAGGTATAACAAGGAGACAACTGCAAAGTCGACTCATTAAATGGGCTAACGATGCACTGGCAGACTCCTGGGAGAGCGAAATAGGATGCAGACAGTCCAGAGAATTCATCAACGGACCGGACGCGGCCGGACTCAAATGGCTCCTGGGAAGGACACGAAAAGATATTGGACTACTGATAGGAATACTGACCGGACACAATCGACTCAGTAAGCACCTGACTGGCATCGGGATCGGGTATGACTCTATGACTCTCTCTGCCAGGCCTGTGGGAGGGCGAAGGAGACATCCCGGCAGCTCGTTGCGGAGTGCGATGCCTACCTAAGGATGAGGCATCAGGTACTCGGACAACCGAACCTGGATGCAGAGGACCTACGAGCTCTCAAGTGGGCCAAAGTACTGGACTTCATGAAGAGAACAGGAAGGCCTGGAGAGCCCACTACTGTACAAGCGGTGCAGGTGGTGGATTAGGGAGCTGGGCTGGGGTAAGGTAAAAAGGGACCGATTAGGCCTACTTTCCAGATCTTGGGCCGCCCCCTAGTTACTACTACTACTACTATGATTTGGACAAGAGTATGGTCGTTCTCGTCAATGCACGGATTGCCCAGCTCATCAAAAATTGGTATTATAGTTCTTGTGGTTCCGTTTTCACTCATTTTCTTTCAGGAATACACTTGAAAAAAAATCCTTTCTAAACAATTCTAACCTTTAACGGACCAGAGAAGAAATCGAACGTGTATTTGAACTAATCGTTGACAGAGTGTTCGTGACAGCTCGTGATCAGCTTTGGAGCGACCTAAAACTGCTCTGTGATGTCATTGCTCTGATCTCGGGCAATCTCCGAGCGATTTGCGAGGAGGATAATCGAAAACGCTATTAGTCTTAAGATCCCTACCCTCAACCAAAAGGTGTCAGGCAAAATAAGTTCTCTTAGAGAATAAACTTGCATCAGTCGGAGGGTCTATAAAGTTCTATAGTTGCCAGGCTTTAAAAAGAGCCGCCTCTACTACATTATGTTTGCTTTGGTTTTTAGTTATCAATGGATAGGCTTTGGTCGTGCTCAAAACGGTCGACGACTAAAGCTATTTGACACAGTTGACATTGGAACGTCATATATCTTTAAGCGCTGCCGTAAAACGCTGCAGACTTTCGAAAGAATATCGACGTACGTAGACTAGCGCTTTGGACTGGACTAGTGTTTTGGAGAGCTTCTATTTGATTCCGTACCATTTCGGAGAGGGTGGCGCTAAACTCAGTACCTAAAAGCGTGTTTTTCAGTTTGAGAGAGCTCTTTCATGAATTATTAAATAGGTGTACATTGTGTCCCCCTATATTTTGACCCCCCAGTAAGCACCGTTACTATTAATGTTAGAAAAAAGGTTAGATGCAAAACTTGTATAACTGTTTGCATACTTTAAGAGTTACCTGCCTAAAATAGCTAAATGTCATTGAAAATGTCAAATTTTGACGCCAGGTTTGTTATTTTAAGGTCGTAGTTACAATCTGGGGATTTTTTTTTTAGTAACACTGTACGGGAAATGTCGACCTAATTTTTTGTAATATTTTACGTCATTGAATTTGTTTTCCATGGCAACGCGGAGACTTTAATTATGTTTATCCACAATGGGACACCAGAGATTTTTTAGTACCGGGTCAAAAATTTGGGGTTAGGTTCTCTCCTCTAGCTGACAACAAGTTAACTTAAAAGCATGCAGATTTAAAAATTGGCTACTGGCGCTAGACGGAATAATCGTATTCTATTTTAAACAGGATCGTCAACGACTAGCAAGAGTCTTTCCAACCCTTACTGACCTGTTTTGTTAGTACCCAAGTATCCGTGTGTTTTTGAAACTGAGGTTCTAAAATCTATCCTTTGCACTCCAAGATTTCACTACCAGTCAGTAAAGTTATCTTGGTTCTTTGATAGACTCAGGGTAATGCCCGCGCAACGCTAGGCCTCTTTCGGCGGGCGACCGCACACGCGGAGTGGTTTCATATTTGTTTTAGAACAATGTTTTTGAAAACACATTTTTGAAAGATAAACATAACCTCAAATGGTTTCCTGTCAGAAAACGTAAATAAAAATACTCTTCTGTCCCACTGCGGCCCGATTTAAAGTTTGTTGACAAAACACCTGGGTACCGATTCTGGAAGTCATAGGAAGTGATCGTTCGCCTAAGAGAAGGGAACCAGTGCCAACCAATAAACGCGCTTAAAATCAGTGACGAGACGATCGAAGAATCACCAATCTATTATGGGCATGCGCAGAGCTGCCTCGAACAACAATTTTTGAGCGAAGGCGTTCTCTTGACTAGGCTTAGTAGTATGGACTTGTAGGAAAGCTCGTCTGAAAAACATCACTCATATGATTTCAGAGCACGCTATTGGATGAAACCATCACGTGACAGATCTCGCTAATGCGTATTCTACGGCCAACTTGACCGTCTCGTAAAGTACGACGTCGCACAGTGGTCGATTTTTGTAAAAACGCGGATATTAAAAAAAAACTTCCACATTTTAATTTAATCGTACAAAATATTTAGTTTTATTAAAAAAATAAAAAGTTTACAATATTTTCGTGTGAATTTTCATATTTACCTTAAGACATTTTTAAGAAGATACATATTTATTAATTGGCTAAATTAAACTAAAAATGTTACTTTAGAACAATCAAATTTACTTTAAAGTAATTGACACAATATATAAGTGTTAGAGTATACTAGTATATTTTTTATGTATATAGTGTTTTGAAATTCTAAGCATTTTTATATAACATACCCTATGTCGTTTACAATATTTAAATAAGTAAGCATTTATTCTTTTTTAGCTGATACACAGGATGATCGTGTGAATTTTCACATTTACTTCAAGACATTTTTCAAAAGCTAAAAGATACATATTTATTAATTGGATAAATTAAACTAAAAATGTTAGTTTAGAACAATCAAATTTACTTTAAAGTAATTGACACAATATATAAGTGTTACAGTATACTACTATATTTTTTATGTATATAGTGTTTTGAAATTATAAGCATTTTTATATAACATACCCTATGTCGTTTACAATATTTAAATAAGTAAGCATTTATTCTTTTTTAGCTGATACACAGGATGATCGTGTGAATTTTCACATTTACTTTAAGACATTTTTCAAAAGGTAAAAGATACATATTTATTAATTGGCTAAATTAAACTAAAAATGTTAGTTCAGAACAATCAAATTTACTTTAAAGTAATTGACACAATATATATATGTGTTACAGTATACTAGTATATTTTTTATATATATAGTGTTTTGAAATTCTAAGCATTTTTATATAACACACCCTATGTCGTTTACAATATTTAAATAAGTAAGCATTTATTCTTTTTTAGCTGATACACAGGATGATCGTGTGAATTTTTACATTTACTTTAAGACATTTTTCAAAAGGTAAAAGATACATATTTATTAATTGGCTAAATTAAACTAAAAATGTTAGTTCAGAATAATCAAATTTACTTTAAAGTAATTGACACAATATATAAGTGTTACAGTATACTAGTATATTTTTTATGTACGTGGTGTTTTGAAATTCTAAGCATTTTTATATAACATACCCTATGTCGATCTTCAACTGTTTTCGAGATATCAACAGTTGAATACTGTCATACTCTGGGTCTTCTATTTGAAATTTGATGTTGAATACTGATGCGTAATATCAAACTCGTAAAAAGCATAGTTTATTCTTTGGCCAACTATTCGCCTAGTATCTTGACAACCATATAAGGGCTAATTTAGACACATTTTGATTTTTTTTATTTTTCAAGTTATGTCCGCGTTTTTGAAAATCGACCACCGTGCGTTGTTCGCATGACTTTTGTGCGATGGATCACTTCTCAGGGTATGATCGTTCTATTACGCCCAGAATCGAGCCCCTGCAGTTACCATGGAATCGTATAAATTCTGGGATCTATCGGCCAACACTTGAACTACGTGTGTCTCCCAAATTCAATGAAGTGTGATTGATTGATCGGTTTTCCTTTGCGGAGTGCACAGGCTTTTAGAAAAAAGGAAACTTAGTTTTTATTTTCGCTAAAGCAAGGAAATATAAAAAGGAAAAATGTAATCCACAGGAAATTGTGAGTATTTCTCTATTTTTTTGTGAATCGGGGTTGTTCTAAAATGCCATTATTTTGAGGCTTTTGGGATAAATGACAGCACCAGAGCTTTTATTTTGAAGAAAAAATAATTGAGAATTTTGAAAAATCCTTCAGATGTTTTTGTAAAGCATTTAAAAATGATCACCTTTACAAAATTTTAGCTAATTCTGATGTTTAGTTTTCCCTGTGCACTCTGGAAAAAGATTAAAAAATTAAAGAACAAGGCGTTGCCAGTTGTACTTTTTTTTACCTAAAATCTAGGGAGAAACTATAGCCTTAAATGAAACAACCTGTATATTGTCAAATGTTTGAATCGCCCTTTCCTTCCTATTTTCAAAAATACCAAACACTTTACCTCTATTTATATTAGTTTGCAAGAAAAATACAAAAATCCTCAGCGTATGTGTTAGAAAGAGATTAAAGCTTAGATTAGTCTCTCTTTAGCACATTGGCCTTATGCTAAGGATTTTTGCATTTAAAAATTTAACAATATATGGGGTGTTTTATTTAAAATAACAAATTTAGTATCAAAATTTGACATTTGCAATTACATTTAGCTATTTTAGACGGGTAACTCTTAAAGTATGCAAAGTTATACAAGTTTTATTATTATAATAATAACGGCGCTAACTGGTGCTTCAAAATATAGCGAGATACCCTGTATCTGCTTTAAAACGCATTTACCTAAATAAGAGCAATAAATTTGGGTAGTTTTAGTTCTCTACTTTTTTCGGAACCTAATTAAGAAAATATAAATTTTGTCTTGAAATAGATAACCACATTAGTAAACTAATTTTGTTTAAAAATTAAAAACAAAAACGAATAAATTATCCCAAACGTCCAATAACCGCGATAAACTCTACTGTCAGATAGGGTAACGTTATCGTTGTCGGCGAAGTTATAGAGATGTAAATTGGGACGACTAAAAACTATCTATAGGCATAGTCTTGGATTGACACTGATGATAACTTCTCTCTTCTCTTCTTCTTTTTTGAACTTTTTTCCTGTATAGACACCTGTTTTTCTTAATTTCTTATATTAGGCATATTTTGATGTTAATAAAAAAGAAGGATAATAAGAGAATTATAGCAATAACATATCAAAATTGTTTTTAAATTTTATAATACATAGAAGGCTTTTAAAATATTAATTAGATGAGCTTGGTTGTTTTAAATACGTAAGAAACAGAGTCAAAGTATTTTAATTGAGGAGAGTTTTTGCGCCCCAAAAGTTCTTGACGTAAACGTAAGAAAAATACTTATTTTAATTTAATAACCATTGATGAAGTAAAAGCACTTAAGTGATTTTCTTGGATCAGCAACCAATTTTTTTTTTCATGTAAAAAATACAATAAAAAAATCACATATGATCTTTGCTTTAAATTTATGGCTCTCGAACGATACAAATTCTTCTTTACGTCATCGTCAGGGACTGGGCCAAAACTCTCGATTATTTTGAGTGTTAAAAGTTCGATCACTTAAGAAAGCTATCTTAAAGTAAAGAATAAATATGATTTAGCAAGTTAGTCAGTAAATAAGCTAACTAACTGAACCAACCAACCCTAGCGTAAGTACACGTTAGTGTGGTAGTTTTTATGCTGGTTGGTTATTCAAGGATTTTTCTTTATAATGATCGAACTCGACCTATTTTATATTTGTAATGTATAATTTTCTACGCAATGTTAAAAAAATTCATATAGACGAAAATATAAAAATTAATTATAAATAAATGTTCCTTTTTTTCTTAGTTTTATTGATGGCACCCTTACGAATTTTAAGCAAAGTATAACAGTCTCTGGATTATAGGTAAGTCTAGAAATAAATATCTATGTTATGGGTAAAAACGTATTTTATACGTATCCGTAAACTGGACGAAACAAAAAAGGAGTACAAGAAGGTTATGGTAGCCATGTGACTTTAATGTATTTCAATTTAACTGAAAATTTTACACGAAAATTTTCAAAAATTGATGTGGAAATTGCATCTGGAAATATCCCGGGGATAATTGTCATTTTTGATATTTATAGTTTCAAAACATCAAAACAGTCGACCTGTCAAAATTTTAAATCAGCATAAACTTAGTGTAGTAGGCTATTATAATTAGTTGCTATGGAGCTAAAACAAAATTGTTACAATAAATAAAGTACCTACTGTTTTGATTTGGTCTTCGTTTCCAGCCATTTTGAACTTTTTACACAAAAAACAGAAATTTCCCGTATCGGTAATGTTTTTTTAAATGATATCAACGAAATTGCGGAAAATAGTACTCCAGGCAATACTATAAAAAGCAGAAAATCGATTTGGCAACAGTTCTGCAATCAAAAAGAATACTCCTTGGCGGAGGAAAAGTGCACAACCAACCAACACCGTTCTAAAATAAAAAGCCTGTTAACTCCTACCTCCTCAGTGCCCTTTAGCCTAATGTGCCTGCCATTTTTATAACCAAATTGACAAGTAAAACATGGATTTTCTGTCAATCATAGGCTAAAGGATACTAAAACGAAAATGAGTTAACTGGCTTTTTAGTTGAGAACGGTGTTGAACCAACATACTAAACGACGAACTAAAGGACTGGGCCTTTAACATGAAGAAAGCCAATGGGGAAGACTACAAGGAGTCAGTAATAAAAGTTATGTGGAACAACACTGCTAAGCAAGTACAAGAGATCTATTTTACGAAATTTGGTACCAAGATTGATCCTGAGGAAACTGCAATCGCTTCCAGAAAAACGAAAAATGAGTGCAGCCGCTCTTACCAATAAAGAATACCAGGCCATTATATCATACTGGACGGAGGACACACCCGTTGGACTTCAAAGAAAATTCTACCATATAGCAGCGGTAGAGCTAGCGTGGAGAGGGGGAGAAGCTAGCAACCTCCTTTTCCACTTTCGCAAAGAAGTCCACAATGATGGAACCTTTACAGGTTAGTTGGTTTAACTTATTAAGTTTCTATTTTTAAATCAAACTGTTTTCTGGTTATTTTTTATGGAAATAAAACTTACATTGGGTTTTTGTTGTTTTAGGAAGAGTAAAGTACAATCCAATATTCTCAAAAACAGCCCAAGGAGGATCCCAGAAGTGCGCCGAGAGTAAATGGCTTGTGCAAAATAAAAAGTTTTGTCCGGTACGTTTATACGAAAGCCTCATAGACAAAAGACCTCCAAACGCAACTACTGATAGATTTCTTTTGACGCCCAATCCAATATTTTTGCTTACCAATATCTGGTACAAAACCGTCCCAATAGGAAGAAATACGATTTCTTCTTGCACTAGGGACTCTGCTGAACGTACAGGGCTTAACTCAGATTAAAAAAATTACAAATCAATCGAACAGGTCTACTACATTGAGCCAATTAGCAAAATCAGGAGGCCAAGAACAGCAGCTTATAAAAATAACAGGCCATGGAAACGTTAACTCAATAAAACCGTATCTTCAACTGGATGTAGATCACCATGTGTAATTAATTCAAGGTTTGAGAAAAAATACTACTTCGTTGTCAACTGAATCTGAAGGTTGCAACACTAGAATTTTTTCAAAATTTCATCAGCCCCAAACGACACCTATGACCAGCAAGTTTATAAATCAGAATCACAATACTCCTGCTTCCTGTTACTTATCAAAATTGTACATTTTATAGCAATTGTAGTTTTCAGAAGCAGGACTAAGTTTAAGCTTTATTTTACTATTAGCATTAGAAAAAATATTAATTGTTAAAAAAGTATGGTATTATTTAAATAAATAAATATATCAAATTCAACTGTTTAGCAACTACCTAAATAAACTTTTATCGACTCGGGAAATTTCCGGTCAAAACATAACACGTACATAAAATATTTCTTAATGGAAATGTTTCAAAATTTGGTCCTAAGCCAATTTTTTTTTTTAAAAAAGCATTCGTGCATTGCACCAAAGAAAAAATCCCTCACCCTGCGGGTTCGGGATTTTTTCAGGTGCAATGCACTCATGCTTTTGTTAAAAAATTGGTTTATTTCCGAAAATTTGTAGGTGGAAATTCCATGGATTTAGAATATTGAATCTGGAAATATCCGGGAGATAATCATTTAAAGTTGAAGGTCAAAGTGTATGATGGTGTTGAATGAGTTTTGATTGAGTTTTGAGGGTGACCAGTGCAAACATTGATGAGCCCACGCTGGTTTTCCGGGGCGAAACATCATTTAATTATTTCTCTTTTCGCTTTGGTCCTTTGAGTGTTCGCTGTGGGATGCCCATCCAATTTTGGATTTTCGTTTTTCCTTTTGATCTTTGCTTTTTTATACAGGGTTCCTAAGCAAATCCTTAGGGGGCCAAGCAGCCGTGTATAAGACGCAGACAAACGGAAAAGCACATTAGGCAGAAAAGGATGGGCATGGGGCGATGTTGTCACTACATCTTACACGTAGTAAATCCATTCCAGGTTGTTGTTTTCTAATGTTTTCCATTTTCATACCTTTAGGACTGGAATAAAAATTGTTTTTGCTCGACTTTAATACCAAACTGATTAAAGATATCGTAAAAAAAATATTTTTCGGCTTTTCATTTTGTAACTATTGTCCTTACGCACTGTTTACAGGCTGGGGACTGAGATACATGCAAATGCCTAACCTAAAGCGTTCATACACGGCCGGAGAAATCGACTGAGATATTTCCGTAGAAACTTTATCAAGCAAATAGGACGGGTTGGCGCCTTCGAACGTCCAACCCGAGTTTTGCACTTTGATTCGAAATCAAAAAGGAGGAACAGTCAGATGTGGGGCCGTGCACAAATTACGTAACAGTGATTTTACCAATTTTTGACCCCTCCCTATGTAATGTTTTGTAACGGTTTGGCACGCCACTCCCCTAATATTACCTAACGATTTCAAGAACACTACCCCCCCCCAAAAAAAAAAACTTTTCGCTTATTTTCATTCCAAATTTTCTTAGTTTCACACAAATGCAAACGCTGTCGAAAACCCCCCTCCCCCCTACGTAACGTTTTGTAACCCCCCTCCCCCCTATGACCATTACGTAATTTGTGCACGGCCCCTGTAGTCCCAGTGGAGGAAGGCGAGAAAATTGATATTTTTTTCTTAAAAATTATACTCTTTAGACCTATTTCTTTGCGTTCCCGAAATTATGTAATTTTTGAAAAAAAATTGTAAGCGGCGCCATTTTTATTTCGTGCTTTGTTTTTCTAACATTTTTGCGTTCGGCTACTTTAATTGAAAAATTTTTGCCTGCGGCGCCCTTTATCTTCTCACTCGAAACCAAGATCCCCCGTTTTAGGAAAACTGATCCCATCTCTGTTTCTAAATTTTTTCGAATAAAAGTAGAGTATGACCATGGGGGAAATAATTTTTTTCTAGGTATGACGAAAATTTCGAGAAAGTTGAAGAAAAAAATAAAAAAAGTGGCAGAGCTCAAGGTTTTCGTAAAACAAAACGTTTTTTGTAAAGAAACAGAGCAAAATAAATCTTTTCACACCTTTTTGGGTGTTACAAATACTGGCAGCCCCTTATTTTTCGCTTTTAGCCTCCCGCTAGTTTTGAAGAATTGTTTCGCTACATGTTTCGAGATCATGTCATAAAACAGCTCGAAAATATCAAATGTAGTGTAGGGCCAGCTTTATTTAAAATCAATAATATCGCAAGCAAAAAGCTCTGCAGGAAAAACAGCGCCGTTTATTGATTTCTTTGGCTGCTAGTGCTAGCTGCATGGTTTGGCCATTTCCGGATAGATGTCACTAGTAGAACAGAATAGAAAGAAATTTAATTAAAAGCGAAGATATTTCTTTCTAATGTTAACAACCTCAAGAGTTTATCGCTCAGTATCGTAAATAATGGACCCTGCCGCCTCCTTTAAGCAAGAAAAAGCTGTGGTTTGCACCTGAAAACATCTAAATTCATCTCATGGTGTGGCCGCCATCTAGCGGAATTTGCAGAAATCTTGTCAACGGTTATTATTGCAACTATGATTTATGCTCACAATGAAAGAGTGGCGACAATTTTTTCTCATGAAAGCAATCCGGAGATAATAACAAACTGGCACCATTGCTCAATATATCTGTTTCTTTTGTGCGCGCAGAACTTTCTATGCCATTTCTGTTTGATTTATTGAAATCCTATCCCTAAAGAAAATCTTAGGAACCCTGTATGTATGTACTTGCGGAACAATGGTTCTTTTTAAATTACTTTCTCATTTTCCTTTGCTTATTTCGTATTCCTTAATCTAACTTTGTACTTGTTACCCATAAAAATATATTCATAACTTTTTAAGGGAAAACCAAACTTTTTAAAGGCGTGGTAAAGGCATTCTTTAGATCCACTTTAAAGTTTTTCTGAAGTTATAATGTAATTTCTTTTTCTAAATCGTTTGTTTATACCATCGCAAAACCCTCTTGATAAATTCGTTAGCTGAGCGCTTTAGCTTGGAAAATTTAATTTTTAACAATTGGTAGGTATATGATTATTAAGAAAGTCATTAAAAATACTAATCCCATATTGACCTATTGTTCCGAGCGTCCATTTTTGTTCAATTAATACTCTAAAGAGGAGTTTTTCTGTTAGCCGCATGCATAGAAATAGAAGAAGTTTCTATTTCTATGGTCGCATGATCTTTATTAACACAAAAGGTCGCGTGGGTGACAACGATTAAACATTCAAAAAAGAAATACTGACTGTTTTTGATAAAAAAATGTTATGCAAAAAGAACTACAGATGGGTACAGCAAATTAAATAAAAATAAAAATAACTAAATAAATAAAAAGATAGTTTTACCAACAAAAAAACTATTGGATTTTTTAAAAAATCTATATATATATATATAAACCTAATCTATGTAGTATTTTACAATTAATCGAGTTAAAGATTTACTCCAAAGCTTTCCTCACTCAAGAAAATACATGCTTTTCCAGGAGATATCCAGATTTTTTCTGGGTGTACCCAGACTTTTCCGGGGTGTATCCAGACTTTTCCAGGTTGTATCCAGACTTTTTTAAAGTGCATCGAGACTCTTCCCGGGTGAATCCAAACTTTTTCGTGGTATTTCCAGGCTTTTTCAGGACGCGCTTTACAACGAAGTATCACAAGGTAAGAAAAAAAATCGTTGTTTTAGGGAAGTGTTTTGAGGGTAGCTTCAAAGGGTGTAATGAGCGAAAGCTCATAAACATTAAGGAAAGTGCGTTTCAACACAAGTAATCGTATTGTAAAATTTCGTAATGAATAGTTTTGTGGATTTTGAGTTACAGTGACTACAAAGTGAGCGACGGACAGGCCGACCGACAGACTGACCGACCGACAAACAGACAGAGTGATGGCGTCTAGAAACGTGCTTAAATTAATTAGGAATCACCAAATTCGTGTATGAATACTTTCTTTAGTGAAGGAAATAAATCTTAGTGAGGGAAGTAAAAACTGCAAATTACCAAAAATTTATGAATTTGCATCGATGCTCTTAGTCACAAAACCCTTTTTTTTAGTGTAGTAGAAACTAAGTACTACGATTTTGGAAAAACTATATTTTGGAAGGGAGCAATTAAATATTATCAATGCCAACGCCTAATTTTTTATATACATATTTTCTATAAATTTATAGTGAGTATTAAATTCTTTATGTATATATATAAGTGGAGAGCACCGTCGCGCCGTCGGTTTATTTGCGCGAATAGTCAAAATATTGCTGATTTTTAATCTATGTGCATTTACCAATAAATCTAAGACAAACACCGCCAAAAAATATAAAATGTAAAATTAAATCATTCCATGTGTTAAAATCATATAAAAGTGTATAGAAGATTTTTTTGTTGATAAGTGTAAAAAAAAATCTTTAAAAATTAAAAAGCTTACCAAAGGTATCTTTTAAATTTGTGTATTGTATGAATGTAAGTAATTGTTGTTTTCTCATTTGTTGTTTTTATTTTTAAATAGTAAAAATTTCTATATATCTGTAAGGACGTTACATCAGTATATTAATCTCAAAGTGTTTAATAGTTAAATTTCATATTAATCTTTTGTAATTTTTCTAATGTTATTTTTTTTGTAATTATTGACGGGATCAACACCCACAAAAGGGTATATGTACTGCAATTATTGTACTTTATCGAATGAACTAGAACTATTATTATAATATTTATTAACTAAATAATAATTCTCCAATTTCTCCAAATCTAAATTACTTGACTAACGATTTTATCGGACCGCAGAATCCGGCCCTGCAGGCTTTCGAAGGAAACACAGAAATGAGAGAGTAATAGAATGACACCATGAGTGCCTCCATTTTTATGGTCGCTTTCCCTGAAATTCTCCTTCGATCGCCATAAAATAAACCAACCAACCTTTATCTGTGGTTCTGTTGCTGATTTCACTCGTGTCAATTTTGGCTTGTTTTAGTTTTGGCTCGAAATGGTCTAGTATTTTTGTTGGTTATTTTGCGTTTTTTTTGCCTTTTATCGGTTTCTTTTTAAACTGTTTTAACTTTGTTTTTAGTTAAACACGTAGTTATTTTATATTATAGACTTTTGCGTTCGTGTTGCGTCTTTGGAGCCTCATTTTTGACAACTCGACATTCTTAGCGTGTGCACTGAATATCTCTAAGAAGGAAAAAGATGTGCTAAGGAGTTTGTAAATTAGCACTAAAATATTTTAAGCACATGCTAAGAATAGATTATACTCGTCGTTGTTCTGATACAGACATTCTTATCAGATGCTTAACATGTGCCCTACCACACATTTAAAGTTAAATGCGAAGTAAATGGTTAGCATGTGCCATGGATATCTTCCAACTTTTTCTTGTCCTTAGCATGTACGTAGAACTTCCTTAAAAAAATAGGATACGCTAAGGCTATTTTAAATACTTTTCATGTTATACCAAGTGTGTGTGTCTTCAAAATAGACATCCCTGAAATGTCCAAAAATGACATTCCAAGAATATTCAGAAAGATCGTACCTGGAATGTTTAATGAGGAAATTCTTAGAATTCACAAATAAATACATCTGGGAATAACCCTAAAAATGAATTTCGGAATTATTGAGCTCACAGTTTAAATAATTTTATCTAATAATTACTCTAATTGTGGACAGAGTCATTAAACTATAGGATCCCGGGATGTTCCGAAGAAGACGTCTTAAAAGGACGTTCTCAAAATATCCAAATGAGGACATTTTTATGTAAGATGTTCTGAGAATGTTCTTATCGGAAAGTTCTTAAAATATTCCATTGATGCGATGAGACGTTTAAAAATTTAGATCTAATGTAATCTAATTGTATTCTAATGTCATGTGCTATTAGAGATGTTGATGTTCTTTTATAGAATAATAAGCATCAAATATAAGGAATAATGTTCTTTTTTATGTACTTAGTAGTATGTGCTAAGGATGCACTCACACACTCACACTACAAAGCCGGAATTTTATATCATTTGTACTAGCATTTCCACATGCAAATGTTTATCATATAATTTGCATATCCAAAAGTTATATTAAAAATATTCTTCCTTAATGGTTTATTCTTGGCATGTCCTATTTACTTCATTATAAGTACATCCTATGTGGGTAAGACGTCTGTGATCGCAGGAGAAAATTTCGTTTTCAATGTAAGTTGTGTTATTTGTCGGTTTGAAACGACATGACGTAGCTACCATAAAAATGGAGGTCCATCAAATGTCAACGGTCATGCAGGTAAGATGCCTCATCTATTCCTATCTTCTATGTCTAAGGACGGAAACCCAAGGAAACACTCTCGGGCGTATATTATTTCCTAGTCGAATTAGCGGCGGTTGAAAGCTGCTTCCAATACAGTCAAAAGACTTAGCCAGTATTTAATTGGTTCCAGGACTGGTCGACTGCACTTAATCGGCTTTTCAATTATGGCTAATAGTAGTTTCATGTGGTTTTAGAGAGAGAAAATTCCGATTGCTTTAAATTTTCTAAGGAAAATCGGCATTGTTTGCAAAAAGACTGGTAATAGAAGATTAAAATGTTTTTGTTATACCGGTGGTCAAATTTTGACTAACTTTTAAACTATACAGGGTGGATTCTTTAAATGGAACGGTACTTCTAGCGGCTTTAGGGATGAGGTTCGTAAAAGCGAATCTTTAATGATTTTTATTTATACCTTCATCAAAAACATGATTTTAGTAACTCTCTGCAGATAACTAAAGCATGGCTTTTTTGGTTACCGATGCAAAAAAAACTTTCTTTTTATCACCGATGCAAAACAAGATTTCTGTCCGTTTTTTACCCAAAATTAAAGAGAAATAGTGGAAAATAGTTATATTGAATAAATCTAATTATTCTTGCCTAAAGATTAAGCCATTTCCGCCAGTTTTCACCAAGTATTTACGAAAAAATCATTTAAAAACGTCGTCAAAATATCAAACTGTCAAAGATTAAAATGTCGCAACAATGAACGTCCACGAGTAAAAAGGCACATCGCTATGGAAACCATTGTTATTTCATTTGCCAGCCGTCTTGATTTATAGTGTAAAAATGGTGTGTTGCGAGAAGTGCTTTTCGTTTGAGATTTTAAAATAAACATAGTGACTGAGGAAATTATGTTAAGAAATGAGTCAAAAACTTAAAAAATATCTCTTACCAACCAACCTATTTATTTTTTTTTTACTTTTAACTCCCGTTGAACTAAAAAATTTAACATTCCTACTAACCAAACATTTAACAGAAATAAAATTTCAATTTTATGAAGGAAATTTTAATTTCGTAAGTCAAACAGTTTTTGTAACTATTTATAATTTAAAATACCCTTTAAGAACCGCAACTTTGATTTTTAATTTTCTGCCCTTAAGACAAGGGAACCCCACTATATAGCACAACCACAATATGGCAACGTTTATTTGAAAAATGAACATTTAGGTTATTTTATCTTCAGAAATAAGGATACTTTATTCACAAAGTTTCCAGCTACTAGCACGTTAATTAAACTGATAATCTGGGTTTTATTTTTTTTTATTGTTGAAATAAAAGTGTAGACAAACCCCAGTGAATTTGAAATAAGAAATTCTCTTAAAAATTGAAGTTTTACATCTAATAAAATTAAAATTCAGTGTTTCAGATACCTTAAACAGTGGTTGCCATATTGTGCAAAATAGAAATTTTCATTTTATGGAAATCATAGCCAAATGAAGAATACTAGATAAATGAGATTTTGCATACAAGCCTCAAATTTCACTTCCAAATGCGCTACAGAAAGCTTTTTGCCCTTTGCCCTAAGAGTGAATTTGAATCCTAAAAATAGTTCGTTTAGTTAAACAGATAAACCGCACATCAAAAATTAACAAAATTTTGCACAGCGGGGACCATTGGCGTGGTTTTTCAAAAAATATATCTATTTTGTTTTTATTTAGTTTTTTAATATAATCGATAATTTTTACCATGAATTACACATTTTTAGGATACGTAAAATTATGTAAAAAACTTACATTTATTTACGGTGCCACAGTGGAAGATGGCTTCCACATGTATGTAAGTTAAACCAAAGATTTTTTTTTTTAATTCCGAGTTGTCTTGAATATTAAGGCGTGGAAATATTTTTTTTCAGTCATGTCGAACGAAGATCCTGGGTGGGGAAAAGGGTAAAATAAGACTGGCCCATTTTGTTTTTTCAGTTTAATGGCAGGTTTACCAACCTCATAATAGAGAAATTTTGGAACACTTATTTGACACTTCGTAGTGGTTGTGGTTTGTGGTTATTACTGCGCCTGCGCAATAGCTAAGCGTCATGTCGTTGTGGGAATTAACCATTACCAATATATAGCGTTAGCTACGAATCCATTTCGTTGTGGTCGTGGTTATTTTTTTGGTTAATTTTAGAGAATTTTGGCGCAATTAATTTTAAAAGTAATAAAACATTACCAGATTCCAACATATAAACCACTTATTTTGTACAATAAAGTTGAATTTTGTGTTTTTTCTCATCTCTAAATTTGTTTAGAAGTGACAATTTTTAATGTGTTTCAAAGACTCCGGTAAAATCGGCGCGTGGTAGTCGTACTGATTGTTAAACACTACCGTAACGACTGTAAAAGTTGTGAAAATTTTAAGCGTTCCAAAATTTCTCTGATTATTATGCTTTAGCATAAATTTAGTGCTAATTCTGTATGTCTGTCTTTCTTCTTCTATATCAAAATAAAGAGACAGACATACAGAATTACCATCAAATTTCCTCCCTTTTGAACTAGTAACAATTTACACTTGGTAACTAACAAAACTATTTTAGAGAATAAACATTACCCGGCATTACCCTGTAACACTGTATTATGTGTGTTAAATATCAAGGCGTGGAAATATTCTGAGGTAAAGGGTAAAATAAGACAGGGCAACAACACCACCAGCCCTTAAAATGGCATGATTAATGACCCAAGAAGCAAAGACCTGATTGTAAAAGGCCTAAGCAGCTTAGCGATGATGCGTAGGTCCTAAACTCTATTTTTAAATCCTGATGCGAATGCGAAAAAAGAGCTAGGGGTGTTATATAGGTTTGTTTGTATGGTGTCTCTGCGCATGTAGTTAGAACCAGTGTACCGATTTGGATCCTTCAGTGTAGCTATTTTTGAAATCAGGGAGAAAAATTCATAGGTTAAGGAGCTACAATAGATACGACAGTTACGTGTTAAACGGTTCGGAACTATTTGGAGTTTGGCGAGTCTGCGCAGATATGCACGCGACCAATAACCATACTTTTATATTGATTTTTCTTTTTTAATTTGTAATACGACCACTAGATGACTCACGGTTAAATTCGCGATAACCGTACTATCGATTTTTTGTTAGTTTGTAATATGACCACTAGATGGTGCTCATTTAAATTTTCGCTTTTTTTTAAGGACCCTGCACAAATTACATTGAAAATGGCTGTCGGCTAAATGTAATAATTTTTTTTATATTTTGTAGTACTCGATCAACAAAGAACAAAAATAAAAAAAAACGAGATAGGGAGCAGGATTACTTTCTGAGATATATAGCTTTAAAGTTGACGTGTTTTTAGGCTATATTTTTGGACATGGTACAAGTTTTTTTTTCACAACTTTGTTGATTACCGCCGGTTGGTTGGTGGTACCAAATGACCCATATAAGAACATTTTTACTTGGATGGAAAGGGTGTTTCATTCAGGACAAATACAGAAACGAATTATTTTATTTTGGCGGTAATCAACAAAGTTGTGAAAAAAAATTAGAATATGTCCAAAGATATAGCCTTAAAACACGTCAACTTTGAAGCCCCATATCTCAGAAAGCTGCTCCGTGTCTCGGTTTTTTATTTTTGTGCTTTGTTTATTGAGTACTACAACATATAAAAAAATTATGACATTTAGCCAATAGCCATTTCCAATGTAATTTGTGTAGGGTTCTTTCTTTGCAAGCAATTTGTGTTTAGTTTTTAGACTAGACACAAAACAAAATTTTTACTTGTTAAGTTAAAACAAAAAAGCATATTTTTAAGAAATAAATACAAATTACCCATAATAATGCACTTGTATTACAAAACCTCTGGTTGTTTTTTTATAAAAGATTATGGCATATTTCGAAACATGTTAGTTTATATTTTTCACAATAAAGAAAATATTACAATATGATCTTGTCTGTGCGTTTTTAAATATTAAATAATTTTCTTTAAAATGTTTATATCTTGTTTTTAGTACATAAAAAACAATAAATGCCACTCTTTTGTATTCCAAACTAAATTTGTGAAACAGAAAAAAATAATTTTAATCCCAAAAAAATTTTACTGTATATGTGGGGCAATTTATGGTAAACCCACATATTAGAAAAAGTCTTGGTGTAAATAATATTAATACCCCTGGTTTGGAATACACAATTGTCGCATTTTCTAACTTATTATTGATATCCACAAAAATTAGCCATACTAAACTTGATGAAATAAGGAAAGGGTGTTTTAACACTATATATAAATAGTTAAATGTAGTCCAAATGCAAGTGTGGGACATCACTCTCTAAGACCTCTGCGTCCAGTCTGCAAAATGTCCTCTGGAGCAAAATATTTATCACACACGTAAAATCTGTTCATCAGCACTTAGTTTATTCGTGTTTAACGGCTTCACTATACTTCTGAAAAATTACAGGATTGCCTTTGGGGAAACGATGTCTCCCCGTTTTTTTATTGGGATCATGGCACGGTCTCCGCAGCTTTGAATACAACACACTCTAACTCTTTGTTTCTCAGCCATTGTAATCGACGGATAAAATCACAATTTTTTGAACAGGAATAATCACAAAATCACTTTCTATAAACCTTGGCAAACCTCAGTTTTCAAAATGGAACTCATAAGTTATGAGTCATAATCGACATTCTGTCACTTTTGTCATAATGTGCCCTCTGACGGACAATCGTAGAAGAGGTAAGAGGAGGAGCTGCAGATTTCTAGAAAGAATATTGCCAACCTAAATATTATTATGTTGGCAGTTCCTTTGCACGCGGAAACATAACCGCACTTTTCGCGAAAAATAATTATTGGCGGGAAGAGTGAAGTGACGGATCTATAGTTCCTTAATCTATGGAAAAATTATTTCCCTGAAACGCGCGAGAAAGGCGCACGCACACATTTGGTGTGCTTCAGCATGCTTTGCCTTGTTGCTGTGGTTCGTGATGCATTCGCTCGTTTAGCGATTTTATAAGGGCTTTTATTTATTAAAGTAACACTCGTGGCATCTCGGACAAAGCGTTTTTGTTTCTCACGTCATTACGACAACGCCTCCAATGTCTAATGGAGAATCCAGACCTGTTTCATCCTTATTAAGAATCATCAGGGAGTCATAGGATTGTACCTGGCAGTTGAATCTACACAGGCACCATGCACACCTCTCGAATTTAAAACAAAAAGTTTGTAATCCGCGGAGACGTAGTACCTGTGTGCGCCACCTGTCGAATAAACTGAGAAACAAAAACATTAAAATTGAAAAGTGCAGAAGACTGTAAATACAGAATCCTGTACCTTTCAGCAGGTTTTAAAGAAGAAACCTGTAAAAGTATCAGGTCACTGTAACTTGACTCTTAAAAAGAGGTAATGTTCCCAGCAGCACCGCCCCCAATTGGAGCTTCTTACTACGTGGCCCTAATTTTAATTTTAATTAATTAATAAAAATTAAAGTAACACTCGTGGTATATCGGGCAAAGCGTTTTTGTTTCTCACTTAATTACGACCAGAAACAACTTAATAACTTACGATTACTTTCTCTATGATTACGACCAGGCCTCCAATGTCTAATGGAGAATCCAGATACCTAACAGTGTTGCCAGGAGGTTGGAAAAAAACTATCATTTGCAATCTGAAAAATTATCAAGTTTAGGGAAAAATTATCATAGTTTTTGTTTTTTCATGACATTCGCTTAAAATGTATTGTTATTTTTGAGTGACCAAAAAAAAAGGACTATTAATTTCTTAGATTACTGTGTATTACTATGTATTGTTATTTTTGGGTGACCAAAAAAAAAGGACTATTAATTTCTTAGATTACTTAGTATTACTATGTATTATTATTTTTGAGTGACAAAAAAAAGAAGGACTATTAATTTCTTAGATTACTTAGGTATTATTATTATTGTACAGTTTTTTATATCTCAATTCTATATTCACTGTTTGCGTTAATTATAAGAATAAATGGCGTTTTATGAGAGGATTTGTTAAATTATCATAGATTTGGGGGTTGATAATAGGTCATCATTAATTATCATGTTTGTGGCAACCTTGATACCTACAGACCTGTTTCATTCCTATTAAGAATCATCAGGGAGTCATAGGATTGTACCTGGCAGTTGAATCTACACAGGCACCATGCACACCTCTTGAATTTAAAACAAAAAGTTTGTAATCCGCGGAGACGTAGTACCTGTGTGCGCCACCTGTCGAATAAACTGAGAAACAAAAACATTAAAATTGAAAAGTGCAGAAGACCGTAAATACAGAATCTTGTACCTTTCAGCAGGTTATAAAGAAGAAACCTGTAAAAGTATAAGGTCACGCGGGGTTTAAATAGTAAACACTCTGTTATTATATTATATGTCAGTCTAATTAAAACTCACCCTTGTTAATTAATTTTTCCAATTAATACTTGATGTCACACAACGAACTTAAGTGCAAGTTTTCCTTACATTTCTGTCACTGTCGAAATGTCAGTTTAAAAATGTTAGCGCTGCGTTCAATCACAAACAGCGACTTCGGATCTTTTACCTCTGCTTGCACCTTAGCTTGCACCAACCTCTACTGATGAAAGCTACAGCTTTAAAATGAGTGAGCTTTGAGTAAGGAAAGTTTTTTGTCTGAGCTTTTAGATAACCTCAATTTTTTACTTTCAGTCTGTAAATAATTTAATATAGTTGTTTTGGGTTTTTTGTTTGGTATATTTTTCGTTCATAATCAGTGACCTTCACTTATGTTTGTTTTGCCTCGTAGTGCCCTCATAAATATATTTTTTGTGCTAAAAACGGGTTCAAAATATGGCGTTTTTCTGGACAAAATGGGAGCTGTTTTATTGGGTAATGAACAACAAATAAGGTCAATTAATCCTTGTAAAAACGGTTAATTAGGGAAATTATAAACGAATTTATTACAAAATGCCACAAACAAATTTGGTGGTCTAAAAAATCACCAACTTTATAATCTCAAACACAAATAACGAAGCTAATGTGTGCCAAATTTTTGGCGTATTCATCATTTGCCATTTTGAAACCTGTCAAAAAAATTAGTTTTAGGGCATTTTCTTCCAAAATATGGTGTATTTTGAGAAAAAAGCAGTTTTTCAGTGGTATTTTGGTATAACAATACAATATAATCAATTTATGTCTTTTTTGTATGGGTAAGTGTTTTTTGAAAATTGATATTTAGACCTGTGTGGGGTACTATTTTAGATCTTAGTAAATCTCACTATTTCTGCTGTATTATTTTAACAATTTTTATAATAAACATTTTCACGGTAGAGTACTTGAAAAATAATTTTAGCTCTTTGAGTATGGAGCAAAAAATTGAATTAAAAAATGTCGGTAGACCTAACCCCGAAATTGACTTGGCGCAAACCACTAAGGCTAAATCTAGAGACAGTGGCCTATTAATTCATATAACTATTGGTCCAAGGATCGCAAAATGTGTAATAATAATAACTTTGAAAAACACTGGATTAGGAGAGTTATTATCGCTACGACTTTTTTTCGGGGGGGCGGTTTCGATACGAAAAAGAAGCATGGCTTTTATGACATACAAACTAAACTTAGTAACTACAAGTGCGGATTTGACCTCAAATCTAAGGGGGGGGGGATTTTAAGTTGTTTATTTCATAATTTTTTTTTATTTTAAAAAATCTTTAAATGCGCCGAAAATTTTTGAGAAAGTTACATTAAAAATACAATTTTTGAGTTAAATTAACCTAAAATCGTGAGTATCAACGGTATCATAGCGCCGCAGGTGAACTTTTTTGCATTTGTTTGATTTAAAATTAAACTAAAATTGTAAATATATCAATGGTTTCACATCGCAGCAGGCGAAAATTTTTTAAGAAAATGTAATGTAAAAATATAAATATCAAAGGTGTTATAGCGCCGCAATTTATGCCCTACTTTGGAAAAATATCGCAACACTTTGTCACTTCTAAACAATATTGTTTCCAAATACTGAGTTCTCCCAATAAAAGTTCAAGAATTTGTGTTTTGAATTAATCATATCGTATTTAGAAACGACTGCACTGAAACCATCAGCACTTTGGAAATCTCCCTCGTATCATGGCGGAAGCCGCCGCACATTCCACGTATTCCCGAGGGTTCCGAGTTACTAAGAATATTTCACCCCTTAACATATGAAACCAACAATGCTGACCGCGAGCATGGTGGGTTGCAGCTATAATAAGAAATAAATCCCATTTACTAGCCAATATCTATCTTCACTTTTCAATGTATCAAAAGGAGACAGCCCAACGCGTAACCTCCCAATTTTGAACTCCCGCGTTTCTCTCCTGCGAACGCCATCGCTGTACCAAATTTGCGTTTCTATTTAGGGTAGTGAACCCCTGGCTAAATTGCATTTTAAAGGGTGTAAACCTTTGAGTGTCGACGGCCTGGTCATTTTTTCCCTTGTCTAGGTAAGGTTAAATACAAAACTTATCTTAAGGCTGTGAATTGTAAATTTATAAGTTATAGGTTATGTTATAACTGTGCCTTCCTGGCAACTCTCCGCCACCTCCTAGAGGTCTAAAATAGGTTTTTTTTTCAAAAAAAATTTTTTCCCTTGTCTAGATCGCCAATTTTGTACCTGCATTAAGACTGAATAAACGTAATCAAACTCCCTTGTCTGTGTGATTGCTGTAAACCCACCGATCCACCCTGAGACCAAAGCGTTTCTGTACACGACTTTAGGTTAATTTTGCCTTGATTTTCAGGTCAAAAATACTTTTTTATGTCCGAATTGATTTTCTCTAAAACTTGTTTATAAATTAAATAGAAACTCTATGATACTGTTCTGTATTTCCAATATCGTGGTTTTCAAACGTTTCTGTATTATTGGTGTGACGAATTGAAGGTCAAACTGTCCTAAAATACTATGGAGGAATTATAGAATATGTCTTTAAAGCAGAGTTGGCCGCCCAGTGGATAACCGAAAAAATCCACTGTGTTTTTTTTGTAAAATCCACTTAAAAAAAACACGTAGGGCTTTTTTAAAACTGGATTTGTTCATTATTAATAAAATAAATAAACGTAAAAAAAGGTATATTATTACCAGTCGTTTGAATCTGATCGTAAGATTCGATAAACTGACCAGTTCCAAATTTTTTTCTAATCCCAAACAATTTCTTATTTTATTATATTCCAAATAAAACCATGTCTTTCAATGGATGCTGCACTAGCTGGACAACAATGCAAATTATAGAAAAAAACGATTCTGGTTCAGTATTTGCAGACTCTACTTTTATTACTGGATTTTAAAACCTCAGTGCATTCTGAAGCACTCTTTCTAGCGTTACTCTTAGGCATTTTCCTTTTAAAAAATGGTTTGGAGTTAATAACCTCGAAAAAACGAAAACTTGAATCGTATACTATCATGTCATAATAGTAAGCAGGTACTTGCAGTGTAGTAAATACACAAACTCCAACAATAATTTTCTTAAGGTTTGTTTATATTAAGTATATAAAAAAGCGCTGGTCAAACTAAACCAAAACTGCTTTGATTTATTAACAAACAAACAAACTGTCGATTTCTGTATTCCACCTATTCTTATGTCGTGTTTTATAGTTGATAAACGATTGTGAGAATATGTCCCAATTTTAAAGAAGAACTACAATCTGTGTATAATTTAAAAAGAAAACCATAAAAAACCCAATAAAACCCATTTGTAAAACCCAAAAAAGCCCAGTAGGTTGGGTTTTATATAAAAAATCCGGGTTTTTTCCAACCCTGCTTTAAAGGAACATTCTACAATTTCTCGTTTTTTCTCCAGACTTCAAGGTTATCACCAGCATCTTTGTTTTCTACTGTTTTTTGGAGCAAAGGGGGGGGGGAGATCGCCCCCCGCCACTACTCATAGTTATATGGGGTAGCACTGCTACTTCCGCCTGGAATACTGATGTTGTCTTGATGTTTAGAGGCTGTTTATTTCATGCGCTGTTTTCTGGATGTTAATCTTTGTACCTAACAAGCTTTTATAAAAACGTGTTTATAAAGTTATCAGAGGTTGTCGGAGTTCAGAATATAACTGGAGGTGGATGTCGATCAGCGTTTTTTTCAAGATAAGCTTTTTTAGAAATATGCATTAAATGATAAATAATAATTGATAGATTCTTTATCTAATTAATTTTAATAACAGGGACTTACTGGAACACGGCCTGCCACTATTACTGCCGACCTTACACGAATCTTGAATAATCAATCTTGAGCAGTCCCAGCAAACACAAATCGTCGGCATTGAATCGGGCCAATGTCGACAACGTCGGCAGTGTGTCGGCATCGGCGACTACACCCTGGCCCAATGTTGGTCAGATTGCGATTTTCAGTTTTCGGTCAATAATCGGCAACTGACGGAGGTTCACATTACTACTGTCGACTTTATGCCGACACCACTTTAGGACCGACGATGGTCCGATTTGAACTTTGTTTAATCGGTCATAAATCGGCAACTGACGATGGCCCGATTTACTATAGTCGACTTTATGCCGAAGCCTACTTTATTTGCTTTAGGACCGACGATGGTCCGATTGGAACTTTGTTTAATCGGACGAGAATCGGCAACTGAGAATGGCCCGATTTACTATACTCGACATTATGCCAACGCAAACCTTATCTGCGTTAGGGCCGATGATGGTCCGATAGGAACTTTCTTTAATCGGTCGAGAATCGGCAACTGACGATGGCCTGATTTACTATAGTCGACTTTATGCAGACGCCTACTTTATCTGGTTTAGGGCCGACGCCGGTCCGATTGGAACTTTGTTTGATTTTTAAACTGCTTAATAGGTTCTTCCTAGTATGTAGAGATGGTGCTAATGTCACTATGTTCCCTGTATAGTGGAAGATAATATTATATATATAATGAGTAAAGATATTTCAAAACTAGAATGCGGACTTGACAAGATGGTGGTACTTCTATACAAGAACCAGCTCTTCTGCCACTTAAACCAGCCCGACTGGTTAAGCACCCGCATTATGGAAACTTTGTAGTTTGCCAATGTCGGGCCGCCTTAAGCTACCACCGACGGACCTCCGTCAATCGCCGACGTTGGACCGCGTTAGGAAACCAATGTCGGACTTGAATAGTTTACCGATATCGGGCCGAGACCAGCTTGCCTACGTTAGACCGACCAAATTAAGCAGTTATGGGCGGATGGTCGGTACCATGTGCTTAAACCATATCGGACTTTAATCGTACGGTGACAGTATGCCGATGTCAGTAAAAAGTAAATTTGACCATTGGTCCGACGACGGGCCACAGTCTAACGCTGCATCGGCAAACATAAATTGGGCCTACATCGCAAAGCGGACAAAAAATACTGCTGGTCCGATGTCGTAAATCGACGTCGTGCCGATGACGACAAATTCGGAAATCGACATCGGACTGACGAAGGCCCGAGGGAACCGTGTTTGCCGGGGTGCATCACAAATCTATCCGGGAGTGATCTAAGGGCCATTCTGAATCCGACTAAGTGTACTCGATACATACGATCGTAAATCGATTACGCTCTAACTACATAACCCAACCCAAGCAACAATTTTCTTACCAATGATCACATACTACACCTAAATAGACGTTAATTTGGGTGTATAAATTAGTTGTCTTCCGACGGTCTTACATATTGCGTAAAAATTCCGTTGCTTTAACGTTAGATAATACTGCAGTAACATTGTTATCATCTACCCAACGTTTAGCCGACCTGTCACGCGTGTAGACCTTTTTAAGAGACTCTAGTTATGGCGACATATCAACGTCTAAACAACTTTCACACTACGTGAACTTACGACGTTTTGCGACCGGAGTTTTGACGAACTACGCTAAGTACCCTTTTCTTGTGAAGAAGAAAAGGTTCCAAACGAGCTTATTGTCTGACAGTAATGTCTGAACCACAGCCTCACTCCTTGCCGCTCACTAAAAATACTTTTTTTATACCCTCATCAAAAACATGTTATTAGTAACTGTCTGCAGATAACTAAAGCATGGCTTTTTTGGTTACCGATGCAAAAAAACTATTTTTTTTATCACGGGTGCACGTTTTTTACCGAAAATTAAAGAGAATAGTAATATTGAAAAAATCTAATTATTCTTGCCTAAAAATTAAGCCATTTCCGCCAGTTTTCACCAAGTATTTACGGAAAAATCATTTAAAAAGATCGTTAAAATACCAAACTGTCAAAGATTAAAATGTCGCAACAGTGAACGTCACCGAATAAAAAGGCACATCGCCATGGAAACCACCATTGTTATTTCATTTACCAGCCGCCTTTATTTATAGTGTAAAAAGGGTGTGTTGCGAGAAGTGCTCTTCCTTCAAGATTTTTAAAAATACTTCCCTGTTTTTCTTGGATTTTTTGATAAAGGTAATAAAGAAATAGTGTTAACAACTCGCGGCTAAACTTACTTTTTTTTTACTCGCGTTCAACGGTTGTAAAAAAGCACTATTTTAGCCACTAGTTGTGAAAACTACTATTTTTTTATACCTTCATCAAAAACATATTATTTGGTTACCGACCGGAAAATAGTAATATTGAAAAAATCTAATTATTCTTGCGTAAAACTTAAGCCATTTCCGCTAGTTTTCACCAAGTATTTACGGAAAAATCATTTAAAAACATCGTCAAAATATCAAACTGTTAAAGATTAAAATGTCGCAACCATGAACGTCACCGACCAAAAAGGCACATCGCTATAAAAAACCATTGTTATTTGATTTACCAGCCGCCTTGATTTATATTGTAAAGATGGTGTGTTGCGAGAAATGCTCTTCGTTCGAGATTTTAAAAAATATTTTCCTGTTTTTCTTGGATGTTTTGATAAAGGTATTAAAAAAATAGTGTTCGCAACTCGCGGCCAAACTGTGCTTTGTTTTACTCGCGTTTTTAAATACCTCGCTGCGCTCGTTATTTAAACCAACACTTGTAGAAAAAACCACTATTTTAGCCACTAGGCTAAAATAAAAATAAAAACTGAAGCAAACAATATACGTACTATTGTATATTTTCTTGATGAAAAAACTTAGCGCTGGACCGCAGATATTGGACTCTGATATCTGTATTCGAGCGCAAGTTTTTGTTCTTTTCAGTGGCGGCCCCAGCCATTTGAAAAGGGGTGGGGGCGGTTTCGATACGAAAAAAAATAGAATAAAAGCATAGCTTTTATGAGGAACATATCAATGTATGCAACAAAACTTAGTAACTACAAGCGAGGATTTTGTCTCCAATCTAGGGGGGGGGGGGGGAAACTCAGATTTGAAGTTATTTTAAAAAATGTTTAAAAAAATTTTTGAGAAAATTACATTAAAACTATAATTTTTGAGTCGAAATAAACTAAAATCAACGGTATTGTAGCGCCGCAGGCGAAAATTTTTAACGATTCAATCAGCAGTCCTGTCATCGCACCCTTCAAAAAAGCGGACATCGTTCGAAACATCGCATAAACAAGCCAAAAATGTAGCGTATTTTGACTTTGTTTCGAACGCGTTACGTATACCGATACGGATGCGTTGAAATATTTACTTTAAGTGTCTAGTGTTTTTAAGTACTTATGTTTTCAATCTTCTGAGGCATGAGAAGCTTCTTTCTGACGAGGCATTACTTACTGGCCAACATCCATCCGGAAAAATATTGCCACACTTGTTCATTGCCTCGAAAACGTTATCAGGTATGTTTTGATTTAAGCTTTTGCCTACTTCTGACCAATATTGTTTCCAAATACTAACTTCTCCCATTCGAGATTTTGTGTTTTGGATTAATAAAACAGTTTATAGTATTTAGAAACGACTTAGTTAATTTTGGCTTGATTTTGGCTTCATGTTAAACTTGGTATGAATATGTTCAGGTCAAAAATACTTTTTTATGTCCGAATTGATTTTGTCTAAAACTTGTTTATAAATAGAAACTCTATAATACTGTTCTGTATTTTCAATGGTTGTCGCGGTAAGTTTATCATGCGTTTGTATATTCTTGGTCTGTCAAACTGTCTCAAAATATTGTGAAGGGATTCTAGAATGTATTTAAAGGAACGTTCTGCAATTTCTCGTTTTTTCTTCTTCGGGGTATTACCACCAGCATCTTTGTTGTTGTTGTCTACTTTTTTCTGGAGCCAAGGGGAGGGGCAATCGCCCCTCCCTTCCTGGGACCGCCACTGTTCTTTTACATATTAAAAGAAGACCGAATATTACGCTATATTTTACGCCTACGCGTACATCCTATTTGACCAACTTAAACTGTCTAATAACTCTCCCAATCAAGTTAGCCAGGAAAAAATTCACAGCCAAAAAGTCTTCTGGTTTTCGTTTTTGGCCTTGCCCAGGGCAAAGTTATTGTATATTTTTCGACTGAAGTACGGTAATCACCCACCGGTTAAAAGTTGATTTGATTTCGAATTTCAAGTAGTTGTTGTGTATTTTGCAGTTATCTTCCCCAATGATTTCCTGATCTCGAATAATTTTTTTAAGATTTACCCTTTCGCTGCCAAGTGGTTATCGTAAATATGAAGCGAGAGTCGAAATAGCAAGCGAAACAGCTAGTAACTGCTGTATTTTTTTGAACACTTCGATGCTTTATTTTAAAGCTGCCAAAATAAATAACAATAGGTAAGTTGTTTAAAGTTTTATTTACATGATGCTATTATAAAACTAACGAATTATTTTTGTAAATTGCGATTTTCCTTCCTCTATAAATATTATGTTGGGAATTTGGAACCTTTGGTTGCACTAAAACAAAATTATGATTGTTTTCCACAAACCAAAACTACACTTTTTTGCACTCGACGCGCGTTTCGCTAACAATTAGAAAGAAGTGGCCTTATAGCACCTATTGAAGGCGCCTTACTTTTTTGACAACTGTTTTTAAGTAGGACCTTAAAGACGACTGATGACCGTAACAGAAATAGGCTCAAACCATCGACCCATATTTGCATTACCTGTTAAGTCACGATTACTTATAACTCAAAAATAAGGGCCTAGGACGGTATATAATTTCTTTAAATATTGCATGTACAAAATATATTTTTTTGCTTGGCTGGTTTTAGCTATCAAATATTTTTCACGAACGACACCAATTTTTGGATTAATTGCTCCCACACTCTGCCGCACGATATGGCACACGCCTCGTTCTCGAGATTTTTAGATCTCGTCTGTCTCTCTCTCCTCTGCTTTACAAAATCGATACAAGAGCGAAACGGGAGGAACAGGAGAGTTATAGGCCAGTTCCAGGATTTGCTTTTTACAAAAGTCTTGTCACACCACTTCTTATTGTTGTAAAATGTGACATTAATTAAACTATGTATGAGTGTGATTTTTTGTTGTTGTATTTTAATTTAAAAAATATTATTTATGCAAAACATTGACGAGTTCATATAAATGGGCTATACACTGCCCAAGTGTGGCAAAATGTGTAACAATAATAACTTTTTAAAACAAAGAAAATAATGTAAAAAACTCGCGTCCAGAATAGTTGTTGGCTCTGCGTGTTCTTCAGGCTAACATGTTTGAATAGAGAATGCACTTGATAACTGCCAAGAGGGTCTGACCATAAACGGCATAAAAATCAACAACCTACGTTATGCCGACGACACTGTCATAATAGCAGACACGCTGGAAGGCGTTCAAGAGTTGTTGAATCAAATTGCTGCCAAAAGTTATCAATTCAGGCTTTACTTAAATGTTGGAAAAACAAAATGGATGGTCATATCCAATTTGCAGATAAAAACCAATCTGAACCCCTTTGCCGCTACAAAGTAGGTATCGATTGAGAACCTATGTTATGCACGTATTTCTTTTGGGTTTCTCAATTCTCTTGACTTCACTTTGAAAGGAGCACGTGTGCCGATAGATAGACTTTGATTCCATTCCAAAACTACATTAATTTGGAGTTAGACAAGTTTTTTTTTTAAATATATTATTATTTCAAATCAATGTATTTTAACCCAACAGATGCAACTGAAATTATTAAAGTATCAAAAAAAATGAAAAATACTAAAAGCTCAGGACATGATAATGTTCCATCCGATCTCCTAAAAAAAGTAATCCCAATAATTGCAGAACCCCTTGCTTATATTTTCAATACCAGTATGAGTACAGGCGAATTTCCCGAACATCTCAAAATTGCAACCGTAATCCCAATATTTAAAAAAGAAAACCACAATGACCTTAATAATTACCGACCAATCAGTCTTCTATCTTCTTTTTCTAAACTTTTTGAACTGATAATCTTTAATAGACTATTTAACTTTTTCCAATCGTGTTCCCTTTTTAATGACTTTCAGCACGGATTTCTACCTGGAAAATCGACATAAACTGCTCTACTTGAACTTAACAAACAAATTTTAAAAACTTTGGAAGATAAACACACAGCTTGTGGATTACTCCTTGACTTATCCAAAGCTTTTGACTCTATTAATCACAACATCCTTCTAAAAAAACTAAAAGCTTATGGAATAAGAGGAGTCGTGTTAAAATGGTTTGCGTCTTATTTAAAAAACAGAAAGCAAAAGGTCCAAGTTAAACGTGATAGTCAAACTGCTGAGTCTGTTTGTGACTTAAACACAACAGGGGTTCCTCAGGGAAGCATTTTAGGACCTCTGCTATTTGTCATATATTTAAATGATTTTTGTGATATAATTAAAGCACCTAATTCGGCCGTTAATTACGCGGACGACTGTACAGCTTTAGTACCAGTTAAAATCTAAGTGAAAAATGTCAAGAATTGTTGGAAGATATCCAAAGATGGTTAAGGGAAAATCAACTTTTATTAAATGTTAATAAAACAAATATAATATTGTTTACTAATATCGGTAATACTACAGATCAAGTTAATTTCGAAAATGAGGAGATTAAAATAGTTCAAAACATAAAACTCTTAGGAATTACAATAGATTCGCAGCTAAACTATAGCGAACATATTCAAAAACTATGTGGTAAACTAAGTTCAGTGACTTACGCCATGAGAACCATATTTAAGCACTTGAAAGATACCAAAATTTTAACTACCATTTATTATGGTATGTTTTATTCGCATATTAAGTATGGAATTTTACTCTGGGGCAGCAGTAGTCAAGCTGAGAGCGTTTTTGTTCAACAGAAAAGAGTTTTAAGAATAATGTTTTCTTTAGGACTGCGTGAAACCTGCAGAGGCGTTTTTAAAAAGAATAAGTTGTTAACTCCACCAGCAATTTACATTTTTCACTGCATTCTCTATCTAAGAAAAAATCCCCAAAACTTTTTTAATTTAAAACCAAAACATAATTATCAGACGAAACATAAAGAAAACAATTATAATTTTCCCAAACATAGACTTCTATCTACTCAGAAAAGTTATTTCTATAACGCAGTAAAATTTTATAACCAATTACCTGATAGTATTAAAGAGATTGAGAGCTTCAAACAATTTAAAAAAGAATGTTTTACTAGATTATGTCAAATCGAACCATACACTATCGCCGAATTTCTTAATTTTTAGTGTTTGTTTATACTTAAGGTTTCCTGTTTACTGTTGTTTTTAACCAACATCATGCCTATGTGTAACATGTAAAATTATGTAATTATTTTATTCTTGTTTTTATTTTTATTTTACTCTCTAATGTTTGTCTTTTACTTGGCTTGTAAAATTTTAGTTTTATATTATGGTTTTTGTTTCTTATTGACAAATTAACTAAGTAATTTTTGACATTATGCAGCCTAAATATACTGCTACGTTATCCTTTTTTTTATCCATTAATTTAAGTTAAATCATGCAAGCAAACATGTACTTTGTCGATTACTTCAACACTCAATTATTTTAACTTAAATTTTAAATTAGCTAATTACCCAGCAGTTTTTTAACTTTTTGTGTTATGTGTTTTCAAGCCTTATTAATTATAATAAGTGTATTTTAATATTTTTTGAGCATTTCTAAATTAATAATTATCTATTTTTTATTTCATTAATTTAGGATAAGTATGACGAAACATGTATATGTACTCTACTGTATAAATACTTTGTAATAAATGAACTAACTAACTAACTAACTATTAGGTTGATAGCGGTTGTGAAAAGTGATGATATTCTAAAATTTCGGAAAACTTCTCTAAAGCTAAGAACACCCGATGCATCAAACCCGTGCAACTTTCTCCATGCATCCGAGGTAAATTTTCTGGGGTAAGATGTTAAAAAACTTCCATGTTATTTTTGTCGCTAACTTATTTTTTTTTAATGGACGAATCAGAAGAAATTTGTGTACTTGCTGAAATGATTGTAATATGTGGTGGTTTGATTTTAAGTTAAAATGAAAAGAAAACACGCATAATTTGAATAGTAAAAAAAAACCGACGATATAACCTTACAGCTGTTATTGAAAAATTACCAAACAAATTCCCCAAGATGCATGCATCTTTTCCGCAAAAATAGAATCTGTTTATAATATAATAATATAATATAAACAGAATATGAACCGGGGTTTTAATTCGGTTTAAACGAGAAGAAAAGACCACTTACAGTCCGTTTCTTCTTTATTTAGACAGACATTTAAAGTTTTTAGGTTAGTTTTTTCTCTCACAAAAACTGCATTTCTCGGATTCTGGACCATACATTAGTGGCTCACTGTCTATTGGGCTTTGTTGTTGAGTTATTGAAGAAAAAACTACGTCTCTCCGCTATTCTTTCACTTTGTTGGACATTGAAGAAAAAACTACGTCTCTCGGACATTGGTTCACTTTGTTGGGAAAAGACTACGTTTCCGATAAAGCCAAAACGTTAATATACCGAAGAAATGGAAATTTTCCTATAGCGGCAAGGATCCAGTGGTTATAGCGTTGGCTTGGTAATCTGGAGGTTAACGGTTCGAATCTCGTCATCGTCCCACTTTTTTTTTATTGATATATTTTTTTGTCTTAGGATGTATTGATATTATCATGGTTTTTAAATAAATTTTTGATTTTATTCAAGGCAATATTTTAGGATTTAAATAAGTATAGTTACCGTTAAATCTAAAAGTTGCTGGTTAATAGAGACTACCTACATTGGATCAATGACTATGTGATAAAATCCTTCATTATGCCAATATATTTTTGTTACTGATCCAGCAATGATGTAGTATATCGGTTAAGTGACTGATGGGTCAATATTCCCAAGTTAGACAAAAAGTTACCGGCTAGACATTTGCTACCTTCAGTGGTCCATTGAACGAATATCTGAAAATTTATATTGGGCCAATATTTATCCGTCACAAACAATTTAAACTTTCTAATTGAATGTCTAATAACGCTATACAGGGATACAGGGTGGATTTTTTAAACGGAACGGTGATTCTAGTGGGTTAAAATTTGGTTTTATAAAAAAATCCAAAGACACGTCAACTTAGATTTTTAATTTTCTTTAATCGTGCTATCTTGGATTTTTTTATATCATTTTGTTTACGAGGTATGGCAAAAAAATATTTTTTAGAAATAGGACACCCTGTATAGTTTGACATTTTTTAATTTAAAAAAAAATTATCTTTTCGACAATACCACACACTAATACTCTATCCCTTATGATTTCCAAGATAGAGGCATTTAAACGTGCATGGAATTGTTGTCTATGCCCTCTTTTACGGGGGATATTTGAATGAATATCGAAGTTTTCCATACAGATTTAGATAAAAATATCTTGATTATCGTAAAAGATAGATCCTACTGTGTGGCATTACTGAAGAGAGAATTGTTTGCAGATTTCAAAAATTGCAAAATATACAGGGTGTCCTATTAAAAAAATAAATAAAAAATTGCCATACTTCGTAAACTAAATGACATAAAGGAAATTAAAAACTTCAGTTGACTTGTTTTTGGACTTTTTTATTCAACCAAATTCTAACCCGCTAGAAGCACCGTTCCTTTTAAAGAATCCACCATGCATATTGACAATCTTAGAAAAAGCTAATCAAAAATATTACATTTAAAAAAAAACGGATCAATCCCTCTGTCGCTGTAGCAAAGTCGCTCCTTGGATTTTGGGGTAACCCCCCCCCCTCCAAGAAGCCTGGTAACAATTAGCACAATCAAATAAGAGCAGAAATAAAATATGTGGGGAATAAAATAGAAGAGCCTGGACTTTAATTTTTAACAAAAATCTTTAAAACATCATAAATCGCAAAATTGTTTATTTTTAAAAACCCCACCGCGAAATCATTTCCTGGGTGCGCCACTGATTAATGCAAATGCAGACGGAAGAAAGGCAGAAAAAGCCTTTAATTTAAACGTATACGTACGAATGCCAAAGGCGTTCGCAACAAAGCCAAAATACATTAAGGCTCGCTTTTATGGTAGATACAATAATAGAACAGCTGATTACACGCGTTACGTACGTAAGTACCCAGCAAACACAAATCGTCGGCATTGAATCGGGCCAATGTCGACAGTTGTCGGCATCGGCGACTACACGCTGGTCCGATGTTGGACAGATTGCGATTTTCAGTTTTAGGTCAATAATCGGCAACTGACAGAGGTCCACATTACTACAGTCGACTTTATGCGACGACACTTTTGGACCGACGATGGTCCGATTGGAACTTTGTTTAATCGGTCGAAAATCGGGAAGTGGCGATGGCCCGATTTACTATAGTCGACATTATGCCAACGCAAACCTTATCTGCTTTAGGGCCGATGATGGTCCGATTGGAACTTTTTTTAATCGGTCGAGAATCGGCAAATGACGATGGTTCGATTTAATATAATCGACTTTATGCCGACGCCCACTTTATCTGCTTTAGGGCGGACAACGACGGTCCGATTGAAACTTTGTTTAATCGGTCGAGAATCGGCAACTGACGATGACCCGATTTACTATAGTCGACTTTATACCGACGACTACTTTATCTGCTTTAGGGCCGACGATGGTCCGAGTGGAACTTTGTTTGATTGGTTGAGAATCGGCAGCTGACGATGTTCCGATTACACCTTAAAATTTTTAAACGGCTTAATAGTTTCTTCCTAGTATGTAGAGATGGCGCTAATGTCACTAAGTTCCCTGTACAGTGAAACATAATATTATATATATAATGAGCAAAGATATTTCAAAACTAGAATGCGGACTTGACAAGATGGTGGTACTTTTCTATAAGAATCACCTCTTCTGCCAGTTAAATCAGCCCTATTGGTTAAGCACCCGCATTATCGAAACTTTGTAGTTTGCCAATGTCGGATTGTGGCAAGCAACCACCAATGAACCTTCGTCAATCACCGACGTCGGTCGCGACCTTTGTGGTTTGCCATTGTCGGGCCGCTTTAAGCTACCACCGAGGGACCTTCGTCAATCGCCGACGTTGGACCGCTTTAGGAAACCAATGTCGCACTTGAATAGTTTACCGATGTCGGGCCGAGACCAGCTTGCCCACGTTAGACCGACCAAATTAAGCAGCTTTATGGGAGGATGGTCAGTACCATGTGGTTAAACCATATCGGACCTTAATCGTAGGGCGACGGCATGCCGATGTCAGCAAAAAGTAAAATTTACCATTGGTCCGACGGCGGGCTACAGTCTAACGTTGCGTCGGCAATCATGGCCTACATCGCAAAGCGGACAAAAAATAATGCTGGTCCGATGTCGTAAATCGACGTCATGCCGATGACGGCAAATTCGGCAATCGACATCGGACCGACGAAGGTCCGAGGGAACCGTGTTTGCTGGGATGTGCAGGCAAATGCAAAACTCGGCTTTTTTAATACATCATAGTCCAACAGCTCCAACGGCATGTCTACCCTGGTTATCAGTTAATTCACTTTCTAGTGCCATTTTAATCGCTCCAAAGTTTAATAAAACTGCTTTACAATTTTCAAGTCGAGATGACCAGCGAATAGTAGAAAGGTTAGATACTTCCAAAAATTTAATACTCAAGCTCTCTGCAACCTTTTTAAGTTTTTCATGATTTGCTGGTTCCGAAAAATGCCTCTAATGTATTAAATAAAGAAGCTGCTGGTGCAACTTTTGTCAAAACATCTGTTGAGACTTTTGTAAGTGCGTCAACAACAACTAAATTCAGTCTATGTACCAAACAAGGAATGTATATTGCCGAAGGATGTTCTTCTCTTATTAAACATTGTAAGCCCTTACGTTTCCCAGACCTTACACTGGCCCCGTCATATGACTGACAACTCCTAGGCTATAATTCTCTGGGAGTGGAGACCTGGAAGCACGGATCACCTACCAACGGTACTCTGTGCTGGAAGGCTCTGGAGGGGGGCCCGGCCCCCCCAGGCCCCCCCGTAGTTACGCCGGTGGTCATTTGGCTTTCTTTTGAGCGCGATAGGCATTAATACCGATATACCTTGAAATGTTTACCTACTTTAAGTATGTATTATTTTACGAAAGGCCAAAAGATAAATACACAGCCTCTTTATCCCAAATGTCGAAAACCCTCATCACTCATCGACCGGCCTAAATCGGGCACCCAAGCAGCGCGCTTAACATCGCATCGGTTCTCTGTAACATTCTTCGTCTGCGCGTCCCAGCGAGAGTGTCTTTGCACCAGCTCTGCGCGACGTCCGTTTATCACTATTTTGCACTCTTATCACTAAAAATTTTCACTGAAATTCTCATCACATTTTTATCAAATTTCGCCAGAAGCGGACAATCAGTGAACAACGCTCGGTAATCTGATTTTTGAACTCGCGCGAGTTTTGTGATTTATACGGTTTTTTCGGGGCTCATAACTTGAGTGAAGGGTTTCTGGAGAAGAACAGCAGGAGAAAAATTAACAGCGAAACGGTAAGATTTTTTTGTAATAATAGATATATCGCTGTTTTTAAGGCGAAATTAAAATTATATAATAATGATAAATTATATACATGACATCCTGAAGAAGTATGTACTTTAAAATTAAACAAGAGTGGTTACATTCCTTAAAAAAAGACCTGTAACACAGCACTCTTCGTCTGTGCATCTTAGCGAGAGTGTCTTTGCACCAGCTTTGTGCGTGGTTCGTATATCACTCTTTTTCACTCTTATCTATTTTTTACTGAAATTATTACAGTTTTATCAAAGAACCACTCACAATTTAAATGGAAACTGGATCTCAGTGGGATTTCAACGACATTTAAGTATGTTATTGGGACAGTCCCTGAGAGCATTTTGTCTCATAGAAACAGGTGCCGATATCTACAGGGTGACCCAATAATAGCTGCCAAAGTTTGGGATGAACTTATTATTATCATGCTTATGATGATCGATATCGACAAAAAGAGTATCAATTCTCACTAAAATGCCAACGCTGAATTTAAAAACGACATTTATTTTGACGCCTGTCAAACCCTGTCGAAATGGCGGAAAAATAATTCATAAAATATAGGTGTTGGGAAAAGCGAATACCTTCTTTTTACTCTGCTGAAGACATTAAATCCGAAACCGTAAAAAAAGTGACAGTCATGTTAACTGTCATTTACTGTTAGGGTGAAAACTACTGGTGAGATGACACATGTCAAGCCCTGTCAAAATGGCGGAAAAATAATTCATGAAATTAAAGTTTTTGGAAAAGCAAATACCTTTTTTGTATTCTTCTGATGACATTAAATAGGAAACCATAAAAAAAATTAAAGTTGTCTTAACTGTCATTTACTGTTATGGGGAAAAACACTAGTACATGACACGTATTTACGACTGGGGGCTCGAACTATACTAAATTGAGGTCGATGAACTCAAAAATGTTATTATTTTTGTTTATGCTGTCAAACTGTATCAAAATGACGAAAAAATAATTAATGAACTTGAAGTTTTTGAAAAACCAAATACCTTTTTTTTATTCTGCTGAAGATATTTAGTCGACAACCGCAAGAAAAGTGACAGTTCTGTTTATTGTCATGGGGAAAACTATTGGTGCGATGACACATACTTACTACACTAAATTGAGGTCGATAAACTTAAAATATCATTAATTTTGACGCATGTCAAACCCAACCAAACGAATTTTTGGAAAAGCTACTACTTTTTACTCTTAAAGGTTAAAAAAGTGACACTTTTTTCAACTGCAATTTATCGTATCAAGTAAATGACAGTTAAGACAACTGTAACTTTTTTTCACGGTTTTCGACTCGATATCGTCAACAGAGTAAAAAAGGTATTTTTTTCCAAACCTCCATGTTTATAAATTATTTATTCGTTATTTTGACAGGGTTTGACAGGTGTCAAAACTAATAACATTTCTAAGTTCATCGACCTCAATTTAGTGTAGTCCGAGTCCTCAATCATAAATATGTGTCATTGCACTAGTGGTTTTTCCCATAACAGCAAATGGCAGTTAAGACAACTGTCAGTTTTTTTACGGTTTCCGATTTAATGTATTCAGCAGAGTACAAAAAAGGTATTTGATTTTCTAGAAACTTTAAGGTCATTGGTTATTTTTCCGCCATTTTTACAGGGTTTGACAGGTCAAAAATAACAACATTTTTGAGTTCATCGACCTCAATTTAGTGTAGTTCGAGTGCCCACTCATAAATATGTGTCATCGCACCAGTGGTTTTCGCCATAACAGTAAATGACAGTTAAGACAACTGTCACTTTTTTTACGGTTTCCGATTTAGTGTCTTCAGCAGAGTAAAAAGAAGGTTTTCGCTTTTCCAAACACTTCAATTTCATTAATTATTTTGTCGCTATTTTAAGGTTTGTGTTTGTGTTAGTGATGTCAAAATAAATGTCATTTTTAAAGTCAGCGTTGTCATTTTACTGAGAATTGATGCTTTTTTTGCCGATATAGGTCGTCATAAGCATAATAATAATAAGCTCATCCCAAACTTTGGCAGCTATTATTGGCTCACCCTGTAGATATCGGCACCTGTGTCTATGAGACAAAATGCTCTCAGGGACTGTCCCAATAACGTACTTAAACGGCGTTCTTTTCTCCAGAAGCGGACAATCAATGAGCAACGCTCATTAACCTGGCTTTTGAACTCACAGGAGTTTTGAGATTTATACGGTTTTTTGGGGTTTATAACATCAGCGAATTGTTTCCGGAGAAGAACAACAGATATATCGCTGTTTAAGGCGAAATAATAAATTATTTTGATAAATATATGCATGATATCCTGAAAGAACAATGGCATAAGCAGATAGTCTTCAATAACCAAGTTATTCTTGATTTTTGAAAAAAATTCGATCTTTGAGAGCAGATATTTGATGGCACTGGGAAGAGAGGCCCTGTATACGCCGCGCCGGCGCCGGCGCCGGTGTGAAAATAGTTTGTACTTGATATTAATTTTTGTCTAAAATTTAAACAAGAGCGGTTCAGAGGTAGGTCGATTCATTCCTTTAAAAAAACATGTAACACCCCATCAAACAAAAATTGACGGCCTAGTGTTGGCCCGATATTTGTCCCCCGGACTTCACGGTATAGGTCCACAGTTAGATTGCCGGTCCGGTTGCCGGATCGGCTAGTTTCACTCCGGGCTGTTAAGAATCCCGGACCGGGCGACAGATGCTTTGCCGGCCCGGTCCGTTGATAGCCCCGTGATTACGGCCCGGAGCCCTTTGGCCAGATGTGGGCCAATGCTATCTACAGCAATGGCCACCTGCTGGCCCTTTACTTCTTTTAAAACTGCCCTAAAATTAGCCGACATACAAGTTTGTTAATAATTTAGTTGGTTTACCTAAAGAACAAGTGACATAAAAAAACAAAAAAAAAAAACAAAATATCAAAAGATCTTGGCCGGAAATAACGAAAATTTAAACTTCGATGAGCATCCCACAAGGAACACACAAAAGATCAAAGCGAAAAGAGAAATGATTAAACGATGTTTCGCCTATTATTTTTTTTCCGCTTTGCGATGTAGGCCCAATGTATGTTTGCTAATGCGGCATACCGTCGCCGTACGATTAAGCCTGATTTGGTTTAACCACATGGTACCGACCATCCGCCCATAACTGCTTAATTTGGTCGGTCTAACGTAAGCAAGCTGGTCTCGGCCCGACATCGGTAAAATATTCAAGTAAGACATTGGTTTCCTAAAGCGGTCCAACGTCGGCGATTGACGGTGATCCTTCTGTGGTAGCTTAAATAAGCGGCCCGACATTGGCAAACTACAAAGCTTCGATAACGCGGGTGCTTAGCCAGTCGGGATGGTTTAATCTTGTCAAGTCCGCATTCTAGTTTTGAAATATCTTTGCTCATTATACATATAATATTATCTTTCACTGTACTGTATTAAGCAGTTTAAAAATTTTAAGGTGACATAATCGGACCATCGTCGGTTGCTGATTCTCGACCAATCAAACAAAGTTCCAATCGGACCATCATCAGCCCTAAAGCAGATAAGGTTTGCGTTGGCATAATGTCGACTATAGTAAATCGGGCCATCGTCAGTTGCCGATTCTCGTCCGATTAAACAAAGTTCCAATCGGACCGTCGTCGGCCCTAAAGCAGAGAAAGTAGGCTTCGGCATAAAGTCGACTATAGTAAATCGGGCCATCGTCAGTTGCCGATTCTCGACCGATTAAAGAAAGTTCCTATCGGACCATCATTGACCCTAACGCAGATAAGGTTTGCGTTGGCATAATGTCGACTATAGTAAATCGGGCCATCGACAGTTGCCGATTTTCATCCGATTAAACAAAGTTCCAATCGGACCGTCGTCGGCCCTAAAGCAAATAAAGTAGGCTTCGGCATAAAGTCGACTATAGTAAATCGGGCCGTCTTCAGTTGCCGATTTTCGACCGATTAAACAAAGTTTCAATCGGACCATCGTCGGTCCTAAAGTGGTGTCGGCATAAAGTCGACTGTAGTAATGTGGACCTCCGTCAGTTGCCGATTATTGCCGACACCCTGCTGACGTTGTCGACATTGGCCCGATTCAATGCCGACGATTTGTGTTTGCTGGGAATATACCCTTTTGCACCATCTACTTCTAAATAGTTACGACCCTTGGTTTTGTGCAAATTTAAGTAAGCCCCCAATCAAATTTTTTGTTCTGTAGTAGCGTTTAAGACATTTCCATATAACCCTATCATAAGAATCTTATCAAGATTATACTATTACAATAATTAGTGCTAATATATGTAGCTATTTCGTTTGACATAACCGCAGCTACTATTCGCAGCTCTATATTATTCCGTCAATTTGGTAAACTATCCATTATCTATACAAGATTCTCTCACAAATAGGTAATTATTAGATGGGTTTGTGTTACATATTAATACAGGGATTCTATATGGGGGTCTAGTAAATAGTATTGCGCAATGCCTATAGGAGTGCGAGGGGAATCTGGGGGTCTATTGGGAAAGAAATAACATAAAGCTGGGACTATGCGTAATCAATAGGTATATACTGGCTTTTTTTTAAACATACTAAAAGTCCCATACCCTCCCCCTCCGAGAACAAAGGTTTAGTCTATTTTTGAACGGTCCTAAGTTTAAGTGAAATTTTTGATTTTAAGCATTTTAAACCAACTCTCCTTGAGTTTTGAACATAGTTTGATTTATAAGAAGAATTTTAATAAATTTGTTCTTAACACAATCTTTTGTTGGATTTACGAAGAAAGTTTCAATTTAGAAGAAAATAAAATTAAAAAATTTAAACCCACGCGGAGTTTAAATAGTAAAAACTCTGTATAGAACAAATTAAAATTGGGGTTATATGTCACTCTAATTAAAACTTAGCCTTGTTAATTATTTTTTCCAATACTTGATGTCACACAACGAATGATAAAATAAGGAGTAGATTAATTTTCTATTTATTTAAAAGGTGTTTTTATTTATGAAATGTATTAAAAAACAAGTTTTGTTTACATTTCTGTCACTGTCGAAATGTCAGTTTCTTTGAGTAAGGAAAGTTTTCTTGACTGAGCTTTTAGATAAACTCAATGTTTTAATTTCAGTTTGTAAATAAATAAATATAGTTGTTTTGGATTTTTTTGTTTGGTATATTTGTCGTGCATAATTAGTGACCTTCACTTATGTTTGTTTTACCTCGTAGTTCGGTGTTCAAAATATGGCATTTTTCTGGACAAAATTGGAGATGTTTTATTGGTTAATGAACAACTTGTAATATTAAATAAGGTAAATTTATCCTTGTAAAAACGTTTACTTAGGGAAGTTATAAACGAACTTATTACCAATTGCCACAAAACAATCTTTTCTGGGGGCTATAAATGTGAACCACCCCCCAGAGGTGGTCTAAAAAATCACCAACTTTATAACCTCAAACACAGATAATGAAGATATTACGTTCAAAATTTTTGGCGTATTCACCATTTGCCATTTTGAAACCTATCAAAAAAAATTAGTTTAGGGCATTTTCTCCTAAAATATGGTATATTTCGAGAAAAAAAGCAGTTTTTCATTGGTATTTTGCAATAACAATACAAAATAATCAATAACTTTGTGTCATTTTAATACCTCTCTATTTAGACCTGTGGGGGTACTATTTTAGATCTTAGTAAATCCAACTGTTAGAGTTTTTTGACAAAAACTGAAGAAACAGGAAATGTCGAGAACTAAATAACAACAAAATGGCATATAAATTAGATTTATGTCGTCTATAATAGTTTAGAAGATACACATATAATAGTTTAATACTATTTTTTTTTAAATGCACACATTGAAGATGTTTTCATAATAGGTAGGTACCAGTTTTACGATAGGTTCAATAGTTCTTGAGCAATACTTAAAAAACCACGTAAAAAAGGTAATTCCAAGGGTAAATATATGCAGTTTCGTTTTCAACCTTTTGAGTTCTGAGCTGTTTTCTTTTTTTAGCGGTTACGGTTAACCTTGGTCCTAAAATTTCCCGAAGTATAAAGAAAATAAGGAGACCTCGATTGTGTAATATCTTCGAATATTGTTTAAATTTACACATAATTGCTTATGCTTACATGTGTATATAATCAAAAGTTTTTAATTTTTATGAATTTCCGAATTATACTTAAATTTTCACATCAAAAATGCTATGATGTCATCTACTAGCTGACATGAACAGAAAAAATGGACGTAGATAGGACATCCTGTGAAGATCCATACCTTGAGAACCGCAACCATTCTGAACCGGCAAAATAGGCTGGTTCTGATTCTCAAGGCATCGAACATGAAAGGATGCGCTGTCTACATCGATTTTTTCTGTTCATGTCAGCTAATACATGACGTCATAGCATTTTTGATATGAAAATTTAAGTATAATTCGGAAATTCATAAAAATTAAAAACTTTTGATTATATACATTACATACACAATTATCTGTAAATTTAAACAATATTCGAAGATATTACACAATCGAGGTCTCCTTCGTTTGCTTATACTTCTGGGAAATTTTAGGACCAAGGTTAACCGTAACCGCGACAAAAAGAAAACGGCACTTGATGCTTCAAAAATACGAAAAATCACTTTTTAAACGCACGTGTCCACCTCAACAATCTTCTAGAGACTAATAGCGTTTTCGTTTTGATGCACTGGTGCGCACAGAGGGCAATATTAGTATTCCATTTGATTGCACTACTCGAGCTTTGCTATTCCATTTGAAAACGCCGATAACTTTTGGAGCATCCATGCCTGGTTATTTTTATTGTTTTTTTTATTAGATTTTGACCATTTAAAATATCCAATATTATTAAGAAATATATACAGGGTGGATTCTTTAAACGGAACGGTGCTTTTAGCGGGTTAGAATTTGGTTTTATAAAAAAAACAAAAAATACAACTGACATTTTAAATAGGACACCCTGTATAGTTTGACATTTTTGAATTCTAAAAAAATTATCTTTTTGACAATACCACACGCTAATACTCTATGTCTTATCGTTTCCAAGATAGAGTCATTTAAACTTGCATGGAATTATTTGCTACGTTTTCATGGGAATTGAGTTCGTTCTGAAAACGATTTCAATCCGATACCGTCCAT
Organism: Oxystoma pomonae; assembly: GCA_963921995.1. Classification (NCBI taxonomy): domain Eukaryota; kingdom Metazoa; phylum Arthropoda; class Insecta; order Coleoptera; family Brentidae; genus Oxystoma; species Oxystoma pomonae. Next base: position 18,046,053 of record OY998170.1, on the reverse strand, counting down.
GAAAACGCCTGTTTTTCCAGTATTCAAATCGATTTCAATCTAGATCCGCGCTAGATGCGTATTGCGTCGGATTACCATACAGCTGCCAAATTATATTTTATTGCTCTCACTCTTTTTGAGAGAGAGAGAGAGAAATAGAAGTGAAACTGTGGAACCGGCATTCTAAAATTTGGTGGAGTGTATAGAAAAAAGAAGATTAATAACATAACCTTACTTAAATAACTAAAGATTTGTTTTTTAAAGACTTTACAAAAATTAATTATGGAAAATAAAAGAAATATTTAGCTCGAAAGTGTATGTGCTATGCACATATGCCAGTCCATCATTTCTTTCTTCACTTCCACTTGCAAACAGAGTAGTAATTAAAATTTGAATATTTGACAATTATGGCATATGTCAGCTGCCAAATATCAAAATTTAAAAACCGTTTTCAAATCGATTCGAATTGAAAACCTGTCATGAAAACTCATGAAAAAAAAGTTTTCAAATTATATTGAAAACGAATTCAATACCCATGAAAACATAGCAATTGTCTATGACTTGTTTTACGGGGGATATTTGAATGAATATCGAAGTTTTCCATACAAATTTAGATAAAAATATCTTGATTATCGTAAAAGACAGATCCTACTGTGTGGTATTCCTGAAAAGAGACTTGTTTGCCGATTTCAAAAATTGCAAAATATACAGGGTGTCCTATTTAATATACCTCGTAAACTAAATGACATAGACAAAATGATAGCACGATTAAAGGAAAATAAAAATCTCAGGTGACGTGTTTTTGGATTTTTTTATTCATTCATTCATTTTCTCGCGTTGAAATTATTTTGAAATATTATTTGAAACTATTTAGATGTGACGTCATCATTTAGAACCGAGAAAAAATGAGTAGTTCAAAACGCTGACGTAGTTTAGTGTAACCTCACTTTTTTTCGTTTTTCTGTTTATTTTTTTGGTGTTTAAAATTAAAATGGATCAACTACTGGTTTATCTAACAAAACCTTCGAGTGTACGGCCCGTTTTAGTAGCATGGATGACAAACAATGGAAGCTATATGGATAGTGAAGTTTTTTTATTTACTGTTCTTTTAAGCCCAGAAAATCATATAAGACCACAGGGATACCATGAAGAATGGCTAACAAGATATCTAGAATACGATTTTTCATACATTTTCACGCAAAAACAAAAAAAAAATCGGTTAAAACAAGAATGTAGAATTTTGACGTATCTTCTACGCACGCGTCAGTTTTGAAACTAGAGTGGATTCCGTTTCAAAATATTTTTAACCCGTTTCGATGTGACGTCACCGTTGCAACGCGAGAAAACAAATGTTTCAAACGTTTTAAAAACATTTTAAACAATTTAAACGCGAGAAAACGCCTCTACTGTGTTGACCCGGAAATCGAAGGCGGTTTCGGTGGTTTTCGCTGTTGGGGGTTTTTCCACACTCAGAATGGCCAAAGTCCAACCAGTCACCCATTCAAAGTGCCCGAAGTCTCAGCCTTCTGCCTTGAAATGTTCCTCGCTGACCGAGAGCGGACGACACATCTTTTTAGTATCCGCGCTGTAGAGACCCTAGACTTTTAGAGTAGGACTCGCACAGTGGTCGATTTTTGTAAAAACGCGGACATTAAAAAAAAACTTCCACATGGTAATTTAATCTTACAAAATATTTAGTTTTAATAAACAGACAGGATGATCGTGTGAATTTTCACATTTATTTTAAGACATTTTGAAGAGGAAAAAGATATATACAGGGTTCCTAAGATTTTCCTTAGGAATAGGATTTCAATAAATCAAACAGAAATGGCATAGAAAGTTCTGCGCGCACAAAAGAAACAGGTATATTGAGCAATGGTGCCAGTTTGTTATTATCTCCGGACTGCTTTCATGAGAAAAAATTATCGCCACTCTTTCATTGTGAGCATAAATCATAGTTGCAATAATAACCGTTGACAAGATGTCTGCAAATTCCGCTAGATGGCGGCCACACCATGAGATGATCTAATTAAAAATTAGATGTTTTCAGGTCTAAACCACAGCTTTTTCTTGCTTAAAGGAGGCGGCAGGGTCTTCTTCTTCTTCTTCGCTTTTAATTAAATTTCTTTCCATTCTGTTCTACTAGTGACATCCATCCGGAAACGGTTAAACCATGCAGCTAACACTAGCAGCCAAAGAAATCAATAAACGGCGCTGTTTTTCCTGCAAAGCTTTTTGCTTGCGATATTATTGATTTTAAATAAAGCTGGCCCTACACTACATTTGATATTTTCGAGTTGTTTTATGACATTATCTCGAAACATGTAGCGAACCAATTCTTCAAAACTAGCGGGAGGGTAAAAGCGAAAAATAAGGGGCTGCCAATATTTGTAACACCCAAAAAGGAGTGAAAAGATTTATTTTGCTCTGTTTCTTTACAAAAAACGTTTTTTTTACGAAAAACTTGAGCTCTGCCACTTTTTTTATTTTGTTCTTCAACTTTCTCGAAATTTTCGTCATACCGTAGAAAAAAATTATTTCCCCCATGGTCATACTCTACTTTTATTCGAAAAAATTTAGAAACAGAGACGGGATCAGTTTTCCTAAAACGGGGGATCTTGGTTTCGAGTGAGAAGATAAAGGGCGCCGCAGGCAAAAATTCTTCAATTACATTAGCCGAACGCAAAAATGTTAGAAAAACAAAGCACGAAATAAAAATGGCGCCGCTTACAATTTTTTTTCAAAAATTACGTAATTTCGGGAACGCAAAGAAATAGGTCTAAAGAGTATAATTTTTAAGAAAAAAACATCAATTTTCTCGCCCTCCTCCACTGGGACTACAGGGGCCGTGCACAAATTACGTAATGGTCATAGGGGGAGGGGGGTTACAAAACGTTACGTAGGGGGGAGGTGGGTTTTCGACAGCGTTTGCATTTGTGTGAAACTAAGAAAATTTTGAATGAAAATAAGTGAAAAGTTTTTTTTTGGGGGGGTAGTAGTCTTGAAATCGTTACGTAATATTAGGGGAGTGGCGTGCCAAACCGTTACAAAACATTACATAGGGAGGGGGTCAAAAATTGGTAAAATCACCGTTACGTAATTTGTGCACGGCCCCACATCTGACTGTTCCTCCTTTTTGATTTCGAATCAAAGTGCAAAATCCGGGTTGGACGTTCAAAGGCGTCAACCCGTCCTATTTGCTTGATAAAGTTTCTACGGAAATATCTCAGTCGATTTCTCCGGCCGTGTATGAACGCTTTAGGTTAGGCATTTGCATGTATCTCAGTCCCCAGCCTGTAAACAGTGCGTAAGGACAATGGTTACAAAATGAAAAGCCGAAAAATATTTTTTTACGATATCTTTCATCACTTTGGTATTAAAGTCGAGCAAAAACAATTTTTATTCCAGTCCTAAAGGTATGAAGATGGAAAAACATTAGAAAACAACAACCTGGAATGGATTTACTACATGTAAGATGTAGTGACAACATCGCCCCATGCCCATCCTTTTCTGCCTAATGTGCTTTTCCGTTTGTCTGCGTCTTATACACGGCTGCTTGGCCCGCTAAGGATTTGCTTAGGAACCCTGTATTTATTAATTAGCTAAATTAAAGTAAAAATGTTAGTTTAGAAAAAGAAAATATATTAAAAAGAATACCAACCGAAACTTTCAAATGAAACACCCAGTATATTATTGCATTTTTGCATTTTGTTTTTAAATTCTAAGCATTTTTATATAACGTACCCTATGTCGATCTTTAACTGTTTGCGAGATATTAACAGTTGAATACTGTCATACTCTGGGTCTTCTATTTGAAATTTGATGTTGAATACTATACTATTCGCTTAGTATCTTGACAATCATAGAGGGGCAAATTTAGATACATTTTGAATTTTTTAAATTTTTCCATTTATGTCCGCGTTTTCCGGAAAATCGACCACCGTGCGCCGTTCGAATGACTTTTGTGCGATCGGCCGTTCCCAGAATACAGAATTTTGGATTTTAATAGAAGTCGTCACTTCTCAGGGTATGATCGTTCTCTTACGCCCAGAATCGAGCCCCTGATCAAAGTCTCAGCCTTCTGCCTCGGAATATTCCCACTGCCCGAAAGCGCAGGTCAAATCTTTCGGCATCTTCGCTGTAGAGACCTCAATTCGGGATCCCCGCTTTTGGTGTTTTACTTTAATGCAATTTTCTGACAGCACGAGGTCAGTTTTAGTTTCGTCCGAGTGCCTCAAAAAGAAAACGCTATAAAAGTTGAGTCTTGAGTCGTTTTTTGGCGTGAGCAGATTTCGAAACCATTTCAAAATCATGCAAAAAATGTCATTTGAAATAATGCTTGTATTAAGTAGACATCTACCTTGCCCCGTTTATCTTTTTCTATATGATCATAAAAGAAAGACAGAACATTTTTCAATGTCGAATTATATTTCGAACAATTTTAATTTTGTACATGCCGGTTTTTGTCACCGCTTTATTTATTTACTGTCAAGCCTAGCAAGCGGTTTTTTAAGATTTTCAAAAGTGAGTTATTTTAATCAGTTTTGGTTGGAAATCACGCTAGTTTATGGGATTAGCTATATAGTGGATTAACAACTTATTGTAAAGTCTAAAATGACATTAAAATCAGGCTGGATCACTACCATTAAAGCTAGAGAGCATGGGACTATTTGAAGAGTGCCAAAAATTGGGGTTCAGATTTTTGCGAACCAAATGCCTGAAGAAAATTGTGATGATTTATACAAAGTTAAGCAAGAAGATAATAGGTTAAAATACAACCAATATAGGTTATGAAATCTGTAAGGCTTTTATACTGGGATTTTTTCCCAATTATTAAAAGAATATAACATAATAAAATGCTTTATAAAATTTTAGATTTTTAAAAGATCCAAAAAACTTAAAGTTAAAGAAAGTTTTTTAGCTGCATGGAACAAAATAAAGTTGGTGAAGGATTGTATAGAGCTAAAACCTTTCGCGAATGCTTTGCTTTTTTAACACTAAAAAGTATGGAAAAATGGCGCCTGTTAAGTTTTTTCATAGCTTTTCATTATTAAATAAGTAAGGCTCTGTACAAAATGAACCAAAACAATATATGTATTTTATTATGCGTCTGGCTGTACAATTAGTTCCTGTAGCCACCGGCTGCGCTCGTGTCGCCGTCAAACAATGTTCCCCAAGTATAACACAGTATCGGTCACTCTCGCGTAGCTATTACTTTCTCTATGGTTTTTTTCAATAATAAAATGATCGAGTCTGATTTAGTAATGTGCCAAATTCAATTGGGAGAATTCCCCTTAGAGGTAGATTCTGACACTGCCAGGCAGCTTTCGTCAGGTAAGTATATTAGTGGTGGGTTTATACATCAAAATAACCTGAATTTATAAACCGGGTTTAGGAAAAAAAGCAAGACTTCAATAAGTTAGGTTAGATTTTGTGAAACTGCCACTGAAAAGCTAAGATAGCTAGAAGCGATGACGTTGTGGTGACGTCACATTTAGAACTCACGCAAGCACCGTGTTCTACGCCAAAAAACGACTTTGATATACATCGACTGGCGCCGACACAGTGCTGTCATCTGTGTTAGTTTCTTCAAAAACAGTGATCAAGAATACAACGAAATATTTTTTATTTAAACGTAAAAAAAATATTTTGGCCCACACACTCATTAGTTATGGAATTAGCAACATTTATATTTTTATTTTAAGAATTTTTGAGATCCGACATCACGTGCCTTAAAGTCTTACTTTCCGCACCTGTTAGGTAATAGCTATTTTTGTTACTAGACTGAAAAAGCAAACTTTACCAGGCGATACACAAAAATTTTTAAAACGATTTTTTTTTAAGCAGCCATATTGCTTCTCTTAACTCTCAAAATGACCAACTTTTCAAAGCATGGCAAAAGGCGATTTTCAGCTTGGAATGATTCTTAATTGGTATTTACCAATGCCTTTTCGCGATTTCGGTTTTAACCAAAGTGGGGAAATTGTGACGTAACTGATCAGCTAATTTGCTTTTGGATTTACCACTTATAACCACACTCTGGACTTGGCTTCATCTTTTGGTTATAGCTTTTTAAGGTTATGTTTTTCTTTTTGGTAAGTTTTGTGCGGTTTAGGGAATGGAAGTAAAATATCAAGTAAACTATGAAGGATTAGGAATTTTGATCGAGGTCAACGACCTCAAAACAGTAAGTCTTGTGTTTAATAGTATGTTTTTGTAATATGAGCCCAAAAATTGACCTATTTAGTAGTCTTATTATCAAAAAACTTTAAAATAAACAGTAATCAAGGTTTTAATGTTTATTACAAGTCACAAAAGACAAAATCATAACCCTACATCCTTTACTTTTTAACCGATGCATTTCAGCGACCCATTTCATTCATTTATGATTATTGAGTGGTGGGGGCATACGACGTCAAAATGTCAAAGTTGTCAACCGAAAGAATAACCGTGGGATACCGGGTGTCCCAAGGTGAGTAACCTATTAGATTATTTGGAAAGCTATAGAATAAAAGTTTTAAAACTTTGTATGTGAGCATAAATACTTTTATATTTGCAGTGTTGCCATTTGGCGGAAAAATCTTAACATTTTTGGATTCTTTAAAAAATTTATGTAGGGACTCATCTTCACCTGTTTTTGAAATATTACCAAGCGAAAAATGACATTGCATAATTTTGACAGCCCATAACATCTGAACGGTTAACGATAGAGTAATGCGACGTCCCCATCTTAAGTTTTTACAAACAATCGTTTTAGCTTTAACTCAAAGTTAAAATATTACAAGGTTAATTTAACCCTTGATTGAAATTAGTGTAGAACGATAGCTTGTGAAAACTCAAGACAAAGACGTAAAAACCGCATTACTCTATCCTTCGCCGTTTACTATGCAAGTTAGTATACTATACTTTTCCTACGACCAATGAAAATGTCATCATAAATAAGTCAACAATCGTCACGACCTCAAGATTCAAGGACGTTTTATCTAAACCATTAAAAAAATAAGGTTACTAAGGGAATTTTCATATTTCTTTTGGAAAACAAGGTTTGTTTTCTTAAAAATGCGTAATATGTCAATTTAACTGGACTTATTTTTGGTTAGATAATAAAATTATAATATTTATTCTCTTCAGAATATAGAAAAATAATTTACATTATTGTTTCAATTAGTGTTCTTATAAAATAAAGTTTCATCGATTATCACGCCATCTTATGGTTTAGGTCTAAACTTTATTATTATCTTAGGACCGTAAGTGAGCCATTAAAATCGTGTTGAGAGGGTCGTAAAATTAGTATTATTCGTTGGTCATAGATAAAATTAGTATTCTCCGTTGGTTGCATGTAAAAATTATAAAATATCATTTGTAAGTTGAAGATAGGTATAGAACATTATGCATGAAATGTCCGTAGTATTTTTTAAAAAATCCAAAAATGGTAAAATTTACAGGGTGTTTAATTTAAAATAACAAAGTTTTTCCCGAGATTTCCTCCGAATGGCAACACTTCAAAGTTGAAAGTATTTTAAAAATATACCTTACAAGGACTTTTGTTCACATTTCAAAACTTTCTTTTCTATAGCTTTCAAAATAATCTGATGAGGTCATTCACTTTGGGTCACCCGGTATACCGAGTATTGCAAACACCAGGTCATATTCAACTTGACAAAGAAGAAAAAGTTCTCTTCCGAGAACGTCCCGTAAAATGAAACTTCGTAAAAAAACTTGTACGGAAAATACCTAGTTTTTCGGTCGTCAATATATTCGCGCCCATACCCCCTTATTCTGCAATTTCCGCCTAAAATAAACTTCCTAGCCGCCAGTGCTTAAGTGCCTCCAAAGTATCATTTACAAGTTTTTTGCACCCAGTGCTTTAAAACGCGATTGGGTGGAACACGGGAGTTTGCAGCCGCACGCCGCACTATTTCCCTCGAAAATGGGATAAACGGGAAATAAGAAGTATAGGAAGTGCTAAATCCTCCTAAATTAACTCTATAAATTCAAGAAGCGAAAAGAACATTGGCAGGAAATTCTTGGTTTGAGTATTTTTATTCTTGACGAAATAGCATTTGAGCACGTACATGAGTTATTAGGAAGATTTTGGTCAGGTTTTTTGTCTGTTACCCTTACCTTTATTCTGGGCAGGCGCAGTAGCGCTGTGTCGGGCACTGGCACGAATTAGCGTCGAATAGCGACTACTTTACCTTTAAAACGACAACCAACCAAACTGGATATCATTCTGTGGTGGAAGATTTTTATGTTATAAAAGTGTGTTTTGTTTTACAAAAGTTTTATGTATTTGGATTTTATTTTTTGTTAAACGTGTTTATAGTAGTAGTGGGTTGCCTTTTTTACCGTTTTTCTTTTGGTAAACAGGTGAGTAAGTACAAATAAGTTTGCAGAGGCTCGTTTTCCTCTATTATTCCACCAAAGATATCTTGCAAAATCATTTGCCTGGCTAAATTTATGTTGGGGTGTCCGTCTCCCAGTCCTATCACTAAATTAATATTTTCCCCCATGATATAGTTAGAAAAGCAAATAAAAAAGACTTGAAAAAAAAACAACAAAAGTCAATAAAAAAGTAAGGTTATGTTTACCGCCAAACGCTCTATTTTTAACCTCTTGAAGTTACTTTTATTTACGGTAAAGGTAACCATAAGAGTAACGAAATTTGCCGTTATACTACCTGACCAAAATCTCCCTATTCAGTAGTCCCGACCACTTTTTTGGCAATGGCGTTGACAGTTCAATTTCTCTCTCTCTATCTTTGTTTTGTTGGCTCTCTCTCTCTCTATCTTTGTTTGGAAACTCGACGTTTCGATCAGTACAATCTCTGATCGAAACGTCGCGTTGTGTATAAAGATAATTTCAAATACATCATTGTCTCAAACTTTCAAACTAAAAAAAATTGTGATCAACTCATGCACCGTTGAGACTTTGTATTTGTGTTCTTTAAATCCAATAGGCAACTTTTTACAAAAGAAAATCGGTAGGAAGCCCTTTAAACTAAACGCCCTAACTTAGAGAAGACGGCCAACGGAAAAAAAATTTGAAGGACAAAGTTACTAAACGATTTGAAATATTTTATTAAACAGTAAATTTGAAAAAAATTATGGTAAAATGTGATTTTTACAGTTTTTAAATGTTGTTGACAAAAATTTCGTAAAATTAAACTAAATTATTAAACAAATAATGATGTATAGGGCTGCAGGCGCTAAGACCAAATGAACAAGTTTTTCCATCGTTTCCAACTGAATTTTCCCTTTTTTAGTTTCAAGTAACTAATGCAACTAACCAACTATAAATGTGCGAATTTGGTGATTGGCTAAGAATCCCTAATAACACAAGTTGGTTTTTAAAACGTACTTAAAACGTTCGCCCACGACTTGGGGAACGTTCTTAGGACGAACTATCGGGTACGTTTTTAAAACGTGCCTAGGGGACATCTTTGGGGAACGTTCTTAAGACATCATATCTCGGGTGTTTTTAAAACAATCTTCAAAGACGTCCCTAGAATGTTCAACGGGTACGTTTTGAAAACGAACTCCATAGACGTCCCCTGGACGAAGTTTTTGTACACACGGGCACGTTTTAAAAACGTACCTGATAGAACGTCTTAAAAACACCCGAGAAATAACGTTTTTAAAACGATTTCTAAAAACGTCCCCTGAACCAAGTGTTTATACGTTTTAAAAACGTACCTAATAGGACGCCTTAAAAACACACGACACACGTTTTTAAAACGTCCCTGGGAGGTCCAATGTTACAAAATAATTAGTCCACATGACGTACGACAAAGGCGTCCCTGGAACGTACACAGAAAGCGTCTACAGGACGTGCATTTCGGACCTTAATAGCGGCAGTAGCAGTAGTTATATATGTATTCACAAACTAAATGTAAACCACATCTAAGTATCCTAAACTTAACATAAATTTAACTGTGATCTAGCCACTAATATAACATATAATATACTAACACGTTAGGCTCGTACACATATCTAATACAAAATTATACTGGTATAAGTAGATATTTTGCATGGGACAGTGAGAGAAGTGTTACTCACATATTTTATTTGACATTTGGTTAGATGCTTGCTTGTGTCGCCCATAGAGCGCGCTGCGCGTTCGCTTTGAATCGACGGTATTATTCCTATATGTTACAAATTAATTAGTCCACAGGACGTACGACAAGGGCGTCCCTGGGTCGTATACAGAAAACGTCTGCAGGACATATTCACAGGACGTCTTAGGTACGTCCGCTTTGGGACCTACGACGTCTTTAGGACGTCCCTGGGAGGTCCAATGTTACAAAATAATTAGTCCACAGGACGTAGGACAAAGGTATCCTTGGGACGTATACAGAAAACGTCTGCAGGACATATTCACAGGACGTCTTAGGTACGTCCCCTTTGGGACCTACGACGTCTTTAGGACGTCCCTGTGAGGTCCAATGTTACAAAATAATTAGTCCACAGGACGTACGACAAAAACGTCCCTGGGACGTATACAGAAAACGTCTGCAGGACATATTCACAGGACGTCTTAGGTACGTCCGCTTTGGGACCTACGCCGTCTTTAGAGCGTCCCTGGGAGGTCCAGTGGCGGACGTCTCAAAGACGTTTTTGTGACAGAGGTCTGCTTGGTAATGTGCCAAATTCAATTGGCAGAATTCCTCTTAGAGGAAGATTCGGACACTGCCAAGCAACTTCCGTCAGAAATGTTATCAAAATAATAAAGAATAAGATAACCGCGGAATTATAAACCAGGAATAAGAAATAAAAACAAAGTTTGGTTAGGTTTGTAATACTGTCACTGGAAATTCATTTTGGCGATGGCAAAAACCGATGACTTCACATTTCGAAATCACGCAAGCGCCGTGTTCTACGCCAAAAAACGACACTTAATAAACCAATTTTATAATAGGGATGTCCTGGGCACGTTTAGAACGTTTGAGTGGTTTAATCCAAATTTTGGTCCAACGTCAAACGTCCCCAGAACGTAAATTTTGGACCCAGGGTGTTTGAGCATTAATGGATTTTATCAGTATAAATAACTTACAAAATCAATAAAAACCAATTAAAATGAGACCCAATCCAAACCAGTCACGAAATAAGTATAAATCAATTTTATAGTAAGGATGTCCTGGGGATGTCCTAAAATTGTTTGAGTGGTTCTATCCGATTTCTGGTCCCACTTCAAACGTCACCAGAACGTAGGTTTTGGACCTAGGTCGTTTGAGCCCTAATGGATTTTATCAATATAAATAACTGAATAAAACCAATCAAAACTAAATAAAATAGCAACCAATCACGAAATATGTATAAACTAATTATGCCGTTCTGAGGACGTATAAGCGTTCCCAACCGATCTTTGGTCCAACTTCCAACGTCCCCAGGACGTATAGGTTTTAGACCTGGGACGTTCGGACCTTAATGAGACGTTCTGAGTACGACGGGTGAAACTGGTTCTTCCCTCATGTTTTTAAACCTATTTAATGAAAACATCTTACAAACGTATAATTTAAAGCCACTTCAGAACGTCGTCTTAATACTGGGTTTTTCCGGACGTTTTTGGAACGTTCGTGCTACAGATAAAAATGTCCCCTGTTTAAAAGACTTAAAAATAACGTCACCTGGACGTTCCGCCTACGTGTTTTAAAAACGATTTAATGAAAACATCTTATAGACGTACGATTTAAAGTCAACTCCAGGACGTCCCATTAATGTATTTTTTTGGACATTTTTGGAACGCTCGTGCTATATAAAAATATCCCGCATGTTTTTAAAACTATTGAATGAAAACATCGTACAAACGTACACTTTAGAACGTCGTCTTCATAATGTATTTTTTCAGACGTTTTTGGAACGTTCGTGCTATAGATAAAAATGCCCCTTGTTTAAAAGACTTAAAAAAAACGTTCTCTGGATGTTCCGCCCACATGTTTTAAAAACGATTTAATGAAAACATCTTATAGACGTGCGATTTAAAGTCAACTCAAGAACGTCCCGTGGTATAGATAAAAATATACTTTGGGTAAAGGACTTAAAAAGAACGTCCTCTGAACATTCTACCCGCATGTTTTTAAAACTATTTATTGAAAATATCTTACAAAAGAACAATTTCAAGCCACTTCAAAACGTCTTAATAATGTGTTTTTCCGACGTTTCTGGAACGTTCGTGCTATAGATAAAAATTTCCCTTGTTTAAAAAAACCGTCCCTGGACGTTCCGCCCACGTGTTTTAAAAACGATTTAATGAAAACGTCTTATAGACGCACGATATAAAGCCACTCCAGAACGTCCCAATAATGTAATATTTTGGACGTTTTTAGAATGTACATATTAAGGCTGAAACTGTTTTAAAGTAAAGGAGCCATAAAAAAAACGTCTCTTGAACGTTCAACTGGAAATGTTTCTAAAACCAATTGATTGAAACGTACTAAAAACGTACAATTTAGGGCTGGGACGTTCCCGACCTATAGGTCCCGGGGACGTCCGGTGTTATTAGGGATAAGAGAAAAGTAAAATATGCACACTGGTTGCTAATGTTTTATCCCTTTTTAATACATTAAATGTCAAATTCATGTAATTTTACCTACTATTATGGGTAAAATTCCCCGTTTTATATAAAATTTCCGGCTTATTCCCGGTTTTTTTCCGGTTCCATGAAATTCTCGGCTAATTTTCAGTTCTCCCGGTTTTCCCGGTTGCTGGACCCCGCCTTATGGTCACCTTTACCGTAAATAAACTTAGAAAGGTTAAGAATGATGCTTTTAAACCAGTGGCGCACCCAGGAATTGACTTTGAGGGGGAGGGGGTTTAAGGACAAATAATAAATAAAACTTGATTTGAAGTAAAAATCTGACCATAATTGAAACGCGGACCTGGTAAAAATTTTGCAATTTATGATTTTTTAAAGATTTTTGTTAAAAATGAAAGACCAGGCTCTTGTATTTTATTCCCTATATATTTTATTTCTGCTATTATTTGATTGTGCAAATTGTATATAACCTCGTTTATAACCAGGCTTCTCGAAGGGGAGGCGTTAACCCCAAACCCCTCCTCGTTGCGTCACTGTTTAAACGTCCCAGAAATAACGTTGGTTTTCAAAAATCAAAAATTAAGAACTTTATGTCAAACAAAACAAACTTTCTTAACTAAAAATCCCCACCACAGAATCAAACCAAGTTTGTTTGTTTTTTAACGATAGGTAGTCACTATTTGGCGCTAATCAACGCTCCAATTCAAAAAACTTAATTTTAGTAAAAATGTGACCATAATTGATATAAGTAAACAGGTGCTTATAAACGCGGACCTGATAAAAATTTAGCAATTTATGATTTTTTAAAGATTTTTGTTAAAAATGAAAGACCAGGCTCTTGTATTTAACTCCCTATATATTTTATTTCTGCTATTATTTGATTGTGCCAGTTGTATATAACCTCGTTTATAACCAGGCTTCTCGAAGGGGGGGGGTTTAACCCCAAACCCCCCCTCGTTGCGCCACTGTTTAAACGTGCCAAAAATAACGTTGTTTTTCAAAAATCAAAAATTAAGAACTTTATGTCAAACAAAACAAACTTTCTAACCTAAAAGTCCCCACCACAGAATCACAGCAAGTTTGCTTGTTTTTTAACGATTGGTAGTCACTATTTGGCGCTAATCAACGCCCGTGGTTACGTTTAATAAAGGTGACAGCGTGACAGAGCGCTAATGCGCCCTCACAGAATAAAAGTAATAGTAACAGACTGTCCAAAAACCGGACCAAGATCACCCTAATTTTTTCTGGCTTCAAAGAGAAAAAACGCCTCAGTACCCTGAATTTTTTATGTAAAAGTTATCCGTGGACTGTGACCGAGAACTGCAATGCTGTGTGGTATATTTTTATCTTAGTGCACTTAGTTATAATAAGGAAGAAGCGTTTTATTTTTGTGGGCGTAAGAATGAAATAAGTGCCCATTCGGATAATTAAGGTTATTTAAATTGATTTAGAAATGTGCCCAAACCTCACAAAATAAAAAATTTCAGACTTTAACCAACTGAAACCGATTAATACTGGTCACGTGAAATTAATAAAATATTTTGCTTTTATAAAAAGACTTATCTATGTGCGCAAATTGGTAATGCTCCCAATTTTGTTTATTGCAATAGTTTGTTTAATATTGATAACAGCAATATTACAGAGAAAAACAGTGGCCATTCCGTGTAAATTAAAATTTTGATCTTATAGGGGTAAAAAATAAAAAAAAAATAATAGGATAACGAGCATTCCTCGAAGCACTCTCTCTAAAAAGGTAATTAGAGACACATGCAACAACCCCCAATATAAACCTCGAATGTACAAATACCTACTGTTTTTAAAAACTGGAATGGAACTGAAATAAACTGCTGCCTAGTCCACATCTACGCGCCAAATTTTATCATAATCGGATAAACGGTTTAAATGTTACACCGGATTATATTGGAACTACTATTTTTATAGAACATAGCTAAGAACAGTCCCTAAAGGATAGGCTCCAAACGGAAAAAACCGCATTGAAATCGATTTTTTAGTTTTAGAGCTGCAGGCGTACAGACACTCACAACCACACTGAGAAAACGGGGCCAACCCACGACCGTGGGTTGAAAATTTGGGGCTACCAGAACTCACACCGTGCGTTACTTGGGGGAATAACAAGCGTTACTATAGCACACGGTATGATTGTCCCAAACCATTTCAATTTAGCTGGGAGAACTCAGCAAGTCGTGGGCTACCACAATTCAGTCATGGGATTGCCCCAGCCCAGTTTCATGTATTAACTTTTTGGGTCTGTGGTAATTCACGGTCTGGGCTACTCAGGGCCTGAATTGTTCTGACTCATGATCATGGTTTATTTTTTCCACCGTCTAGTAAAAACCATTGATTTACACATGTGAATCCGATTATAGGCGGTATTTGCCGAATGTCGAGTTATGCACATATTTGGGCTTGCGGGTTGCTTTGGCTGGCGCATGGCGGTTGCTAGCTTCATTTCCAGTTGTGATGTAGTTAGTGTAGGTCATATGTGCAGGTGCCCTGGCCGGTGCAGCTGCAGGTTCACGTGTGAAAAATATTAACGTGTTTTATTCTATTTTCTAAATAATATGAAAGTGTGGAGTGCGAAATGTATAGGCTCTGTTTTGTATTTTAAACAGTTTGGCTGAGATTTACTAACGTCGCTAACTCTTTGCTAAGCCTAATTTCCAACTATATATATTTGTTTTTACCTAATTTACAACTATACAGACCGCTTCAAGCTACTGCGAACATAGGGCGAAAGAAGTCTAATTTGCCAGTGTACGTACATGCAGAGACACCGCACGCCTATCAGTGAAGCAACCAACACTCAGGCTTCCGATCGCCCTTCGCTGCCGTTCGTCGCCGTTCGCCTTGTATTTAGTACGCCTCTAACCACGGTGCTGTGTGGAGCGTAGTCAATGAAACCGGAATTTGGTCAATAAATACGCAAATTTTTATAACGTAATTTTCTTATTTTTTGTCACTGATAAATAAGAGCGTTTTATTGTCAACTGCTTAGATTTATCAGTGACGACGTGTTACAATGAAAATAATAAGGAGAAACAAAATAAAAGCAAGTTCTCAAAATAAAATAATACATTCTAAAAACCAAAAAGATTCTCCCAGTCAAAAAAAAATTAAAGCAAATGTTCGAAAAGTCCTCCTTGCTCGGCTAGACAATATCCGAGCCTACTATAAAAACCCCTTCCAACGTTTCCAAGCATGTTAGGGGTGATAATTTGAAAAGCTTCTTCAAAAACAGATAGAAGTCATTAGGAGCAAGATCGGGAGATCGAGCTGGCCATAAAATAGTTCCTCGTGTACTTATAACCCGATTAGGAAATACATTATCAAGATATTCCCTAACAAGGCCAACATTGTGAGCGGAACAACCATCTTGTTGAAACCATGTTTCACCAAATCTTACACCTAACAACTGCCTAGCAGTTGGAATAATGTGCTGCTGCAGTAGATCCAAGTATCTAGGACCATTCAAATTGCAATTGCCGTTAATAAAAAATGACCCAATTACGTGTTCCCCTACAATACCCCCCCCCCAAACATTTAGTTTTTGGGGATACTGTGTTCTTACGTCAAAATACAAATGCAAATTTTCTCTCGACCAATATCGAACGTGTGTTGGGTTATGACGATTTGACCATTTGACCATCTGCACTTTTTCGGCAACATCGTAGACATCCATTTTTAGTTTTAAAAATGTATTATTTCAATTAAGAACTTACCCATCTGTTTCTCGAGCAAGGCAGAAATAAAACAAAATAATAAAAACAAAATGAATTTCCAAAAGATAACACTGCAGCGTGCTTCGAGTCCACCTCGGTCGTACGGCACGGAGAGTAAATTGGACTTGATTCCCCCTATGTTCGCAGTAGCTTGAAGCGGTCTGTATATATATATCTGTCATTTCCTGGGCAAATTAGACTTAGGGATGGCTTTAACCTTATAGTTCAGCCTTTAGGTTTTGTTTTTAATACACCATATTTATATTAAAATATTTGATTCTGTTTATATTTTTCACAGTCAAACATTTTCAAACGCGATATTTTCGTTTTTTTTTTTAATTAATTTTATGTAAAGGGTTATCCTTACAAACCTTATCGTCTTATTCGAAATTTGACATTTATAATGGACAATGCATAGATATGTTTTGTTATTTTCAACGTAACATCTTGTTTATTGTGTGCTTTTTTTGAATTTAAGACAAATTTAAAAAATCTCGTTTAGTTTTTGAGTTATTCAGCATTGTTGGCAAGGGCAAAGCCTACTAAGCCATAAAAATTACACAAAATACAGGGTGTTTCATTTAAAGTAACAAAATACATGTACAAAGCCTAATTATTCTAATATCAAATTTGTCAGAAAAAGTGATGATTTCTTTTGAATGCCCTTTTAATCTTAGAAAAAAAGTCAAATATTGTAAATTTCTTTATAATGGATAACGCTGTATAGTTAGCTATTTATTCATTATATTTTGTATACAGTCACCCGGGGGCGACTTGAGAGTCAAGGTTTCGTTGGATTTTGTTTTATTTTTAAATCACAAAATCTTTTTTTTTTTAGTAGTCTAGTAGCGTTTGTGCTGGAGATGAAAATTAAGATTTTATTCCTTTTCATTCGCATTTATTTCGTCGACAAAAACATTTTTAACTTTGTAGTTTCTTATAAAAATAAAATAAAAATAAGTTTTATTTTTTTTCAAAATACTAGTCATTTGGGGTAACTTTGAACCACTGTGGGTAACTTTGAGCAACTTGGAAAATTATATGTTGGAACTTTTCATGTGTTTAAACTGAATTTTCCAAGTGGCTCAAGGTTACCCATAATGGTTCAAAGTTTCCCCGACTGACTATACTGCAACTCAGATGCTGAGTTCTGGTAGCCGAAAGGCAGGGTTCTTCCAGCCCAGATCATGAGTTTCCACAACCCAGTTGCTAAGTTCTGGTAGCCCAAAGGCAGGGTTCTCCCAGCCCATATCATGAGTCACCACAACCTAGATGTTGAGTGACCAAAAAAATACATTCACTGTTTCTGCATATTTTGGGCTACCACAACACACGAACCGTGTTTCCCTGCAATCCCTTGGATTTGGTTCTCACAGCCCAGAGGTCTGGGCTGTCCTCTGTTGGCAACACGGCTGGGTCTAGGAGAACACATATGTGAGTTCTTGTAGCCCACCATTTTTCTCAGTGCAGGTACTCTGGTTTAAAAAAAAACGCATACATGCATTTTTCCCCATGTCTCAAACTTTGACTTTTTATTGGTGTATACTCAAACTCATCACCAGGGCTGCGTTCAGCCCACACCATGGTGTGAGTGCCCGCACTCGGTGTGTCCGCAAGTGTACACACCATCGATAATCTGTCATTCGTGCCTAATGTCATCTAATTTACAAAAACAAAACAAGGTGATGTTGGGATAAATGATAAAATAGGCTTTTTGTTCCCTCTTATTTTCGAAAGTTGGGTTGGTTTCTGGGGTTGCTTTTCTTATGTGACATGATCTAACAAGAAATGACTCAAAAAATATATTTTTTTTGCGCTACAAGTGGGTAGAAAAATGTAAAAATAGGCTTTTTGTCCTCTCTTATTTTCGAATGATGGGTTTTGGGTTGGTTTCCGGAGTTGCTTTTCTTTTGTGGCATTATCCAGTGACCCAATAAAGGCATGTTTTTAGGCTACAAGTGAGCAGAAAAATGTTGGATAGTTTTTAAAACCGTCCCCACCACTTTTTTATTTCTTAACGGATCATTCAAATATGAGGTCATTGAAAAGCTACATAAAATCATCCCAAAATTTTAAAAATGATCAAGTATCAGCAAGAGTTGATTAAAAAAAAATTAATAAAATTAAATTTTTAAACAGTGTTGTCGTTAAAAATTATCCAAATTTTACCATATCATAACCTCATTACAGCACACTATCATCGCCCAAGTCTGGACTGGGGTGACGGTGTGGTGTGATAAGCTTACTAAAACAAATAATTTTGTACAATTTTGACCCCTATTGCCGCTTATTAGTGGCCTTATTGATAATGTTATAAGCGCACCGGTAGACACACCACATTTTCTGAACGTCGAAGATGAGACGCACCGGTCATTTTCATATTCCTGAACGGCGACACACCACACACCGGTGCGTTTTGTACACTAGTGTGGGCATTCTGAACGCAGCCCAGCTTGTAATGTCTGACAGCATTAAATTCGGTATTATGATGACGTTATGTAATATTGATAAAACCAAAAATAGAAAGGCCTCTAAATAAAAAAAATGCCTTAATTTAAAACAAATAACCTTATTATCCGACTACGCCACGCAAACGAGAGTTTTGAGTTTAAATTTCTTGTTTATAAAATCAATTTTTCAATCTCGGATATATAATTATTTAATAACACCAAAAATCGCCATTTAAACAGTAAACAAATATATTTAAAAACAATTTTTATTGCAAAAAAGTAACTACAACTCGAGTTTTACAGAACAACTGGCCTGGGCCACTCATTTTGGGGTTGATAAAATGACGACAATAAAATGAAAAAATCGATGGATTCAAAATAACACAACGGATTGGAGACAACTAAATATTAAATATTACTTAAAACAACAACAAAAATTAGTATTTAGTGGGCGCACTTTTAAATATTCATGATCTTCTGAGAGCTCCAATAGATAAATAAATATTTTTAACAATCGGCCTCATATATTTTCTATTCGCTTGAGATCAGGACACTTATTCTTGACGGCCCGTGGGGTGAGGTGAGCTTACTTTCACCACCTATTTCCACGGGGAAATGAACTCACCTCACCTCACGCGCCGTCAAGAATAAGCGTCCAGGGCTGTTGGATGGCCAAAGAAGAGTTTCAATGTTATTGTTTTCAAGCATTAGCCGCGTGCACGGGACAGATGTCCTGCTGGTAAACGAAGTCGTTGTTTTCGTAAAACATCTGCATAGATGGCAACATAATATCCTCAAGAATCTAAATATATTTTTGACTGTTGAAGCCCCACATATTCAGTGAAAAATGTTTAGCTTTCTTAATTTTGGTATATTTTGGATCAAACCTAGAATTTGGTGGACGATACTCTAAAATTCTTCTGCTGCTCGAAGATGTCTGAAATATCTTTTCATCTGTGAAGACCACCCAGAAGTCATCATCACCATGAAGAACATTATTTAATGCAAAAATAACCTGGCCTGTTTTTTTTCTTCCGTTAAAAAAAGTTTTTTTTGCAGAAACTCGGCAGAAACTTTTAGATTTTTTTATCCGTCTGTTAATAGTCGATAAGAAACCTGGGAACATCGTTACATTATATGCTTCAACGCCGAACGTGGCAAAAGCATTCTGTCTGAGGTGGGAGATAAGCCTTATGTTATTACAAGTAATGTTAAGCACTCACATGAAACAAGAAATAACCTCGGAAATAACAGAAAACTTATTTGCAACGCATCAATAAGTAATTTTGGTAAAAAATCAATTATTTGTGATGAAATTAATATAATATATATTAATAGAATCCCAGAAGAAAGAAAAAAAAAGGAATATAAAAATTAAATTTAAAAAAGACTTAAAAAAACATCTTTTAAAATGATTTAGTCATTGTGTTCTCGGTTTTCAATAGTATTATTATTATTATTATTATTAGTACTTTTTTATTATATAATTTTTTTTAAATGACAATTTATTTTTACAATTAATATAATTTAAATTTAATAATATCTATAAATATTTACTTAATGCATGTTGTCCCCAAATGTAATGTTTTTCTTATTCCCTGTAATGAACTACTTAAGTTGGTTGGAAATAAATACTTATTACTAAAAAAAAGGTAGGGAAAACGCATGTATGTTCAATAGTCAATATGTTTTTGTACCTACGAAGATACTTTTTTGGAAGAAATCGTAGACCAAAACGTTAGAAATCCTGGACTAAATGATTTGGGCACTTTTCAATTAATACAGATTTTATTTTAGATAGGCTTCAAAATAAAACAATCTCTAGCAAATGAAAAGTTCGCAACCCATTTGGTCCAAAGAAGTGTCAACCGCTATGACCATAAAGTTGTATAACTCATCCTGGGCATATAATGGCAGGGATAAATAATTTTACAGAAATGGAATAATAAACTAAAATAATTGCAAAATTCCATTTGGGACTGCTACAATGCAATGATGGCACAACCAGCCGTAATTTCGTAGTATAGACGTTTCCTGTCAAAACATCAAACGCACATTTTCAGTGGCGAGCGTCACTATGATTATGCTTCCACAGATAATAAAAGTAACTTGCACATTTTTCAGTTACTGCATATTTAGAAAATACGTAAAAAAATATTCAACCCCAATCTTTTCTTTTTTTACAAGCTTTTATTTAACTTGCAATGTATGTATGTATATAACTATGTAACTAGATATGTTTGTTCGGGTGGAATCTTGCAACTTAATTTTGACCAACTTTCCGACATCCGATGGGCTTCAAATTTGGCATGCTTATATAGTTGCGGTGACAATACAAGAATATAGTGTGATGAAATTGACAGTCCCCCCTTACTCGAAGGGAGAGGAGGCGGGTACAGTTGAAATAAGGGTGTGTTGGGGCACTTGAGGATGGAGATAACGATTTTATAATCACATTTTGAAAATTCAAAATGGCGGATTCAAGATGGACGATTTTTGGTCATCTTTTGTTAACCAATTTTAACTAACTTATACACATCCAATTGCCTTCAAATTTGGCATGCATTTATAGTTCCGGTGACAATACAATAATATGTCATTATTAGGCACCCCTCCCCCCTACGAGGGGAGTGAAGAGGGGAAAACACTTAAGTTTGTCCGATTTCAACCAAAATTGGTATACGGGGGCTTTTGCGGATAAGGAATACGAATTTTTAATCAGATTTTGAAAATTCAATGTGGCGGATTTAAGATGGACGATTTTCAGTCATGATTTGTTAACCAATTTTAACTGACTTATCCACATCCAATTTTGTTCAAATTTGGTATGCGTTTATAGTTTCGGTAAAAATACAATAATATGGTATTCTCAGGTACCCATCGCCCTCTAACAAGGAAAGTGGAGGGGGAAAAAGATTTAGTTTGTTCGATTTCAATCAAAATTGGCATACAGGGGTTCTTAAGGAGGGCGATTATGAATTTTTGATCAGATTTGAAAATTACAATATGGCGGATTCAAAATGGACGATTAAGGTTACAAATCTAAAAATTAAGGGTGTGTGTTCAAATTTGGTATGCGTTTATCCGTCCCCTCTCTAACGAGGGAAGTGGAGGGGGGAAAGATTTAGTTTGTTTGATTTAAATCAAAATTGGCAATCAGAGGTTTTTCGGGAAGGGGATATGAATTTTTGATCAGATTTGAAAATTTCGATATGACGGATTCAAAATGGATGATTTGGGTACAAATCAAAAAATTAAAAAATTAATATTTATTAAAAAAACTTTTAAAGAACAGGCTTTTATTAAATGCACCTAAAAGTGGAAAATAATTTTTTATATTTCTTATTCCATAATAAAAGCGATGGAAATTTTATCTTTACGGTGGCAAAGAAACAACTACAAAAGAAGAACTAAATTCTTCTTCTATTCGAATGATAAACATAATGCTTTCATCTAAAGAAGCTGAGAACGGGTAAGCTTAATACGATACCTATAGTTAAAGTTTTTAATTTGCGCCCATCGCTTTTATTTTGGTATAAGAAAGATAAAAAATTATTTTCCACTTTTAAGGGCATTTAATAAAAGCTTGTTCTTTAAAAGCTTTTTTTAATAAAAAGTTTTGCTTTGTTCACACTGACCTCCCGATTTTTTCACCGTTCCTCCTTGCCCCTCACCGACTAATTCTTCCCCTCCCCCAAGGAGTACTGGCTGAGGTTAAAGCATCGATATACCAGTACGTCGATGGGCTTTATATCATGTGACTCACACGCATGCCAAGATATGGCCGCACTAACGAACTCATTTGGAGGGATGCGACCACAAAATGTTTCTCTGATCTGTGCAAAATCCTATTTAGAACTGGAAGTCAAGATTTTTTTTTAATTTTTTTTTATAAATATTTATTTTTATTGTTTGTCAAAATAAATATCTATGAACGCCATCAAGCAAATATAAACGCGACCAAAACAGTTGAAAATGATTTCCCGAGAGGAAAAGCCGCGCAAACCAGCAAACTACGACCCGGAAAATTCGCAGCGCCAATTAAAAACTGCCTGGCGTGGAAAATCCGGAAAATTACGGGACCCCAAAAAGTCGACGTGGTTTATATTTACTAAAATGACAGAATTTCGAGCAGAATTTAGACTTCAGAGCCCCCATTTTATACAAAATATAATTTGATATTTCGTGTTTTTAGAACAAATCTATCCATATAATAAATTCAGTGGCGTAGCCAGAAATCGACTCTGGAGGGGTTTCATCATTTAATAAAAATCAACCCATGGCAAGTTTGTAAAAATCAGGTAGGTGCCCATTGCAGAGGCGGTTTAATAGGTGTTGAGTTAATGTATACGAAAGAAAAATACTTATTTTTAAAAGCAAGTCTCATCTAGTCTCATTTGCAATTTGCAATGCTATTTTTTACGCGTTTCAAATGTTGTTCAAAAAACAACTAAACATAATGGTAACAATATTTAGTATTGGTATAGCGCCGCAGGCGAAAATATTGACAAAAAAAACAAAAAATTCTTTATAAATTTTGATCTCTTAGGTTTTTTGTAAAATAAATTTGAAAGAGTAGATTGGGTTAGATGCCAAGAAGGGGTAGGTTGCGCTGGTACACAAAGATTTGTTGCCAAATGATAAATGCGCCACAGATGAAAATATTAAGAAAAATTATACTAATGATGCACGTTTTGAATGCTGGTAAGAAAAATTCCTTAGAATTAAACTAAAATTGTAACAATTAATGACGTGCAGGCAAATGTAAATGTAAATGCATATTTATTTTTTTTTTTAGACTTATTACAAAGCATTGGATAATGTTTTTCAAATGACCACACACACAAACAAGCTCTACCTGGGCCCCTTATTGTATATTGGATTGGACCTCCTGGAGGGGGGTTAGTAGTTAACGAATTTCGATGGGAGTTTCATCATTGAATTACTTGGGCTCCTGGGCAGGATAGACTTTATTTCAAAAAAATCGGTTTACAGGAATACAATTTATGATCATTTAAAGCAAGAAAAACGAGGGTAAACGGATAACACCGCAAGAGAAGCTGCGGGGTCTTTAGCTATTAAAATATGCAATATAATTTTATACTCTGTGTTATTTAGATTATACAGGGTTCCTAAGCAAATCCTTAGGGGGCCAAGCAGCCGTGTATAAGACGCAGACAAACGGAAAAGCACATTAGGCAGAAAAGGATGGGCATGGGGCGATGTTGTCACTACATCTTACACGTAGTAAATCCATTCCAGGTTGTTGTTTTCTAATGTTTTTCATTTTCATACCTTTAGGACTAGAATAAAAATTGTTTTTGCTCGACTTTAATACCAAACTGATGAAAGATATCGTAAAAAAAATATTTTTCGGCTTTTCATTTTGTAACCATTGTCCATATCGTAAAAAAGAATATTTTTCGGCTTTTCATTTTGTAACCATTGTCCTTACGCACTGTTTACAGGCTGGGGACTGAGATACATGCAAATGCCTAACCTAAAGCGTTCATACACGGCTGGAGAAATCGACTGAGATATTTCCGTAGAAACTTTATCAAGCAAATAGGACGGGTTGACGCCTTCGAACGTCCAACCCGCGTTTTGCACTTTGATTCGAAATCAAAAAGGAGGAACAGTCAGATGTGGGGCCGTGCACAAATTACGTAACGGTGATTTTACCAATTTTTGACCCCCTCCCTATGTAATGTTTTGTAACGGTTTGGCACGCCACTCCTCTAATATTACGTAACGATTTAAAGACCACTACCCCCCCCCCCCAAAAAAAAAAACTTTTCACTTATTTTCATTCCAAATTTTCTTAGTTTCACACAAATGCAAACGCTGTCGAAAACCCCCCTCCCACCTACGTAACGTTTTGTAACCCCCCTCCCCCCTATGACCATTATGTAATTTGTGCACGGCCCCTGTAGTCCCAGTGGAGGAGGGCGGGAAAATTGATATTTTTTTCTTAAAAATTATACTCTTTAGACCTATTTCTTTGCGTTCCCGAAATTACGTAATTTTTGAAAAAAAATTGTAAGCGGCACCATTTTTATTTCGTGCTTTGTTTTTCTAACATTTTTGCGTTCGGCTAATTTAATTGAAAAATTTTTGCCTACGGCGCCCTTTATCTTCTCACTCGAAACCAAGATCCCCCGTTTTAGGAAAACTGATCCCGTCTCTGTTTCTAAATTTTTTCGAATAAAAGTAGAGTATGACCATGGGAGAAATAATTTTTTTCTACGGTATGACGAAAATTTCGAGAAAGTTGAAGAAAAAAATAAAAAAAGTGGCAGAGCTCAAGTTTTTCGTAAAAAAAAACGTTTTTTGTAAAGAAACAGAGTAAAATAAATCTTTTCACCCCTTTTTGGGTGTTAAAAATATTGACAGCCCCTTATTTTTCGCTTTTACCCTCCCGCTAGTTTTGAAGAATTGGTTCGCTACATGCTTCGAGATCATGTCATAAAACACCTCGAAAATATCAAATGTAGTGTAGGGGCAGCTTTATTTAAAATCAATAATATTGCAAGGAAAAAGCTCTGCAGGAAAAACAGCGTCGTTTATTGATTTCTTTGGCTGCTAGTGCTAGCTGCATGGTTTGGCCGTTTCCGGATAGATGTCACTAGTAGAACAGAATGGAAAGAAATTTAATTAAAAGCGAAGATATTTCTTTCTAATGTTAACAACCTCACGAGTTTATCGCTCAGTATCGTAAATAATGGACCCTGCCGCCTCCTTTAAGCAAGAAAAAGCTGTCTATCTATTGTAAAACTCTTGGCGCGTAGCAGCCAACATTTCAGGGGTGATAGAGTTGCCCGCCTCCAAAATTTTCGCCCTCAACTCCTGTATAGTCGTAGGCTGTAAGTGAGGGTGTTGGAAAATTTTGTCGTGCCAACAACTCCATAGGAAAAAGTCATTTGGCGCAAGATCTGGTGATCGAGGAGGCCATCGGATATTTCCATACGTGGAAATAATTCTATCACCAAATACCTGACGAAGGTAATTTGTAGCCTGGCGTGAATTGTGGGATGAACAGCCATCTTGCTGAAACCACAATTCGTCCAAATTTATGTTGAGTTCCCTCAACCGTAGTAAAACCTGGTGTTGGAGAAGATCAACATATTTTTGGCTATTCAAATTCCCTTCAATGAAAAAGGGTCCAATAATGTGATCCCCGACAATACCGCTCCAAACATTTAATTTTTGAGGATGTTGCCTTGTAACACTTGCGTGCAGATGTTTATTTTCGCGGGACCAATAGCGGCTATTTTGTGGATTGTGAGAGCTATGAAGTTCAAATGTCTTCTCGTCACTAAACAAAACTTTTAATAGGAAATTTTCGTTCTTGTCACATTTATTCCTCATAACCTCACAATATTCTAACCGGCGAAAATAATCACCTGGTTGCAATTCCTGCGACTTCCCAATCTTAAACGACTTGTAGCCGTATTTTTTTAGGATCCATTGGCAAGTACTGTTAGGAATATCCAGTGCCTCCGCAATCGGATTCGTCGAACATGGTTCATGTACCTCAACGTAAGCGCACACCATTTCGTCTCGTTCCACCCTGTGTGGAAGAACGGGATGCTCTGGTATTTCGCCGTCGTGGTAACACTTTCTACAACCATTTATGCACCCGTACCTTTCAAAACGATGATAAATGTTGTAGACAGTTTGAGCCACAGGAACCGGTCGATCTGGAAACGCAAAAACAAAAAGCCCAATGACCTCGTCCGCACTGTCACTTTACATGTAGTTTTTAATAATAAAAATCTTTTCTTCTCGAGTATACGGCATTTTAAAAACACAAAATTTACGAAACTGAAGCGACTCGAAAGGAAATAAAAATGCAATGCCTGTGAATCCCAGTTTTTCCTCGATCATCGGTGTGGCCGCCATCTTGCGGAATTTGCAGACATCTTGTCAACGGTTATTATTGCAACTATGATTTATGCTCACAATAAAAGAGTGGCGACAATTTTTTTTGATGAAAGCAGTCCGGAGATAATAACAAACTGGCACCATTACTCAATATACCTGTTTCTTTTGTGCGCGCAGAACTTTCTATGCTATTTCTGTTTGATTTATTGAAATTCTATATCTAAGGAAAATCTTAGGAACCCTCTATAAAAAATAATGAAATGGTTTTGGGACCATCATCGCTTTATATATAGGTGCGACATAAAAATGGCTTTAAGTTTATTTTAATTTGTTTCTGTTGGTACAACTTCTTTGAATTTTGTTTTTTAGATAGCCTCATGGCCAGGCATTTTGATCCATATATCTAATCTGGCTTACGCTACACTAATGAAGAAAGACCCATGAGTTTGTCTTGTAAATTTTACGAGCTCCACTAGACCTTATATACAGGGTGTTTCAAATTCGATGCTCACCATGGGGATTTCCCAAACGGTAGGAGATACGAAAAGGTTTAAATTAGGGCAATTAGGGCAAAGCTGTCAAAAAACGCTTAAAACTTTCTACAGACACTTTTTTAGGATATACCTAATAAGAGGTTCATTTTGGAGATTTGACATTTCAGTGTGACAGGAACACGGTCAAGTTCATTTTTTATTATGGACACATGCTTTTTTTCTCCTGCCGTTTGGTTCATAAAGAATGACAGATATTTTACAACCTCATTTTGACAAGTACCTGACGTTTTGAGTTAATTGACCATCATCAGCCCAAATTCAAAGATTAAAATACAAAAAAGAAAACGTATTAATAAGGGCGCAGAAAAATAAAAACTAAAAATGAAGATTTCGGATTTTTCCGCCTATCTCCGGATCTATCCGGAATTTGTAAACTTTATTTTAGTTTTGAGCAAAGCAAAACTTTGCCCTAATTCAAACCTTTGAAAACGAATTTGAAACACCCTGTATAGCGGTGTCGCATTCAGGAATTGACTTCGGGAGAGGTTTTTACGGGGGGTGGCTCGGGGGAGTTTTAACCCCAAACCCGCCCCTCTTTCTCGGTGCACCACTGTATATAGCTTTATTTTTTATGCTATAACTTAGTTGAATTTTGTTTTTTTAATTATGTTTTTATAATAATACAACAATAAATATCATATTTTTTATTATTCAAACAGAACAATTGTAAAAGCTCAATTTTCCCTATACAGTGCATAAAATGAAATATATATTTTATTAGCAACCAATTTATCAAATAAATATTTTGAGATTTTTATCCATAGTCGACTAAGTAAAAGTTGCATTTTTGACCTTAACTGGAAAGTATTTTTTTTATCTTTGTTTTAAAAGGGTTCAATGTAGTTAAGTATATATTAAAAATAGCAGAAAATACAAATTTTAGTTAGAAAAAAAAAACATATTACTTTCAGTGGCTACCAAACTACAAGATAAACTCGAAAAACTCCAATGCAACTTATTAGACTTTAAGTTGACTATATAATATGCCCATTTTGCACAGGAATCACACTGGTGCTACATTTCTCTACGTCTTGACATCTTATAAAGTTCTGCACGTATTTCATTTTATGCCGCTTACACACAATCCAAGATTATTTTCTTTTTTGCAAAAACCGTTTTAATTTTAAAAAAAGTTAAACTTGTGTGCATACATATGGGTCATTCAACGTCACATATACAATACATAGCGAAAAATAACACGTAATTTTTTTTTATAATATTTTTTCTTGAAGATTTTTTTAATTTTCGAAGTTTTTAAAATTGAACATTTTTCAATCACTGATAACTCTCACGTATGAACTCACTGGAAAAATTTTTGAAATATTTTTTTTTCTTATTTAACTCATGTATTTTGCAATTGTTATAAACAAATTAAATGTTTTTTAACTTGGACCAATTTTTTTGTTTTTTTTTTGCTAATATTTAAAATCATGTTAGAAAGATTGTCTAAAAATTTTAGAGAGGATCTCGACATACTTTACGAGATATTTCAATTATAACAGGCGTATCCGAGGCCTATCACAGGGCGTCTACTATAAAGTTCTGCTATAATTGAAATATCTCGTAGAGTATTTCGAGATCCACTCAGAAATTTTTACACAATCTTTCCAACATGATTCTGAATATTTACAAAGAAAAAGAAATTGGACTGAAAAAGGTTTCAGCTTTTTTAAACAATTATTTTTATTACATCAAGGGCCGACGTTTCAATCCTCATCCGGGATCATCTTCAGGGCAAGATGCTTCGAGTAATACTCGAAGCAACCTAATTTCTGTCCATTTATATTTAAGTCGTTGTACCAGAGAGTAAAAGTAAGCAAGCCCAAGAAAATATAACCTTAATTTTTTATAGACTTTTGTTGTTTTTTTCTCAAGTCTTTTTTTTATTTGCTTTTCTACGGACGGACACCCCAACATAAATTTTGTCAGGCAAATGATTTTGCAAGATATCTTTGGTGAAGTAATAGAAGAAAACGAGCTTCTGCAAACTTATTTGTACTTACTCACCTGTTTAGCAAAAAAAACGATAAAAAAGGCACTCCACTACTACTGTAAACACGGTTAACAAAAGATAAAATCCAAATACACAACATTTTTGTAAAACAAAACAAACTTTTATAACCTAAAAATCTTTCCACGGTAGGTAGTCGCTATTCGACGCTAATTAGCGCCAGTGGTTACTTTTAATAAGAGTAACAGCCTGACAGACAGCGGCGTACTGAGAAAAAGTGGGGCCCGGGGCGGTATCTTCAGATGGGGCCCCCTCTCTCATTTTTCTTGGTTTTATTTGATAAAAACACAATATTAAATCCTAAAATTTTTAAAAATATCATATTTACAAGTACCTATTTGCAAAAGAGAAATTTAAGTCAACTAAAAAAGCTGACAAAAATAATTTAAATAAATCTTTTTTTTATATCTTTATCAAAAAACATGATTTTAGTAACTCTCTGCAGATAACTAAAGCATGGCTCTTTTGGTTACTAATTCAAAAAAAGATTTCTGTCCGTTTGTTACCGAGAGTATATTAAAAAAATCTAAAAATTAAGCCATTTCCTCCAGTTTTCACCAAGTATTTACGAAAAAATCATTTAAAAACATCTTCAAAATATCAAACTGTCAAAGATTAAAATATCGCAACAATGAACGTCACCGAGTAATAAGGTGCATCGCTATGGAAATTATTGTTATTTCATTTACCAGCCGCCTTGATTTATAGTGTAAAGATGGTGTCTTGCGAGAAGTGCTCTTCGTTCGAGATTTTTGAAAAGAGTTTTCCTGTTTTGCTTGGATTTTTTGATAGAGGTATAAAAAAATAGTGTTATCAACCCGCGGCGAAGCTTTTTTTTACTCGCTTTTTTAAATACCCCGCTGCGTTCGTTATTTAAACCAACGCTTGTAAAAAAGCACTATTTTAGCTACTAGTTGTGAAAATACTATTTTTTACCGTTCCAAACACTTGCATAACTTCATTAAATTCGATGTTTTTGGCCACTTCGATCTCAATGTATAAAATCGCCAAACTTATTATCCGTTCTTGGCTCATAAGCTCATTGTAGAGAACAAATATTTTTTAATCAATTTTAATTCTGATCTTTTTAAACACAAGTTTACACTTCATGCATTTTTGTCAAGACTATTTGCTAATATTCCTTAAATATTTTTATGTGTAAACAAATCTTTAAAACTTTTAACATACAAAACCATAGATAGCCATGGAATATTTCGCTGTCACTGTTCAGCAAAGTCACACAAATTCTTTCGACGTTTATTGGTACGCGTAGTAACAATTTAGCTCCGCCATAAACTAGTCCTGCAGAATATCTTTAAAATATTAAATTTACAAAATGTTAATAAAAAAATGACGCAGTTTCTCTTACAGCGTTAGGATAAATATGAAGGTTGCTCTATTTTTATTTTAAATGAGGTGATAAGTAAAAATCGCCACTTTCCAGAATTCTGACGGGTGAGATCTTCTGTCGTTTCTGAAAAATCGCGACCTATCTCTCAGATTTAAAAAAATAATTGAAACATATTCAACAATTTTAAGAAAATCTAAACAACTCCAAGACGAACAATAATTTTTATTACCAAAGAATCAATTTAATATATTCAGAAATATGGTTGATTTAAACAATTAAAGGGATGGTAAAAGTAATAACATCAAAAATATGTTTTTTAGGGTTTGAACTTTGGGAACAATAACTTTCTTCGAGTAATAAAATAAGTAAGTGTAAGATTTTTATGTCTGACAATTTTGTCAGTTTTTGACTACACATACTGTTTCAAACTATTAAAGAAAAATTAAACTATAACTTGGATAATTTTTTGAAATAGAAAATCTGTGGTTGAAGCACTTTTTTCCTAAACGGATGCTAGACAGACTGAGAGAGAGATTGTGCGTACCGGAATACCGGATTTCTTTTTCTATCATTTTAGGTATCTTATACCTACCTATTTATGAATGAATGATGATGAGTTCTGACTTTTACCGGTTTCCAGAAAGTGGCCACTCCTGTATGCATATACTTAATGCTTTTATCTTATCCCTGCCAAAAAAACTTAAAAAACCGCGTTCAATCACTTAGAAAAGCTTTACGTTTTCTATGAGTTATGTTAAACAAACTTAAAAATCTAATTAAATCTCATGAAGTACGAATTTTTTCTATAACGTTGTCTCGTAGAATCTTATAAAATCCTTCAAACAGCATAAAAACTCACCAACTTTCATAAGAATCTATGTGATTTTCGTACCTGGGATAACTTAAGTAGGTTTTTGGATAATTGTGTACATGTGGGATACCAAGGGGGCCCCCCGTAACCCGGGGCCCGGTGCGGACTGCCCCCCCCCGTCAGTACGCCACTGCTGACAGAGCGCTACTGTACCTGCCCAGAATAAAGGTAAAGGTAATAGAAAACCTGACCAAAATCTCCCTAATAACTTTGAAAAACAAAGAAAATAATGACAAAATCAGGGTTGGCTTTGGACAAGGTCAAAGACGAAAAATCTACTGCGCATGCATGATGCAGTCTGCTCGCGCCCAGAAGAGTTTTTGGCTCTGCATTTTTGCCGGGCTAACTTGATCGGAAGAGTTATTATCGCAACGGTTTTTTTCGAAAAATTCAAAGCCGTTACGGTATCCCAGAGTTATATGCTCTCAAAATAAAGCCTGAGAGGCAATTACAAAGATTAGTTTGCCATTTTGGCGGAACGATGGCGTAAAGTTTAGCTGCAAGGTAGGATTTAATTGGGACGTCAATTAGCGAAACGCGGCTCTGAACCAGAAAGCGAAAAAACAGAACAGCGACGATTAAACGACAATGAAGGGGAAGCAAGAAAAATTATTATAAAAGCTGGTAAATCTAAAAATATGGCTGCAAAGGGCCCAGAGAATTTTTTAAATGCATTCATACACAAAATTTCATAAGGTAACGTAACACATAGCCTTTGATGAATCGGTTATACAATCAATCAAGAAAAAGGCCCAAACTCCAAAAAAACAATATTTAAAAATTGATTTGTTTTATTCAATTTTTAAATATTGGTTTTTTGGAGTTTTTGTATTGAGTGCAGTTTTTTATGAAATTAGGAGGTGCGCTTTGGCCATTGCGGCATCATCAGAACCTTTTTTTTATTATTTTTCTAGTTTTCCAAATATGTTAAGTCAACTTATGATAAGAGGAGCAGTCCAGGATGTATACAAACATTTTAAAATGGGACATACACAGTCAATATAAATTTAAAAAATTTAAATTAAAAAAAAATTACGAAATTTTTGAACTGAGCATAAGTTGACTTAACATGTTTGGAAAACTAGAAAAATAAGAAAAAAACCTAATTTAATAAAAAACTGCACTCAATACAAAAACTTCGTTTTAATCTAATATATATTACACACTGAGATACACCAACTTGGAAGCAACAGCTCAAAAATATATTTTCTCCAAAATTAAAAAAATATTTTGTTACTCATCGTGCCTTCAAACAAAAATATCATACATATGTTTGTTCACTCACATTATTATTTTTATTTGGACAGGACTCTTGAGTATAAAAATATAAACAGATGTCTCTTAAAAGCTTTTTCGAAGCTCATTTGCGAAAACATTAATTATATGGTACAGTCAATTTTTTGTTTAGAGAACAGTCGTTATTTATTTAATTACAAGACCTAATGCTGTTTAATTAATTTATCGCCACTGTGAAAATGTTTACAAAAAAAACACAATCTGTTTTCTATATAACGTCGTCAAAGCAATTCGATATCTGAATCAATAAACCCAAACAAATCATTATTTTGTTGCCACTGTTAAGTAGAGTGCGCCTTAATTGATAAGTAAACATTCTACTAAAACAAAATTTCAAAAAACTGTTTGGTGGCCACATTTGCATGTTTGCAATTGACAATAGACACAAAGTTGCACAAATAGAAACCCACATAGAAATTTGTCATCATTAGCATGTACATAGAATATCCTCAAGAATAACAAGGATATGGTAAGGATGATCTAAATTAACATTGGAACATCTTTAGCATGTGCTAAGAATAGGTTACGTTCTGCCCTAATCATATGCTATGCAGGTTCTTTGGATGTGCTAATAGATATTCTTATCAGATGATAGCCATGTGCTTAGCACATATAGCAATGGGTCAAAACTATGTACTGTTACAATATACTCTAAGAAAAAAAATAAAAACAAATAATAAAAAAAAGTGCGAAGCACCGACGGGGTTCGAACACACAACCTGCAGGTTAAGAGACCATGCGCTTATAAAAAAAAGGTGGAAACCGCGGAATATAAGCGTTTTGGCGGATTCTTATGGTCGAGTTAATCAGAGAATTTTCGAGTTTGGTGGAAGTAGACACTTCACTTGGGATGGTTTTCTGAGTGCAGTGAATTAAACGCTCATGATTTTATTGTATCACGCATATAGATGTACTTAATATTGTACCATAATTGGTATTGGGCTTTGCATATGCTAAAGATGTTCTAAAAGTTAAGTTCTTTAATGGTATTTCCTTAGCATATGCTAAGGAAGTACTAGAAGCTCATTCTTTTGATGTTCTTTTATGGTACCAGAATAGCATGTGCGCTAAACTGACCAAAAAATGTTTTAAAAATGATGTATTCTTTGCATGTGTTAAAGATGTACTCAAAAGGATCTGCTGAAATGTTACATTCATAGCATTTGCTATGGATATCCTTAATAGCATATACTTAAATAATATGTTCCAAGCATATGCTAAAGATGTGATCCAAAGTACATTCTCAAAAGGAGGTTTAACGCATATGCTATGCATGTAAATGTTCTTTCATTGCTATGTGGGAAGTGCTTAATCGAAATCGAATGTCAGTGCGCATGCTCAGAACGGATACTTCCTACAACAATGTCTCACCTATCTCTACTACCACCCTTACAGTATTCATACCAGCCAGTGTATCCTAACCATTTTGTCATCTGTGGCTTTTCATATAAATGCCTGATACACAGCTTCACTTCTTTTATTTTCCATTCTATTGCCCTCTCACTTTTTTCGACAAAGAAGTAAAGGATAGAAGTGCGAAATCGACGACTTTGACGTCACTTTTCGGGTACTTCTGGGAGGGGTAGAGAGTTGGCGCAATGAAACATTTAACACACCAAAACGATTAAAATAAATAAAAGTTTGGTTCTATCGCAGTCTCACAAATGATTTTAAAAATAAACTTGAAAACTCTTGAAAACTCAAATAAACTTGCTGCCTATAAAATCATATATTCACGTTAGCAACAGGAGGCAGATGCTATACTACGTAGGTTAGCGTCATGTCTGAACGTTACTAAAGGGCGGGGGGAGGGGGTAAATTCTTCGAAGATGTTGATATTTTTCGCGTTTCTGTGAAATATTATTCAGGGGCAGTCGCAGTAAATGTGACGATCTTGGAAGACTGTTGAATTAAACTGAAATTCTAATAAGTAAGTATGTCAACGCGTAGGCAAAAATTTTTGCAATTTAAGAAAAATCTAAAAACAAAAGATCAAAAGATCTTGGGTGGAAATAACGAAAATTCAAACCTGGATGAGCATCCCACAAGGAACACACAAAGAACCAAAGCGAAGAGAGAAATGATTAAACGATGTTTTGCTCTGGGTAACCAGCGTGAGCTCGTCAGTGGTTCCACGGAGGTCACCCTCCCTATACATCATTAAACACCATCATACACTTTGATTTCCAACTTTGAATCACTGACAAATAGGCATCGTTCCGCACTGGTA
The DNA here is from genome assembly GCA_963921995.1 of Oxystoma pomonae. Taxonomy (NCBI): domain Eukaryota; kingdom Metazoa; phylum Arthropoda; class Insecta; order Coleoptera; family Brentidae; genus Oxystoma; species Oxystoma pomonae. Next base: position 18,011,153 of record OY998170.1, on the reverse strand, counting down.
CTTCTCCAAGCTACCTGATCCCAGGCAACCAGTCACGTTACGTCACGTCACGTGCATTTAACGTGTTATTTGGGACTATCATTCAACGTGACATAAGTGACGTCGAACTTACGTCGAAATTTGGGTTTCAGGAAACCTAACACACAAGTCACACGAATTTGACGTGTTTGTTGGGATTAACATTTGACGCGACATAAATGACGTCGAATTTTAAGCTCTCAGGCAACCAGTGATATACAACTAACATTTTTCTTACATCTGACGCAAGAACTCGCTCACTAGGCATCGGCCACGGGAGTACCTAATAAAAGTATTTGAAGTATAACTGTTTGGCTCGAAGTTGACCACAAGGGCGTAAAAGTATCATTTTACGCCTTGATTTGCGGTAATTAATAAGTTGTAAATCGCATGTTTAGATCAATATGTCATTAATGTTACGTTAAATTCACGTAAATTAATTCACATAAAATTCAAGTGACTAAAGTCACTTCAAAAAGCGGGTCAAACCCACGTGATACAGACGTCGAAGGGACGTCGGAAAAATTCACGTGATTGGTAGAATTTTTGACGTCTTCTCGACGTGATATAGACGTGTTTTGGTTGTCTGGGGATACGGATTCGTCCTGGCGTGTTAATATTTCCAATAGGATTATGCTCCTAAGGAAATTAAAAATCAAAAAAGAAATTAAAAAAACATAAAAAATTACTGTGTTTTTGGCATTATATGAGCAACAGAGTGAGGAAAGCATAAAATATAAAAACCGCATACTGTAAAAATTCCTTGATTTCCATGACTTGGGACCCATTACCTGACTTTTCTAGGTCACTTTTTAAATTCCCTGTCCGCTGAACAAAACTAAAAAAGAAACGTTATTTTCATAGTAAAAAAAAGCTGAATATCCGCTAAATAAGTAAACGTTTTTTTCGAAAAAACGTTAGAGTATCATTTAACAGTACACTGGTACGCGTACGTTTACTTAGCGGATGGATGTTCAGCGTTTTTCTCACTATGAAAATAACGTTTTTTGTTTAGTTTTGTTTAGTGACTTTTCCTGGTTTTCCAGGTTTCATGTAGTCCAGTATCACATCGAAATCAATAGTATGGCTATATTCCCGCTCACTGATAATTACAGCAGACGCATTCAGCTTGTCTTCTGTCATTTGTGATCTTTCACAATTTTTATTTTTTTAGTCTGTTAAAAGGAGTATAATTTAAAAATGTTTGGGAAGCTGTTCTTGAAACTGTTTTTTATTACAAATAATAGTTCAGATTTAAAAAGTACTACTATAGATGAATGTGAATCGTTTTGTTTGTTGACTTAAAGGATAAAATCGGGAAATCCGAAGAAATTTTGCCATATGACTTACGTTTTTTACACATTACGAGCATTTCCAAAAAAATCAATTAAGTTTATGGACTGTTTAGTCCCAACGCTTTTCATAAGCAAGCTTTTTCGCTTTTCTAAACGAATACATTTCCTGATTTTTTTCTTTTTTGACTTTTCACAATTATTTTTTTTTTTTTTTTGCAATAAATCACAGGAGGATAAACACTTTCTGCCACTGTTTTAAATCATTGGGAAAACAAGAAAAACATCTTTTTTTGTTCACGCAAAAGACATAGACATCCGATTATTGTTTACTCATATTGGTCAGTAATTGTTACATATTGCGGCGCGCTTAATGGACGTTTTTTATACACTGCTTAAAAAAAACCGTTTAAAACAAAAATGTTTTAATACTTTTTTTATGTTATTGTAATGTTTATTGTTTTAATACATAACTGAGGGCACTCAAAGGGCGCCAAGACCCAGAGGGGGGGGGCGGCGAGGAATCCCCTGGCCCCCCCCACGATACGCCGCTGAATATTGCGATATATTCCAAGTTTGCACGTACGTCCTATGACCAACTTAAAGTGTCTATTATACCGCACACCCACGTTATTATGTTTTAAAGTTCTATACAAGAGTTTGCGGCTTCTCCTCGGCTTCCCATTGTTGTGGTAATATATCATTTACATATAAATGCGAACGAAAACCAATAGCTTGTATGGAAAACTTTTTAAAGTTTGATAAGTTGCCCGGATTTGACACTAGAGACGTTTTGTTGTCGCCCGTATATTTCTTGTTAAAAGGCTTTTTCGTTCTTTTAAAAGCTATGAATAGATCAGATTTGGGCGAAATTTGATTTATGTTTAGAAAAAAATATATAGGGAACATAAAAGATCTAAGTAAGTAAATATGTATACAGTGTGTCCCAAACTCTGGAATAATGGATTTTTTGAGAGAACTGCCGTGTTTAAAGAAGAGCGAATGTTACAAATTGGCGATTTTCACTTTTTTGCATTTTATTTTAAACCACTTTTTTATTTTTTTTTAATTTTAAATATTAAAAAAAATTATTTAAATTCGGCGAATGTGCCATGACATCAACTTTCAGATCATATTGTTGAATGGGCACTTTTTTCGGTCAAAATATTGAGTAAGAAGGGCGAATGACACACGTTTTCTGCACATTCGCTGTTCCTTAATATTGTGCCCTATTTTGTAATACAATCGCTTGGAGGCGCGACGGTCGGCCATTACACATTGTTCTTTATTAACAATGTATTTTTCGCGCCTGTTTCCAAGTGCGCAAGCGAATGTGATGCATTCTTATTTCCTCTAGTTTTACATTATAATAAAATATTATTTTTGGAACTAAATTTAGTTTATTATTATGTTCCTACGTTTAAAACTAGGGAATTTTATTATTTATTTATTTTTACCTTTTTAATAAAGTGCACAATTCTTGCATAGAAAGATTTTTTCTTTTCCTCCTACGGCGCAATTTTTTGGTTGGAGTTTTGGTTTGTGCGCTGCGATACAATTTCATTTTTATGAAAAAATTGCTTCAAAATCTACTTCTTATTTTTTATTATATAAATCCTAGTGAATATTAATACTAAACTAACCTTACTTAACCAGGATATCAAAATCCCCCAAAACCCGTGCTTTCAAGTCCTTATTGTTCTTTAAATATAAGATTAAAACCTTTTCAGTCTAAGGGTTGGTATAGATTTAGAGCGGGGAATATTGTTGCACAATCGGTGCTTGCGTTGCTGTGGTCGCAACGTTACGTAAGATGGCATAAACATGTCAAAAATGTAGTGCATTTTGGCTTTGTTTTGAACGCGTTAGATATTAGTATACTGATACGTTCAATGCATTCAGAGCTTCCAGTTTCTTTCTTCGCCCCCCTCCCCCCACCAAAGTAAATTCCTGGGTAAATCACTGTGTGTTAGAAAAATCAATACGTTTAGTTTAAATATTTACTTTAACGGTGGGATTTACTAAAAGGGTTTAGTCTATTTTAGAACGGTCCTAAGTTTAAGTGAAATTTTTGGTTTTAAGCATTTTAAAACAACCCTCCTGGAGTTTTGGACATATTTTGATTTATAAGAAGAATTTTAATAAATTTATTTATTGAGTAATCATCTTAACACAATCTTTTGTTGGATTTAAGAAGAAAGTTTCAATTTAAAAGAAAAGAAAATTAAAAAATTTAAACCCACGCGGGGTTTAAATTAAATTAATTAAAACTTACACTTGTTAATTAATTTTTCCAATTAATACTTCATGTCATACAACGATTTAGATGGGTAATAATAAAATAAGATGTAGGTTCATTTTGTATTTATTTAAAAGGTGTTTTTATTTATGAAATGTATTAAAAAACTTAAATGCAAGTTTGGTTTACATTTCTGTCACTGTCGAAATGTCAGTTTCAAAATATTAGCTGCGTTCAAATCACAAACAGCGATTTCGGATCTCTTACGACTACTTATATCTTAAGGCGCAATTACACAGACGAACATGCTCAAATAAAAGCTCGTGCAAAATATCTAAAATTTTTTGCGTGAACATTTTTGTGAGCTTTTCTTTGAACATTTTGTTCGGGTAAATTTTTGAGCAAATTATTGCTATCTATTTTGGAAACATATTTTTAAAGATGAGAATAAATAAAATTTCACATCAATGATCAGTGATCTCAATTCTCTAAAAAATGGAACACCAACTTTTATTAAAAATTTTTGTGAAAAAAAGCCGACGGCAAGCGAAACATTATTATTGCCCAACTATCAGTTTTGTCACATGGATTAGGGTTACTTATAATATTTTTTTCTTAGGATTTTTCCCGGATTTTTTTGCCCGTGGTTTTTTTGGGATTTTCTTTATTAGTTTTTTTTTTATTTCCAAGGGTTTTTTTCCTAAAGTCAAAAAAAAATCCAGGAAAATTATTCTTTTCCAAAAAAATTTTGAGTTTTTCAAATATCGGCAAAAAACTCAAAAATTGCACTTTTAAGCGGTAATCCGCGCCTCACGACTATGAGGAGTGGTCGGGAGGGGGATTTTTGTAGCTTTCCTTTACCTTTAGCTTTTATTATTGTTTTTTAATTCCTCACACCAGATTTACCTAGTTAGTTTAAGGTCCCAAGGGTTGCTTAAAAAAGCAAAATGCTGAAGATATAGATATTTATTGTCAATTTAATGTAATAATCAAGGTCGATTACTGACACTGAACCAACAATATGCAAAGGGCAACATTGCGATTCAAAAGAGTGGCCGGCCTACTACCTGCGAAATCCAAAACTTGGGATAATAGATCGGCGACACAGTCTACTAAATTACTGCTAAGTTATATTTTTTAGACAAGGGTCGAGTTCGTAGGGTTGTAAAAGTGGGTAATAAACGGGTATTATTTAAACCGAACGTGCTTTTGTTCATATATTTGAGATTTAATAAAATGTATATAGGTTTTTTAATTTGACTTAATTATTATTGTAAAAGACTAAACTAGGAAGTAAAATAAAGGGATATTCTTTTAAACGTAAATTTTTATCATTACATTTTACAGGCAACAGCAATAAATAAGTGCCAATTATTATTTTTTTTATTCTCGTTTTTTTTACAACCCCAAAAAAGTTACAAGTATACTGGCATATCCCCTATAAAAATCAGATCAATCGAAGTTGCTTATGAGGTAAAATGTGAATTTCGGCATCGAATCGTTTTTCCGTCGAAAAGCACTTGATTAAAAGTACCTTATTTCAAAACTTTGTTTTTCTATTTTCAGTTAAGTTCAATGAATTCCGATAACAATATATATTTTAAATTTGTAAAAAAAAATTTTATAGCCCCAATTCTTCAAACAAATTTTGCTCAAGATTCTCTCCAAAATTTACGTGTGTTTTTTTGTACGAGATTTTGCTCGAACATTTCTTTGAGCATTTTGCTCAAGAGGCTCGTGTAAATGTTTGTCGGCATTTCCACATCAAAGGAAAGTTTGTCTGTGTAAATGCGCCTTTAGGTTGCACCAACCTCTGCTGATGAAAGCTACAGCTTTGAAATTAGTGCGCTTTGAGTAAGGAAAGTTTTCTTGACTGAGCTTTTAGATAACCTCAATGTTTTAATGTCAGTTTGTAAATAAATTAATATAGTTGTTTTGGGTTTTTTTGTTTGAGATATTTTTCGTGCATGTAGTGACCTTCACTTATGTTTGTTTTGCCTTGTCGTGCCCTCATAAATATATTTTTTGTGCTTAAAAGCGGTTCAAAATAAAGCGTTTTTCTGGACAAAATTGGAGGTGTTTTATTGGTTAATGAACAACTTGGGATATTAAATAAGGTAAATTAATCCTTGTAAAAACGGTTACTTAGGGAAATTATAAACGAACTTATTACCAATTGCCACAAAACAATCCTTTCTGGGGGCTATAAATTTAAACCACCCCCCAGAGGTGGTCTAAAAAACTTTATAAACTTAAACACAGATAATGCAGCTATTATGAACCAAATGTTTGTCAAAAAATTAGTTTTAGTGTATTTTCTCCTAAAATATGGTATATTTTGAGAAAAAAGTAGTTTTTTTGTGGTATTTTGCAATAACAATACAAAATAATGAATAACTTTGTGTCTTTTCTGTATGAGTAAGTGTTTTTTGAAAATTGGTTTTAAACTTTAGTACCCCCCACAGGTGTAAATATTTAGACCTGTGGGGGGTACTATTTTAGATCTTAGTAAATCCCACTGTAAGTGTCTAATATTATGCAGTAACGATTTTACAAATAAAAAAAATGACGAAATATCCGCACCACATTCAATACTTGTGGCGAGGATTTATAAATTGCGGCTCCCGAGGAAGTGACTGCCATAAATTTTATTTATGACTCTCTGGCGATACTCTCAAGAAAAATGAAAAAGTAAAAATAAACATTAAGGAGATGTAATCTGAAAGAAGTTTATGAGACACTTGCGAAAAAAGAAAACTTGGTTTATTTTGGTTTGTCCTAAAACACCAGGAAAAACATTGCGGGTAGAATCTGCCGTAAGTTATTGACCATTTCCTCTTATTTTACCAGAAAACAAATGAAAAAACTACAGCATCATCATCATCGGATAATAAAAGAAAAGGCCGAATCCTTAAACAATCAATATGGGGGGTTGAATAAATCAACAGTAAGTACAAAGAAAATCTCTTGAGCGATGGTCGCTATCCATCTTAACATCCAGATAAATTCTTAATCAAAGGGATAGACGTTGTTTGAAAGTTTGAGACAATGATGTATTTGAAATTAAGAAATTCCATTTTCTATATTTTTTTTACACGACGCCGACGTTTCGATCAGTACAATCTCTGATCATCTTCAGGTACAAACTACAATCTATGCTATATACTATGGGAAATCACTAAACCCTGAAGTTTAAGAAGTTGGACCCGCCCAATGAGGGGCTTTCAAATATTTGGAATTTCAACACTTGGTTTACTGAAAATACCCTGATTCTACCCAATAAAGGCAGCTTCAAGGAATTCTCGTTTCTTCGAGTGTGATTCCTAGTGCAAAACTTTTGCTTCTGTTTTTCTGTGTTCGGCGAATCCTGATTTCGTTGTTTCACCTCTTTGGGTATTCGTCTGATGTTCCTTAAGCCTAACCACACTCACAAGGAACTTGGTAAATGCATTCCTTATTTTGTTTGTTCTCCGGTTTTGTTTTACTAAGAAGGCTTCGAATCGTATTATTAAATTTAAAAGCTGTTTTTATAATAAAGTTCTTCGCTACTCTTCGAATTTCCTCTGATACTCCTTTAATGTATGGAATTGTAAGGAATGCATTTGCCTGGTTTTGGTCTTATAATCTCTGTCCTGTTTGCTGAAATATAGAAAACAAACGGTCTGCCAATGGGTTCATCGCTTTCGCCAGTGGTGGCCAATATTTACATGTAGTGGTTCGAATCACACGCGGTTGATACCGTAACATATGAACCTAAGCTATGGCTAAGATATGTTGATGATACTCTCACCTAAATAACATAAGACCCACCATTAAATTCAAAATAGAGTTGGAGAAAAATTGTCAAATTCCTCTTCTTAATATACTTGTCAAACGAGTAGGAAGCGACATCAGAATAACAGTCTATCGTAAACCCACTCACACAGGACAAAATTTAAATCAAGGTTCAAATCATTCTATAATAGAGCCGTTCAAATTTGTAACAATTCTTATGACTTGAAAATCGAAAAAAGAAACGTTAAGAATGATCTGCAGCAGAATGGTTACAGCCTTAAAGTTATAATAGATACTATTTCTAAATTTCAGCAAACAGGACAGAGATTACAAGACCAAAACCAGGCAAATGCATTCCTTACAATTCCATACATTAAAGGAGTATAAGAGAAAATTCGAAGAGTAGCGAACAACTTTAATGTAAAAATAGCTTTTAAATCTAATAATATGATTTGAAGCCTTCTTAGTAAAACAAAACCGGAGAACAAACAAAATATGGAACGCATTTACCAAGTTCCTTGTGGTGTGGTGAATCATAAATAGATGAAAAAAAAGACCACTGCACTACTGTTAGGCTTAAGGAACATCAGACGAATACCCAAAGAGGTGAAACAAGGAAATCAGGAATCGCCTCCAGGTCCGTCAAGTCTCAGTTAGCTCCGGTTTTAAAGATCCACGATAATTATGATAAATACCTATCTGCCCTTAATGTATCGGAAAATTCTACCATTAAATGGAAATTACCTTGATTTATTATACGAATTGCTTGAAATGCAGCTAGGTTATACCAAATACTGTTGCTTTCTCTGAAACTTTGATCACCAAGAGAGTCTTTTGAGCTAGGAGAAAAAATATGTAACCATTATCTTTTTTGAGGGAAAGCTTGCTGTTTATTGTTTTTGCTTTTTATTTACTGTTTTTTTACTGTTTTTGATTTTTATTTACTGTTATTCCATCTTTTTAAATCTTATAAAATTTTGATTTCTACGATATATATGTTATTTTGTTGTCTTCACAAAGATTCATTCTTGCAAGATCATGAAATACATCTTCACTTTAACGATCTGAACTAACAATCTACATTTTTTCCACGAAAATTTCCTCTCCCTATAATTAAAGCATGGCAACTCAAAGCAAACTTTAAGTGGATCTTTGACAACCTTGAGCGAGAATTTTTTAATTAATAACTCAAGGATCGCCTTTACTTGAAATACAAATCCGAAATAAGGCCAGAATCGCATAGTGATGAAACTTCAGCTAGGTACAGGCTCGTGACTAGGGGGTTTTGACTTTGTATTTTCGGTGATTCTTACAAACTATTTTTAACCACCGATCCGATGTGACGAGAATGAGAAAAATGAGGAGTTTTATAAGTTTAACCCCTATATCTGTATCTGCATGCCTGTGTTTGTATATTCTGCAATTTTTTTTAAATGCTGCACACTACTATCTTATAATTGACGGTTTTCAAGATATTTAAAATTTGAAAAGAAAAATTTTAGAACATGATTTAAATTTTGCAATACGACCTAATGGTAAAGCCATTTGGCATTTTTATGCCATGATTTTTATTACGCTTTAAAGCTTTTTTTAAACTTTTGCAGTGGGATTTACTAAGATCTAAAATAGTACCCCCCACAGGTCTAAATATTTACACCTGTGGGGGGCACTAAATTTTAAAACAATTTGCAAAAAACACTTACCCATACAGAAAAGACAAAAAGTTATTGATTATTTTATATTTTTATTGCTAAATACCACTGAAAAACTGCTTTTTTGTCAAAATTAATACCATATTTTAGAAGAAAATTCTCTAAAACTAATTTGTTTTGACAGGTTTCAAAATGGCAAATGGTGAATACGCCAAAATTTTGGCACATAATAGCTTCATAATCTGTGTTTGAGGTTATAAAATTGGTGATTTTTTAGACCACCTCTGGGGGGTGGTTTAAATTTATAACCACGAGAAAGAATTGTTTTGTGGCAATTGATAATAAGTTCGTTCATAATTTCCCTAAGTAACCGTTTTCACAAGGATTAATTTACCTTATTTAATATCCCAAGTTGTTCATTGATCAATAAAACATCTCCAATTTTGTCCAGAAAAACGCCATATTTTGAACCCGTTTTCTGCACAAAAAATATATTTATGAGGGCACTACGAGGCAAAACCAAGATAAGTGAAGGTCACTGATTATGCACGAAAAATATACGGAACAAAAAACCCAAAACAACTATATTAATTTATTTACAAACTGAAACTAAAACATTGAGGTTATCTAAAAGCTCAGTCAAGAAAACTTTCCTTACTCAAAGCCCACTCATTTTAAAGCTGTAGCTTTCATCAGTAGAGGTTGGTGCAAGCCAAAATGCAAGCAGAGGTAAAAGATCTTAACTCGGTGATTGAAGACAGCGCTAATTTTTAAACTGACATTTCGACAATGACAGAAATGTGATCAAAATTTGCATGTAAGTTTTTAATACATTTCATAAATACAAAATTAATCTACTCCTTATTTCATTAGTACTTAATCTTTGTGTGACATCAGGTATTAATTGGAAAAAGGTAACTTTTAATTAGAGTGACATATAACCCCAATTTTAATTTGTTCTACAGAGTGTTTACTATTTAAACCCCGCGTGGGTTTAAATTTTTTAATTTTCTTTTTTTCTAAATTGAAACTTTCTTCTTAAATCCAACAAAAGATAAACAAATTTATTAAAAATTTTTCTATAAATTAAATTATGTCCAAAACTCAAGGATGGTTTGTTTAAAGTGCTTAAAACCAGAAATTTCAGTTAAACTTAGGACCGTTCTAAAATAGACTAAACTCTTTTAGTAAATTCCACTGATGATTTCTAGAATAAAACACTCACATTTTTCAAGTTTTCACTGTTTTTAAGCGTTTAAAAAAATTACGGCCAAAAAACATTTTTTCTCTGTTAAAATGAAAAATAATTAAGGTTGTTGAAGAGAGACAGCAGGTTCAAGGGGGTATTAATCTTTTTCAATCAAAGTTCTTTAAAGCAGTGGCGTAGCCAGAATTCAGCTCTGAGGGGAGAGGGGTTTCATCATTTAATAAAAATCAACTATCCACCAATGAAAAATTTTTAAAAATTAGGTAGGTGCCTATTGCTTGAGCTCTTGAACTGAAGGGAAGGGAGAGGGCCGGTTTAATAGGTGCTGAGTTAGTGTAAGAATTTCGAAAAAATTACACCAAAATGCTATGTTTTACGAATTTCAAATATTTTTGACAAAAAAAAAAACCTTAAAGTTAAAAAATATTGTAACAATATTCAATACTGGTATAGCGCCGCAGGCGAAAAGCAGGCAAAAACTTTGACAAAAAAAAACAGTATCCACTGCCATACTAGTACTAAGTATTTGATATCAATAGAAATTAACATTTTAAACGCGAATCTCTCGAAAACCGTAAAAGACACGATAGTAGTATGTATTATTTTTGAAAAGTAGATTTTTGGGAAAAGTCAAAATGCTAAAATATAAAGGGTGTCTCGTTTAAACAATACATGTTTTTTGTTACACTTGGGAAAAATTTTAAGTAAACTATCAGAGAAAACTTTAAAATATAGTTCTTTTAGCCAGTTTTTGTTTGAACCTTCTATTACGCTTAGTTAAGTCTCTAGGGGGGGGGGGGGGATAAAAAGCAAATACTTCTTTAAAGGTCACTGTGCGATTGTATTTATGATTGCTTAGTCTGCGATTTAAATACCAAGTTGCGTCTCTGGCTACGTTTATTTTATGTGGTTTTGGATGATACTACTCGACTCGCAATGTTAATTAAGATGATGGCACAGAAACAAATTAGGTAAATTAAAAGTTGAGCGGCGCACACTGGTCCGGATTGCCGGAAATTTAAGATATTCTCATTTATTTCATGTACCAAAACACCGTACCACTACTTTTATATCAAGTTTTTCCTGTAATGCCCCTAATACTTACAATAAGATTCCAACGAGTATGGAAGCTGTATGCTATAATTAAATTAAATTAATACTATTTTTTTAAACTCTCTTTTCTCAAATATTAGAAATAGACATATTTATTGTCGTTTACTTTGTCTATGTATTTCTTTTTTTCTGTCTTTTACATTATATAAGTGATAATATTTATTATAGAATTTTTGTATAAAATGTCTCATAGGTAACCTAAAATTAAGTAGGAATTTATAAAATGATTCTAAATCACTAGGTACATAACAGTCTTACTAGTTATTAGTTATATTTATTATATTATATTATAGTATAGTTCATTGGGTATATATATATAATAATTTTTATTATTTATATTATAATATAATAAGTTATTATAGTATTACTTCTTTATCAGTCAGGTTAGATGTAAGATTAGCAATCATGTATCATGAAAGCTAAATCTCGCCTTATTGTAATTTCTGAAATATTTATTTCTTGTTTGCAATAAAAGTCGTATACAATACCTGCATTTTGACTCTTATTTTTTAAATGATTAGATCAAAAATAGGCAAATGTAACCATTACTAATTGGTCCGAAAAATATTGTCTTGAAAATGAAATGACGGTTAAATCAAATCGCTAGAAAATATATGCATAGAATTAAATTTAAACGAAACATATTTTTATAGAAACACAAAATGTCAGAAAGTATTAGGAAACCTAATTCATCTTAAACCAAATTTAAACGACCACAAAATAGCCGAAATTAAAAACATCAAATGTAAACGAAAATAAAATTCTAGAAAATAATTCAGCAGAATATAATTGAAGGAAAGCTTAATTTGCTCAACAATTAAAAGACAAGAATATAATATCTTCGAAAAAGATCTGCTAGAACCGTAAAAAAAAAACAGAACTACAAAAGCATCGACAATAATTTTCTAGAAACGAAATATGGCCGAACTACAATTTGATTGTCCGATCCTTAATTGTGCAGAACCACAATCCATCCGAATCGATATTGGGTTGCGGCGTTGACAAGTTTCTGTTTTTGAAAGATGACACGGGGATTTTTTTTATTAAACGATTTTATTTAACTTCACAGTTTCTGGCTAACTAACTTTGTCATCGAACCTATGTAAGTATACCAAGTTATCAAAATCAGTTAAGGGGAAAGCTTAATTTATAAACGCGTTCGCGTTCGCAGTTGAAGTTCGGCGTTCCTAAGTTCGTAGTCCGTTGCTGAAATTTGATTGGTCTTTCCAAAATCAAGTGAATATGATGTAAAAGAGCTGACATAAAATCATAAACTAACCAAAACTTGGAAAAAATTTTGCCCGTTTCAAGGTGTTGTTGATAAGCATTTTGGAAAAAAATTGATAGAGAATTCCAAGAACTGTTTGGCTTCTTTGTGATCACAATTCTTATATATGTAGCCCACAAAGTGAAGCAGAAAAACTGTAAAATTAACAACAAACAAAAATGGACGGTTGACAGATTTTTCATGTGATGAAATCCTGCATTTTGATTGGTTGATGCGAACTTCGCCAACTACCAACATAAAATTTGGTTATCTCTGAACTGCGAACGCGGACGCGAAAGGCGAATGCGAACTTTTATTATAAATGGAATTACATGTTTTAATAAGGTTATCTCCAGCGCGTGAACTACGAACTTCAACTGCGGACGCGAACGCGTTTATAAATCCCGTGGAAGTGTGTCAAAAACGCTAAACAATATCACATTTACTGGTGATTTATACTGGCGTCGCCTACCGTTGCCGTCGCCGTCGCCGCCGCCGCCCGCCGTCTACCTTTCGTAGCAGCAATTTATACTGCCGTCGCGTCGGAGCGTTGTTTTAACCTCGAAAACATCGTTTTTGTTGATATTTTCTCGAGAACTAATACTTCATACAGCTCACTCAGCTGGCTTTCTTGTGTATCACTCATTTTAAAAATTAAAAATTTAGTTCATAAAAAGAAAACAATCAAAACAAGTTGGGTAAGTTAGGTTATAATTCTTGACAAACAAAACAAAGACAACAATAAAAATCACGTGACCACTCAACATGCTTTTCTATTGGTCGGACTACGCGTGGCTACGGACGGCAAACGGAAAAATATAAACTTGGCTCATCCCGGGCGGCAGCCAGCGGCGGGTCGACGCAACGACGGCAAGGTATAAATAGAAGTAAAGTGTTCCCATATATTGATGTTTCCCAACGCCGACACGAACGCAGACGGCGGGCGGCCAGTATAAATCAAGCTTTACTTCGGCTCTTCCCTACCGTAAGCCTGGCAACGTAACAATTGAATTCGTGGCTATCGGTTTAAGGCCACAAAAACAAGAGGTGGCATCACTAATACCATTTCGAATGAGATCGTGCAGTGTTCAGAACACGGTGCGAACACCATATGTAAGGAAAAGTATAACTTATTAGGAACGTAACCATTTATTAATGCTTCTTTAAAAGGTTTTGATGCTCGGCTTCATGCTTCATGGATTGCAATGTCTCGAAATTAAAAAGAATAAAAAGAAAAATAATTATTCAACATTAAAAAAATAATCAATTTTCGTATTATTTTTATCACTGATACATGTCATATCAATTTATTGGCTGAATGTTCCATTAGATAAGTGGCCGGTGGCTATGCGGAACCTGAATTCCAATCGAACTCACTTCAGTTTCCTTGGGCCTACTAAATTACGTGACCTTGGCGTTTTAGAATTCCGGCAGAATATCGCTTACAAAGAAAAAGACCATAACTTTTTTGTTATCAGATAATAGGATTTATAAAAATCTACAACCGCATCCAAAGAATTTTCCAAAATTTGGTGTATTTAAAAAAAAATTAAAAAATCCAAAAATTGCTGTTACAGATTTCTGTATTATCGAGATTTTTGACTATTGTTAGCCGTGTTTATTTTATTTCGAAAATGAGAGAGTCCAGCAGAAAACTGTCTGGATACGGTTGTGAGGAATTCCAAAATAAACATTCCTGTCAAATTTCAACAGATTCCGTTTGTGGTCTTAATTCATTTTTGGACAGATTGGGGTTCTTGAATTTTGTGGTTCGGCATTATTATGTTTCTATTAAATTATTTTCCTTAAAAATATTTTTTAAATTTTGGGTTTCTTTTAAAATAATTTTCGGACCAATTTGTTTATTTTTCTTTATATTCCTTTGATTTTCAGATCGACTTTATTACGGTGTTATTAATTAGGATGGATTGGTGTTCTGCTCGTTTAAGGATCGGGCATATCATTTTTTATCAATTTGTGGTTTGGGTGTTTTTTTTTCTAGAAAATTATTTTCGATACTTTTGTAATACTGATATTTTAAGGTTCGGGGAAATTATAATTGGTTAAGTTATATTCGTGTCTTTTAAGGATCAAGTAAATTCAAATTAGAAGAAAATTAAAAAAGAGAAGATCAAAAGATCTTGGGAGGAAAGAACGAAAATTCAAAATTGGATGAGTGTCCCATAAGGCACACACAAACGCGACGGCAGTACAAATTGCTGCTACGAACGGTAGACGGCGGGGCGGCGGCAACGGCGACGGCAACGGTAGGCGGCGCCAGTATAAATCACCAGTTAACCTTCCTTGAATTCTGAAAAGCGCACCATCCTCTCTTGCCGAAATACGACAGTACTATATTTATAGTGGACTTGTTTCGTCCATAATGATTGACGACCCGACGAACAGACCAACATGTACCTAATTTTGCTAAAATTTGGGATTTATCGAATTCCGATAGCTGTCGTGGCATTTTTAAGTTGGACAAGACTGTGACAGAAAAGGTTGCTAAATAGTAAAGGATCGATGCCTCCGATATTTAATAGGCCTTCTATCTACTCGCGTTTTAGTGAACTTTGAACGTATGTGGCGACCATTTTGTCAAAAATGACGGCGGAATACGTGTAAAAGGGTACTAAAACGGAACGTCTTGGCTGGCCTCCGTGTCGGAGGTACCGAAAGGATATATCTACATCTATATCTACCAGGTTATAAAACATGCTAAATTACACATAAATAATTTTCCTAAAATTTCACAGTCCCATCCATATAACACCCGTAATGGCGATATTTTGCGCTTGCCAAAACATCACAATGCTTTTTTATGAAAAATCTCCAGATTATAGTGCAATAAAATTTAACAATTGAATTAAAAATTATTAAAAACCAAAGCATCTTCTGTAAGACTTTAAAAAGATATTTAATAGAAAAAGCGTTTTATTCCTATAGTGGGTTTTTAAATTAAAATTAAATTTCTGCAAGGCATTCACAACTAATTTTTTTAATTGTTTTCTTATTTTTTATTAATGTATTTTAGCTTGATAATGTAAGATTTTTTTCATTATTTAAATGTAGCGTGAAATACGTTTATTTGCTTGTTTATTTATCGTGTTGTTCTTTCCAATTTTTTTAAAAATTGTTTTGTTATTTTTTATTAATATATTTTAGCTTCATATTGTAAGATTTTATCATTATTTAAATGTAAGGTAAAGTATGTTTATTTGCTTGTTTATTTATCGGGTTGTTCTTTTGAATTTTAATTTTTTTTTAAATTGTATTGTTATTTTTTTAAATGTATTTTAGCTTGATAATGTAATATTTCATTATTATTTAAATGTAACGTAAAATTTGTTTATTTGCTTGTTTATTATCGTGTTGTGTCTTTTGAATTTTAAAAATCTAATTTTTAAATTTTGACAGATAGTAACGTAAGTTTTGTAATATTTAAAAGTATATTGACGTGTATATCCCATGTATCAACAGGCATTCATACAAAATAAATGAATTGAATTGAATTGAATATATTGCATATAAAATCGGCGTATGCGTTTTATGTGTCGCGAAGTGTAATTTCTGTTCAATTGTGTTTCAATTTCGTGGGTTCAATAATTATCAATTTTCTTTTTAGTTTTAGATACTGTTAATATATCGGTTTGTCAATTATATCAAGACAATACACGTAGGAAATTCCCATCCCTCTCAAAAATACCACGTAAGTTCTCATAAAAGTTAGTAAGTTAGCCATTCCTTGTGTAATTGTAAAATCTCGTAAAACTTTTTTTATAGATTTTATGCAGCTTTTTTGCTAGAAATGACTTGCCCAGGTGGGGTATTTTTCGAGCTAAAAACACAGGTGACGGGCAATCACACGCTCTTTCAGGCCCCATAATTAACTTTTACCAATGCGCTTTGGAAATGGATGGAGGGAAACTGTTTTTGCGTGTAATAAAAAATGTTGGCAGGTAATTTTATAATTTGAAAATGTATTCTTTGCAAGGACGTGAACTATATACAGGCTGTCTCAAAAGTTCGAGTGCACCCTAGTATCTCCACAACCAAAAGAGATAGAGAAGTAAAGTTTCACATAATTAGATGGTTTACAAAAAAAGTTTATTTTTGGATGCTCATTATGCCGCCATTCATTAAGGGGGCGGAGCTAGGGCGGAGACAAAACCTTTCTTAAATGAGTTACCCTGTATATTTTTTTAAATTTGAAAAGAGCTTTTCATTCCGGTTCCAAAAATACCTAATATGTTACCTTTTTATCTCACGGTTTTTAAATAAAAAAGGAAAATCATCTCCATAAGACCAAGGACCCAATTAGCATTTGGACGTCGTTTCGACGTTGGCGTAGACAACGTGACGTCAGGAAGCTAGGTCAGATCGACCGCGCACCGACTCAAATTTATACCAAAATGGGGAATACAAATCCGAGTTGTACCGACGTCGCCATACGTGGGTTCCATAGAGGGAATACAGAAATTTGTACTAAAAACTAAGTCGTGCTTAGTGCAAATAGCTCAACGCCTGGACAACAAACTTATTTAATATTTTTGTATAAATTTAGGAAACCCCTACGCTTTGATTCGAAATAACAACCAAAGGTCAAAAAAATATTCTTAGATTTTTATACTTGCGACTTTGGCAGACAAATAAGATGCCGTCAGTGTTTCATGTCAAAATTATTACCTACCCCATGAGAACATTGAGAAATTACCAACGCACTTCACTTTACTGACACACATGACCAATACAGGGCCGAAAATACACGATCGCCACGGATATTCTCACTTTTTTTTAAAAAAAATTAGATTTTATTGAAAAAAAACTTGACCATTCTTTTTAAAATATGCCTAAATGATATATTTAAACATTTAAACAATATTTTATTGCAAAAAAATTGTTAGACCGAACCGTCAATAAAACATATTATCTTCTTCACCTTTAAGGTGATCCGTGGTAGAAATTCACTGATCTATTACAACACTAAGTGCGTTCCTGCTTTCATTCGAACACCCGCTGAGTGGCGATAAATGTTTATAGGCCATGAATAATAATGAGTCTCCTAGATCGATGGTCAGACATATTATCTCATTTTCTAAGTCCTTAAAGACTTTTCAAAAATACCTGTCTCTTGCACACAAATTTAAACTTCAATATTGTGAAGAAGATAAAAGATAGACACAAATTGTTTGGTATTTTTAAAAAGTAGTTTTTTTTAAGGATTTAAAGAAAAAGATAAGTTTGTGTCATATTTTATATTTGGAGCACCTTGTATAAAAGGGTATACATTTTTCTAAACTATATAAGTTTTTCTTTTGAAAAAATCGTAGTTATCCCAAAAAAATCATTATTATAGACTTTTCGGACACACTGTATACTGTTCGAAAACAAGCGTGGAAATGAGATGGCGGAAATTTCGTTTCCAGAAAATATAACGCAAGGATAAATATTGAAGTTCATCAAAATCAATTATTGAGTCCCTTTTTGATGCTGCTGGTCCTTTAAAAAATTTCAGAATTTTTATTAAACAAAGTTTGCATATTTTTTATCAATAATTAATAAGCAATAATTCATTATCTACAGTACCTATAGGGTGGGTCAAAAAAAACGGGACTTTTTGTATTGTCTATTACTTAAAAAGTAGTTGTCCGATTTTAAAAATCTTGGTTATTTTGAAAAGCCAGGACATTAGAATTTTGGAATTTGATGTTAAAATTGACATTTTGTAAAAATCCAAGATCGCGGACAATTTTAAAAAATAGGTATGTTTGACCCCCCAAATTTTTGGTGTGCGCCACTGGTGCATAACTAAAAATATATTTTTCGAAAGCCATGTTTTTTCTTAGGTTACCCATGTATCGCTTATTAAAATCGGGTAAGAAATAAGGAAGATTTACCAAAAACCTAATAAATTTTGAATCTATGGCTTTTTAAAATGGTCAGCACTTTCAAAATCGAACATATACATCGAAAAGCAGAGCCAATCAAAAATGATGTTTTTTTTCGACTTGACTAAATTAGGCTTATCGAACGCACTTACTTCAACAATTTATATCTTCCTTATTTCTTACCCGATTTTAATAAGCGATACATGAATAAACTAAGGAAAATCATGCATTTCGAAATATATTTTTAGTTATGCACCAGTGGCGCTCACCAAAAATTTGCAGGGGGTGTCAAAAATACCTATTTTTAAAGCCAAAAGTATGTTTCCGATTTGAAACCACGCCATGTATAAAACCTTTTGCCCTTTTTTTTCCTAACAAATTACATTGTCCAAAGGGAAGCAAACACAACAGCATCAGGAACAAAAAACTCAAACCGCAACAGTGAAATGGGTTACGCGTTGGAACACAGCCCTATATCAGGATTTTAAATCATCTGAAAAAGACAGCCATATCACAGATTCGTAGATATCCAAAGCTTTAAAGAGACAGACGGCATCGGCAGTGGATAACTATTGGGTTCTGGAACTGCATTTAACCGTCTATAGTCAACTCAGAATCGGTATTTCTCTGTATTTTTCTTTTTGACTAAGAAAACTGATGATGACCAAGGACTGTTGCTCTTTTCTATGATATCTTTTAATATTTCGTCTATGACTAGTGCCTATCTTATGTTCAGACAGACTAAAATAAACGAAGTATTATAAATGATCACCCTATATAAGTTAGAAAGGCATATCAACAGCCAAGTGGTTATTTACAGCCAAAGTTTGGCATCATGGGAAATACACATGTAACTCTGCTCCGCTAACTAATGGATTAATCTGACTGTGTTTCCTCCGAGGAGCTAATCCGGAGAGGCTGCGACTTAATCCGAAACAAAACGTCATAACTAAATTAACGTGCTCAAAATTGAGTTTTGCTTCAATATTGGCGCATATTCCTGTTGTTTAATACGTAGTTATTAAGCATGCTATTATTATAGAGGTACTGTAAAGTTATACAGATATTGTAAATGTGCTTCATTGAATTAAACATGGACGTATCTAGATGATCAAATATTCCGTTGTTATTTTTGTTTTGTGTGTAATATGTACAAATATTTAATACTAGCGGAAGACCCCGTAGATTTGCCTGCGATTTTATCCATTTTTTCCCGTTCTTCTTGCTTTAAAAGGTTGTTGTCGTAAACCAATTTTGATGAAATAAAGCCTTCTGCCCAGGACTCTAAGGATTCCAGTAGTAAAACTTCTATCAAAATCCGTTTAGTATTTTTTGCGTGATGCTGGAAATAGATAAAAATTCTAAAAATTGGATTTTCGATATCTAAATATTCAATGTACAGAATAGTCTTTCAAGACATTTATGATAAGTATAGACTAGCTGAAGACATCGCGTTTTTCCCCGTTTTTATTGCTCTAGGAGACCCAGTAATGCAGTAGAGAAAGTCCCATCAATTTTTTGTGATGCTGGAAAAATCAGACAGACAAAAATTCTAAAATTTTTTTTCTAGTTTGCTCTCAAGTTCAACATTGTCTATCACCTTCAAACAACAAAGTATTACTTAACTTACTTCCTTTATTTAAATTCTGGTGGTGAAACTCATCCCTCGAAAATTCCAATATAGGCAAAAAGTGCCCCTCTAAAATAAGAAATTAACTGCTCGAGGTTTTTTTTTTAATTCTACTTGAAATACTCCTCCGTTTTATTTTCGTTGGTACAAAGGGAAGCACCCTGTATATCTTTAAATAATGTCGTTGTTTTCAGTGATTTAACTATTGCATCTATTTTTAAACAGATTGGACACTCGTAAAAGATTATCATATATTTTTTCGAAATTCGGAATAAAAATATTTGTTGTACAGAGTTATTGATATACTTGCTATGCTCATTGCAGATAACTCTTGAAATAAAAATGGCAAAATATAACTGGATAAAATAATAGGGAGTTTTCGATTTATTTTCCCAACTATTTTTACGCTTAGCCATAAAGCAGTTCATTTTGCATCTCCTTTGACTTTGACTTGGATTGACAGCAGTAAATAAAAACAAAATGACGATAACTTTGAAAATCGTTGTTATTAGGGGGATTTTGGTCAGGTTTTTTGTCATTCTGTTACCCTTACCTTTATTCTGGGCCTTTACCGTTAAAAAGACAACCAACCAAACTGGATGTGATTCTGTGGTGGAAGATTTTTAGGTTATAAAAGTTTGATTTGTTTTACAAAAATTTTGTGTATTTGGATTTTTTTTTGTAAACCATGTTTATAGTAGTGGTGGAGTGCCTTTTTAACGTTTTTGTTTGGTAAACAGGTGAGTAAGTACAAATAAGTTTGCAGAGGCACCAAAAAGATATCTTGCAAAATCATTTGTCTGACTAAATTTATGTTGGGGTGTCCGTCTCCCAGCCCTATCACTAAATTAATATTTTCCTCCATGATGTGGTTAGCGAAACAAATAAAAAAAACACCTGAGAAGTCATTGACTACGTTCAAAAGCTCTATTTTTGCCACTTGAATTGACCTTTATTTACGGTAACGGTAACCATAAGAGTAACGAAATTTGCCGTTAAACCGCCTGACCAAAATCTCCCTATTAACCACAAGGCGTGCTTATTTTTTGTATTTAACTTTATTTTATTTATACTTACTTCTGACAATTCACGTCAAAGATCGCGCCAAAGTGTTTGAATTTTTGTATTTTTTTTTTAAAGAATGTTACATGATGCACAATATATTGCTTTATGGGTAATAACTTCATTATTGACGGCTTGTCAAATAACGATAACCACAAAGGCTGATATTTTTGTATGTTGACCAAAAACTCCTTATTGCTTTAAATTTCTTATAAGTTTAAAAGGGCAGTATAGTGGAAATCAAACGTGGATGAAGACCGCTAAACCAAACAAAATAGAGGCTATTTGATGCACCAAGATTTTTTTTTATGCAAAAAATAAATATGGTACCTATCGAATATTGAAACAAGTCAGCTTATTTTGGACCGAATCCCGGAGGAAATGCCAGTCGGGGTCTTCACCACGACAAATCAGTTTTGATCCGGACTGGATATATACAGTAAAACAAATCAAAAATCCTGGACCTATGTACCCGCACGGGTAAAGGTGTGTATATTTACATGGACGGTGTTAACTGTATACAGTGTATATTACGCTCTTATTATGCTCTCATCAGTGTGTCATAGGCTAATAAAAGAAAACAAAAATCGCAATATAAATAACAAGAAGGTAAGGAATAAATTGAAACTCTCCCTCTTTTTTTCCACCATGAACATGAACAATGGGAATTTATTCTTTATTTGTTGAAAACTTACAAACTGCAATACAAATGGTTCTTTTTATTCATCATTTCTTTCCTTGCTTTTTTAATTTAAAATCTTAGCACTTAGATTTATCGCCTCAGACGATAAAATTTCTTTCTATTTTCAGAAATATGTCTCCCAATTGTTTCATTGTTTTGTGACTGATGAGCCACTCTACTGCTATGACATTTCGTATTCTTTTGTTTCTTTTATTCGGGAGGTTAAAATCATGTATTTATGAGATAATAACGGCCCTGCCCTTGCATTTCCCGGGAAAAATGCGTATGTACCGATAATAACTCTCTCAATCAAGTTAGCTGGAAATAATCCACAGGCGAAGAGTTTACCGGGCATTCAGTAGTAAAAGCAACTGACAAATATCTGAAAGCGAAAATTTAGGGTGTTTAATATTTTTGTTTGCTTTTGAAAATTTATTAATAGAGTGGACACTAAGGAAAAAAAAAATAAGAAAGTGTTGCCTAGTGTTTCCTGTAATTTCGTGTCAATATAAAATTGAATTCCTCTAGATTTAAACATAGAACAACCAAGATTAGAAAACAGAATCACGAGGCTTAATTGTATGAGTACAATTATAGAGTTTAGGTCAATCTATGGCTTTCTCCAAAGAAGACCAAGTTGCTACGTATTATTCTTCTTCTTCAAGTTCCATACTCTCTTCCAGCGTTGGCTATTATCAGCGTGATCTGTACCCTGTCCATTGCTTTTCGGAAAAGTGTCGTAGTACCATTGTCTACGACCCGGACCTCTCCTGCCTTCAATTTTGCCCTTTATTATCAATTTTGAAAGTTTATATTTGTCATTTCTCAAAATATGGCCAAAATATTCAAGTTTTCGTTTCTTGATGGTAAATAAAACGTCAAGAACTTTATTTATTCTAAGCAGAACATCCACATTAGTTACTTTGTCCAAGATATCCTTAGTATTCAACGATAACACCACATCTCGAATGCCTCCAACATTTTGTACATGGCCCCAGTCAGTGCCCATGCTGCCATGCCATAATATAAGATGCTAAAATCATAACAGCGAAACACACGAATTCGAAGAGTGGTATTAGGATCGCGAGTACACAACACTGATTTCATTTTGATAAAAGATAATCTGGCCTGTTCAATTCTTGTACGAACTTCTTGCATGTTGTCTCAGTTCTCATTGAATACACGCGTTCGACTTGCTGCCCATTTACTTCTAACATGCCTCGGATGTTCTTTTCTTTGGACATGAACATCAATTTTGTTTTTCCAACATTTAAGTTAAGCCCGAATTGCGAACTTTTGGCAGCAATTTGATTCGACAACTTTTGCAGGCCTTCTAGCGTGTCTGCTATTACGACAGTGTCGTGTCGTCGGCATATCGTATGTTTAAATCTAAAAAGGGATTTAGCGAGGGTGAATAAATAACAAAATCAATGAATCGCAAGCTCTGCCTCAAAAAAGGTAATGGTAACCGTAGATCTGGATTTCGCACTTGTCGTGCTCATCAGTACGGTGCTAGGAATTAGGAGATGAAATGATGATGAAAAAATGTGATACAGGATTGGTGTAAAAGATACCCATCTGTCAAATTGCAGAATCGGCAGATGTACCTTCAATTTGAAGGAAAATCAAGCGTCTATACGGAGATAGATGTAATTATCCTAAGCTCTGGAGTTGATAAATCTAAAAAGGGTTTTAGCGAGGGTGAATAAACCGATAAAATATGTGGTTTTTAGCTAATTATTATTATTTTTTGCAAATCCCAAAACTGATGAAGATTGTGGTTTTTAGATTATTATCAAAAAACGTTAGCTGCGTTCAAACCTAATAGACGAATGTGCTTTTTAGATTAGCACTAAAAAACGTTAGGTGCGTTCAAAAAAATTATCGCCTTTTGTCTAGCGTGTTTCTGTAATTTTTGAAAAGCAAAAAAACGGATAAAAATATGTGGTTTTTAGCTAATTATTATTACTTTTTGCAAATCCCAAAACTGATTGAAAAATGTGGTTTTTAGATTATTATTAAAAGACGTTAGCTGCGTTCAAAAAAAGTATCTCCTTTTGTCTAGCGTGTTTCTATGTTTTTGTAAAAGCAAAAAACCGATAAAAATATGTGCTTTTTAGCCTATTCACTGATTATTATTATTTTTTGCAAATTCCAAAACTGATAGAAGAATGTGGTTGTTAGATTATTATCAAAAAATGTTAGCTGCGTTCAATAAAATTATCGCCTTTGTCTAGCTTGTTTCTGTAATTTTTGAAAAGCAAAAAACCGATAAAAATATGTGGTTTTTAGCCTATTCTCTAATTATTATTATTTTTTGCAAATCCCAAAACTGATAGAAGAATGTGGTTTTTAGATTGTTATCAAAAAATGTTCAATAAAATTATCGCCTTTTGTCTAGCGAGTTTCTATAATTTTTGAAAAGCAAAAAACCGATAAAAATATGTGGTATTCACTAATTATTATTATTTTTTGCAAATCCCAAAACTGATAAAAGAATGTGGTTTTTAGATTATTATTAAAAACGTTAGCTGCGTTCAAAAAAGTCTCGCCTTTTTTCTAGCGTGTTGCTGTGATTTTTTAAAAGCAAAAAACCGTTAAAAATATGTGGATAGACGAATGTGCTTTTTAGATTGTCACCAAAAAACGTTAGCTGCGTTCAAAAAAGTATCGCCTTTTGTCTAGCGTGTTTCGGTAATTTTTTAAAAGCAAAAAACCGATAAAAATATGTGATTTTAGCTAATTATTATTAATTTTTGCAAATCCCAAAACCGATAGAAAAATATGGTTTTTAGATTATTATCGAAAAACGTCAGCTGATTTCAAAAAAATTATCGCCTTTTGTGTAGCGTTTTTCTGTAATTTTTTAAAAGTAAAAAACCGATGAAAATATGTGGTTTTTAGCCTATTCGCTAATTATTATTATTTTTTGCAAATTCCAAACCTGATAGAAGAATCTGGATTTTAGATTATTATCAAAAAACGTCAGCTGCTTTCAAAAAAAGTATCGCTTTTTGTCTAGCGTTTTTCTGTAATATTTTAAAAGCAAAAAACCGATAAAAATATGTGGTTTTTAGCTTATTCACTAATTATTATAATTTTTTGCAAATTCCAAAACTGATAGAAGAATGTGGTTTTTAGATTATTATCAAAAAACGTCAGCTGCTTTCAAAAAAATTATCGCCTTTTGTCTAGCGTGTTTTTGTAATTTTTTAAAAGTAAAAAACCGATAAAAATATGTGGTTTTTAGCCTATTCGCTAATTTTTATTATTTTTTGCAAATTCCAAAACTGATAGAAGAATGTGGGTTTTAGATTATGATCAAAAAACGTCAGCTGCTTTCAAAAAAAGTATCGCCTTTTGTCTAGCGTTTTTCTGTAATTTTTTAAAACCAAAAAACCGGTAAAAATATGTGGTTTTTAGCCTGTTCACTAATTATTATTATTTTTTGCAAATTCCAAAACGGATAGAAGAATGTGGTTTTTAGATTATTATCAAAAAACATCAGCTGCTTCCAAAAAAATTATCGCCTTTTGTCTAGCGTGTTTTTGTAATTTTTTAAAAGTAAAAAACCGATAAAAATATGTGGTTTTTAGCCTATTCGCTAATTATTATTATTTTTTGCAAATTCCAAAACTGATAGAAGAATGCGGGTTCTAGATTATTATCAAAAAACGTCAGCTGCTTTCAAAAAAAGTATCGCCTTTTGTCTAGCGTTTTTCTGTAATTTTTTAAAAGCAAAAAACCGATAAAAGTATGTGGTTTTTAGCCTGTTCACTAATTATTATTATTTCTTGCAAATTCCAAAACGGATAGAAGAATGTGGTTTTTAGATTATTATCAAAAAACGTCAGCTGCTTTCAAAAAAGTATCGCCTTTTGTCTAGCATGTTTCTGTAATTTTTTAAAAGCAAAAAATCGATAAAAATATGTGGTTTTTAGCCTATTCGCTAATTATTATTATTTTTTGCAAATTCCAAAACTGATAGAAGATTGTGGTTTTTAGATTATTATCAAAAAACGTCAGCTGCTTTCAAAAAAAGTATCGCCTTTTTTCTAGCGTTTTTCTGTAATTTCTTAAAACCAAAAAACCGATAAAAATATGTGGTTTTTAGCCTATTCACTAATTATTATTATTTTTTGCAAGTTCCAAAACTGATAGAAGAATGTGGTTTTTAGATTATTATCAACAAACGTCAGCTGCTTTCAAAAAAATTATCGCCTTTTGTCTAGCGTGTTTCTGTAATTTTTTAAAAGTCAACAACCGATAAAAATATGTGGTTTTTAGCCTATTCCCAAAACAAAAAACGTTAGGTGCGTTCATTAGCTTCTACCATTTTAATTTTATGATAACTTACTTTTTTTAGATAAGTGTTACGAGTTGTTATTGATAGAACATAGCCGAAAAATGTAATGAATTCTGATAAATTTGACGAAAACGATTAAAATAAATAAAAGTAATAGTTTCATCACAGTATCACAAATGATTTTAAGAATAAACTTGAAAACTGTTTAAAAATATGTTTTTTAAGTCGCATGTGGTCACATCTTAATTCCACCAAACACGAAAAAACATTCGCGTTTTCCAACGCCAACTTGCGGAAAAAAACTCAACTAAATAAAAAGCAAAAAAAATCAAATTAAGTCAGCAACAGAACCACAGATAGAGGGTTGCTTCAGTCAATGACGATCGAAGGAGAGTTTCAGGGGAAGCTACTATCAAGTCATGGTGTTTGCTAAACTTTGGATGCACACTCAAAATTTGTTCTGTTCTCCTCTGATTTATATTCTCCAAACGACAAAGCTCATTTATATTTTTAGATATGTTCCGGCTACCTGTTTGTACATTCATTTGTTTTTTTTGTGTTTGGACGATAAAAATTTTGCAGTAATTACATCAGTAGAACATGTTCTCGTAGCCCACAGAATCAGTTTTTAATATTTTTTTGACAGAATTCTGCAGATGACAGCACTTAAATCACATTTTTACTCAACAATCAAAAAATACTACACACACTGAGACAAAGGATTTAGCCTTTATACACCAGTTGTATACTATTTGGGATAATACGACTTGTTTAATAGTGGGTGTATGAAAATTGTATAGCCATTATAGAAAATCTTATATACCCATTATAAAAAAATTGGTGTATAAAGGCTAATAACATTTCTCTCATTGCATTACATGCGAGTGTAAGAAAGTTACTTTCTATCGAGTTGTTTGCACTATTTTTTCTACGACCACTTTAGGATTTATTCGTATCATTTTATTTTGTTTAAATGTCGCTTCTAGGCATAAGGGCACGGCATATGTTGTACAGAATGAAAATCATTTTGAATGTAAATTAAAAAATACAACATAGATAACTGTACTGAATCTTATATATATCGTCCTAGTAATATAATTAGCTATGTGTTACCTTTTTGTAACGTCACTCATAAATGTGAACGGGCTTACATGTCCAGAATGTTTCTGGACGCCCCATCGATCTGCAAAATCATAAAATACATTGAATAAAATATCAACTGAGACTGATGCAGCTGCAGGAAAAACCTGAGAGTTTGATAACCTCCGATTTTGGATCGAATCCAACGCGGAATTCGGAAGCACAGATGAGAAAATTACTCAGATATTTTTTCATTTATATATTTTTGGTTTTTACATGTAGCTCTCGAACCATTGAACCGATTTCGATGCGATTTGTCTGTTTGGAGCCTATGCTTCATGGGCTGTTCTTAGCTATTTTCACTAGAAGTAGACTACGTGGTTCCAGAGATAATACGCTTTCTATACAAAGATGTCAAGAGACTTAATATAATTATGCTGACAAATATAACCGGGTGTGTACTAACTAACCTAGTATTAATATAGACATCTCACTCACTCCACTTTTCCAGTTCAGCCCCTCTCCTCTGATTTGTTAAAGTTCACGGTTGGTTCTAATTTTTGCGCCCTCCCCCCCTCCGGCTCTTCGGACTCGGATTCGAATGTTTCTGGTAAAAGAAAATAACAAATCGAGAAAAACTGAAATATCTGTCTTTGTTTCTAATCCGTGGTGAAATCTGAAGCCAACTAGCAGGCTTGACTTCGATCAACAAGAAAATATTTGTGTATCCGCCGAACACAATGCCAAATGCACTCTAGCATTTTTACGCGAACCGAAAAGGCGGCGTTTATAAATCATCGTATTTTTCAGTTTTAAAGGCCCCAGATATTTAGGCAAAAAATTAGAACTGGCAACGTCTTCTGTACTAATTTTGCCAGGGTACCCCACGGTCTCTAGAATAAACACGGTCTAGTATTTTTTTTGCTCCGCCCACCTGATGACAAAGATATCAGCCTGCTTTCCTTATTGATTTTTTTGATGGTTGACATTTGGGGTCATATTATTATTGCATAAATTTTTGTAGGAAAAATTATGTTTGTTCATTATTTCTTTTCTTCTGGCCCTAATTAAATACCCTGTGATATTATTTACACTAGACACTTAAAGTAAATATTTCAACGCATCGGTATCGGTATACGTAACGCGTTCGAAACAAAGTCAAAATACACTACATTTTTGACTTGTTCATGCCATGTTTCGAACGATGCCTGCTTCTTTGACGTACGGAAGGATGTACGTATCGTTACGGACCCACGAACATACGCAACGATTTCAATCAGCAGTTCTGTCATCGCAACCTTCAAGAAAGCGGGCATCATTCGAAACATCGCATAAAAAAGTCAGAAATGTAGTTGTTTCGAACGCGTTACGTATACAGATACCGTTGCGTTAAAATATTTACTTGTCTACTATTTCGTTTTTCGCTGCATTTATGCATTTTTTTTAGTGAAAAGGCTCATCATAAATAATGAAAAATCAAAAAAAAAACAGGCACCTTATGTAGTATTTATCTATGTATATAAGTGAACACGATCGAAGCTTTACCGGACTTAATCATATATATTAGAGCGTTAATAGACCATCAAAATTGGTAATTTTTCGCCCAAATCCAAAAATAACCGAACCGAAATACGTTACTTGCGGAGGCTTAACGGGACCCAGTCGGTTATTTTTTGCAACCAACCAGATTTATTTCTGTGCAAAAGCTGCAGCTGTTAGGTGATAATTCGTTTTCTTGTTTGGTTAGGTGTTTTCTTGTGAAAGTGAATTCGCAAAAACAGGAATTGTTGTTTTCTTTTCTATTCTATTTGCATTGGCAGTTTGTATGTAGGCAAAAAAATACGGTTACGGTAATTTATGTTCGTGGTTTAAAATAGTAGTTTTCACAACTAGTGGCTAAATAGTCCTTTTTTTACAAGCGTTAGTTTAAATAACGAGCGCAGCGAACAAATACTTTTAAAAATCTTCTAGCCACACACCATCTTTACACTATAAATCAAGGCGACTGGTAAATGAAATAACAATGGTTTCCATAGCAATGTCCCTTTTTACTCGGTCTCGGTGACGTTCATTGTTGCGACATTTTAATATTTGACAGTTGTTGAAAACTGGAGGAAATGGCTTAATTTTTATGCAAAAATAATTAGATTTTTTCAATATTACTATTTGCCGCTATTTCTCTTTAATTTTGGGTAAAAAACGGACAGAAATCTTTTTTTGCACCCGTGATCAAAAAAAAAAGTTTTTTTGCATCAATCATCAAAAAAGCCATACTTTAATTATCTAAAAAACTCTTTTTAGCATCTCAATTACGGTAACACGGTAAGCAAAACGGGTGACGATAAATCAGTGGTCTATTAACTCTCTATTGTAGGTTTAATGCTGGCTGTAATATGTAAGTTGAGGTCATCCGTGCAGAACAAACTTCGAGATCAATCGTTAGATTACTGAATACTCGTAATTAAATGCCGAGACGTCACTAATTGGATTTAAGACGGCTAAAACTTCGTTGCTTTGAAGCAAATTTTGGGTTGAGATTAGAGGTAGGTGGCACGCTACAAAGGTCTACTGTATACGGTCGTCCTAAGCTAGAATGCAGTAACTCTACATTTTGCCATTTTGGAGTAACTGGCGCTGCTGACATGTCTGAGACATTTGTGTAGGTCCCCAGGTAACAGCTATCCTCCAGCAACCCGAGGCAAAGTCTCGGGTCCCGGCGATGCAAGGGGGCCCACTGCCCACTCAGTATATCAGGTAAATAAAAGTGTTTATTTACTAAGCCATCTAAAACCCGATCTTAATTTTATTGGGCCTGTTCATTACAGGTCAAATTGAGAATCCATTTAAAGGTATGAGGACGGTATGCGATTATTTTGATTTTTTGTATAAGTTGTACTGAAGAAATTCTTCTACTAAAACGTATACTTAAACGCTTTCATAACAAGTTTTCTGAAATTATAGAGCATTCTAGAGTAATTGAATATAATAATCTATTACCACTTGTAAAAAACGATCTAAATAATAATATGTTAACTAGCGATTTTTTTTAGCTAATTATTAAACATTACGGAGTTCTATAAAGTAACTTTATTCAAATATTTACTGCATTTTTATTTTTTTTAACATTACCGGTAACAGTGGAAACTCTTGAGAAGACGTTTAGTTAATTAAAACTATTTAAAGATTACTTAAGATCACAAATGGGTCAAAGTAAATTAAACAGCTTAGCTTTATTTTCACTTAAAACGAAAGTTCTCTAATAAAAGAATTTGCCAATGAAAAAACGAGGAAAAAGGACTTTTAAATTATTGACCTCTCAATACTTGCCACTGTTACAGATAATGTTAACAATAAAAATGCGGTAAATAAAATAACTTACAATATTATACAGGGTGGATTCTTTAAATGGAACGGTGCTTCTGGCGGCTTTAGGAAAGAGGTTTTAAAAGAATCTTTAATGATTTTTTACGGACTTTTCGCCCATGATAAAAAAAATTTGGGGCCCCCAACTGGGGGCCCAAGGCTCACCAACTATTTTTTTTTAAATGGAGGTACCACTTGTGGCACTTTTTTCGAAAGCTAAAAAATAAATTTAACGCATTAGTTTTTTTTGACATCTGTCAAGTAATGTGTCAAAAATTAAAAAAAAAACTAATAAATAAAGAACACAAGGACATTATTGGCGGCCCATTTGGGAGCCCCCACTGAAGGTCCAGGGCCTACCAGCATTTTTTTCATGAGGACGTACTACTTGTGGCACCTTTTTGGAAATCTTGTTATAAAAGAAATTCGATTAAATAAATTTTTTTGACATCTGGCAAAAATTTAAAAAAACCTATTTTTTGTCTAAATAAACTACATATTTTTTTATTTACTAAGTGGAATAAAGAAACTACCAAACAAAGATATTATTGGCGTAAAATTAAAATAAAATTAAAAAAAATAAATTAAATTAAATGAAAACACATGGGTTGACAAATGTTAAAAAAAAATATTGAATCGAATTTCTCTTTTAACAAGCTTTCCGGGCCTACCAACATGGTGTGGTATTTTCTTTATTCCGCTTAGTAAATAGAAAAATATGTAGTTTATTTTGAAGCTAAAACAATTGACAAAAAATTAAGTTTTTTTTAATTTTTGACACATTGTTTGACAGATGTCAAAGAAAACTAAGGCGTTAAATTTCTTTTTTTACAAGCTTTCCAAAAAGGTGCCACAAGTGGTACCGTCTCATTAGTTGGTAGGCCCCGGGTCTCCAGTTGGGGGTCCCAATTTTTTTTTATCATGGGCGCAAAGACAATAAAAATCATTAAAGATTCGCTTTTAGCATTTTTCAAAACCTCTTTCCTAAAGTCGCTAGAAGCACCGTTCCATTTCAAGAATCCACCCTATATATATAATGGTATGTTAAGATACCATTGTTACCAAACTAAAATAAATATTTGTTTTTTTACAATAAAAAAATATCAACGTTTGGTAGCATTTTATTTACTTGAATAAAACACAACTTTAGCTACCTAACACGTCTTTAATTATAATAAAAAAAATTAAAATTTACATTTATACATTTATTAGTGGGGGGTGGGGCATAAATTGTCCTTGCCTCAGGGCCACAAGTCATGTTGCTACGTCGCTGACTGTATCTCCACTTTTTAAGGTTATGCAGTACTTATCTCCAATAAAAGTTGGAGAATACGTTAGACAATGGACTATTTAAAAAAGGTGTTTATCTAAATTTACAATTAATATCCGAACAATCTTTCCTATTTTACCTGGTGGTCTAGCGAAAAAACAATAAATACGCAATAACTCAAATGTGGAGATACTGCTTCATACTTAGGATGGCAGTATACTTATTGGATACAAAGGGATTATCGATCCTGTTTGTAACTTGCAGCGTTCTAAACACTACGGTGGGTAGAATATCAAAACTTTGGTAGGTTTAGCTTTCAAAGATCGCAAGCAAAAAGTTTTATTCTTGTTAAATTTATTTAGAATGGGCTGTTCAATATTGACACTTTATTTGTTAAGATGATAAACTTTAAGACCCATCCTAAACACCGATTAATATGCTAAATTGAATAACGGCACTATTTATGAGTAGCTATTGTCCGCGACCTCAGATTACCCCGATCAACCATCCATAAGGGTCATTTTCCCAGTTTTCTAGGAACAAAATAATTTATAGAACTGTTGACTCTCTTTTTATAATATATTGACTATTTTTTAATAAGATAATTACCCTTAGGCTGATAACTTAATTTTTAATCTCAGTAATTACCTTTTTAAATTTGTAATGAGTAGAATTTCTATATTCACAGAAAAAAGAACACAAGCCGGCAACGCTGTTTCTACGAGCCCCGAATAAATTCCGACATTTTTGTTTGTAGCTGACGGCGGTGTTGTTAACGGGAGTTTAATGATTTTTTAATTTTATTTTGACTATTTGTGAAAAAAGAATTACATAAAGGCATTTTGAGGACCAACAAAATGGTTAACCAGTGCGTGGTATGCAATAAAAGGGGATATTCCAGCCCAGAATTAATATTTCGGAGGTAAAAAAGATCATGTCATTTTAGCTATTTTAGCTTGGCCATGGGCATAGTTGGAGGTAAAATGTTCGGTAAAAAGCATGTAATTAACTTAATACCTTAAAAATCTAAGATTAAAACTAATGCAGCTAATATTTAAACAACAAAATTGGTTGGCCTTAAAATTTTTGTAATTTAAAAAAAGGAAGCCTGTTTAACTTCCTATATTTTCGTGAAATTTACGTAAATTTTTTGTTTTAGCAAATGTTCTTTTAATTTAATAAATAAAGTTTGCTTTCTTAAATAATTGATATAAAAGAATATTTCCAGTGGTCAAACTTTGGTAAACTGTTGATCTACTCCTAAATACCTACAATTGCTCAAACTAAACCCTGTCTTACAAGGCTCAATCAAGCTACATCCACCCCTTAATGAAACTCAATTTGGATGTTGTTAAAATAATGTACTAATTATGTATTAATATAATTCCCTTTCAAAAAAATTTGTAGTTAATGAATAACGGAGTTATTCGCACTTAAAAGTGGGGGTGCGCTAAGCTGCACCCCCCCTCCATGCTTAGGATACTGATTTAATGAAAGTGGATATGTCATAATTTTGTACTAATTATGTACTCTTAAAGAAGAGTAATTTTAGTTTACAAAAACCTAAGATTTTTGTTTGTTATGGGGTGTGTAGCTTGATATCAAGGTCAACCCCCCTCTGCCTAGAAAAGAAATTCGTCCAAAAGGGACTATGACAGAATTTGGTACTAAGTATGTACTTATTTCGTCGCTTTCTAGAAAATTGCCTACACTCAAGGTAACTTCATTTTTTCTTGTTTTTATGGGGTGTTTAGCTTGATATCAAGGCACACCCCCCTCTGCTTAAGAAACAGTTTTGAAAAAAGCAATTATGCCATAATTTGCTACTAATTATGTACTAATTTCGTCTTCTTCTAAAAAATTTCCTACTCGCAAGATAAAACTAACTTTTTGGTTTTGTGGAGTGTGTGCGTTGATAAGGAATACGAATTTTTGATCATATTTTGAAAATGCAATATGGCAGATTCAAGATGGACGATTTTCTGTCATGTTTTGCTATCCAATTTTAACTCACTTATCTACATCCGATTATGTTCAAATTTGGTATGCCTTTATAGTTTTGGTGAAAATACAATAATATGGTATTCTCAGGTACCCAACTCCCTCTAACGAGAGAAGTGGATGGAGAAAAATATTTAGTTCGTTCGATATAAATCAAAATTGGCATACAGGGGTTTTTCGGGAAGGGGATATGAATTTTTGACCAGATTTGAAAATTTCGATATGGAAAAAAACTTTTAAAGAATAAGCTGCACTCAAAAGTAGAAAATATTTTTTTATCTTTCTTATACCATAATAAAGGTAATGGGCGCAAATTAAAAATTTTTACTTTACGGTGACAAAGAGAGAACTACAAAGAAAAAACTAAATTCTTCTTCTACTCGAATGATAAACATAATGCTTTTATCTAAAGAAGCTGAGAACGGGTGAGATTGCCGTGCTTGCCAAGCCTTTGAAAATGTCCTTATATTAGATTATAGAGTAATACAACTCTTTCTTAGGTGAATCGTCGATGTGACCGATATATGATACCTAAAGTTAAAATTTTTAATATGCGCCCATCGCTTTTATTATGCGTTCCGAAAGCTTGTTCTTGAATGGATTGGATATTTAGTTTGTAGGAATAACAGGATTTTCGGTCAAAATGTATATAACTAATTTATTAAAACTGTTTTATAAAACCAAGCTTTCGGAACGTTTTGTTCCTTCTTCAGGGCTAAAATTAAATAAAACACAGAAATAACATTCAGAACAACATTAAGAAGATCCATAATAATTTTGTTTTAAATAGTCAAATGGTACATACAAATCCTTAGGGGGCCAAGCAGCCATGTATAAGACGCAGACAAACGGAAAAGCACATTAGGCAGAAAAGGATGGGCATGGGGCGATGTTGTCACTACATCTTACACGTAGTAAATCCATTCCAGGTTGTTGTTTTCTAATGTTTTCCATTTTCATACCTTCAGGACTGGAATAAAAATTGTTTTTGCTCGACTTTAATACCAAACTGATGAAAGATATCGTAAAAAAAAAATTTTTCGGCTTTTCATTTTGTAACCATTGTCCTTACGCACTGTTTACAGGCTGAGATACATGCAAATGCCTAACCTAAAGCGTTCATACACGGCCGGAGAAATCGACTGAGACATTTCCGTAGAAACTTTATCAAGCAAATAGGACGGGTTGACGCCTTCGAACGTCCAACCCGGGTTTTGCACTTTGATTCGAAATCAAAAAGGAGGAACAGTCAGATGTGGGGCCGTGCACAAATTACGTAACGGTGATTTTACCAATTTTTGACCCCCTCCCTATGTAATGTTTCTCCCCCCACGTAACGTTTTATAACCCCCCTCCCCCCTATGACCATTACGTAATGTGTGCACGGCCCCTGTAGTCCCAGTGGAGGAGGGCGAGAAAATTGATATTTTTTTCTTAAAAATTATACTCTTTAGACCTATTTCTTTGCGTTCCCGAAATTACGTAATTTTTGAAAAAAAATTTTAAGCGGCGCCACTTTTATTTCGTGCTTTGTTTTTCTAACATTTTTGCGTTGGGATAATTTAATTGAAAAATTTTTGCCTGCGGCGCCCTTTATCTTCTCACTCGAAACCAAGATCCCCCGTTTTAGGAAAACCGATCCCGTCTCTGTTGAAGAACAAAATAAAAAAAGTACCAGAGGTCAAGTTTTTCGTAAAAAAAACGTTTTTTGTAAAGAAACAGAGCAAAATAAATCTTTTTACCCCTTTTTGGGTGTTACAAATATTGGCAGCCCCTTATTTTTCGCTTTTACCCTCCCGCTAGTTTTGAAGAATTGGTTCGCTACATGTTTCGAGATCATGTCATAAAACACCTCGAAAATATCAAATGTAGTGTAGGGCCAGCTTTATTTAAAATCAATAATATCACAAGCAAAAAGCTCTGTAGAAAAAACAGCGCCGTTTATTGATTTCTTTGGCTGCTAGTGCTAGCTGCATGGTTTGGTCGTTTCCGGATAGATGTCACTAGTAGAACAGAATAGAAAGAAATCTAATTAAAAGCGAAGATATTTCTTTCTAATGTTAACAACCTCACGAGTTTATCGCTCAGTATCGTAAATAATGGACCCTGCCGCCTCCTTTAAGCAAAAAAAAGCTGTGGTTTGGACCTGAAAACATGTAATTTTTAATTAGATTAGATGGTGTGGCCGCCATCTAGCGGAATTTGCAGACATCTTGTCAACGGTTATTATTGCAACTATGATTTATGCTCACAATGAAAGAGTGGCGACAATTTTTTCTCATGAAAGCAGTCCGGAGATAATAACAAACTGGCACCATTGCTCAATATACCTGTTTCTTTTGTGCGCGCAGAACTTTTTATGCCATTTCTGTTTGATTTATTGAAATCCTATCCCTAAGGAAAATCTTAGGAACCCTGTATATATGTTACCTTAATGTATGAAGAGAAAACAATAGATAAACTAAATTGAACTCATATAAGGTATGTACCATTTGACTATTTAGAACAAAATTATTATGGATGTTCTTAATGTTGTTCTGAATGTTATTTCTGTGTTTTATTTAATTTTAGCCCTGAAGACGGAACCAAACGTTCCGAAAGCTTGGTTTTATAAAAGAGTTTTACATTTGGACCGAAAATCCTGTTATTCCTACAAACTAAAAGCTTGTCCTTTAAAAGTTTTTTTTAATAAAAATTTATTTAACGTCTACTTACTTACACCTATTGCAAGATCTACCTTTGGGTGTACGTTTTCCGATATGGAGGTTTTCCAAACTTAAACTACACGACTTTGCACTTATGAAACTATGTTGTGTCATAATTTCTATATCAAAGTTGGAAAACTTCGTGCGGTACGCAGCGCTTTATTAAGTTTGAAATCGTGAGCGTCTCTCTTGGGTTTTAATAAACCGAGAAGGTTTAGAAACATTTTAGAGGTATTTTCTAATTGACAAAACTACGCTCTGAAAATTGGAATCTATAAAATCACAAAGGATATATACCTGCCTTTTGCCTCGTTAGGTATCAGAGAGCATATAAATCTGAATAGAGAGGACACGTAATGGTAACATCCGACCAGCAAGTCGCGATTCACAGCGAGTTTTTTATTATTAGCTGAATGCGCCAGGATGAACCGGGGTAATATTTATTTAAAATTAAAACGGCAATAATCCCGCGCGTTGCATGAATATCGAATGAACTTGTTGCTAAGGGAGCTGGCAGAAAGTTTTTATTGTAATATTTTTCAAGCCTTTATTAATTGTAATAATTAAGGAAAAAGCAGAGGGCATATAATTTAGGTTTTTTCCGGGAAAAATATTTTGTTATCTAAGCTTACTTTAATTTTCCTATAAAAAACAAACATTTGCGGCAAACCATCTAAACTATGTTTCTGTATCAAATTTTAATAACCCCGTCATAACAAATACATGATTAGGAGATCGGAACGGGTGAGAAGCTATGTGAAAACTGATGGTCTCATATGATAAATTTCCTTGAATATATTCCTTCAATGGTTCTGTTCTCCTAATACAAAAGATGCGGTTGTGACGTAACCATGTCAATTGCCATCATGGGGAGTCTCTCCAAATGGAAGAGACAAATAATTTTTTTTCAGAAACTTTAAATTTGACCGCCAAAGACGAAGAACCTTGTAAGAGTAATGTTTAATTTAAAATAAAAGAAAAAAACTGGCGCCGCAGGATAACATTTTTGGGGAAGTTACCGGCACGGGTCTGTTGTCTTCAGCGCAACGCGGGCGATTGATACTATGGATAGTTCCCAACGCGAAACTCGTCCAAAAAATACGATTTTCCTGTTCGCCGCCACTGCTTTGGATCGATAAAAATAAGCAAGTTTCCAAGCCAAGAACTAAAAAAAAACGATAGCTGCGCCATTTGGTTTTCAAATCATTTGAGCTGGATCGCAAATTTACCATTAGATGTCCTCTCTATTTAGATTTATATGCTCTCTGGTATAGTCTTTAGAATAATACAAAGCGACTATATACTTTTTACAGCAAAGAGGAAGATCACTATGTTCTAACCTTTAATTGTATACCCGCTAAAGATGTGTATTCTAGTGCTTTAAACGGCTACCTTCTATTTCTTTCTGCCCTCATGCTCTGCTCTCAGACTCTGGTGATCAAGTCTCTCTCTATCTTTGTTGCCTGGAACCACTGTTGGAAAAAAATAAAATAATTTTGTCCAATCAATTTGGGTACCGACGTGTCTACTAAAAAACATCGATCGATCACAACTTTTTACTTAACCAGTGGTGCACTCAGGCATTGACTTCGGGAGGAGCTTAATTTGAAGTAAAAATGTGACCATAATCAGGCTTCTCGGGGGAGGAGGGTGGGTTAACCCAAACCCCCTTCTCTCGGTCCGCCACTTTACTTAACAGATTGAAGTGTTTTGGAGTTTTGAGTCCAAGAAGACAGTATGTGTCAGTCAATTATTCCCCGATTATCAAAAAGATGTAGCATCTTCTGAAATCAATGTTACTTGTGGGGTGCCCCATGGGTTAGGTTTGGGGTCCATACTGTTTATTTTGTATATAGAGAACCTCAACTCTGCGACTGGAGGCAGTAATTTGGTGTGTTACCGCGATGAATCTACGGTTATTGTAAATTCTCTCTTTGTTTAGGTAGCTTGTTTTTTAATATTTTCCAGAAAACAAACTCTTACCTGTAATAAGGATGTGCATAAATTTAATACTAGACAAAAAAAATCAATTAAGAGTTTCTTTTCATGAAAGCAAACTTAGAGAGTATTTGCCTATAGGTATTGGCATCAGGGTCTTCAAACATTTACCTAAAACTTTACAAGAGGGTAAGTACAACATCAAATCATTTTGAAACCCTAGTCTAGTCGTTTTTTATTACGAATTCTTTTTAAAATGTAAATGAATATTTCTCGAAAACCGAAACGAAAAATGATATTAAGTATAACAATGTGTAATAAAACTACGAAACATTTATTTAAATGTATTATTTTATTACTTTTAAGAGAAAATTAACTATGTTATTTAACATGTTCTGTACTAAAAAACAAAAGATCAAAAGATCTTGGGTGGAAATAACGAAAATTCTAACTTGGATTTTATGTTCTATACTATTGTAATTTAATAATCGATGGAAAATAAAGATTTATTCTATTGTATTATATCTTTAGAGGTAATGGTTGTAGAGATAATCGAAACTAAGATGTTGTCATTAACTTTGTGAAACCTTCAGTCTCTAAGCGCCCTTTCAATCACCGGCGTAACTGCGGGAGGGGCCTAGGGGGGCCGCCCCCCCAGATACTTCCAAGCCCCTCCAGAAAACTATAGCCTAGTAGTTGTCAGTCATATGATGGGGCTAGTGTAATCTCTGGGAAACGTAAGGGCTTAAAAGGTTTAATAAGAGAAGAACATCCTTCGGCAATATACATTCATTGTTTGGCACATAGACTTAATTTAGTTGTTGACGCATGTACAAAAGTTGCACCCGCAGCTTCTTTCTTCAATACATTAGATGCATTATATGTGCATGTTTCGCAACCAGGAAATCATGAAAAACTTAAAAAGGTTGCAGTGAACTTCGGTATTAAATTTTTGGAAGTATCTAAATTTTCTACTACTCGTTGGGCATCTCGATATGAAAATTGTGAAGCAGATTTATTAAACTTTAATTAGGGCGAGTAAAATGGCACTAAAAAGTGAAGTAACTGATAACCAGGATAGAGATGCCCTTAAAGTTGTTGGACTATTAGCATCTATTCAAAACGCCAAGTTTTGCATTTGCCTGCATATTCCATACTTTGTGTTATTACGTATCAACGTTTTGAGTCAGTACTTTCAGGGTAAAGATGCTACTCTCGGCAAAGCAAATTTAATAAAAGATGTTATGGTACAGTCTCTATAAGGAACTAGAAACAGTTTTAAAAATATTTATTCTGAAATCCAAGACTTCGTTGATAAACATGATATTTCTTCAGAACCTATCAGAGTATCAAAACGGAAACGGCAAATTGCTGCACAAACTAAGGATTATATAGTGGAAAGCGCTCTTGGACAGTGCGATAGAGTTGCCATCAGATGTAAGTTGCTTACAATACTGTAAAATAAACATGCACTACCTAATAATGGATAATTTCGCAGCTAATTCTAGGGAGAGGTTTTCAAACTTACTACTGGCCACATCGGTAAATGCTTTATTTAAGTAAAACTTCGAAGAAAGCCAGATTTTATTTAAAATTATGCTTGAAGTTGATATCTTGGTAGAAAAAATATGATTACTTGTAAACATTTAGAAATAAATTTAAAATCTACCAAAGATTCTATTAGACAAGACTTGTCCTAACCTTTAGAAATTATTTCATATTGCTCTTTTGTTTCTATTAAGTTGTTAACGAAGCTTCTCTGCGATGCGTAGAATAAAAAATTGAACCAGAACTACAATGGGACAAACCCGATTTTCCAGGGTTGTCAATTATTAACATCCGGAATGATTTAATTAAAGAAGAGATTATAGCAGACCACGTTCTGGAAATATTTTCACAAAAGACAAAGAAGTTGCAGTTAATTTAAGTTAATTTATATTAAATAGCTGGGTTGAGTCCAATAAAGATACGGCAGATACGGATATATCAAGCAGTGTCAACTAGGCCCTCTCCAGGTCAGAGAGCTAGTTACGCCGGTGCTTTCAATTTAACTGAAAACTATTTTTAAACTGTGTCCTACGATTTGAAACATAATATTCCCGTATACCTACAAGAGAGTGAATGCTTCCTTGCATTTTATAGGTTTTTGTTTACTCTGGCTGACGCGACTGGCAGCCCGGCCATTTGTAAGAGTAAGGCTATTTCGACGAGAAATTGGTTTAGGCTTATATCAGAGTGCACCCTTAACTCGGACGTATCGCAGTGGAAAGTGATAAGTTAGTTGAAAGGTCAGGTCATTACTCCTGCTGAATTAAACTTAATTCTTAATACATTTCCAAGAGGTCGTATTTTCAAATACACCCGAAAAGCCTTCGCATACGAGTTTTCCTTTTACCGCTGTCTTTTTCTGTAGCCCTGGCTGCGAATAGAAAACACATTTATGGACAATTTAAGGGTTTTTTGTTCGACGTGTACTTTCTACCTCCTCTCCTCTCTACCTTAAAAAAAATGAGACTACTATTGGCACCTTTCGGAAAAAAATTAAAAAATATTTACTGTTGAGTCAACGAAATAGCTAATTTCAGAATAACCAAGGATTAAAATCCTTAAAAAAATTTAAAAATGGATTTAGTGAGGGTGAATAAATAACAGAATCAATGAATAGCGAGCTTTCCTTCAGAAAAGGTAATGGTATCCGGATTTCGCACTTGTGGTGCTTATCAGTACGGTACTAGGAATCAGGAGATGAAATGATCGGCACCGTACTGATGAGCACCACAAGTGCGAAATCCAGATCTACGGTCACCATTACCTTTTTTGAAGGAAAACTCGCTATTCATTGATTTTGTTATTTATTCACCCACAGTAAATCCCTTTTTAAATTTATCAACTCCAGAGCTTAGGATATCTGTAGAGATAATTATATCTGTCTCCGTATAGACGCTTAATTTTCCTTCAAATTGAAGGTACATCTGCCGATTCTGCAATTTGACAGTCTTTTATATGTATCCTGTGTCAGATTTTTTCATCAGCATTTCATCTCCTTACTGCCGTACTGATGAGCAACACAAGTTTGAAATCCGGATCTACGGTTACCATTACCTTTTTTGAAGGAAAGCTCGCTATTAATTGATTTTATTAAAATCCTTTTTCTTATATTAAGTATTATAAATATTATTTAAAATTTTTCACCCCGTTTTTTTTTTAAATTTATATTTGTGCAAAATTTTAAACTTTGGATGAAATTATTTTTTCATATCCTATTTAAAATGTTTAAATAAGTGAACTGTTAAAAATTATTATAACTTTTCTTAGTTTTTATATATATTTATCTCATAATTTGTTAAATTGTAGCTATCTACATAATTAAAATATATTGCCAATGTAGGGGTTAAGCAGCAGACTTCGCCTTTGTAAAAATATTATTAGAATAAAGAAGTTTTCAATTCAATTCATTTCAATTCAATTCAATTCAATAGAAGAGTGTTATTTTATCATTGTACCAGTGGCAAGTTTGACTTATTTATGCCACTTCTCGAACGAGGCCCGATTTTATGCGTGCGTTGCTGTTGTTACAACGTTACATATATCCCGACGTACGCAACGAGTGCAGTGAGTTGTTATACTATCGCATCCACCATATAATCGAGTCTTCAATTTTTTTTTTGGTTAAAAAAGCATTTATCTATCTTAATGTGAAAACCGCGTGTCGCTAGCTGCTACGGTTCGTTAGTTACAATTTTTACAAGTTTAATTCTCCCTCCTATCCTCTTGCCAACAGTTAGCGACATTCGGTTTTCACATTAAGACAGATAACTGCATTTTCAACCAAAAAAAAAATGTAAAAAAAAGTTTGGAGAGAATCCACTAGTATTAGGATCATTTCTACTACAAAATAAATACAACTTGTATTTTTGTTGGATTGGATTTTGTTGGATTTATAAACTTGAGAAGTATTTGATTTCAGTCAACTCATATATTGTGACTAATCCCATTTAAACTAATATATTTTTTTTTCAGATGAAGTGGTTAGCTTTGGCAATTTTGGCGGTGGTCGTTATCACTTTGACCGTTGCTGATGGCGAAATCTGGAAGGAAGACGATCACGAAGTTCTCATCAGAAGCGAAAGGGGCGCTAAAAACCGTAAGTAATACAATTTTTTTTAAATGGTGGCACATATATTACGTCTCGCCAACTTTGCGAAATATCAAATTGGCCGAGACTCAATTAAGAAATGAACCGCAGTTACAATCTGGGGAATTGTTTTTAGCAACACTGTACGGGCAATCTATTTTTGCAAAATTTGACGTCATTGAATTTGTTTTCCATGGCAACGCGGAGACTTTATTTATGTTGATCCACAGTGGGACACCAGAGATTTTTTAGCACCGAGTCAAAAATTTGGGGTTAGGTTACTTATTTTGACTTTTCGCGTTCTGCGCCGCTAAAAATCCAACTAAAATACGAAAATAAAAGAAAACCATTTATTACAGAATTACCTGCTAAAAAAACGCTACCCAACTACGTATTAAAGTAACTGGGTGTACTGTTTAAGGTTGCATTTACAGGTGCATTTATAATTGAATTGGAAACGTATTAAAGTAACTGGGTGTACTGTTTAAGGTTGCATTTACAGGTGCATTTATAATTGAATTGGAAACACTCCGGCTAGCTGATACCGACAAATCGGCTACTGGCGCTAGACGAAATAATCGTATTCTATTTTAAACAGGAGCGTCAACGACTGGCAAGAGTCTTTTCAACCTCTAAATGGAGCGTTACTGACCTGTTTTGTTAGTACTCAAGTATCTGTGTGTTTTTGAAACTGAGGTTTTAAAATCTATCCTTTGAACTCCAAGATTTCACTAGTACAATTGCACATAACTATGCCGCAGTAATTTAAATTTAAAAAAATGGTTGAATCAAGATAAAAACAAAATTATGTGGGGTTATGGGCACCGAATGTTTCTATGCGAATTCCTAGTAATCCCAGCGAGGCAGTAAAGTTCTCTTGGTTCTTTGATAGACTCGGGGTAATGCCCGCACAGCTTGAAAACTCATTTTTGAAACATAAACATAACTTCGAATGGTTTTCTGTCAGAAAACGTAAAAATACTCTTCTGTCCCACTGCGGTCCGATTTAAAGTTTGTTGACAAAACAACTGCAGTTACCATGGAATCGTATAAATTCTGCGGTCTATCGGCCAACACTTGATCTGGGTGTGTCTCCAAAATTCAATGAAGTGTGATTGATTGATCGGTTTTTAGAAAAAAGAAAACTTAGTTTTTATTTTCGCTAAAGCAAGAAAATATAAAAAGGAAAAATGTAATCTAGAGGAAATCGTGAGTATTCCTCTATGTTTTTTGTAAATCTGGTTTGTTCTAAAGCACAATTATTTTGAGGCTTTTGGGATAGATGACAGCACCACAGCTTTTATTATGAAGAAAAAATAATTGAGAATTTTGAAAAATCCTTCAGATATTTTTGTTAGGCATTTAAAAATAATAACCCCTGCAAACTTTCAGGTAATTCTCATGTTTAGTTTTCTCTGTGCACTCTGGCAAAAGATTAAAAAAATAAAGAAAAAGGCGTTGTCAGTTGTACTTTTTTTTACTTAAAATCTGGGGAGAAACTATAGCCTTAAATCTAATGTTCATGCGTCAGCGAACTTTAAACGTAATGAATAAAAAATTTGGTCCTTCTCTCGTGCAATGGTCGAAAATCAGTTTAGGAAACGACACCTCTTAAGAAAACACCTCTTTTATTGCGCAAGCGTCACTAAATTCGACGCTGTTCCCTGGCTGCGAACCATACGATCGAGATTTTCATGAGATCCGTAAGATCGGATCATCGCTTAAGAATATAACGTTTTTGTTCTCTCTGTTCAACATTACACGTTCAGAGGAATGAGGTAAGTCGACGTTATAAACTCGACCCAGATCGAGCTTTTATTGGACGGCGTTCGAAGTCATCTTGATCTGGACCGTTGGTGGGACGATTTTATCGAATTTTGGGCCTTTATCCTTTTATATAGCTCATAATTATATGGTGGCATACCTGAGTTGATTTGATCATTTGTGAGTATGCCCCT
Source organism: Oxystoma pomonae (assembly GCA_963921995.1). Lineage (NCBI taxonomy): Eukaryota > Metazoa > Arthropoda > Insecta > Coleoptera > Brentidae > Oxystoma > Oxystoma pomonae. The sequence continues at coordinate 17,966,573 of OY998170.1, read as the reverse complement.
CTGGCACTTCCCAGCATTGCAACCACCGGCAGGTCTATTGTGGCTCACTTTTGAGATTGTTCTTCACTAGAGAATGTTTAGCCCCTTAAGACCACAAAAACGGCATAGATTATAGGTGGCATCACTAATAATACCATTTTGAGTGAAATCGTGCAGTGTTCAGAACACGGTGCGAACACCTGTAACGGGTTTATTTGCTGAAACATCTTTCCTTTGGAATTTACCTTGCATAAATCTCTGGTGTGTGATGTTCCAACTGTATTGTGACATTACTGAAGGCACTCTTAACATCTCTTACTTAATTTGTGTCATGATTGATTATAAAATATTTTTGCTACTATAAGTAATTCATCAAAAACTACCTTTATCACAGGTTCCCGAGGTCAGGAAAATTTGTCCTCTTAAAACTTTAACGTTTGAGTTTAGAAAAATAACTAAATAAATATAAATAAAAATAAAATAAAAAACCTCTAGCCTTAAGAAAATCTCTTTTTTTGTCAAGGAAAAACTCAGGAAACACTTATCCTTTTCATTAACTTTTCCTATTTATTTGTAAACAAATAACCTCAAATGTCATAAGTGTCACTAAAATCTAGGGATTTTTGAAATATTTTTGGTTATAAAACCATGTGGAAATTTCTTTCTTTTTTGTGGCTGTCACAGAGGAAGAATTGTAGCTGTGAAATAGCTGATCTTTAGATGCACATTTATGCAAAATTATCAGAGCTAGAGCTTGTTAGATGCTTGATAAGCTAGCTTTTGACTGTAAAGGTCGATTTGAACAATTTTGCTAATAAATATTTTCTGCCGTCACTGGGTTAAATGCCAAACAAATTTCTACAAGGCCTCACACCACCAAGTAAATTTTTTCTTATTATTTTATTTCTAAACTCTTACAAATAAATTAACAAGAGATATCAAGCCTAAATTAATGCCTAAAAATACCTGATTTTAACGCTGATTCTCCTTTATTTAGAGGCCTGTTTTCACTGCTTTTATTCATTGCCTTTCCCCCGTCATAAGCTGTAATTCAGGAAGTCAAGCAGCCCTAAGTTTACTGCCAGATCTACGGGTACCTTTGTAACCAGCCTTCTCACACCCTTGCACTGGATAGTCGATAAGTATAAACTAACCAAGAAAATTCAGACATAACTATAAGGTACTTGATGTAACTCTCATACTGTTTTATTTCTATGTAAACCAACACCCTGCCTGTCATTAGATGAACTCCTAAAGTTAAGTTGAATTGCTGGGAAAGTCTAGAGACACTGTTAGTGGCGTTTGAAATATGCATAACTTAACCCCCAAATTTGTTCAGTTGTGGTATAACTTTCCAAGAGTGAAATCACTTTAAGATCAAGCACCTTACGGTATCGGTACTTTAACTAGCGGCTTTCGGTCGATATATATGCTCCTTTGAATAATAAAACCGGGGATCAAAAGGTTATAAACTTCACTTAGAAAACACTCTGTAAACCGAGTTTAACCAAGTTATTTTTCATGGGCACTTTTGGGTTGTCCAAAGGGAACTAAAATTTGTTATCATTTTCAACAAAGGTACCTCTCCGAAATTATGATTTTTGTCGAATAAAACGTGACTATTTATTAAAATAACTTGCATTTATTCATGCTTTGAATTTTTGACGTACGACGGCCTGCTTGAATGAGCCAAATTTTAGCGCTGACTCTGGCAAGTTACCGGCCCCTTTCGCTCGTCCCTTTGGGTAGTAGGTAAGAAGAGAGGGATGTCGGTGAATGGCAATCAGTGCTGAAGCGTTTTGGAACTCGTTCAGCAGGGCATCTTTTATTATCTTGGGAAAAAAAAGGATAATAACACACCATATGTGAGGAAAAGTATAACTTATTAGGAACGTAACCATTTATTAATGCTTCTTTAAAATCAAAAGAAAAATAATTATTCAACGTCAAAAACATAACAAATTTCCGTATTATTTTTATCACTTGACATGTATCAATTTGTTGGCTGAGTATTCCACTAGACAAGTGGCCGGTGGCTATGCGGAACCTGAATTCCAATCCTCCAATCGAACTCGCTTCAGTTTCCTTGGGCCTACTAAATTACGTGACCTTGGCGTTTCAAAATCCCGGCAGAATATTGCTTACAAAGAAAAAAACTATAACTTTTTTGTTATCAGATAATTTATAAAAATCTACAACCGTATCTAAAGGTTTTTTTAAAATTTGGTGTATTTTTTTAAAAAAATAAAAAATCCAAAAATTGCTGTTACAGATTTCTGTATTATCGACGAGGCTAAAGAAAAAGCCAGGTAAGAGTTTTGATTATTGTTAGCCGTATTTATTTTATTTAGAAAATGAGAAAGACCAGCATAAAACTGTCTGGATACGGTTGTGAGGAATTCAAAAATAAACATTCCTGGCAAATTTCAACAAATTCCGTTTTCTCGTGTCTGATATTCTGCCCGGTAAAGATTGGCCAAAACACAGCAAAGCAGTGTTGTCAAATCTATGCGGTTTTTGTGGCCTTAAAGAGGCTTGCTTTGGTGAAGCATCATTCCGATACACTGCGTCGATCTGGGGGCTGATTCTTGAATTTCGTAGGAAAGATCACACGGGAACGGTCCTCTTCCTGATATCGACCAATAATAAGCTTTGAAGTGATGACGAGTTATCCGAAACCTATCCGAGCTTCGGTCGTGATCCCGGACATTCGCACAGTAAATGTCTGGCCGTCTTGTCGTCCGCCAAACAGAGTCTGAATTCGGTGTCCTTGCCTAGAGCCATATTGTGCAATGGTACTTTCAGCTTGCAATGTCCGCACAGTTTGCCTGATCTACATATTTAAGAAAAAAAAATATAAACATTGAGCTATGTATTTTTGAGATAGGGATACCCGTGTTGTAAGAAAATCGAAAAATTAAAATATTTGACAAAGCTAATTTTTGACGGGTCATTTTTGGGGGGTAACTTTTAGGAGGAAATCCTATTTTTTTGTGCGATCTCCTGTTTCTAATACAAAATTTTAAATCTTTATAAAATTTTCTTTTTAATATACCTCATATAATAGGTTCGCATATCTAGTTCTCGAGAGATCTGCAATTAAAATCTTAAAATTTCAGTTTTTGAAAGCGATTATCTTACAAATCCTATGATGTTGGGTATCATTTTAAAGAGTTTTTTTAAGAGAAAATGGAAAAAAATAGGATTGCCCCAAAAAATGTCCTCCTCATAAAAAAGGTTACATCAAAGATTTTTATATTTAATTAAAGTATGGTGTGTCTATCTCAAAAATATATAGTTCAAAGCTTATATATTTTGTCTCTTTAATATGCACTTTATGATAACTGTGTCCGGTAGGCATATAGATCAACCATTGTCCGGATCTCTTGCCTGGTGAGCTCAATGTGCGTGGCAGACCTAAAAGAAAAAACTTATTTGACCACCTTGACGGTGTAAATATCTATTTTTTTGTAAAGATTTGAAGAAAACCACATTCAGATAGTAGTAGTAGTAGTAGTAGTTGATAAGGGGCGGCGCAAAGCCTGGCAAGTAGGCCTCCCTAGGCCCTTTCTGCCCTACCCCGAGCCTGCCCCTAATCCACCGCCTGCACCACTGGTCTGGCAGTTTGCTCATTTGGTCTCACTGTTCTTTTTGCAAAGTCCAGTATTTTGTCCCATTTGAGCGTGTGCAGGTCCTCCTCATCCAGGGTCGGGAAATCGAATACCTGATATCTCGTCCTCGCAGTTCGCTATAACTTGTCGAGATGTCTCTTCTGCCCGCCCGCAGGCCCGGCAGGTCGAGTCATTCTCCACCGCGATCCGGGTCATGTGCTTCCTTAGTCGGTTGTGACCTGTTATGATACCTGTCAGTAGACCAGCGTCCCTTCGCGATCTCCCCAGAAGCCATTTTTGTCTGGCTACATCCGGGCCCTTCACGAAGTCCCTGGTCTGTCTGCATCCTGTTCCTCCTCTCCAAGCGGTCGTCATGGCATCGTTGGCCCATTTATTGAGTCGACTTTGCAATTGCCTCTTGGTTGTTCCTAGGAGTGGTTCCGGCCCTACATACTGGGTGCTTGCCCCGATCCTGGCGAGCTCGTCGGCCATCTCGTTACCCGGCACCCCCATATGTCCCAGTACCCACATAAGTGTCACTTGTTTGCCCTCTCCCAAGGATTCCAGTGCATCCTCACATTCCTCCACCAGGGTGTTGGTGATCTTGGGCGCCCTTAGTGCCTTTAGGGCTGATTGGCTGTCGGAGCATATATAAACAGCCATTATTATAGCGTACACCTCTACCTGAAAGACCGTGACTTGCTCTCCGAGCGGGTAGCTCTTTCGAACCTCCTGGTCTCCCACATAAACCCCCGATCCTGTGGTTTGCCTCTCCGACAGTTTCGACCCGTCGGTGTAGCAAATCACGGCGTTCTCCTCGAACTGTTCGCGGAGGTTTTCACTCTGCCATAGTTCCCTGTCTGAGATGACTACTTTGTACCTCTTGTTGAATCTCCAGGAGTTTTTTGGTATTTGTGTTGTAATCGCTGCCATAGGGATTTCTCTCTCGGCGATTTGGGTAATCCTAAGATGCCCCACAGCTTCCCCTCTTCCTCTCCATTGACCTGTATCTCTCAGTCGGAGGTGGATCGCCATCGCTTCTTTTCTGATCCAGATCGGAAGCGGCGGCAGTCCCAGAATGGTTTCGAGTGCCTGTATAGGTGCCGTCCTCATAGCGCCGGTTATCCCTCTGCATATGGTTCCCTGTAGGCTCCTAAGCTTGAGGGTAGTAGTGACCTTCTCCACTGCTGGCCACCAGACTATGGATCCGTACTGGATTCTTGGTCTTAGTACTGCCGTGTACATCCAGTGGAGGTTTCTGGGGCTCAAACCCCAGGTGCGGCCAACCACTCGACGCAGTTGCCACATCGTTGCCTGCACCTTATTGGTCAATTTCGCATTTCGCAACGTGTGGTGTCTAGGTGAGTCCCTTGTCTAGGGTGACACCTAGGTACTTCAGTTCTGAAACCAAAGTCAAGGGTCTCCCGTACATCTTGGGTGCTCTGAATCCCTCCATTTTCCTCTTTCTAGTGAACAGGATCATCTTTATCTTTCCTGGATTGACAGAGAGACCGTTTTGTTGACACCAGTCTTCTATGATTCGTACCGCCCTTTGCATTCTGTTACAGACGGTGTTTAGGTGGTGGCCTACCACCTCCACGACACCGTCGTCGGCGTATGCGTGGGCGTCAAATCCTTCCTCTGTTAGGCGTTGTAGGAGAGTATCCATGATCAGACACCACAAGTGTGGGGATAAGCAGCTGCCTTGTGGGCAGCCTCCCGTTGCCTCTATGTTGACCCTGGACTCCCCTAGTTTGGCCTGGATCTTTCTCCCTGTTAGTGCAGATTTTACCCATTTGGAGATAAGAGACTCGGCTTCCCTTCTCTGCAGGGCTGTTGTTATTACCTGCAGTTTCGCCTTGTCGAAAGCTCCTTCGACATCAAAGAATACTGCCAGGGCGTACTGTTTGAATTGAAGGGCTTTTTCTGCCTTATGCACTACTGCGTGTAGGGCCGTGTCGGTAGACCTTCCCTCCACGTATGCATGTTGGTTTCTGTGGAAAGGTTGGTTGGTTAGGACTCCCCCTAGTAGGTGTCTGTCCACCATTCTTTCCAATGCCTTCATCAAAAAGGATGACATTCAGATAAGAATAATAAGTTTCCTTAAATATTACCATTTTACTTTTAATTATTTTTTACACTCCTGCGTAGTGTAGTCTTTTTTACATTGGTGACCAAAAAAGTCATTGTTTTGTAGTATGCGGAGAGTGACTAACTAAAATCTTGTTTTTGACAGCTGTCATTGAGCGAAATATCAATTAGCCTTTTTTTAAATCCACGTTAGACCCTATCTTATTACCAAATTTCATTAAAAAAAGTTCAGCCGTTTTGGAGAGACAAACATACATGCACACCCACTCAACAACAAACTTTCCCATTAATAATATTAGTAGGATTATTAGTTCTCTTAAATAAATATGTAAACTTGAGTTTCACGTTTTGATAAACCCCACATCGAACGCATTTTTTATCATGAACGTATTTATTAGGTCAATCCTTCGTCATAAATCCAAAATTTGCAATTTTCAAAAGCACAATCGGGTTTGTGTTTCGGACTTTATGGATCGTGGTTCCCATTTCGCTATTCATTACCCTACGAGTTGCTTTTTAATTATATGTTTTAAATAAAAATTTTTGTAGCGGGCATGTGAGGCTAACGTTTATAAATAGTCCCGGCGAAATTTCAATAAAAAAATGTACTTTTGCCAATGAGTTATTAATCAAAAAAAGCGTCACAAAATTTCGCACAATCAATGCTTGAAATATTATCCCGCGGCACATTTCATACATGATTTTAAATTTTTAATATGTTTTTAACCAGTGGCACTGAGAGTGTAGGGGGTCGTTAAATTGGCACCATTAGTTAACTGCAGAAATTACATATATATAGGGAATAAAATACAAGACCCTGGATTTTAATTTTTAACAAGAATCTTTAAAAAATCATAAATTGTAAAATTTACAAACATATTAAGGTCGTAGTTACAATCTGGGGAATTGTTTTTAGCAACACTGTACGGGAAATCAATTTAACTATGTCGACCTGATTTTTTTGCAAAATTTTACGTCATTGAATTTGTTTTCCATGGCAACGTGGAGACTTTATGCATGTTTATCCACAGTGGGACACCAGAGATTTTTTAGCACCGGGTCCAAAATTTGTGGTTAGGTTACTTATTTTGACTTTTCACGTTCTGTGCCGCTAAAAAACCAAGTAAAATACTAAAATAATAGAAAACCATTTATTGCAGAATAACCTGCTAAAAAAACGCTATCCAACTACGTATTAAAGTAACTGGGTGTAATGTTTGTTGCATTTACAGGCGCATTTATAATTGAATTGGAAACACTCCCGCTAGCTGATACCGACAACAGGTTAACTTAAAAGCATGCAGATTTAAAAATCGGCTACTGGCGCGTCAACGACTACCAAGAATCTTTCCAACCTCTAAATAGAGCTTTACTGACCTGTTTTGTTAGTTCTAAAGTATCCGTGTGTATTTAAAACTGAGGTTCTGAAATCTATCCTTTGCACTCCAAGATTTCACTAGTACACTTGCACATAACTATGCCGCAATAATTTAAATTAAACAAAAAAAATAATGGTTGAATCAAAATAAAAACAAAATTATTTTGGGTTATGGGCGCCGAATGTTTCTATGCGAATTCCTGGTAATCCCAGCGGGCCAGTAAAGTTCTCTTGGTTCTTTGATAGACTCGAGGTAATGCCCCGCAGCGCTAAGCCTTTTTCGGCGGCGACCGCACGCGCGGAGTGGTTTCATATTTGTTTTAAAACAATGTTTTTGAAAACACATTTTTGAGAGATAAACATAACCTCGAATGGTTTTGTGTCAGAAAACGTAAAAATACTCTTCTGTCCCACTGCGGGCCGATTTAAAGTTTGTTGACAAAACACCTGCAGTTACCATGGAATGGAATGGAATGGTATAAATTCTGCGATCTATCGGCCAACACTTGAACTGCGTCTGTCTCCGAAATTCAATGAAGTGTGTTTGATTGATCGGCTTTCTTTTCCAGAGGAAATTGTGAGTATTTCTAAATTTTTTTTGTAAATCGGGTTTGTTTTAAACCGCAATTATTTGGATGGTTGATGACAGAAGAAAAAATAATTGAGAATTTTGAAAAATCCTTCAGATATTTTTGTTAAGTAAAATTTCAGCTAATTCTGATGTTTAATTTTCCCTGTGCACTCTGGCAAAAGATTAAAAAAATTAAAGAACAAGGCATTGCCAGTTGTACTTTTTTTTACTTAAAATCTGGGAAGAAACTATAGCCTTAAGGGTCAATAAACAACTCAAGCTCCCAAAAACCCCGTCAATATTGACGATTTTAGTATAATTTTAAGTAAAAAATTGCATTTTAAGTGTTAATTTCTCAAAAAAATTTGCATTTGATTAACCCCCCCCTACCGAGGGCAATTCCAACGTGCGCCACTGACTTAACCCCCGACTAAAAGGAGGGGTGTTATAAGTATGACCCCTACATCTATCTGGGTGGGTGTGTGTGTTTATGCGCGTGTAGCTCTCGCACACCAGCGAACCAATCTCGATTTTTTTTCTGTTTGAAGACTATATATCCTTCAGGGACTGTTCTTAGCTATGTTCGAGAAAAATATGTCAAGTAGTTGCGCTGAAAGAGTTTGTTAATTATAATTAAGAATAATATTAATTCCTGTTTCTAAAAACCAGCAATGCTGGATTTTAAACATTATCTAACAGAGCGTTTAAATTTAAATTTATTAAGGAATTTTAATGCTTGTATTTATCGGCGCTAATTAAATTAAATTCCTATTGCGCTAATGCGTACCTGCCAAAAAGCCTGCTTGTTATTAAATTGTCTTCCATTAAGTTAAACATAAAATAAAACAGTGTAAAATTAAACATCTGGAGTTGGGGAGACCATAAAATATGGTATTTACTTACAGGAGTGTTTAAAGTTGTAAGGTCTAAATCTGCGGTATTAGATCCGTTTGCCAAAGGATTTAAAAGATTGAATGCCATAATAAAAAACCCCGAACACTCGTCCATGTAACCCAGACATCGGGCAATTTTGGAATTTTTTTGATATGTTCTGGCCTGGACAAGGGCTTTAAACAAATGCGACCTAAAAGTTGGTGAGACATTTGGTTTGGCTACAGCGGCATATCAAATACGGGATAAAATATCATTGTGAAATTATATTTTCCGAAGAAAACATGCAAGTATTTATTTCTTTTTTGAAGAATAGTATAAATGTACATTTCTAGATTTTTTTGGAATGTTTTCTGACAGATTGGGTCAGTGGCGCAACGTAAAACTATTAAAATACTGTTCATTTTTTTATTAAGAGCACAAAATGGTGTAACATCCAAATATTAAACTACCTATACTTTTGATAATTTGATAATTGAACTTATTAATTAAATCTATGTGCTTTAATAATAGAATCTTACTCATCTACTATTTTGCTTCAATATAAATATGCGCCTCAGTGGCGTAGGGGACCCATAAATTAGGTTTCTTTTATCAAACTCAAGGCGGCCAAGTATCACGAATTTCTAAAGCAAGTAATTGTTATTATTCTAACTAGTGCGGAAAATTGTATTTTTTTCGCACGCGACTGCCGATGACCCTAAAGCCGCGTGAAGATATGCGTGCTGTGGATCAATAAACGGAGAGAAGTTGGTTGATGTATCCGTTCAGAAAAAAAGAAGGCAAAAGGAAATGTTTTCGTAATAGCCAACATCATTTACGCCACTACGCCACAATTGACAACTATGACATATAATAGCTAGCAAATATCAAAATTATAAAAGGGCTTCGAGACGATTTCCAATCAAATTGAAAACTTTTGTGGTAGTTTAAACTACTAGTAAATAATATTTGGATGTTACACCACTGATTTATCTTTTTATAAAATATACTAAAAAAAACTATAAAATAGCACAACATACATAAACACCTATCGTTAAATTGGCCCTTTTAATGAAAAAATAAACAGTATTTTAATAATTTTACGGTACGCCAATGACCTAGTAGTAGTAGAGAAGGGGCGACGCGAAGCCTGGCAAGTAGGCCTCCTGGGCCCTTTCTGCCCTACCCCTGACCTAATCTGTCAGAAAACATTACGAAAAAATCTACGAATGGACATTTACTTTATCCTTTTTTTTCTTCGGAAATTAAATGATATTTTATCCCACCTTTGATACGCCTCTGTAGCCAAACTAAATGTCTCACCAACTTTTAGGTCGCGTTTTTTTAAAGCCCTTGTCCAAGCCTACAACATCCAAAATCGCCCAATGTCTGGGTTACATGGGCCGGTGTGCCGGGTTCTTTACGGAGATTTTGAAATATAATTTATTGTGCCATATCAAAGATGCTTTTGTGTTATTTTCATAATTCATTAGTTCATAATAAGACTTATTTAATTAATGTTAGCAACCATAGTAGTTTAGGGCTTGCTTTGTTTATTATTTACGCGACTATATTCTTTTTCTTTATGTTTTATTGGTATTGTGCAATTTGGCTCTCGCCCTGTTACTGTACACTATATTGAAATAAATGAAAAATAAAATAAAATAATTGTCCAACTGCCCAATTGAAATTAAACGTCATTTCTCACATAACCTTAAACAACAAACAGTAAATAAACATAAGTAGTAGTAGTAGAGAAGGGGCGCATCGAAGCTTGGCAAGTAGGCCTCCCTGGACCCTTTCTGCCTTATCCCGAGCCTGTCCCTAATCCGCCGCCTGCACCACTGGTCTGGCAGTGTGCTCATCTGGTTTTACTGTTCTGAATACCTGGTATCTCGTCTGGTATGCCTCGCAGTGCTATAACATGTCGAGATGTCTCTTCTGCCCGCCCACAAGCCCGGCAGGTCGAGTCATTTTCCACCGCGATCCGGGTCATGTGCTTCCTTAGTCGGTTGTGACCTGTTATGATTCCTGTCAGCAGACCAGCGTCCCTTCGTGATCTCCCCAGAAGCCATTTTTGTCTGGCTACATTTGGGCCCTTCACGAAGTCCCTGGTCTGTCTACATCCTGTTCCTCCTCTCCAAGCGGTCGCCATGGCATCGTTGGCCCATTTATTGAGTCGACTTTGCAATTTCCTCTTGGTTGTTCCTAGGAGTGGTTCCGGCCCTACATACTGGGTGCTTGCCCCGATCCTGGCGAGCTCGTCGGCCTTCTCGTTCCCCGGCACCCCCATATGTCCCGGTACCCACATAAGTGTCACTTGTTTGCCCTCTCCCAAGGATTCTAGTGCATCCGCACATTCCTCTACCAGGGTGTTGTTGATCTTGGGCGCCCTTAATGCCTTTAGGGCCGATTGGCTGTCGGAGCATATATAAACATACTCCTCCGTACCGTTCTTTATTTCCTCCATGGTTGCAGCCATTATTGTGGCATACACCTCTGCCTGAAAGACCTCCGAGCGGGTAGCTTTTTCGAACCTCCTGGTCTTCTACGTAAATTCCCGATCCTGTGGTTTGCTTCTCTGACAGTTTGGATCCGTCGGTGTAGCAAATCACGGCGTTCTTCTCGAACTGTTCGCAAAGGTTTTCACTCTGCCATAGTTCCCTGTCTGGGATGACTACTTTGTACCTCTTTTTGAATCTTCAGGGGTTTTTTGGTCTTTGTGTTTTGATCGCTGTCATTGGAATTTCTCTCTCGGCGATTTGGGCAATCCTAAGATGCCCCGCAGCTTCCCCTCTTCCTCTCCATTGACCTGTATCTCTCAGCCGGAGGTGGGTCGCCATCGCTTCTTTTCTGATCCAGATCGGAAGCGGCGGCAGTCCCAGAATGGTTTCGAGTGCCTGTATAGGTGCCGTCCTCATAGCGCCGGTTATCCCTCTGCATATGGTTCCCTGTAGGCTCCTAAGCTTGAGGGTAGTAGTGACCTTCTCCACTGCTGGCCAGCAGACTATGGATCCGTACTGGATCCTTGGTCTTAGTACTGCCGTGTACATCCAGTGGAGGTTTCTGGGGCTCAAACCCCAAATAAACAGAAAGTGTTACTTTATAAATCCGCCTTAAACAAAGGACTTGAAAATATAAACAAGGACCACTCAAATTGGAAAAAAAGCGGATAATGGAAAACCAAGGCGGACGGAAATACCTACAACTAAAAATTACTGTATGGTTATTGTATACTTGCTATTTATATGTTATAAATATTTACAACAAGACGTTTGTCTTAACAATGTTCTGTCTTTCTATGAATTTAACAATCTATCCGAAAAGCAACAAAAACCTCAATAACATGAAGGTATAATTTATAAAAATACATAGAAACGATAAACCATGCACAAATATTGCATAATTTGCTTAAAAAAAGTCTCATGTGTAAATGTTGTCACTTTTTATATTTATTCAGGCAGTATTCTAAGCTCCAAACAAAGATATTTCAATGGCGCGTGAAAATATTCTTAAATAAATGATAGGGACATTAGCAGTAAAGTGGTTTTCGTTAACAAAATTATGTTACAATTAGTATGTGTTTTAAAATAGGTAAAGTTTTCGCGTAATATTTATTTATAATCAAGATAGTTTTGATGTCGCGATTAACTCTTTGAGGTACGGAAATATTGACTGAAAAAAGATCCTAGCGAGATAACTAAGTTTATTCTACCAATAAAAAAATTAAAAAATAGGTTCATTCTTATACTAAAAATACAAAAAACAAATTTTGACAACTTTTTGTATCATTTTTTGCAAAAAAACAGATGGGACAATTTTTAACCGACCATACCATTGTGGCATTCATTTTGAGTGCTACGTCTGAAAACATGTTTTACTTTTTCCCAAACAAAGCGGAACGTGACATACACTGCAGAGCCAATTTGTTCGTATTTGAAACTCCTTTGAGCAGCAATACGCGCATCTACGTCTGGTTGACCGAATCGATTGGTGAGCGCTCTGAGTCAATCTAACAGCTTCTGCTTTTAATTTGGATAGTCAAGGGACCTTCTGGATGTTGCGAAGTCTCTACTATTTTGCTGGCCGCTGGATGTTCTGCGATGTTTAGTCGAAACTCTTTCATACTCATTTTAGCTTCATTTAATAAAGTATGCAGCACATACGCATTCAAAAACAAGATTCTGTGACACCATTTCGTACTTTTACAAACTTGTCAACCGAATTCATGTATTTATTGTAATCATTAAGTACTTTGGGACATGGGACGTTTTCAATTGTGCCGTCTTTAGATTTTCTTTTGACCTCAGTTGTCTCGTTTGGTTTGTGGAAATTTGACAGAAGGTGTACTAAGCTCTTATCACACCATTTGTAGGCAGAAAGACCTGAGGAACATGTGAACCACTCACAATCACCCCTTTTCATAGACATATCTGCTTGTAACTTTGGCATATCTTTTCGATTACTTCTGTCTGTGCCACATGCATACAGTTTTTCTTGAAGGAGTTGGTTCAGTAACGGGAACGCTCGCAAAAAAAACTCTATGATATCTGTTTTCGAGCCCAGCTGTCAACTGCATCACAAATATATAACCGAGATTTTTTCCTTGTGTAGGCCCAGTTTTTCCAACATATATCTCAAAATCCCAGCAATATCCTGTTTGATTCGCAAGCATCCACACTTTATATTCCCTTTTTATTGGTTTGGCTGGCATATACTGGTTTAAAGTTAATCGTCCCTTGAATTTTATCATTGATTCGTCAACTGATAAATTCATGTACGGACTCAAACAAGCCTTAAAATTTGTCTTCAATTGTTCAAGAAACGGTCTTACTTTGTATAGTTTGTCGAAATTTGGGGAGCCACGGTTAGGCATCAGGATATTTTCGTTCAGATAGATGTTGCTGAGATGCCAGCCAAAACGATGAACGGTACTTAGTCTGCTTATATAGGGATCATATAAGCTAGGCCTAGTACTCCAATAATCTCTATATGATTGAAGTTTCTTGATACCCACCAAGAGATTGATTCCAATAAACGTTATCTCTTCATCTGTAGGTCGATATGCTTTATTATTTTTCTGGAAGTTCTGCTCAGCGTAGAGATTTGTCTGAAATACTATATTACCAATAATTTTATCCGATATTAACAATTGGAAGAGGTTATATGGTGTTTTTTTAGGCAAATTCTGCACAATTTCCTGCAATCCAGAAGCATTTTCAAAATTCTCCGGTTCTAAATTGATGTTATCTTTCGTCCATTTAATTTTCCATATTTTTTGAAGTTCACTGAGAGGAACAAGATCTTCTGGTTCCCACTCAAATTCCACATCATCTTCATCAGAAATTTCAGGCAATAATATATCATTAGGCTGGGGTAGATTGGTTCCAGTATCCAAATAATCAGAAGGTATATCCTGGTATTGCACATCTGACAATGTGCTAGTAGCGTCGATTTCTTCATAAAGCTCAGCTTCTGTCATGCCAACCAGTCTGAGCGGCAATGGTTCTGTTGTTGTTAGTCGCACTGGCATTATCTAAAATAGTATCTATATTTCTTAACTAGAGCTGAGAGTACCACTTTTCCGCACGCGATTACAGTTGACCGAACGACGTGTGAGGAAAAGTGGCATATTCGACATTAAAATGTCCCCTTTGTAAATTATGCCAGAAGATTGAATCTGACAAAACAAAACCTTTCAAGTATGGTTGACAAAAAACAACCCGTGTATATAATCATGTTTTCTGTAACAACTATATATATGTCAAAATCCCAGCGATATCCTGTTTGATCCGCAAGCATCCACACTTTATATCCCCTTTTTATTGGTTTGGCTGGCATATACTGTTTCAAAGTTGATCGTCCCTTGAATTCTATCATTGATTCATCAACTGATAAATTCATGTGCGGACTCAAACAGGCCTTAAAATTTGTCTTCAATTGTTCAAGAAACGGTCTTACTTTGTATAGTTTGTCGAAATTTGGGGAGCCACGGTTAGGCATCAGGATATTTTCGTTCAGATGGATGTTGCTGAGATGCCAGCCAAAACGATGAACGGTACTTAGTCTGCTTATATAGGGATCATATAAGCTAGGCCTAGTACTCCAATAATCTCTATATGATTGAAGTTTCTTGATACCCATCAAGAGATTGATTCCAATAAACGTTATCTCTTCTTCATCTGTAGGTCGATATGCTTTATTATTTTTCTGGAAGTTCTGCTCGGCGTAGAGATTTGTCTGAAATACTATATTACCAATAATTTTATCCGATATTAACAATTGGAAGAGGTTATATGGTGTTTTTTTAGGCAAATTCTGCACAATTTCCTGCAATCCAGAAGCATTTTCAAAATTCTCCGGTTGTAAATTGATGTTATCTTTCGTCCATTTAATTTTCCATATTTTTTGAAGTTCACTGAGAGGAACAAGATCTTCTGGTTCCCACTCAAATTCCACATCATCTTCATCAGAAATTTCAGGCAATAATATATCATTAGGCTGGGATAGATTGGTTCCAGTATCCAAATCTTCAGAAGCTATATCCTGGTATTGCA
Organism: Oxystoma pomonae; assembly: GCA_963921995.1. NCBI lineage: Eukaryota > Metazoa > Arthropoda > Insecta > Coleoptera > Brentidae > Oxystoma > Oxystoma pomonae. Next base: position 17,951,513 of record OY998170.1, on the reverse strand, counting down.
CATCTGACAATGTGCTAGTAGCGTCGATTTCTTCATAAAGCTCAGCTTCTGTCATGCCAACCAGTCTGAGCGGCAATGGTTCTGTTGTTGTTAGTCGCACCGACATTATCTAAAATAGTATCTATATTTCTTAACTAGAGCTGAGAGTACCACTTTTCCGCATGCGATTACAGTTGGCCGAACGACGTGTGAGGAAAAGTGGCATATTCGACATTAAAATGTCCCCTTTGTAAATTATGCCAGAAGATTGAATCTGACAAAACAAAACCTTTCCAGTATGTTTGACAAAAAACAACCCGTGTATATAATCATGTTTTCTGTAACAACTATAAAGTCTCAAACTTTTTATATATTTGGAAATATTCATTAGGAAGTATGTCAATAATTTTTTAGCATAGAAACTCTTTTGCTCACAAAATATATGAAAAAACTTTTCCGTTTTTCGAGAATAAACCGGTCAAGGCGAATTAAACAAATAACTGAATTAACTATCCGCGAAGTGACCAGTGGCGGCATCAATGCAAAAAATGTGTTAACTCAACCCTAATATATAAGCTTCCGTAACGTTGGACAAAAAATAAATTGGGGTACTTCAACGAAAAATAAATAAAAAGAGTGGGCTAAAATTTAACCCACCATACATCAAAATGTACAGAAAAGGTGGTTCAAAATTTGTCCCGGCGTACCCCAAAGAGTTAATACCTACTGTGGAAGAAAAATCCGTAATAGTTAAAACCACATTTTGTTATTTAAATATATATTTAAACCACCACATTTTTTCTCTTACTTTAGGAGTTCAGATTCTATCATTAGAAGTAAAATACTGTATAATTGTTTCCAGAATAACCCCCTTATAGTATGGATAGGTGTTGAAACTATTCTACAAATACCACATAAAAGATATTCAAATTTTTCGTGCAGTTCTTTGCTCTATATGGTGGTGTCCATTTTGTATTTATAACCGGCCTTAGTAGCGTCTTAGAGAACCCTTATATAAGCAAGTTATACTAGTTATAGTTATTGCTGTAAGAATGTTCTTTTCGCTCTTATAGAGGAAAAAATTCTAGCTGAGAAGCTTTAAAATGAAATTATAAACCCCACTCGCACGTTCAGTTCGCAGTTCACTCCGTTCGTATTCTTTCAACTTTGCAGTTGGTCAATTTTATACTACGTTCGTTTATTCGCTCGAGGATTTTAGCGTGTAGAACTTGAGCAGAGGTCGGCTGATCGTCGAGCTTACCGATTTTGAAATAGAAAACGAACGGATTTTATAACTTATAGAACTTACAATATAACCATTACTTTTAATTTTCCAAATAAAACGCCTTTTTTAAAAAAAGTACCTTGTTTTTTCTTTTGGGCTCTATTCTGGGGCTCTATTCTGGGCATAATAGAACGATCATACCCTGAGAAGTGATCAATCGCACAAAAGTCATTCGAACGACGCACGTTGGTCGATTTTCTGGAAAACGCGGACATAAATGGAATAATTAAAAAATTCAAAATGTATCTAAATTTGCCCCTTTGTTGTCAAGATACTAGGCGAATAAAACAAAATTATGATTGTTTTCCACAAACCAAAACTACACTTTTTTGCACTCGACGCGCGTTTCGCTAACAACGTTAGCATCATCAGGAGACGATAAACAATGAACTAAATTAATCTACGCTCTATCTTATATACAATCCTTTAGTGGGCGGAGATAAGACTAATAAATTGTGATTGATCACGATTTTTAATCCTACCTCCCCTCAACCAAAGAATAAAGTGTACTAAACGGGATAGGTCCTCTATCTTTATTTAAACTATTTCTGGATTTAATGATTTCCATACTTTCATATGCATTCAAAAGTCTTTTGTTTGGTACACTTTTTAGAAGTTTTAGGTTATCTAATGTGAATCTATGATTGTTTTCAAAAGCATGCTCGGCCACACTTGACTTTTCTGTTCTTCCGTATTTTAAGTGTGCTAAGTGTTCTTTAAAACGTGTTTGAATAGAGCGTCTCGTTTGGCCAACATATTTTTTATCACAATCCATGCAACTAATTTCGTAAATTCCACTTTTTTCTAGAACTGTAGTTTTATCCTTGGGATTTCCTAGTAAGCTTCTTATTGTGTTACCGGATTGATATACTAATTTAAGACCGGTGTTATTAAATACTTTCTGTAATCCTTTCGTATAATTAGGATTATACGGAATTGATACAAATTTTGAGTCGCAGGTATCTTTTTGTCTGAAAAAGGTAGAATTCCGAAAGGTCTTTTGAAAAGAATGTCTATTTATCAGCTTATTTATTAAGCCTTCGTCGTAACCGTTTTCGCCAGCTATATTCCTAATCCTATTCTTTTCTGCTTCAAATCTTTCTTTGTTTAAGGGGAAATTTACTAATCTATATGTTAAAAAGTGCAAACTTGCAAGCTTATGTTGTAAGCAATGAAAAGAGTCATTTGGAATATACCTGTTGGTGGCCGTGCCTTTTCTGTATAGGTCAAAGTCCAATTTATTTTTATTTCTTATAACTAAAGTGTCTAGAAATGGCAGTGTACCGTTGTTATCTGTTTCATAAGTAAATTTAATAGTGGGAAATTTGTTATTTATTTTTTCCATAAAATTTTCAACACTAGTTACTTTAGTGTTGAATACTGCAAACACATCGTCTACATACCTGAACCATACTCTGGGGAAATACTCAAATTCTTTACTTATATCTGATTCAAATTTGCTCATAAATAGGTTTGCGATAAAAGGTGATAAACTATTACCCATTGTGGTTCCTTCTAATTGCTGGTAGTAGTTATTTTTATATTGAAAGTAATTTTGATTCATGCAGAGTTTTGTTAAAGATAGGTATTCTAAAGTCTGTTTGTCTTCTAGATTGTTTTTTCTTAGTAGTTCCTCCAGGTATTGTAAGGTATTGGGGATCGGCACACTAGGGAACAACGAACTAACATCAAACGAGATTAAAATTTCACCTTCTTGGAGTGAAATATCTTTAACTTTGTTGATAAATTCAAGGGAATTTTGAACAGAAAAACCTTTTTCCTTTATCGGTAAATTTTCAAACTCGTTTGCTAGCCATTTCGAAATGTTGTAAGTAGGTGATCCTACAGCAGAAACTATAGGTCTAACCGATTTTCCAGGCTTGTGGATTTTCGGAAGACAATGCAGTTTGGGCATAGTGGGATTGCTTACTTGTAGTTTATATTTAATATTATCAGTAATAATATTGTTACATTTTTTAATTGTGTTTTTTACTTCGTTAATCATTTTTGGTAAGGGGTTCTTTGGGACTTGTTTGTAGGGTCCATTTTTTATTAGGTTATCTACCCTTTCGAAATAATCTGTTTTATCTAATATAACAACTTTATTACCCTTGTCAGCCTTTAGATAGAAAACATCTTTTTCTCTCAAACTTTTAATTGTTTTATTGTGATTTAATGTACTAGTTTTATTGTTTTGAATGATGTTTTGAGAGATCTGATATCGGCAAGCATCTCGCACATAGCCCTTTGTACCTTCTGAAAGATAAGAGATTGAACTTTCAATATTTGCAATAATATCACTTAAATTATCTTTTTGTGGGGGCAGAGCAAAATTAAGACCTTTGTTTAAAAGTGATATTTCTTTGTTATTAAAAGTTTGAGAGGATAGGTTTTCTACAATGTTTGCGATTTCCTTCGACTTTTTTAGTTATGAAACAGAGAACAACGGTACACTGCCATTTCTAGACACTTTAGTTATAAGAAATAAAAATAAATTGTACTTTGACCTATACAGAAAAGGCACGGCCACCAACAGGTATATTCCAAATGACTCTTTTCATTGCTTACAACATAAGCTTGCAACATAAGCTTGCAAGTTTGCACTTTTTAACATACAGATTAGGAATAGGATTAGGAATATAGCTGGCGAAAACGGTTACGACGAAGGCTTAATAAATAAGCTGATAAATAGACATTCTTTTCAAAAGACCTTTCGGAATTCTACCTTTTTCAGACAAAAAGATACCTGCGACTCAAAATTTGTATCAATTCCGTATAATCCTAATTATACGAAAGGATTACAGAAAGTATTTAATAACACCGGTCTTAAATTAGTATATCAATCCGGTAACACAATAAGAAGCTTACTAGGAAATCCCAAGGATAAAACTACAGTTCTAGAAAAAAGTGGAATTTACGAAATTAGTTGCATGGATTGTGATAAAAAATATGTTGGCCAAACGAGACGCTCTATTCAAACACGTTTTAAAGAACACTTAGCACACTTAAAATACGGAAGAACAGAAAAGTCAAGTGTGGCCGAGCATGCTTTTGAAAACAATCATAGATTCACATTAGATAACCTAAAACTTCTAAAACGTGTACCAAACAAAAGACTTTTGAATGCATATGAAAGTATGGAAATCATTAAATCCAGAAATAGTTTAAATAAAGATAGAGGACCTATCCCGTTTAGTACACTTTATTCTTTGGTTGAGGGGAGGTAGGATTAAAAATCGTGATCAATCACAATTTATTAGTCTTATCTCCGCCCACTAAAGGATTGTATATAAGATAGAGCGTAGATTAATTTAGTTCATTGTTTATCGTCTCCTGATGATGCTAACGTTGTTAGCGAAACGCGCGTCGAGTGCAAAAAAGTGTAGTTTTGGTTTGTGGAAAACAATCATAATTTTGTTTTAGTGCAACCAAAGGTTCCAAATTCCCAACATAGACTAGGCGAATAGTTGACCAAAGAATAAACTATGCTTTTTACGAGTTTGACATTACGCATCAGTATTCAACATCAAATTTCGTATAAAAGACCCAAAGTATGACAGTATTCAACTGTTAATATCTCGAAAACAGTTGAAGATCGACATAGGGTACGTTATATAAAAATGCTTAGAATTTCAAAACAGAATACAAAAATGCAATAATATACTGGGTATTTCATTTGAAAGTTTCGGTTGGCATTCTTTTTAATATACCCTATATACATAAAAATATTCTAGTATACTGTAACATTTATATATTGTGTCAATTACTTTAAAGTAAATTTGATTGTTCTAAACTAACATTTTTAGTTTAATTTAGCTAATTAATAAATATATATCTTTTACCTGTTAAAAATGTCTTAACATAAATGTGAAAATTCACACGATCATCCTGTGTATCAGCTAAATAAGAGTAAATTTATCTTTTTATTAAAACTAATTTTTTTGTACGATTAAATTATAATGTGGAAGTTTTTTTAATGTCCGTGTTTTCACAAAAATCGACCACTGTGCGAGTCCTACTCTGAAAGACGGTCAAGTTTGTTCGTTTCGTCCAATAGCGTGCTCTGAAATAATACGAGCGACGTTTTTCACATGAGCTTTCCTACTACTCCCACCTACTGGGTATAATCGAGAGAACGGCTTCGCTTAAAAATTGTTGTTCGAGGCAGCTCTGCGCGTGCTAATAATAGTTTGGTGATTATTCCATCGTCTCGTCACTGCTTTTAAGCGCGTTTATTGGTTGAAACTACTTTTCTTCTCTCAGGTGAACGATTACTTCCTATGACTTCCAGAATCGGTACCCTGGGGTGATGCTATGATGAAGGTCTTTCCAGGGCTCCCGCAACTGCGTGTGCAACGTGTGCACCGCACGCGGGCGCCACTCTATAAGAGGCGCCGAAAACCGAAGGTTTTAAAAAAAATAATTTTTTAACAATTCCGAACGAGCAAGGCACCAAAGAAACCGTTTTTTTGAATAATCTAAGCGAATTTTATATTCTTAAATATAATTACTAAAGGGCGGTATTTATGCAATCAGCGCTACACGACTCTACAGGAGAAGGACTATTTAATTTTGTAATTGGACCATTGAAAAATTTAAAATTAGATTATTAAAAAGAACATCCTATCTTTATGGGGATGAAGAGAAAAATACATAAAGTTCTTTTAACAATATTAAAAAAGTTCACTGTTTTATTTGAAACACATGGCACAAAAAATGCCCTATTATTAGCATCGAGTATGCGTTTTTGTAAACCAATATGTTTTCCGCGCATATTCGCCCATTATCATATCCTTGAACACTCATGTCTTTAATATTTAAATTTAAATTTTTCAAAAGTCCCATTACAAAATTATATACCCCTTCTCCTGTAGAGTAGTGTAGTGCTGTTTGCATACAGACCGCTTCAAGCTACTGCGAACATAGGGGGAATCAAGTCCAATTTACTCTCCGTGCCGTACGACCGAGGTGGATTCGAAGCACGCTGCAGTGTTATCTTTTGGAAATTCATTTTGTTTTTATTATTTTGTTTTATTTCTGCCTTGCTCGAGAAACAGATGGGTAAGTTCTTAATTGAAATAATACATTTTTAAAACCAAAAATGGATGTCTACGAAGTTGCCGAAAACGTGCAGATGGTCAAATCGTCATAACCCAACACACGTTCGATATTGGTCGAGGGAAAATTTGCATTTGTATTTTGACGTAAGAACACAGTATCCCCAAAAACTAAATGTTTGGGGGGGGGGTATTATAGGGGAACACGTAATTGGGCCATTTTTTATTAACGGCAAGCACATTATTCCAACTGCTAGGCAGTTGTTAGGTGTAAGATTGGTGAAACATGGTTTCAACAAGATGGTTGTTCCGCTCACAATGTTGGCCTTGTTAGGGAATATCTTGATAATGTATTTCCTAATCGGGTTATAAGTACACGGGGAACTATTTTATGGCCAGCTCGATCTCCCGATCTTGCTCCTAATGACTTCTATCTATTTTTGAAGAAGCTTTTCAAATTATCACCCCTAACATGCTTGGAAACGTTAGAAGGGGTTTTTATAGTAGGCTCGGATATTGTCTAGCCGAGCAAGGAGGACTTTTCATTTGCTTTAACTTTTTTTTGACTGGGAGAATCTTTTTGGTTTTTAGAATGTATTATTTTATTTTGAGAACTTGCTTTTATTTTGTTTCTCCTTATTATTTTCATTGTAACACGTCGTCACTGATAAATCTGAGCAGTTGACAATAAAACGCTCTTATTTATCAGTGACAAAAAATAAGAAAATTACGTTATAAAAATTTGCGTATTTATTGACCAAATTCCGGTTTCATTGACTACGCTCCACACAGCACCGTGGTTAGAGGCGTACTAAATACCAAAGGAAAGTCATGCAAGTGGTGATCGCAAGCCTGAGTATTGGTTCCTTCACTGATAGGCGTGCGATCTGCATGTACGTACACTCGCAAATTAGACTTCTTCCGCCCTATGTTCGCAGTAGCTTGAAGCGTTCTGTATATTCCGCCCTTTAATAATTATATTTATGAACATAAACTTGGCTTGGATTATTGAAAAAACCGATTTCTTTGGTGCCTTGCTCGTTGGGAATTGTTAAAAAATTTAAAACAAAAGCTTTTTTAAAAACTTCGGTTTTTGACGCCCAGAGTGGCATGGGGTGCACGCGTTACACACGCGGTTGCGGGGGCCCTAAAAAATACATTATTGAAAATTATGGGTGACGAAATGATAAGGACTTTTTTGTTTATTAGTACCCTGAGATCGTATAAAAGGTATATAATTTGACAAATTAATTGCCTTACAGAGCCAAAAGAGGTCCTTTTTGGCTTTCGAGATAACGTAAATCGAGTACGTGCTGAGACTTTGCGGGAAAGAAAATATGAAAGGTTTACTCAGAAAAATTATAACGCGCTCTCCATCGCTTTTTCTTTGTTGGCTCATTTTTATAAAGTAATTTTATTTGTATTCTATCGGGCGACTCCTGCTTCAAAAGAAAAAGGTTTTTAGTAAAGACTTTTGGTCCATTAACTTTTAATTAAGTGGAGACTTTTTTTAGTAGTCTATTAACTTTTAATTTACTAAAAATATACAACACAAAATCGATTAATTCTTCAAGTTTTAACGTTTTCGAATATTTGGGGTAGGATTTCAAACCACCTTTTAGTCATTTTGGAATATTAGTAGGATTGGATTTGATTTTAGAAATTTAGTAGGACACATCCTTTCGAACGTTTAAAATTTTGACAAATTTGACATCGGTTATGTTAGTTTTTTTTGAAGGTCTGGGTTTATGGGTTAAGGGCTCTTGTTAATGAAACGTTCTTTTTTTGAAATTCCAACGTTTGGCAAAATTTATTTGCTTCTTCAGGGTTATTCAAGACGGCCGTTCCATGTGTCGATTTTATTGCCAATAGACGTCATCCTTGGGTAAAGAGGCATTATTTTTGTAGAAGTACCGTAAAATTTTTGTTAAAATTTAAAAAAAAACATAAAATAATATTACTACGGCGAGTACTTCGTTCGTATTTAATTTTTACACTAATACGAACGAAGTACTCGCCATAGTAATATTATTTTAATGTGTTTGTTTATGTTTTTTTTTAAGTTTTGACACAAATTTTACGGTACTTCTACAAAAATAATGCCTCTTTACCCAAGGATGACGTCTATTGGCAATAAAATCGACACATCGAACGGCCGTCTTGAATAACCCTGAAGAAGCAAATAAATTTTGCGAAACGGTGGCATTTCAAAAAAAAAACGTTTCGTTAACAAGATCCCTCAACCCATAAACCTAGACCTTCAAAAAAAAAATAAAAATAGGATCGTTAAACCATTCTACAAGGTTATGTTAGTGTTGGGAAATCCTTAGGGCGATATTTACTAAGGTCCATAGTTTAAGGAAAGTTTGGTTTGAAGGCTGACATATACATGTGTATCTAAAAATCACGATTTGGTTGATTTTTTTGTTGAAAATGATATTTTGAATTAGTTTAATTACAAAAAAAACAAATTCCAGGATTTTTCTTGCTCCAATTTGGTATTCCAGCGCGTTTTTTAAGTCAATGTATAGGAACGTATGGTAACTCATTTTTAAGTTGATTCAGGGAGATTACTGCTCTCTTAAAATGATTGTTATATTTAAAATATTGAAAAAACCGACGAAAAATTCATGGGTGTTGAGGGTGGGTTAATAGACCATCAAAACTGGTGATACCATAGACAAAATCGGTTATTTTTCTCCCGTATCCAAAAATAACCAAACCGAAATACGTTTCTATTTTTTGTAACCAACCGGATTTATTTCTGTGCCAAAGCTGGTAGGTGATAATTCGTTTTTATGTTTAGGTATTTTTTACAAGCTAATAGAGACATAAAGCTATTTGTAACTCATCGCGGTATACGTATCCGCATCTAGCGAGAACCAAGCACATTGATTGGTCAGAAACTTGTAGCACGTTCGAAAAGAGCAGATATATGCTAATTTAAGGTGTTTCTGAACGCAATAGGTGCTGAGATACGATACGTGTGCCGTAACGATACGTTATACCTAACGCATCTCAACACCTTTCGCATTCAAGAACACCATAGGGGGAGTGGAGGGGGAAAACACCTAAGTTTGTCAGATTTCAACCAAAATTGGTATACGAAGGCTTTTGGGGATAAGGAATACGAATTTTTGATCAGATTTTGAAAATTCAACATGTTTTGCTACCCAATTTTAACTGACTTATCCACATCCGATTGTGTTCAACTTTGGTATGCGTTTATAGTTCCGGTGAAAATACAGTAATATGGTTTTCTCAGGTACCCATCTCCCTCTAACGAGGGAAGTGGAGGGGGAAAAATATTTACTTTATTCGATTTTAATCAAAATTGGCATACATGGGGTTTTTAAGGAGGAGGATTATGAATTTTTTATCAGATTTGAAAATTTCAATATGGCGGATTCAAAATAGACGACTAAGGTTACAAATCTAAAAATTAAGGGCTTGTGTTCAAATTTGCTATGCGTTTATAATTCCGACCACAATACAATAATATGGTATTATTAAGTACACAACTTAAAATTGGCATACAGAGGTTTTTTGGAAAGGGAATATGAATTTTTTATAAGATTTGAAAATTTCAATATGGCGGATTCAAAAAGGACGATTTAGAGTACAAATCTAAAAATTAAAAAATAAATAATTATTTAAAAAAACTTTTAAAGAACAAGCTTTTATTAAAAGCAGTCAAAAGTAGAAAATAATTTTTTATCCCTCTTATACCGTAATAAAAGCGATGCGCGCAAATTAAAAATTTTAAAGCATGATGAAAGCATTATGTTTATCATTCGAATTGAAGAATTATTTAGTTCTTCTTTTGTAGTTCTCTCTTTGTCATCGTAAAGTTAAAATTTTTAATTTGCGCCCATCACTTTTATTATGGTAAAAGGGAGATAAAAAATTATTTTCTACTTTTGAGTGCATTTAATAAAAGCTTGTTCTTAAAAAGTTTTTTTTAATATTTTTAATTTTTTGGTGAAAGTGAATTTGCAAAAACAGGAATTGTTATTTTGTCTTCTATTCTATTTACATTGGCAGATTGTATGTGGGCCAAAGAATACGGTCACGCTAATTTGTGTTTGTGGTTTAAAAACTCTTCTTACCATCTCAATTACGGTAATACTCTGATGACCTGAACATTCACAGTATATTTCCAAGGCATCGAAATGAAGTTTTCACTCATAAAAAAATTCAAAACGTCAGTAACGGCTTCAGGGTGTGTTCAGATTAAATATAGAGCGTAGCCAAAAAATATTGCAGTCTTTGTTCGCCTTCGCTGATAGACAGATATCCGGCATATAGATCCATAATATTGCCGTTTATTTTTTCGAGTAAATCCTTTTCCTTTCTTCAACCTCGCCTGTTAAAAATTTTGATGCACAGCAAAATATCATTGTCTTGATTGACTAGCTGATCAACAATTATTAGCTAATTATAGGAAACATTTAAACAGTAACGACCTCAGGGTGTGTTCAGATTAAATATACAGCGTAGCCAAAAAATATTGCAGTCTTTGTTTGCCTTCGCTGATAGACAGATATCCGGCATATAGATCCATAATATTGCCGTTTATTTTTTCGAGTAAATCCTTTTCCTTTCTTCAACCTCGCCTGTTAAAAATTTTGATGCACAGCAAAATATCATTGTCTTGATTGACTAGCTGATCAACAATTATTAGCTAATTATAGGAAACATGTAAACAGTAACGACCTCAGGGTGTGTTCAGATTAAATATACAGCGTAGCCAAAAAATATTGCAGTCTTTTTTTGCCTTCGCTGATAGACAGATATCCGGCATGTAGATCCATAATGTTGCCGTTTATTTTTTCGAGTAAATCCTTTTCCTTTCTTCAACCTCGCCTGTTAAAAATTTTGATGCACAGCAAAATATCATTGTCTTGATTGACTAGCTGATCAACAATTATTAGCTAATTATAGGAAACATGTAAACAGTAACGACCTCAGGGTGTGTTCAGATTAAATATACAGCGTAGCCAAAAAATATTGCAGTCTTTGTTTGCCTTCGCTGATAGACAGATATCCGGCATGTAGATCCATAATGTTGCCGTTTATTTTTTCGAGTAAATCCTTTTCCTTTCTTCAACCTCGCCTGTTAAAAATTTTGATGCACAGCAAAATATCATTGTCTTGATTGACTAGCTGATCAACAATTATTAGCTAATTATAGGAAACATGTAAACAGTAACGACCTCAGGGTGTGTTCAGATTAAATATACAGCGTAGCCAAAAAATATTGCAGTCTTTGTTCGCCTTCGCTGATAGACAGATATCCGGCATGTAGATCCATAATGTTGCCGTTTATTTTTTCGAGTAAATCCTTTTCCTTTCTTCAACCTCGCCTGTTAAAAATTTTGATGCACAGCAAAATATCATTGTGTTGATTGACTAGCTGATCAACAATTATTAGCTAATTATAGAAAACATGTAAACAGTAACGACCTCAGGGTGTGTTCAGATTAAATATACAGCGTAGCCAAAAAATATTGCAGTCTTTGTTTGTCTTCGCTGATAGACAGATATCCGGCATGTAGATCCATAATGTTGCCGTTTATTTTTTCGAGTAAATCCTTTTCCTGTCTTCAACCTCGCCTGTTAAAAATTTTGATGCACATCAAAATATCATTGTCTTGATTGACTAGCTGATCAACAATTATTAGCTAATTATAGGAAACGTGTAAAAGACCTTTCCAGTTGTTAAAATTACGGCACATTGACAGCTAATTTTACTATATATAGTAAAAAAAAATATATATATATAGTAAAATATATATATATAGTAAAATATATATAGAGAGAGAGAGTTTTACCTGGTTAAAGGTAACAATGCAGTAAATCCTTTTCCTTTCTTCAACCTCGCCTGTTAAAAATTTTGATGCACAGCAAAATATCATTGTCTTGATTGACTAGCTGATCAACAATTATTAGCTAATTATAGGAAACATGTAAACAGTAACGACCTCAGGGTGTGTTCAGATTAAATATACAGCGTAGCCAAAAAATATTGCAGTCTTTGTTTGCCTTCGCTGATAGACAGATATCCGGCATGTAGATCCATAATGTTGCCGTTTATTTTTTCGAGTAAATCCTTTTCCTTTCTTCAACCTCGCCTGTTAAAAATTTTGATGCACAGCAAAATATCATTGTCTTGATTGACTAGCTGATCAACAATTATTAGCTAATTATAGGAAACATGTAAACAGTAACGACCTCAGGGTGTGTTCAGATTAAATATACAGCGTAGCCAAAAAATATTGCAGTCTTTGTTCGCCTTCGCTGATAGACAGATATCCGGCATGTAGATCCATAATGTTGCCGTTTATTTTTTCGAGTAAATCCTTTTCCTTTCTTCAACCTCGCCTGTTAAAAATTTTGATGCACAGCAAAATATCATTGTGTTGATTGACTAGCTGATCAACAATTATTAGCTAATTATAGAAAACATGTAAACAGTAACGACCTCAGGGTGTGTTCAGATTAAATATACAGCGTAGCCAAAAAATATTGCAGTCTTTGTTTGTCTTCGCTGATAGACAGATATCCGGCATGTAGATCCATAATGTTGCCGTTTATTTTTTCGAGTAAATCCTTTTCCTGTCTTCAACCTCGCCTGTTAAAAATTTTGATGCACATCAAAATATCATTGTCTTGATTGACTAGCTGATCAACAATTATTAGCTAATTATAGGAAACGTGTAAAAGACCTTTCCAGTTGTTAAAATTACGGCACATTGACAGCTAATTTTACTATATATAGTAAAAAAAAAATATATATATATATATATATAGTAATATATATATATATATAGTAAAATATATATATATATATATATAGTAAAATATATATATATATATATATATATATATATAGTAAAATATATATATATATATATGTATATATATATATATATATATATATATATATATATATATATATATATATATATATATATATATATATATATATATATATATAGTAAAATATATATAGAGAGAGAGAGTTTTACCTGGTTAAAGGTAACAATGCAGTGCAATGTAAATAGAGCATTACTCCACAGAGAGTTCTATACATATTAGGCGCAAACATATAGGAACATATTCAATTCGATGTCATATGGTTACGCGTTAAGCCCAGAGGACTTGTCCATCAGTAAGTATATCCAAAAAACTTATTTATAGCGCAGTGGATTCTAAAGTTGCTAACACTGTTTTAGAAATTCTTTCAATGGTAGTAGTGGTCCTGTTTCAAGTGGTGGAACGGCTTCCTAGGTTTCTTTGTCAGTTTCAATGGGTGGTTTAAAATGAGGAGAATCAAAGAAACACACTTTTACTACAACTTTTTAGGCGTTTACCAAAACTGCATTTTGTGTTTTATCATAGCAGAAAATTAAAATATTTTTTTTGTTGAACTTTTGGGGTAAAAGTCCAAATTTTTGTTACCGTGCAATCGGTTCTTTTTGTTTTCAGCGTAGAGATTTTTTTTTCTGTCAGTTATCTTAGCTCAGGAAATATCGAAGGGACGTTGAAAATGAGTCATGTGATATCCATACTTTTTACATCAGAATTAGTAAATCCAAGACACGGCGCGGACCTCATTTTTGAATTTATGCCGAATAAGCTAAAATTTTGTTTCTGAGGCCACTGATTTGAATGTTTCTACTTCTTAAAGCTAAAAGTTTTTTGGGTGATTCATACCTCTAATTTAAATTTTCCAAGAAAGAGTTTTTAGGATGTCAACCATTTTAGATTGCAAAAATCTATCGGAAAGTTTTTTAGCAAAGTAGAAGTATCAAAAACTGATTTTCTATTAGTTTTATGTTGTGTTTATTTGTAAGACAATTTTTTTTTTCAAAATAAATGTGCGGACAAACATATTCGGAGTTTTATCCCATCATCATAGACTTTCCTCTATTATGTATCGTCGCTATCTGTTGTGCGTTTTTTGATGGCTATGTAAGCCAATTCTCGAGCCGCACACCCTTCCACAGTCCTGCCATCCCAGTCTCTGGCAGAAGCCGGTTGTTGTTGGTCATCCATTCTTCCATTTTGTCACTCCTTTCTTCATTCTCTCTTTTCCGTCTCTAGTCTACGTCGTTGCTCTTCAAAAGTTTGTGCTCTCTCATGAACTATTTGCCGTGGTCTCGAAGTTGTTTATATCGATGTGACCCTTCATCATATTGCCTTTGAGAACGTCCTTGTACCTTTTTTATTGACCTCCTTGATTTCTCTTTCCCTCCTTCATTTGTCCATAAAATATCTGCTTTGGGAGACGTGTTTCGGGCATGCGGATAATGTGACCAGTCCAACGAAGCTGGTGCTTGAAGATAAGGGCTTCTATACTAGTTGTTCTGACTTCTTCGAAAACACTTATGTTTGTTCGTCGGTCTTGCCATTTGATTCTCAGGATTCGTCTTAAACAACTTTGGTGATATTTTTCTAGTCAGTTGATATGCCTTCTGTAGGTGTTCCACGTGTCGCATCCGTATTATAACTGTGTTGTAGACATGAAGCTTAGTCTCCGCATTGACGTCGTGATTGTTGAAGACTCTCTCCGAAAGCCGTCCGAACGCTGCGCACATTTTAGGCGATGCTGTATTTCTGCATCAATGCAGTGGCACTCCCAGGAGGGTGGCGGGAGGGGGGCGATCGCCCCCGCCCTTTTGCTTCAGAAAAAAGTAGACAACCAAGATGCTGGTGATAACCCTGAAGTCTTTGGAGAAAAAACGATAAATTGCAGAACGTTCCTTTAAATACATTCTAGAATCCCTCCACAGTATTTTGGGACAGTTTCAAACAGACGAAAACCACGATTTTAGAAATACAGAACAGTATTATAGAGTTTCAATTAATAAACAAGTTCTAGACAAAATCATTTCGGACATAAAATCAAGGTTCAATAACGAGACTCTATCAGGGCAAAATTAACTAATGTCGTTCCTGAATTATTTGGAAACAATATTGGTCAGAAGTAGGCAAAAGTTTAAATCAAAACATATATAATAACGTCTTCGAGGCATTGAACAAGTGTGGCGATATTTTTCCGTTGATAAAAATATTCTTAGATGTTTTCCAGTAAGTAATGCTTCGTTTGAAAGTTTGAGACAATCATGTGTTTGAAATTAACTTTGTGTTTCGGACTTCCATTGTCTATATTTTATTTCGAAATGTCGTGTATAAATAAAATATAGACGTTTCGATCAGTACAATCTACTTTAGTTTGCACCTGAAGACGATCAGAGATTGTACTGATCGAAACGTCGTGTATAAATAAAATATAGACAATGGAAGTCCGAAACACAGAGTTAATTTCAAGTAATGCTTCGTCAGAAAGAAGCTTCTCCTGCCTCCGAAGATTGAAAATATAAGTACTTAAAAACGCTATGACGGAAAATTGTGTGACGGGCTTAGCGTTGCTGCATATCAACAAACATATTGAAATTAACATTGAGCGGGTCATTGACCGGTTTGCCCAAAAAAACTGAAAATGAACTTTTTTTTAGATAGTTATCTTATATTTGAGATATGCAATATAAAAACTTAAAAACCTTTTTAGATCTCAAAAAAAAGTATTTAGATATTAGATTTTGTTTGTGGTTTGTTTGTTATCTATGTTTTTTATAACTGAAAAAATTATACGTAATTACTCAAGCGCGGACTTCAGAGAGGTAGGTTCGAAAATATTTAGAAAATCAAAAGTAGGGAATAAATTGCGGCGCTATAACACCTTTGATATTTACGGTATTAGTTTAATTTTGTGTTAACAATAGCATTTGTAGTGTCACTTTCTTAAAAATTTTCGCCTGCTGCCCTTTGAAACCATTGATATATTTACAATTTTATTTTAATTTAATTTAATATTTTTTCAGTGCAATTTTCTTAAAAATTTTGATATTTAATATTTTCGTTTAATTTGTAAGTGTAATTTTCTCAAATTTTAATTTTTTTATCCGCGTTTGTAGTTACTAAGTTTTATTTGCGTATATTGATATGTTCCTCATAAAAGCTATGCTTTTATTCTTATTCTAGTTTTTTTTTGTATCGAAACCGCGCCCCCCCCCCCTTTTCAAATGGTTGGGACCGCCACTGCATACTGTGGGATAAAAGTCCTATATGTGTAAGCATTTTTATCCAAAACTATCTTATTTTTCTTTTTGTTCAAAAACTGCCTAGGAGTTATTTGGGTGAACTATAATATATTTCGTTGAAATGGTGAGCGGTATTATCTTAAGTGGGGGCTTTTTCCGCGATCCACGCAACAGTGTTTTTTTGGCACTAGGCACCACGACATAGTAGGACCAACTAGATAAGACTGCCAACCAGCTGGCGCGCGAGTGGCCTCTTCCGTCTTTGTTGGACCCAAATCAACCCTTGGAATAGCACAATCAATACTGCTCTCTCAAGCTGAATGGAGAATAGGTTCTACCAATACTGTAGAGAATTGCAGGGACTGCCACATTCCAAAGAGTTCATTATAGAACCCTGCAGGAAGAAATTTGGGAAACTCATTGAGCTCACCAGGCTGGAGATCCGGACAGTGGCAGGCTGAAAGTACCACAGAATGGTTCTAAGTGAGGACACCGAATGTAGGCTCTGTATGGAAGAAGAGGAGACGGACATGTGCTATGTGAATTTCCGGCCATTGCACGTCAACGTATTTTCGGTAAACCACAGATCGACGGGATGGATCTGAAAGATGCTTCACCAAAGCAAGTTGCGAGCCTCTTTAAGGGCCTGAATATTCTGCAGCAGCAAAAAATGTCAATAGTGAGCCACAATAGACCCGCCAGGCTGGCACCCTCACAAATGAATCATCATAATCATCAACTAGATCGTAAGCCCAGTTTACCAGATTTCTCTTAAACTTCTTTAGTTATGAGCGTTAGTTAGTTTTTTTTTTGTATTTTAAGTTGTGTAAGCTTTACTTAAATTAAACTTATCCTGGCACAGACGTAGGCTCGGATCACAATCCAGTTGTAGCGAAAATTAAATTTATCTCCAAGAAAAATTGTCCCCCAAATAATAAATCCAGATCCAGGTTGGACGATCTTCAAGATAACATGATAGCAAATAAACTTAAAGTCAAAGTTAACAAAAAGCTTAAAGATATTAATGAGTCTACCGAACAAGATGCAGAAATGGTCTGGACGAAGGTTAAAAGTGTCATAGTCGAAAGCACAACACTCTTAGGCAAGGATGAAACAAGAAATAAAAAGAAAGTTTGGATGATCAATGAAATCCTGGAGTTGATGGATAAAAGAAACAGTAAAAAAGGCAGCGATGAATATCGTGAAATCAATAGAGCAATAAAAAACAAGATAAGGTCAGCAAAACAAGACAGGATAACACAGCAATGTCAAGAAATAGGAGATCTAGATGCTAAACATGACACTTTTAATTTACAAAAACGCATAAAGGAAGCGACCGGATTATTTAATAAAAGACAAGCTGGATTCCTTGTGAACAATCAGGGCAAAATCGTACCGGATACCAAAGAACAACTAAAAGAATGATGTAGCTACTACCGATCGGAACAGCCAGAAGAATTCTCAAACCAAGACCTAGATATAACACCAGAGGAAGTAAAACACGCAATATCTTCAGCTAAAAACAGAAAAGAGGTAAGACGAAGACGAAGTATACACAGAGGTTTTAAAACTAATAAAAAACGAAGATTCTGGCTAAAATCAAAAACATTCAGCAAAGAATTGTAGTGATTACCGCCTAATCAGCCTAATGAACCATATGTTAAAAATATTTCTAAAGATTATCCACAAAAGAATTTATGGGCGACACGCAGTTTCGATTTCGTGGGGGGTTTGGGACAAGAGAGGCCTTGTCTGGCATTCAAGTCTTAGTTCAGCGGTCTAAGAATGTGTCGGTGCCAGTATATGCCTCTTTCATAGACTATGAAAGAGCATTTGGTCGAGTAAAACACGAAAAGCTCATAGAATCACTAAAAGAAGTTGTTCTAGATGACTGGAATCAGACTGGTCAAATAAAGGTTGATGGCCAACTGTCTGAAGAGGTTCAAATCAGAAGAGGAGTACGCCAAGGTTGTATATTGTCTCCGCTGTTGTTCAATACAAAATAATAGAGAATGCACTTCGTAACTGCGAAGAGGGTCTGACCATGAACGGCATAAAAATCAACAACATACGATATGCAGACGACACTGTCATAATAGCAGACGCGCTGGAAGGCCTGCAAGAGTTGTTGAATCAAATTGCTGCCAAAAGTTCACAATTCGGGCTTAACTTAAATGTTCGACATCCGAGGCATGTTAGAAAGAAATGGGCAGCAAGTCGAACGCGTGGATCCGTACAAATACTTGGGTTGTCTCCTTAATGAGAACTGGGACAACATGCAAGAATTGAACAGGCCATATCATCTTTTATCAAAATGAAATTAGTGTTCTGTAATCGCGATCCTAATAACACTCTCCGAATTCGTGTGCTTCGGTGTTATGTTTTTAGCATCTTATATTATGGCATGGAAGCATGGACACTGACTGAGGCCATGTGCAAAAAGTTGGAGGCATTCGAGATATGGTGTTATCGTAGAATACTAAGGATATCTTGGATGAACTGAGTAACTAATGTGGATGTTCTGCTTAGAATAAATAAAGAGCTTGAAGTTGTATTTACCATCAAGAAACGAAAACTTGAATATTTTGGCCATATTTTGAGAAAGAAATGACAAATATAAACTTTTACAATTGATAATAGAAGGCAGAACAGGTTCGGGTCGTAGACGGATATCATGGTGTTAGTACTACGACACTTTTCCGAAAAGCAGTGGACAAGGTACAGATGGCGCTGATGATAGCCAACGTTCGAAGATAGCATGGCACTTGAAGAAGAAGCTTTACTCAAATTTCAGTTCCCTGCACTAAGCTGAAAACCAAAACAAAAAACACTCACGTTTAAGATTAAAAGGCTCAGAATAAAAAAACCTAACTCAACTCAAACCTTCTTCTTTTGGGACAGATGCATCCGGTCCCGAATAAAAATTGAAAATTTACCATTTTTAACACTAGGTATAAAATCTGAAAATTTTCCCGTGTTTGCGTTTTCAATGAAACTTTTCACATATTCTCACCTGTAAAGTTTAATTTAAAGTTCGAGGTTAAAAGCTTTCGGGAGCGCTTTGTTTCTCGCTGAGAAATTTTCCGATAGAGTTACGCTTAAAGCTTCCAAGTTTAAATCATTTTGGGAACTGCTTAAATTGTTTTGTCTCTGGTCGGGCGCTCGGTGTTAAACAAAGTGAGAGATAATCGGTTTGGTTAGGACGTGGAACTGAGCCAGAATGTTGTTCGGTGTGCACCATAGAGAATGTCATGGAAGAAGAGTGATTCATTCTATGGTGAGATATTATCACTAGCGACACCCTTGGCTACTGGCCCAACTAAACTTTAATTTTTATTCAACAAAATAATGATAGTTAGTTTGGTATCTGGCAAATAGTTGCTAATTAGAGTTTAGTGATAGTGGCTGAATAATAAATTTCGAATGTATTTTTTTGATTTCCCATAGCATATAAGTACGTAGCTTTAGAAATAGTTTGCACCTGAAGACGATCAGAGATTGTACGGGTGGTCCAAATTCGAGGGGCCTCTATAGCTTTGGGCTTTTGCATCATAGTTAGCCCAAAACTAATATACATGTTAGAGAGAGAGATAAGTCGAAAACTAAAAACCGCATTGCCATATGTCAAAGCGTTTCTGAGCTACAGGGTGATTCTCAAAAATGTGCGATTTTAAAGGCTTTCTACAACTTTTTTATTTGTAAAGACAGAGATTTTCATTAAAACATTTTTTGAGGATTTTTTAAAGACAAATCTACCTGTTTCACCGATTTTCTCTTAAAGTCTTTAGTTCCCGAGATATTAGACAAAGTTATATTTCTTTAAATCGGATACCTCCAATTTTTCTAAGAAATCAGTTTTCTAATAAAATTTCCTGCCAACGATGTGCTATACACCTATTTTTGTTAAATAGTTAAAAAGATATTTGCATATTTTGATATTTACCATAGTAGGCGCTGTGCGCGCCCTAAATATGTAAATAAAATTTTATTGTTTTTTTTTCATACAAAATCAGGTTGGCTACGACACGAGGGGACACAGCAACCTCGAACTTTAACTTCTAGTTTACTATAATTACCATCCCTAAATTAATAATCAAAAATAAAATTATTAAAAGTTTTTATTTAAAATTTTTATTAATTAAACTATGTAACACCTAAAATCTACATCTAACAATTTTCTTTAATTCTAAAACAAATGCTCAAAATGACGGCCGTTTTCTTCTAAACATATCCTACATCTTCTCTTGACGCTATTTTCTGCATTAAGAAGTTCTACTGCACGAAGCTCCCTGAATGCAGTACGAAGTGCCTCTTCCAAAACCCTTCTAGTAGTTGGGCGATTTCGAAATACAAGGTCTTTGACTCTCCCCCAGAAAAAGAAGTCGCAAGGGGTCAGGTCTGGAGACCTGGGGGGCCAATATATAGGACCTTTATTTCCGATCCAGTTTTCGGCAAACACAATATTTAGCAAATTAGTAATGTCTCGTGCATTGTGAAGAGGTGCACCGTCATGTTGAAAGTATAGCTCATTATTTTGCTGAAGTGGCAAATTGTCGATAAACGGAATCACCTGCTCTTCTAAAATTTGTTGGTATCTTTCGGCATTTAAATTTCCATCAAAAATATATGGCCTAATAATTTGTCCTCTGTAGATGCCTACCCATACCTTAAAACTGAACGTTTCCTGATTCGCTTGTTCCACCATAATATGGTGTTTCTAGTAATAACAGTTATATCTGATGAATATTTCATCACTAGAAATCGTTGCCTCATCCGTCCAAATAACTTTTCTGGCAAAATCGGGGTCTTCTTGGCTTTTATTTAGGTACCACCTGCAAAATGCACGTCTTGGAGCAAAATCTCGTTGCCGTAATTGGTGCACCCGTCGGGGTCGATAGGTCCTAAACTTGTGTTTTTTAAGCACCCGAACGGCTTTGCTGCGTGGAATTCCAGTGTTTCTCTCCATAACCCTGGTGGAAGTATTCGGGTTAATTTCTATTTCTCCTAGAACCGTTAGTTCTTCCAACTTTCTATCTCTGGCTAGGCTTCTATACGTCCTAGGCCGCGGTTTTGTAAAGGATCCGGATTCTTGTAGATGACGTTTTAACTTCAAAAATATTTTTGAGCTAGGTTGCCTTCTTTCCGGATATCTCTGGAAATATAGATTTAACGCCGTCTGTCGATTTTCGTTACTTTCAATATAACATTTTATCATGTCTTACTTTTCAAAGTTCTCAAACATTTTTATATCTTGACGAAGACGCCACTTTTGACATGTGGGCTCGTTTATCATGGCAGTTGTTTTTATTTGATCATAGCTACCTAGATAGATACCCTAAAACTGCATAGGTCAGAGTTAAACACAGCCTACTATGGTAATTATTAAAAATTGCAGATATCTGTTTAACTACTTAATAAAAATAGGTGTATGACACATCGTTTAACAGGAAATTTTATTACAAAACTAATTTTTGTGTTATATCTCGTGAACTAAAGGCTTTAAGATAAAATCGGTGAAACAGGTAGATTTGTCCTTAAAAAATCTTCGAAAAATTTTTTTTATGAAAATCTCTATCTTTACAAATAAAAAAGTTGTAGAGGGTTTTTAGAAACGCACATTTTTGTGAATCACCCGGTAGCTCAGAAACGCTTTGACATATCGCAATGCGTTTTTTACTTTCCGACTTCTCTTGAAAATCGCCCGCAACATGTATATTAGTTTTGGGCTAACTATGCTGCAAAAGCTCAAAGCTATAGAGACCCCTCGAATTTGGACCACCCTGTACTGATCGAAACGTCATGTATAAATAAAATATAGACAATGGAAGTCCGAAACACAGAGTTAATTCAAAATGTATCGTTATTTTTGGCTAAGCAAGGTTGAAAATGTGAAGAAACATTTTGAATTGATGCGTTCATGAAACTGTATGTATCCCTAAAATTATAGATAAAGAAGTGCGCAGAAAAAAGTTTTATGAAATAAAAATAATATCGGCACACATGATGAAAATAAAATGAAAAAAATTCATGCGGCACTGGCCCAACTGTCTTTTTTAGGGGGAAATAAAATTGCTAAACGTCAGATTTAAAATTCTCCCTGACAGTTGACGTCAATGAAATCTATTTAAACTTTGGGTGGAGAATACAGTATCTATTCGGCAGTCTCGTATATTACATTGTCTCTGGTTGTACGGTTTGCACTATGAATAATTTGCTCTTGTTTCGGGCAAAAGTTTTAGTCGGATGCAGACTGAAATAATTAATCAGCGGGTAAGCGTTGGAGAACTCAGCGACCTCGAAGGGCGGAAAGATATACGGGCGGAAAAAATTAAAATTATACGAAAATCTACACATAAATTTTCCAACGCAAAGAGTACAAAAGCCTACCCTAACAATATTAAAATTTAGTACCATATAAAATATTAAAGTTTTAGTGCTAGCGGATATACATATGACATACACTGCGCCCTTGTATTTTCCGAAGACAACCTATACTGGCAACTTTTATACCAAATCAAGCGGGCCTACAACGCATGCCTGGATGCTGTCAAATATTAGCATTAGTCTGTTTGCAAACTCCAGTGTTACCAACTGGTGTGTAATTACACACTTTTCGTGCGTTTTCATGGTTGAGTGTGCGTTTTGTGAACGTTCTCAAAAAGTGTGCGTCGTTCAATAGTTTATGTAGAGATGTCACTTGCATTCCAGTAAAAAACAATAGAGTGATATCTTTACGCAAAGTATTGAACACTACCTGTGAATACTTTTAGCCAAGTGTGCGCACATAGAACGACAAATGGAGCGAAACGCTGCGCCGCCGCGCCACCTGCGTGTACGCGTTCGGTTCATGTATTATTGGCGAATGCGCAATCAATTTAGCAAACATTTTCTGATAAACAACGGGTTTTACGAATTCAGGTTTTGAAAAATAATGGTTTGACAAATTCCGGGTTTTATTAAAAATGGTTTTACAAATTACGAGTTTAATATTGAATGAGTTTAATGAACAATGGAACAACGAATTGCTGTTTCACTTGAATGATTTTATGATTGAACTTCTTTTATTTAACGGGTTTGATTTTGCACATTCTGATAAACCGTGGGCCTCCATTTGCAAGCAAGCAAGACCTGTTTTGCTTTTTGTAATTTTATCAACATTTTTATGTTTATGTTTATATTTTTTTTATCTATATATAATGATATGTCATGATTAGTCCTCATAGCAGGCGTCTTTTTCTCAAAACTAAGATGAAATAGACAAAATGAAATCTAAATCAAGCAATACTTAAGCTGGGTTTATACAGAAAAATAAAATAAGATAAGACATAAAGAAGAAGTTAAAAAACCTCCAAATCAGTTACTTCAACCGAAAAGAAACTAAAAAACAAAAGATCAAAAGATCTTGGGTGGAAATAACGAAAATTTAAACTTGGATGAGTATTCCACAAGGAACACACAAAAGATCAAAGCGAAAAGAGAAATGAATAAACGATTGGATAAGTAAGTGCCAGTGCGGAACGATGCCTATTTGTGAGTGGTTCAAGGTTGGAAATCTAATTGTATGATGGTGTTTAATGATGTATAGTGGAGGGTGACCAGTGAAACTACTGATGAGCCCACGCTGGTTACCCAGGGCGAAACATCGTTTATTCATTTCTCTTTTCGCTTTGATCTTTTGTGTGTTCCTTGTGGAATACTCATCCAAGTTTGAATTTTCGTTATTTCCAACCAAGATCTTTTGATCTTTTGTTTTTTAAGATAAGACATCCCAAGTAACAATTTTTAGTTGCCTTAGTTTCCATAACTAAGAAATACACTAAAATTAACGTTGCATAAAGTACAAAAACTAGTCATTTGTGCAACGGCCGCTATGATTGGCAAGAAAACGACGCCACAACGTTGTTATTAACTAGAGTAAATTTGGCAACCCTCTAACAACTTTTATTTTTACTGGAATATTGTGGGGTTTTCAACGACCGCAATGAACGACGGAACAACGACTCCATAAGGTTGTTAATTAACTAGGGTTAATTTGTATACCCTAGTTTAATGTTTCCTGGCCGTTTACTCAACGTCAAGATAGTTGGTCTACTAGAGGCATATTAGAGGCACAAAAAAAATGGCGAGTAGTGAGTAGTCAGACTATCTTGAAATATAAACTAAGAGCCGTTAAACCGGCCCTAAAAAAGGGCTGCGTCCATAAATAAAACACGGCAAGGGGTAGAAGGGGGTGAAAGTTTTATAAAGTAACTGCGGTCCGTAACAGTTTTACTCCAAAAATAATAAAAAATTATTTTTTTCATTTCATTAAGTGTTGCACAATTTGCAAAAGTATTACGAGAAAGGAAAGAGGGGTTAAAATTAGGATAAAATGATGTTAGATAATTGACCGACCATGCAGGGGCCACTACCCTTTGTGACGTCACACAATCAAAAATCGCGACGTAATTTTGTTAGCAGCTGTAATTGTTTGATTTGTTTTTCTGTAAAAACTATGTAACGCCCCCCAAGTGACCCAGAGTCAGACTATGGTCCCTGACCGACTCAACTGTAGATACCAAGTAACGAAGAGTCAGACTACCTTGAAATTAATTTGTGGGGTTCTTCTTTTGATGCACTGGTGTGCACTAAATGTATCTATGTCCTTTTCTAGCTTGTATAAATCTAAAGGATAGATATAATTAGTGCAAATTGTTGCAGCAAAAGGAAAAAGCTATTAGCACTTTCGGCCAATTTCAAAATATAAGACAACTATAGAGGGCACCTCTTTAGTCACAAAATGGTTAGGTTTTCAGTGAATCAAGAAATGATTATTGCCGCCATAGTGTTTTCTTTTCCTGATTTGCGCCGCTACACCATTTGTGTAAATCGTTAAAAGAATCTTGTTTTTTGTTAGATTTTGATGATTTTTAGTTAATTGTGGAAATTTTTAAGTATTCTTTTAGATTGGCTACAGTTTAAAATAGGTTAAAAGCATTTTTAAAATTTTCAGTATTTAAATAAAAAAATAATTTAGCAAAAAAGTAAGAGGGATTGAAGGCCCCCTTATTTTTTAAAGCTAAAATGTCCATTTTTGACAAAAAACTAAGGTTCGTTGTTAAATTTAGTTAGTGGGAACCTTTAAAAAGTCACTTTAATGTAATAAATTAACTGAATGTTACCTAGCTACGTATTTTAGAATTATTGATAGATGGTGTTTGTAAATTAGTCCATTTGTGGTTGCAGAGACGTGGATGTCTTGACTTCAACTCAATTATATTAATAAAAATATTATCCAGAGGGCACTTCAGTCAACTCAAAAAATCTCCGCCAAATTGGTGCAAAAGCGAGTTGCTAGAACGTTTATACGGCGTTTTCACACAACGTTAAGTCGCCTTTGGCAACGTTGAAACGTCGACAAATTTTTACTTGGGATAGCATGACATAACATAACATCACATAAGGAAAATGGCTGTTTATAGAGGAAATAACATGACGTAAGATAGGTGAGCCTCAATTTACTGCAAAATTAATGAAAAGCCTACCCTACCTATGTAACTGTCAATATCTAGCATTTTGCTTAACTTTTTGGCGTAAAAATCGTTTTTTTTTTAACAAAAATAACATCCACACTATTAAAAAAAGTAGGGTTATGGTTGAAACTCGCAAAAAATGACGTCGTAGTCATGCGCGAAATGTGATTTCACATCTTTTTGTGTCTCATGTTATGTTATGTTATGTCATTTTTCTGTATAAACACCAACAGGGTTTGTTTGTCTTATTTTGTGTCTTATCTTATCTTATTTTTCTGTATAAACCCAGCATTAGCCTAAGTCACCCTCAACTTCATTAGTGTATGATTGGTTTTTAAATCACATTAAAAAGGGTTAAAAAATGTGCACTTATTTTGAAAACGGTTATATTTACACATTTTTTTTGTTGTTTATCGTAACTTTGACTTTAAAAGACAAATAGAAAAAAAAACTAAAATGTTACCTTAAATAATTACGAGCGCTTGCTTTTACGGCTAGTAATGGGACATGCTCCCTTTATAATTTTCCAACTCCCCTTTGTATAGTATTGTTAGATCGTTACCAAAGGTGGTAAAGACAAATTACCGCACGGCAGACAGGTCTAACGAGCGTCACATATTAAGGGACAGACGTAAACCTGAACGCCTCTATCTTGACACGCTCGCAATATCAACAATAGCGTGTGATGTTTGAGTGAGCCAATTGTATTACTGTGTATAAATTAAGGCACCGCTCTGGGGCATTACAAATACCCACTTTGATCAATAGGAGGGCAAATAGTAGTGCGAAATTATATAAATCAAAATTCTAATTTAGTTCGTTGTTGCCTAGTGTGCCGATTCCCAATACCTGGAGGAACTACTAAGAAAAAACAATCTAGAAGACAAACAGACTTTAGAATACCTATCTTTAACAAAACTCTGCATGAATCAAAATTACTTTCAATATAAAAATAACTACTATCAGCAATTAGAACGAACCACAATGGGTAATAGTTTATCACCTTTTATCGCAAACCTATTTATGAGCAAATTTGAATCAGATATAAGTAAAGAATTTGAGTATTTCACCAGAGTATGGTTCAGGTATGTAGACGATGTGTTTGTAGTATTTAACATTAAAGTAACTAGTGTTGAAAATTTTATGACAAAAAATAAATAACAAATTTCCCACTATTAAATTTACTTATGAAACAGAGAACAACGGTACACTGCCATTTCTAGACACTTTAGTTATAAGAAATAAAAATAAATTCGACTTTGACCTATACAGAAAAGGAACAGCCACCAACAGGTATATTCCAAATGACTCTTTTCATTGCTTACAACATAAGCTTGCAAGTTTGCACTTTTTAACATATAGATTAGTAAATTTTCCCTTAAACAAAGAAAGATTTGAAACAGAAAAGAATAGGATTAGGAATATAGCTGGCGAAAACGGTTATGACGAAGGCTTAATAAATACGCTGATAAATAGACATTCTTTTCAAAAGACCTTTCGGAATTCTACCTTCTTCAGACAAAAAGATACCTGCGACTCAAAATTTGTATTAATTCCTTATAATCCTAATTATACGAAAGGATTACAAAAAGTATTTAGTAACACCGGTCTTAAATTAGTATATCAATCCGGTAACACAATAAGAAGCTTACTAGGAAATCCCAAGGATAAAATTACAGTTCTAGAAAAAAGTGGAATTTACGAAATTAGTTACATGGATTGTGACAAAAAATATGTTGGCCAAACGAGACGCTCTATTCAAACACGTTTTAAAGAACACTTAGCACACTTAAAATACGGAAGAACAGAAAAGTCAAGTGTGGCCGAGCATGCTTTTGAAAACAATCATAGATTCACATTAGATAACTTAAAACTTCTAAAAAGTGTACCAAACAAAAGACTTTTGAATGCATATGAAAGTATGGAAATCATTAAATCCAGAAATAGTTTAAATAAAGATAGAGGACCCATCCCGTTTAGTACACTTTATTCTTTGGTTGAGGGGAGATAGGATTGAAAATCGTGATGAATCACAAATTATTATTCTTATCTCCGCCCACTAAACGATTGTATATAAGATAGAGCCTAGATTAATTTAGTTCATTGTTTGTCGTCTCCTGATGATGCTAACGTTGTTAGCGAAACGCGCGTCGAGTGCAAAAAAGTGTAGTTTTGGTTTGTGGAAAACAATCATAATTTTGTTTTTGATCTAAACATATAATAAATCTCTGTAGGGAGACCATTTCAGTACATTGAATATTTTGTTCTAATTCTTGGTGGGGGCTTCTAAGCAAGCGATAGTGATTACAAAAATGCGGTTTTTAGAATTTCTGTCCATCTGTCTGTCTGTCTGTTTGTTTCAGCAGCACGCAAAAACTACTCGACCGATTTTGATGGGACTTTCAATACTGCATTTCCTGAACTATATATCATCAAAATCGGTTAATGGGAACAAAGTTATGACCATTTAAATAAAGAAAACGAGAAAAAACGGGTAGAACCCCAGACGTAGCTGTGGGGTCTTCAGTTAGTCTATACATATAATAAATCTCTAGAAAACCCAATTCTGTACATTAATTTTTTTATATCTTCATCAAAAACATGATTTTAATCACTGTGTTCAGATAACTAAAGCATGACTTTTTGTTTACCGATGCAAAAAAACTTTTTTTTTGATCACGGGTGCAAAAAAAGATTTCTGTCCGTTTTTTACCCAAAATTAAAGAGAAATAGCGGAAAATAGTAATAAAAAATCTAATTATTCTTGCTTAAAAATCCAAGTACCACAGGGTGCTGAAAATCAGTTGTAGAAGTGTTGCCACAGCCAAATCTGTAGCAATATGGCTTTAGCTGTTGTCTGTGGCAACACTTCTACAGTATTATAGAAAGGTTGTAGCAGCTGTTTTTACCCCTCATTTTTTGATTGTCACAATGTCGTGGGCAGCAATTTAGCTGTGTATTTTAAGCTTAAAATACTACTGAAATTCAGCATTTTTATACAGGCTGCCCTTGTATTAGAGAACATATTTTTATAACTAAATAAAAATTAGAAAAAGCAAATATGGATCACAAAGTTTTAAGTCATAAAAATATATTTATTAACTTACTTATTTGACATCATGATAATCCGTAAAAAAGGCCATTACACGAGTAAATTTGGGTGCCCCGGGCACTTTATTG
Source organism: Oxystoma pomonae (assembly GCA_963921995.1). Taxonomy (NCBI): domain Eukaryota; kingdom Metazoa; phylum Arthropoda; class Insecta; order Coleoptera; family Brentidae; genus Oxystoma; species Oxystoma pomonae. Next base: position 17,922,391 of record OY998170.1, on the reverse strand, counting down.
ATAAAACCCATCATGATAACTCTCTAAAACACGCGCCTCAAAAAATCAGCATATTACTGTTTTTGTTTATTAGTTTTTTATATTAGTTATGTTTTATTATTATTATTATTATTATTTCTTTCTTTGTCATATTGAGCAAGAGGGCAATATATTATCCAATCCCTCTCACTTTTTTCTGCAAATGTAAAAGTATATATCAATTGCAAGGTGGAATGTGGACTAGACGCCGTTGATTAACGTAAGTTTTCTATACACAGGTAGAAGCATTTGGTTTTGGCTATAAATGTTTAAAAAAAGTAAAAATTATGACCATTTGGTGCAGCTCAGGATCAACTTTTACCGTGACACAAAACATAGCTTTAATAGCTGGTTTAATAAACAAATTTGCATTTGTAACAACTTGGTATTAAAGTAAGTTTTCATAACAATTTGACAGCTAAAAAGGCAGCTTAAATAAAGCTAGCTACTTTATAGCAAAAACATAGTTGCCGCAACGTTGTGACACCTATATGTGTATAGACTGTGCTGCTTGGGAATTAAGCCATTTTTGCCAGTTTTTAACAAGTATTTACGAAAAAATAATTTAAAAACATCGCCAAAATATCGCGAGTAAAAAGGCACGTCGCTATGGAAACCATTGCTATCTTATTTACCAGCCGCATTGATTTATAGTGTAAAGATGGTGTGTTGCGAGAAGTGCTCTTCGTTGGAGACTTTAAAAAGTATTTTCCTAGTCTATACTATTTTTTTTGGATTTTTTGATAAAGATATTCAAAAAAATAGTGTTAACAACTCGCAGCTAAACTGTGCTTTTTCACTCGTGTCTTTAAATACCTCGCTGCGCTAATTATTTAAACCAACGCTTATAAAAAAAAGAACTATATTAGCCACTAATTGTCAAAACTACTATTTTCAGTCAGTGTACACAACACTGATTTTGTTTTTTCAAAAAACGGACTTCCTGCATGTTCATTCATTTATTCACCCAACCCAATCTAATGTTTTTATTTTGTTGGCTATAACCATAGAAATTTGGGTCCTTCCAGCTGGTCCGCAATATTTATTAATTATTACTTGTACAAATTGCTAAATCTCTTATTCATGTATTCAAAAACGCAAGTAAAAAAAAGCACAGTTTGTCAAATATCAAATAAAAATCCAAGAAAAACAGGAAAATACTTTTAAAAATCTCGAACGAAAAGCACTGCTCGCAACACACTATATCTTTACACTATAAATCAAGGCGACTGGTAAATGAGATAACAATGGTTTCCATGGCGATGTGCCTTTTTATGATGTTTTTAAATGATTTTTTCGTAAATATACTTGGTGAAAAGTGGCGGAAATGGCTTAATTTTTAGTCACGAATACTTAGATTTTTTCAGTATTACTATTTTCCGCTATTTAATTAATTTTGGGTGAAAAACGGACAGAAATCTTTTTTTACACCCGTGATAAAAAAAAGTTTTTTTTTGCATCAGTAACCAAAAAAGCTATGCTTTAGTTATCTGCAAGGTATAAAAAAGAAGATTTATGTATAGGCATTGCATAATTTTCCATAAACTAAAAAAATGTCAAATTTGCTTCTTTATTTTAAACAAAAAAGCCTGTATTTTTTAAAAATTTAGATTGGTCCTCTCTTTCTTCTATACCAGATGATTTTTTGGCTCTGGGCTGCGTTCAGAATGCCCACACCCAGTGTAAAAAACGCACCGGTGCATGGTGTGTCGCCGTTCAGGAATATGAAAATGACCGATGCGTCTCATTTTCGTCGTTCAGGTAAGGTGGTAGGTCTACTGGTGCGTTTATAGCATTCACAAGGCTACTAACATGCGGCAATAAGGGTCAAAATTGCACATATTTATGTCTATTTTAGTGAGCTTGTCACACCACGTACCGTCACCCCAGTCTCGACTTGGGCAATGGTTGGTGTGCTTTGGATAATTTTTAACGATTGTTTAAAATTTTAATTTTATTCAATTTTTTTAACTAACTCTGTATAATATATGTATTTTCATGATTTTTTTCTGGAGTCATTTTTAAGCCAATACACCTAATGTGTAGGAAGTAAAAAATATTTATTCTTTTTTAGTCTTATTAATCTAGTATATATATATATATTGTTTTATAGCAGGTCTCAAAAAGTTCTAGCTGATACTTGATCATTTTCAAAATATTGGGATGTTTGTGTGGCTTTTCAATGACCTTATATTTTAATGATCCGTTAAGAAATAATCCAACATTTTGCTGCTCGCTTGTAGCCTAAAATCATGCCTTTTGGGGTCATTTCATATTGGATAATGTCACAGAAGAAAAGCAACCCCGGAAACCAACCCAAAACCTAGCATTCTAAAATAAGAGAGCCTATTTTTACTTTATTCTAAACACGTGTAGCTAAAAAAAATATGTTTTTGGGTCATTTCTTATTAGATAATGTGACGTACAAGAAAAGCAACCCCAGAAACCAACCCAACTTTCGAAAATAAGAGGAAACAAAAACCCTATTTTATCATTTATCTCAACATAACTTTGTGTTGTTTTTGTAAATCAGACATTAGACAAGAATGACAGCTTATAGGTGATGTGTACACCGAGTGCGCCCACCCACACCATGGTGTGGACATTCTGAACGTAGCACTGGAAGCCTTGAATCAAGACACACGGGAGCGTCGTGCAACGAAAAGGCGGATGAACTCGCTCGGATCGGGGCCAGCACTCAATACGTGCGGCCAGACTCAAATGGCTCCTAGGAAGGACACGAAAAGATATTGGACTACTGACAGGGATACTGACCGGCCACAACCGACTCAGTAAGCATCTGACTCGCATCGGGATCGGGAATTACTCTATCTGCCATACCTGCGGGAGGACGGAGGAGATTTTCCGGCACCTCGTTGCGGAGTGCGATGCATACCTAAGGATGAGCCATCAGGTACTCGGACAACCGAACCTGGATGCAGAGGACCTACGAGCTCTCAAGTGGGCCAAAGTATTGGACTTCGTGAAGAGAACAGGAAGGCCCGGAGAGCGGTATAGGTGGTGGATTAGGGGGCTGGGCTGGGGTAAGGCAAAAAGGGACCGATTGGGCCTACTTGCTAGGTCCATCCCCTAGTTACTACTACTACCACTTCTGAACGCAGCCCTGCATTTTTTCCAGGCTAACTTGATTGGGAGAGTTATTATCACTACGGCAATGGTTACTTATTGAGTACGGATTTTTTTCGAAAAATGGAGGGGCAGTGCCGTTGTATTATCTCAGTTATATGGGCTAAAATGACTGGCCTTCTACTTTTATACTGTAGTCACATAAAATATGTGTGTAATGTGTTTAGGATATTGGTCGACCGAAACGTGTACCGATCCCGCAAACATTTATTATCAAATAAACTACCCCGTTTGTGATGACCCAAATTTCTAATTTAGTCACAATTTAAAATTTAATGTTTATTAGTGGCTCCTGATATAGTTATACTGTTTGATTACACTTTTGAAAGGCCTATACATATACTAACATTGTCCATGTATATGTTCAGGGTGACTGACTGTTTAGGAACTTCCACCTGGGAAAACTTTTATTATTCGTCACAAAAAGATAAACAAAAAAATTACTTACTCACGAAATTATGTAGCCTTTCTATTATAGTTTCACTTTTTTTAAAATCACCAGTTAAACCCAGGATGGCCATGATATCCTTTTTTTTAATGGAACACTCTGTATATTTTTTAAAATTTTCGATTCAAAAAATATACCATATGTTACCATTGTCTTGAATGGTCATTAAGCAAATCCACAAAAACGTTGCCATAAGAGAAATGTGTTGAGCCAAGAAGCACCAAACTATTTTTCCTTAGCTAACACGTTGAACTTATGACAAATTATTTTTGATTTACTAGAGAACCGCCGAAGATAAACCCTACATATTATTATATATTTTTGGAATCAAAAAGAACAAATCTGTCAAAATTTTATAAAATATACAAGATATTCAATTAAAAAAACAGAACCTCAAGGCCGCTCTGCGTGTAGAGTGTGATTAATGAAAAAACTAAAAATGTTACAGAAATCTTCCTTATTTCATAAGTCATTCACTTTTTGATTTATCTTCTTGTGACAAATAACAAAAAAGTTTTCCCAAGTGGAACTTTATAAACGGTCACTCTGGACAGAGTGGTCCAAATTCGAGGGGAGTGGTGGAATTTGGGAATTTTTAAGGGAGCTCGTGAAAAACTAATATACATGTTATGGGCTCAATTTCTGAAAAATTAATAATAGTGAAAACCACAAGTCAGTATGTCAGGGGGCTTTTTTAAAAATATACGTTTTAGAAATTTGGCCTCTAACTTTTTTATTCATAAAAATTCCTTGGTGCTTTTTCTTATGCAATGCCCTATTTTTTATTCGACTTTTGAAATCAGCATAAAATTTGTTTGAAAGTGGTATATTGCACATAATATTTTATTTCTTGGTTTTTAATACCTATTTTTATTTTTTTTATTAATTAATTTTTATAGTATACCGTTTACGAAAAACGATGATAAAATGACCCAGCGTACACATCTGTTACATTAACATTGTATGTACGGAATCTAAAGTCAAAAAATTTACATAAAAAAAGTTTTCATAAAATTTACATAACTTATGTTTCTTTACCTACATTATATTTACTTAATAAGAAGGGAACTTTACTTTTTACCTTATTGTGACATAAGAAGTATATAAATATTATATACACACACAACATCACTTTAATTTTACATAACATTTGTTATAAATTTATATATTAATTACATAAAGAGTACGTTATTTACGTAACGTCAAGTTTATCTTGATATTACTTGTAAGAGATATAATTATTATGTAAAAAAGTTTACCCCAATTTTACCTTTTGATTTACTTTCGAGTTATAGTATAAAGTAGGGAACTTTGTGCATGGCATTATGCAAAACATGGAAGTGTTTTTTACCTTAAATTAATCATGTGTTGTAACTTTTACGTAATATTTACGTAACGGTGTTGGGTGGGGAAATAATTTAAAAAAAAACAAAACAATGATTAAGAAAATAAAAAATTGGTTCTAGAAAGCACGGATAGACCACCATACAATCAATTATTTTATGTTGAAAGGAAAAAAAACCATATCTCGAAAACTGTACCTTTGAAAGACTTGAACCTTATAACAAAATTTTTGGGTAATATTTCCGAAAACCAAAATTTGAAGAACGCATATCAATAGCTGCTTTACTTCTAAAGTTATGATTTTTTAAATATATTTTAACGTTTTTTTTAATAACTCGGAAACTAAAGCTCCCACGAATTTGGACTTTAACTTAAATCTGACAACCGTATATCGCTACTTGCTTTTATTCCAAAGTTATAATTTTTTTAAATATTTCATCCCCTTTTTCCTCCCTTTATCCTCCCACCAGCCTACTCAAAAGTTAACTAGTTCATGGTCAGTCAATATAGGATTTTTGCACCAAATTTCGTTAAAATCGATTAAGGCGTCCTTGAGTTATCATGTATACAGACAGACAACATACCGATAGACTTTGTTTTTTGATTGTTGATAAAATTAAGAAAAGTCAAAATTTCACGATTTTAATAGTCCCCCATATTGGTACCCACTAAAAAGTTATTCTTATTCTAAAACGCATATTCTTTAAAAAGCCCCCGTATTTTAATTTAATTATTCATTTATTTGCTATCTGCCTTAGAAATACCCAAAATCTTTGAATCCCCTCGAATTTAGATCGCCGCATGTAAACACTCTACTTTGATTTTAGCATACATACAAATGTCTTTTTTTAGCTACCCATGCCCAGTGCCCTTATTTTCGAACTGATAGAAATTCTGCTCCCAGGGAGTCAAATTCCCTTGCTATTGTAGCTCTCATTGGTCCAGATCTTCGGTTTCTCTCACTTTTGCCCGATATTAATAGAAAGTAATTCTATTGGTTTTGACTAAGAGAATTACTTTCGATCAATATCGGGCAAAAGTTAGAGAAACCGCTTTAAACCGAAGATTTGGACCAATGAGATGCATAGTAGCGAGAGTTTGACTCTCTGGGAGCAGAATTTCTATCATTTGAAGAATAGTGGCCCAGAGTATAGGCGAACAGGGCTAGAGATGCATAGTAGCGAGAGAGTTTGACTCTCTGGGAGCAGAATTTCTATCATTTGAAGAATAGTGGCCCAGAGTATAGGCGAGCTTCGCTTGAGTTGTAGTTTTTGATCATTTGGCAAGCTTGACTGTGCAGGGTGATATTTTTGAAATTCAGCTATTTCTGATGTCGCTGTAGTACTTTAGTTCCGTCTTGTGGACATATGAATATGGTTGCAATGGATTGTTAAGGTGGTAGTTACAATCTGGGGAATTATTTTTAGCAGCAATGTACGGGAAAACAATTTAACTATGTCGACCTGATTTTTTTGCAAAATTTAGCGTCATTGAATTTGTTTTCCATGGCGACGCGGAGACTTTATTTATGTTTATCCACAGTGGGACACCAGAGATTTTTTAACACCGGGTCAAAAATTTGGCGTTAGGTTAGTTATTTTGACTTGACAGAAGATGACAGTTGTTAAATTTTTTATTGTGTACAGCCCATCACCGACCGAAAATAAAATCCTATTTACAAGGCATCTTCAAAATAACAGCTTAAAAATGTGTGTAAAGTCATGGCATAAAAATGTGAAGAACATAGTAAAAATTGCTTAATCAAAAACGGTACCCCTAAAATTATGCTAAAAATTTTAAGCCTTAAATTACCATCATGGCTTGACCATAAGAAAATTATTTTAAGGGTCATCATGGCTTTACCATAAGGCCCTACATTCAAGATTTTTTTCATAAAAAACCAAGTAAAATACTAAAATTAAAAAAAGCATTTATTGCAGAATTACCTGCTAAAAAAACGCTGCCCAACTACGTATTAAAGTAACTGAGAGTCATGTGTAATGTTGCATTTACAAGTGCATTTATAATTAAATTGAAAACACTACCGCTAACTGATACCACTGGTTTAAGAACAACAGGTTAACTTAAAAGCATGCAGATTTAAAAATCGGCTACTGGCGCTAGACGAAATAATCGTATTCTATTTTAAACAGGAGCGTCAACGACTAGCAAGAGTCTTTCCAACCTCTAAATGGAGCTTAACTGCCTATTTTGTTAGTACTCAAGTATCCGTGTGTTTTTGAAACTGAGGTTGGTATCTAAAATCCATCCTCCACTCCAAGATTTCACTAGTACACTTACACATAACTATAAAAAAAATGGTTGAATCAAGATAAAAACAAAATTATGTGAGGTTATATGCACCGCGAATTCTTAGTAATCCAGCGAGCCAGTAAAGTTCTCTTAGTTCTTTGATAAACTCGGGGTAATGCCCGCGCAGCGCTAGGTCTTTTTCGGAGGGCGACCGCACACGCGGAGTGGTTTCATGTTTGTGTCAGAACAACGTTTTTGAAAGATAAACATAAGCTCGAATGGTTTTCTGTCAAAAAACGTAAAAAATCTCTTCTGCCCACTGCGGCCCGATTTAAAGTTTGTTGACAAAACCATGCAGTTACCATGGAATCGTATAAATTCTGCAGTCTATCGGCCAAAACTTGAACTGCGTGTGTCTCTCAAATTCAATGAAGTGTGATTGATTGATCGGTTTTCTTTTTCGTAGTGCACAGGCTTTTAGAAAAAAGGAAACTTAGTTTTTATTTTCGCTAGAGCAAGGAAATATAAAAAGGAAAAATGTAATCCAGAGGAAATTGTGAGTATTTCTCTATATTTTTTTTTTTAATCGGGTTTGTTCTAAGATGCAATTATTTTGATGTTTTTGGGATAGATGGCCGCACCAGAGCTTTTATTTTGAAGAAAAAATAATTGAGAATTTTGAAAAATCCTTCAGATATTTTTGTTAAGCATTTAAAAATGATCAACCCTGCAAAATTTCAGCTAATTCTGATGTTTAGTTTTCCCTGTGCACTCTGGCAAAAGATAAAAAAATTCGAGAATAAGGCGTTGCCAGTTGTACTTTTTTTTCCTTAAAATCTGGGGAGAAACTATAGCCTTAATACGTAAAAAATAACAAAGATGGGATCAAAATTTAGTTATTGTGGTGACGGAATAGCTGACATGGCATAAACGAGTACAAAATGTGGTATTTTGGTTACGATACCGATACGTTAAAACATTTATTTGTAGTGTCTATTTTCTATTAGATAAATTAATTATTAATTCATTAATTAAATTTTATTCATATATGAGGTCAGTCAGGACTCTAAAAGCAATTTATTTATCTCTGCTAACATAAAACTAACCCCCTTCGGTTCACATAATACTCATAAACTGTGCTTACCGAAGCCAAGCAATTTATCATTCTTGTTATCCTAAAATGATTTTAATAAGCCACTTCGTACCCTCTAGCCAACCCTAAAGACCCTTTTCCAAATTAAAATTTGGGAAGTAAAGTTGAAGCAATGTAAATAACTGACGTAAACAACGAACTAAATTTCTAGACATACTCCCTGTTATCATTTTCCAAAGTTTTGGCATATCACTGATTTTGGTTTTGACACCTAAATCGTCACAATACAGTTCGTTTCTTTTTTATTTAGACAAAACCAAAAAAAAATCATAAAAGAAGTTAAAAAACCTCCAAATCAGTTACATCAACCGAAAAGAATCTAATAACAAAAGATCAAAAGATCTTGAGTGAAAAATGACGAAAATTCAAACCTGGATGACCATCCCACAAGGAACACACAAAGAACCAAAGCGAGAAGAGAAATGAATAAACGATGTTTCGCTCTGGGTAACCAGCGTGAGCTCGTCAGTGGTTCCACTGGTCACCCTCCCCATACATCGTTAAACACCATCATACACTTTGATTTCCAACTTTGAATCACTCACAAATAGGCATCGTTCCGCACTGGTACTTATCCAAGTTAACTGATACGGATTCGTCCTGGCGTGTTAATATTTCCAATAGGATTATGCTCCTAAGGCAATTAAAAATCAAAAAAGAAGTTAAAAATCCTGCAAATCAATTACATCAACCGAAAAGAATCTAAAAACAAAAGATCAAAAGATCTTGGGTGGAAATAACGAAAATTCAAACCTGGATGAGCATCCCACAAGGAACACACAAAGAACCAAAGCGAAGAGAGAAATGATTAAACGATGTTTCGCTCTGGGTAACCAGCGTGAGCTCGTCAGTGGTTCCATGGAGGTCACCCTTCCCATAAATCATTAAACAGCAGCATACACTTTGATTTCCAACTTTGAATCACTCACAAATAGGCATCGTTCCGCACTGGTACTTATCCAAGTTACCTGATACGTTTTCGTCCTGGCGTGGTAATATTTCCAATAGGATTATGCTCCTTAGGCAATTAAAAATCAAAAAAGAAGTTAAAAATCCTCCAAATCAGTTACATCAACCGAAAAGAATCGAAAAACAAAGGATCAAAAGATCTTGGGTGGAAATAACGAAAATTCCTATCTGGATGAGCATCCCAGAAGGAAAACACAAAGAACCAAAGCGAAAAGAGAAATTATTAAACGATGTTTTGCTCTGGGTAACCAGCGTGAGCTCGTCAATGGTTCCACTGGTCACCCTCCCCAGCAGCATACACTTTGATTTCGAACTTTGAATCACTCACAAATAGGCATCGTTCCGCACTGGTACTTATCCAAGTTACCTGATATGGATTCGTCCTGGCGTGTTAACATTTCCAATAGAATTATGCTCCTAAGGCAATTAAAAATCAAAAAAGAAGTTAAAAAACCAGGTTTGCAAGTTGACAGAAATCCAAAGGCCCTAGATTGTTGTTGTTGCTACATTTGGGCCCGGTTGTTCAATCAAGGTTCTACTGCGGGTTCAAGTGAACTTGGTTCAAGGTTGAACCTGGTTTAGTTTTAGTCTCTGGTTGTTCAATCATAAGTTGAACTGAGTTCAGTTGACTGAAGTTTAACTGTCGACCTACTTTATGGAAAGCAATAATGAACTGGTCATTTTTTGGGTAGAATCAACACCTGCTTAACTAAAAAGCCAGTTAACTCTTTTTCGATTTAGTATCCTTTAGCCTACTATAGTGGTCATATTGACACCCAACTGATAGAAAATCCATGTTTTACCTGTCAATTTGGTTATAAAAATGGCGGCAATCTTTGGCTAAAGGGCACTGAAGAGATAAGAGTTAACTGGCCTTTTAGTTGAGAACGGTGTTGGTAGAATACAAAATAATCCTTAAAAATATTAATATTAATTAAAAATATTGGATGGATGGATGAAACTTGGCTGTAGTAAGCAGATTGCTGAAAAGGCTCTCCACACTACTCTGCTGGCTGTGCTTTGGTATACGCCTATAAAGTTACCAGTTGTGATTAAAAAATTTCCTGTTGGACAATACCTGAGTATTAAAAGCACCATCTCCAAAAGCACGATTTCAGAAAGAAAAAAAAAGATTGAATGAGGCACAGGCTTTCGTAACATTTACTTTTCACATGTCCTGAGACATATATGTGATATAAGAAAATTTAAAGCCCGCTTTTTATGATGCAATAACGAATAACGAACGAACGAATAACGAATTGTACGCAAGTTGTTTCATCCCATTTAATTTAAGTCCAAAGTGAAAATTTTGGTGTTGTTGAAAATGAAGAAGCAACAAAAAAATGCGAAAGCTCGGCCTTTTTATAAAAGAGTTTTACAATAAAAGGCATTTGACCAACACCCTGTAAATTTCCACTGGTCTAAAAAACCTCCAACGATCATCAAGAATAAACAAAAAACTAAACACAAATTCATTCATACAAGTTTCAGAGAAGGTTACACAAAATTGAAAGAGGGCCTTTTACTCAAGGGCTTACTTTATTTACTGTCTATTGATATACTTACGGAGAGTGGTTTTAAGACCGCGACTACATAACACTGACTTCGTTTTGATAAAAGATGATCTGGCCTGTTTAATTCTTGCACGAACTTCTTGCATGTTGTCCCAGTTCTCATTGAGAAGGCAACTCAAGTATGTATGAATCCACCCGTTCGACTTGCTGCTCATTTACTTCTAACATGCCTCTGATGTTCTTTTCCTTGGATATGACCATCGATTTTGTTTTTCCAACATTTTAGTTAAGCCCGAATTGCAAACTTTTGGCAGCAATTTGATTCCACAACTCTTGCTGGGCTTCCAGCGTGTCTGCTATTATGACAGTGCCGTCGGCATATCGTATGTTGTTGATTTTTATGACATTTATGGTCATACCTTCTTCGCAGTTATGAAGTGCATTCTCTATTATTTTGTTACTATTACACCTCTTCTTATTTGGACCTCTTCAGACAGTTGGCCATCAACCTTTATTTGAGCAGTCTGATTTCAGTATAGATTAGCGATTATCTTTAAATCTCGGTCATCTAGACCAACTTCTTTTGGCGATTCTATGAGCTTTTCGTGTTGGACTCGATCGAACGCTTTCTCATAATCTATGAAACAGGGATATACTGACACCGACACATCCCTAGACTGCTGAACTAAGACTTGAATGCCAAACAGAGCCTCTTTTGTCCCGAAATCACCACGAAATCCAAACTGCGTGTCGCCCATAAAGGATTCGCATTATCCATAAATTATTTTATTGATAATAATCTTTACAAATATTTTTAACATGCTGATTAGGCTAATTAGGCGGTAATCACTACATTTCTTTGCTGATTTTTTTTTAGGCAGTGTAACAAAGATTGATTTTAACCAGTCATCAGGATTTTGCCGCTTACCGAATCTTTGTTTTTTGGTTCGGCTGTTCGTTTTACCAATCCATTAATTTTTTGAGACGCATTGGTAAAACTCGCTACGTTTGTCTCATATTTCTACATTATAGCAAAATAGAACAGACGCTATATGTAGAACGTAAGCTTGCGTCTGGTCTGAACCTTATACATGCTAAATACTCAACGCTAGACCGCAAAGATTGTACTCTGAAATCTGTATTTGAGCGGAAGTCTTTGTTTTTTTACAGATAAAAGGAAGACAGAATGTTGCGCTATACTCCAGGTTCACGCGTACGTTTTATGACCAACTTAAACTGTCGATTATTGACATTGAAAGGCTAATGAGCTTCAGGCTACTGCGAACATAGAAGGGAACTAGTCCAATTTGCCAGTGTCCACGCAGAGACACCGCACACCTATCAGTGGAGCACCCAACACTCACGCTTGCGTTCGCCGTTTTCGGCTTGCGTTCAGCGTTGCCAGGTCTACTGATTTTTCAGTAGATCTACTGCTTTGGGGTCTTTGTCCACTGACTACTGTTTTTTCGGCGGAATCTACTGCTTTTTTCGGTTTTCAAAAAAATATGAGCAGTAGATTTACTGTTTTTTTTTTCAAGAAAATTTATACCTACTCAAAATAATAGTTATAATTTTTATCCGAGTTTTCATCTGTGAAAAAACACCCACTTTAATTATAACTTCAGCTCTATGATGTTTTTATGTCTGTGGTCGATTGTCAATATGGCGCCACTTCGTGGGATGTGCGTGCGCGTCGTGCTACGTTCGAGAACTTGTTGGATCGACTATTTTAGATCTTTATTCTTTGTTTCATAAGAAAAAAATCGAAACGTATTTTTACACTGCAATGAACGAAAGTTTGTACTCATATTGTCACGTTGAAATTGAAAATGAACTGATGAACTAGTTTGAAGGCGAACTGTGCTAGGCTTTAGGCCTTGTCGTTTTTTGGCGTTAATTACGTTTTTTGTAGTCTTATAATAAAAGATGACCCTAGTCAGAGCTTTTTTTCTGCTTGTTGTCAACGCTTCTTGCGTTTAGTACGCCTCTAACCACGGTGCGATTTGGAGTGTGTATAGAGTTTAGCCGAACGAATATAACTCGATGTGTTATAGAAAATCAACGATTTTGCCTATTTTATTTCGTCGTGTGTTCTAGTCAAATTGAAAAATAATAATAAACTATTGACCTGCCCCAAAGACGAATTTTGAATAAATAAATTCCAGAGAAAATACTTTTTTTTATACCTTCGTCAAAAACATGATTTTAGTAACTGTCTTCAGATAACTAAAGCATGGCTTTTTAATTAATTTAATTATTCTTGCCTAAAAATTAAGCCATTTTTGCCAGTTTTCACCAAGTATTTACGAAAAAATCATTTAAAAACAAAGATTAAAATGTCGCATCAATGAACGTCATCGAGTAAAAAGACACATCGCTATGGAAAAGATTGTTATTTCATTTACCAGCCTTCTTGATTTATAGTTTCGAGATTTTTAAAAGTATTTTACTGTTTTTCTGGGATTTTTTAATAAAGGTCATAAAAAAACAGTGTTAACAACTCGCGGTTTACCTGTGCTTTTTTTACTCGCGTTTTCAAATACCTCGCTGCGCTTGTTATTTAAACCATCGCTTGTAAAAAAAAGCACTATTTTAGTTGTTAAATCTACTATTTTAGATTCAAATGTGTGTCTAAAAAAATTATGTTTTGAAACGTGTTCATTTGGGTTAATTTACACACTATTAGAATATTCTCAACTAGCGGTGGACCCGCAGGGTTGTCCACGATATCCAAAAACAATATCATTTAACAGCTGTCATTGAGCGATATGTCAAATCAAAAGTAGCGTATGTTTCAATCCAGATCGCGCCTTATCTTCCTACCAAATTTAATAAATATTAAATTATCACTGTACATTCCCTACCATAATCAATGAAACTATGCTGATTTTACCTTATGTTTGCTAGCAAAGTGAATAAAAGCAGTACAAAAGAATAAGTAATTAAAAAGCTTAAAACTAATGAAAAAGAAATTTCTGGAAAGAAACTTCTTCTTCTTTGAATAAAACAAACTTAGACATCTTAAGTAAGAACAAGTTAGCACATCAAGTAGAGGACAGACAGTTTAGTAAACTTTTAGAGAGGTTGTTGAAGTTACCCTAGTTTGTTGATGCGTTCTTGTTTATACTTTAATCAGCACTTTTATAGTCAATAAAGGGCCAATAAGACACATTTTCTTTTTAATTTTGATATTATTTTGGACTGAGCATCAATCGAAGTTCTATATTTATGAAAGTCTATTTAAGGGAGATCTTTTTGTCCAACCAAAAAATAAATAACAAATCAACATTTTTATAGAGTTCCTTCAAGGAAGCCTGGTCTCTCTAAGTGAAAATCCAAACCTTTTTAATGAAAAGCTATTACACAAAAAATATTTACTTTTAATTAGTTTTATTTTAGTAATGTACGTAAGTACTACGAAAGATCCAAAGACTCTGAAAATTATACTTAGGGTGTCCACGTTCAAGGAATATGTACAGGGTGTTCCAAATTCGATGCGCACCATGCGGATCTCCTAAACGGTAGGAGATACGAAAAGGTTTAAATTAGGGTAAAGTTGCGGAATTTGATGCTTTACTTAAAACTTTAAAAAAATGACAAAATCCGAGTATTACCGGAGATAGGTGAAAAATAGTTTTTATTTTTGTGCGCCTTTATTTTTAAGTCCATTTTTGAGATTTGACATTTTAGCATGACAGGAATAAGTTAATTTTTTCTTATGCACTCGCGCTTTTTTTCTGCTGCTCTTTGGTTCATGAAGGATGACAAATAATATTTTGCAACCTTATTTTGGCAAGTCACCTGACGTTTTGGATTAACTGACCATCATCAGCCCAAATTCAATTCTTGCCTTTAACCAATACCTTCTCCACATAGGCCAATCAACTCTTACCGTTTTAGTGTTCTTTTTTCGACCTTCGCCGCCATATTGACAGAAAACTAATGGATTTTCTGACACTTTTGGGTGAAAATGGCAGCGAAGGTGGATTAAAGAACACTAAATCGGTAGGAGTTGATCGCCTATATGGAGAAGGTACTGCTTTAACTTATGGTCAAGCCATGATGGTAATTTAAGGCTTAAAATATTTTAGCATAATTTAAGGGGTACTGTTTTTGATTAAGCAATTTTTACTATGTTTTTTATATTTTTATGCCATGATTTTGCTCACATTTTAAAGCTTTCTTTCCAAACTTTCGAGTTCTAGAATAAAACACTCAAATTTTTCAAGTTTTCACTGTTTTTTAGCGTTCAACAAAGTACTGCCAAGAAACATTTTTTCTCTGTTAAAATGAAAAATATTTAGAGAGAGAGGGCAGAATTTTAAAGGTAGATAAAGAGATATTTTAGTGACGTGCAAAAATATTTAAGGTGGTTGAAGAGAGACAGCAGGCTATAAAAAAGTATTTTAGAGAAAGATGAAAATAATTTAAGGCAATTGTTTAATAAAAATTTCTGTTATGTCATCTGTCTGTCATCTTGATTGGTGTCGTGCATATGATTTTTATTTTGTAATTTTTCAAAGCGTAAAGTGTGTAAAATATAAGGTGGTATTAAGTTCTTTCAATCAAAGTTCTTTATAGTCTTTAAATTTACCAAAAAACGTGTCCTTCTAAAGTGAAATAATTTAACAGGTATTTAGGTAAATTATTGGTTTATCATGGCTTTACCATTACTCAAGATATTTTGGAAATTCGCCTGCAGTACCTTCTTTGACAGTTTAAAAATTACAGTTTTGGCCCTTTGTTTTTACCAAATAAATTTGCATGATTAAATATAATTAAAAAAATAACTTCAACTTTGTTTTGAATTCTAAAATGTAAGAAATACAAACAAAGAAAAAACGTATGTATATATTTGGAACAATATTTTTTTTAATCAAAACGTGAAAAAACAACTGTCACTTTTAAAATGCCAAAAAAGGTACTGTAAGCGGGTTTCCAAACATCTTGTAAGTTAAAAGCAAAATTGAATGTGGGCTGATGATGGTCACATAACCCAAAACGTCAGGTGACTTGTCAACATAAGGTAGCAGAATATTATCTGTCATCCTTCATGAACCAAACAGCAGCAAAAAAAAAGCACGCGTCCATAAGAAAAAATCAATTTGATAGTGATCCAGTCATACCAACATGTCCAATCTCAAAAATTGATTTGTGCCTGTAGAAAGTTTTAAACCTTTTTTGAGAGCTTTAAGAATAAAGGCACACAAAAATTAAAACTAAAAATTAACATTTCGGTTTTTTTCGCCTATCTCCGGTACTACTCCGATTTTCTCACATTTTCTTTTACTTTTGAGTAAAGCATCAAATTGCGCAATGGAATACACCAGTACACACAAGCAAAGTGTAAAGTATTATTTTTGGCTGATTTTTTATTTTACATATGTTTTCTTTTATTTGGGGATACCAACAATTGTACACTAATATTTTTGGTGATTAACAAACTACTAACAAAATACCTCTTGCCTAGGTTACACAGTTCGGAAAACCGTTTATAATTCAAAATCAAAGAAAACAAAAAAAATATGAAAAATAAGATTAGCAACTCACAAAATTTGTTTAAACTGCTTTTCGAATCTGGACCGGTATTCTCGTAATACGTAAATTTTTGAAGTCGCTAAGCGAAACGAATAGCGAACAGCGCGCTCAGCGGCACGCTGACCGACGACTTTTCGTATTCGCTCTGCCGAACGCGCTGCCCTGCGAGCAGACAGAATCAAATTCGCTTAGCACATGTTGGCATCACCGAATTTTGCATTTTTATTTCTTGTTAGCCTTGTCGCTCCTTTTCTTTTTCTATGTGTAAGAAAGAGGCCATTACGTGATCGATTTCGATCCGTAGTTCAGGAAGGGTAAATCAAATGGCGACTTGCACAAGTGTATGTTGATCCTGTAAAAAATTACTTGATGGTTTGTTTAGCTGAGTTAAACCCGTCCTTTGACCCTGTGACTTAACCGCACACCTAGAAAAAAAAATTCCGCACTCAGTGCGGGAAAATTTAAATTTGTTCCGGCACTCAGTCAGGGAAAGTGGTGTTTCCGGCACGGTCGTACATTGATATTGATACTTTATTATGTAGCATTTATGGTTAAAATGGTTTCACAATAGTTACTTATATATCTAGTAAGTTATATCTTATAATTATAGTGAACATGCGTATTCTACATTTTAAGAAACAGAAAATAAAACTCTAAGGTATTTGTTACACAAAAAATAACCGAACCAATTCAACAACAAACACAGAATTCATACATACACAAGAGAAACCTCGCGCGTGGAAAAATGTATGTTTTCATGGAACTGTTGAATTTAGAAAAAATAATAATTTTTAGTACAGTTATGAATAAATAAAATGACAAAAGATAAAAAACATAAAAATAGTTATTAGTGTGAAAACTGTGATTTTTCATAAAAGTAAAGAAAATACAGACGAAAACACAGAAAGATAGTTACCTATATCGTTTACTAATTATTTTTTATATCAATTAAGCTATTTATTTCATGTTTGCTAACTTCATATTTCATATGAAAGTTTTTAGTTTATTTTTGAAAGAAAACGATTAATGTGGGCATGAGCATAACAAAACCAGATATTTTTTGGTACACATCCGATGAAAGATACAAAAATTAAGCACCGCTGACCAATGGCTTTTTTTACCCTTGGTTTTACAGAATTTTGATTGCTTCTATTTCTAGTATTATACGGATGCTCAATTATTTCGATGTCGATTTTGATAAGAAAAGTTTTTGTTGCAATTTTTTGGAAAAAAAGTTGTCTTACATCGAGCATCAAATAGTAAGGTTGATGTGTACGTGTTTGTCACCTGTCCCCAAGCTACTAATAAGAGATTTTTATTTTTCTTATTATTAATAAAAACGCAAACTGAAAAAACTGCTATATTTTCTGCAGCACTCTACAAAGTATTGTAGGGTAGGAAAATCGTACGCGCGGATGGCAAAACAGCTGGCAAATGGTAGGTGTTTCTCAAACGGTCGCCACGCGCTGAGCGCACTTCGTCGACTCCTTGCGTTCAATATATGTGAATACCATTTTTGTTACTTTGGTCACGTGGTATGCGAATATTACGTTATCATACGGTCAGCGAGTACGAAACGCCGAGCGTATTTAGTTACGAGAATACCGGTCCTGAGACCCTGCGATTAAGTTTTCATCGACAGTTAATTATATTAATTAGTTATTGCCGAACTAGTAGAATTTTAATACCTCTTTTGACATTGACTTATTTTTCACAATATTTTCGATCAAAAGAAAACTCCTAAAAGTTAAACATTTTGTAGGAATATTATATAAATGTAAAGAAATCACTTAGTAAACGTTAATTAAGTCAGTTTTCTTTGACAGTTAAACATTAATTAGTTATTGGATTTGTATACCGAACTGGTAGAAGTTTTTGGCCCCTTTTGACATTTCCTTCGTAAATTAAAATATTTTTCCCAATATTTCCGATCAAAAGAAAACTCCCCTTCGATTTCACGCCATCTTTGGTCCTCTCCGCCGAAATAATTTTCTTGAGATTTATTAGATTTGCCACTTTCCATTTTCCGATTTGTCGTCGTTTTCCAATTTTGATTTCGCCTGCGGCGGATTGAAAAATAAAGCCCTGGAGATGAAGTTTACGGATTATTTAGGTTCCTAAAATACACTGAGAAATTATTATATAATAAAAAGTATTATATGTACACTATGCCATTAATATACCAAAATTTGTTTGAGAAAAATCGGTTAATGAATAAGAAAAAAAGGGTGATTCAAAATTCCTTAGAAAGACTTCAACTGTAGGTAGAATTTGTTGTTCTGAACAAGAATTAGTAAAATGACCAGGTAGTATACATATTTTAGGCATTTTACCCTCCTTCTATAAAGTTACTGGAACCAATCCTCGCATTTTTCGTGTGAATCCCTCTTTTTTCCATTATGACACTTTATAACACTTCCAGCTACTCCTCTCCCACCACCTTGCTTCGTTACGTAATTTGTGGATGACCTCTAACGTTGGCATAATTATTGTTTAAATTTGGTTTATTAAAGGTCGGCACAAACCTTTGTACAAACATTATAAAAGTCGACATTATTTTGACAGCACCGCGCTCAAAAAAGTTCTGAACGGATAGCTCGAACGTAGGTTTCGGATAGCGCCGGCAACCAAGAAGAGCGCAGTCTAACTGCACGTTTGTCATAATAATCAGTCGAGATAATAAATTTTTACTAAAAAAAACTTTTAAAGGACAAGCTTTTATGAAATGCACTCAAAAGAAGCAAATATTTTTTTATCTTTCTTATACCATAATAACCTAAGGTTATTTGTTTGAAAGTTTGAGACAATGATGTGTTTGAAATTAACTCTGTGTTTCGGACTTCCATTGTCTATATTTTATTTATACACGACGTTTCGATCAGTACAATCTCTGATTGTCTTCAGGTGCAAACTACAATCAATTCCTAAGGCTACATGCTTATATACTGTGAGAAATCACTCCACCTTGAAGTTTAAGAAGTTGGCTCCGCCCAAGAAGGGGCTTCCAAATATTTGGGATTTCAATACTTGGTTTACTGAAAATACCCTGATTCTGCCCAATAAAGGCAGCTTCAAGGAATTTTCGTTTCTTCCAGTGTGACTCCTTGTGCAAAACCTTTGCTTCTGCCCACTTCATTCGGTGTTGTTTTGACCACGCATGTTCGGCGATTCCTGATTTCGTGGTTTCACCTTTTTGAGTATTCGTCTGATGTTCCTTAAGCCTAACAGATAGTGGTCTTTTAGTTTCGCCTATGTATAATTCACCACACTCATAAGGAACTTGGTAAATGCATTCCTTATTTTGTTTGTTCTCTGGTTTTGTTTTACTAAGAAGGCTTCTAATTGTATTACTAGATTTAAAAGCTGTTTTAATATTAAAGTTTTTCGCTACTCTTCGAATTTTCTCTGATACTCTTTTAACGTATTGTAAGGAATGCATTTGCCTGGTTTTGGTCTTGTAATCTCTGTCCTGTTTGTTGAAATTTAGAAATAGTATATGTTATAAGTTTAAGGCTGTAACCATTTTGCTACAGATCCTTCTTAATGTTTCTTATTTCGATTTCCAAGTCATGAGAATTGTTACAAATTTGAACGGCTCTGTTATACAAAGTTTTGATTATGCCTCGTTTGGTTGTAGCAGAATGATTTGAACCTTGATTTAAATATTGTCCTGTGTGAGTGGGTTTACGATAGACTATTGTTCTGATGTCGCTTTCTACTCGTGTGACAAGTACATAAAAAAAAGAAATTCTGAAAGTTGTTGGTCATTCCCGGTCCAGACAATAAAAGTATCATCAACATATCTCAGCCAGAGCTTAGGTTTATATGTTGCGGTATCAACCGCGTGTGATTCGAACCACTCCATGTAAATATTGGCCACCACTGGCGAAAGCGATGAACCCATTGGCAGACCGTCATCCTGAGCATAAAACCTATCTTTCACTTGAAAATAAGAGTTATGTAGGCAGCACTCCAACAACTCCATCACTCCCTCCAGCGGTAGGCTGGTACGTTCATAAAGGGATTCGTCATCAACCAGTCTCTTTCTAATAATATCTAGCGATTCCTTTATCGGGACATTGGTGTATAGACTTTCAACATCAAAACTGAAAAGTCTATCCTCGGTTCCTAAAACAAAAGATTTAAGAATATTAACAAAATGGTTGGAATTTTCTACAAATGAAGCGGTCTTGCCTGCAAGAGGTTGAATAATTTTCAAAAGGAATTTAGACAAATTGCTTGTTGGAGAATTTCTGGAACTAATTGGTAATTGGGCGTAAGGGCATTGCATCTTTGTGAATTTTGGGAAGTCCGTATAGATGAGGAGGCTTGCTATAATGTGGTGTAAGTTGAGACCTTGTATTGTCCGGAATATATCTGGAATACTTTTTCAAAATTCTATAAACCTTACTTTCGATTGATTGCGTCGGATCTTTTGGGAGAAGTTTATAGTTTCCTTTAGCAACTACCTCTTCAACTTTCTGGTCATAGATTTCCGTGTCCAAAATCACTGTTGCATTGCCCTTGTCTGCCGGTAAGATTTTAACTGATTTATCCTTTTGAAGATTCTTCAACGCGATTTCCTCTGTCTTGCTTATATTAGAGATATGCTTAATAGGTTTGTCAATAATGGTCTTTACCTGATGTCTGAACTCGTCGGCGTCTTGTCGTGGAAGAGGATGACCTTCTATGGCGGTGATGATATCGATGGTGGGTATCTTCTTAGGAGCGATGGAAAAGTTAAGTCCTTTGGCAAGTAAGTTTTCTTCTATGGGTGTCAATGTCTTCTTTGACCCATTAACGATGGTTCTTACAGCGTCGGTGGTCGATTTTCTTTGTTGATGGGCGAATTTCCTTTGATGCTTTGCTTGCCAAGTCTGTCGTAGATGGTCGCAGGTTCGTGTAATTTTGTCCAGAATCGGCTGATAATCTTCCTCCATAGTATTTTCTCGAATTTCCTAAAACCGTTGTCCCAGCTCTTCTGTCAGTAAGGACTTGTTCCAGCGATGAAAGGTGATTTGGGACCGTATAAGCGCTTTACTGGCGTCATCTAGAATTGTATTGATCGAAACGTCGTGTATAAATAAAATATAGACAATGGAAGTCCGAAACACAGAGTTAATTTCAAACCTAAGGTCATTTTCAAAGGCTTCGCAAGCACGGCAATCTCACCCGTTCTCAGCTTCTTTAAATGAAAGCATTATGTTTATCATTCGAATTGAAGAAGAATTTAGTTCTTCTTTTGTAGTTTCTTTGTCACCGTAAAGTTAAAATTTTTAATTTGCGCCCATCGCTTTTATTATGGTATAAGAAAGATAAAAAATTATTTTCCACTTTTGAGTTCATTTAATAAAAGATTGTTCTTTAAAAGTTTTTTTTTAATAAAAATTTATTTTTTAATTTTTAGATTTGTACCTTAAATCGTCCATTTTGAATCCGCCATATTCAAATTTTCAAATCTGATCAAAAATTCATATCCCCTTCCCGAATAACCCCTGTATGCCAATTTTGATTTAACTCGAACAAACTAAATCTTTTCTTCCCTCCACTTCTCTCATTAGAGGGTAGTGTGTAACTAATAATACCATATTATTGTATTGTCGCCGGAGCTATAAACACATACAAAATTTGTACTCACACCCTTAATTTTTAGATTTGTATCCTTAAAACAAAGTTATGATTGTTTTCCACAAACCAAAACTACACTTTTTTTGCACTCGACGCGACTAAATTAACCTACGCTCGATCTTATATACATATTTAGTGGGCGGAAATAAGACTAATAATTTGTGATTGATCATGATTTATAATCCTATCTCCCCTCAACTAAAGAATAAAGTGTACTAAACGGGATAGTACCCATCTTTATTTAAACTATTTCTAGATTTAATGATTTCTATACTTTCATATGCATTCAAAAGTCTTTTGTTTGGTACACTTTTTAGAAGTTTTAGGTTATCTAATGAGAATCTATGATTGTTTTCAAAAGCATGCTCGGCCACACTTGACTTTTCTGTTCTCCCGTATTTTAAGTGTGCTAAGTGTTCTTTAAAACGTGTTTGAATAGAGCGTCTCGTTGCAACTAATTTCGTAAATTCCACTTTTTTCTAGAACTGTAGTTTTATCCTTGGGATTTCCTACTAAACGTTTTATTGTGTCACCGGATTGATATACTAATTTAAGACCGGTGTTATTAAATACTTTTTGTAATCCTTTCGTATAATTAGGATTATAAGGAATTGATCCAAATTTTGAGTCGCAGGTATCTTTTTGTCTGAAAAAAGTGGAATTCCGAAAGGTCTTTTGAAAAGAATGTCTATTTATCAGCTTATTTATTAAGCCTTTGTCGTAACCGTTTTCGTCAGCTATATTCCTAATCCTATTCTTTTCTGCTTCAAATCTTTCTTTGTTTAAGGGGAAATTTACTAATCTATATGTTAACAAGTGCGAACTTGCAAGCTTATGTTGTAAGCAATAAAAAGAGTCATTTGGAATATACCTGTTGGTGGACGTTTCTTTTTTGTATAGGTCAAAGTCCAATTTATTTTTATTTCTTATAACTAAAGTGTCTAGAAATGGCAGTGTACCGTTGTTTGTAAATTTAATTGTGGGAAATTTGTTATTTATTTTTTCAATAACACTAGTTACATTTTTTAAAAGTTTTTTACTTGTTGAATACTGCAAACACATCGTCTACATACCTGAACCATACTCTGGGGAAATACTCAAATTTTTTAGTTATATCTGATTCAAATTTGCTCATAAAGAGGTTTGCGATAAAAGCTGATAAACTATTACCCATTGTGGTTCCTTCTAATTGTTGGTAGTAGTTATTTTTATATTGAAAGTAATTTTGATTCATGCAGAGTTTTGTTAAAGATAGGTATTCTAAAGTCTGTTTGTCTTCTAGATTGTTTTTTCTTAGTAGTTCCTCCAGGTATTATAAGGTATTGGGGATCGGCACACTAGCGAACAACGAACTAACATCAAACGAGATTAAAATTTCACCTTCTTGGAGTGAAATATCTTTAACTTTGTTGATAAATTCAAGGGAATTTTGAACAGAAAAACCTTTTTCCTTTATAAGTAAATTTTCAAACTCGTTTGCTAGCCATTTCGAAATGTTGTAAGTAGGTGATCCTATAACAGAAACTATAGGTCTAACCGATTTTCCAGGCTTGTAGATTTTCGGAAGACAATAGAGTTTCGGCATAGTGGGATTGCTTACTTGTAGCTTAATGTTTCTATGCGAATTCCTAGTAATCCCAATGAGCCAGTAAAGTTCTCTTGGGCACTCGGGGTAATGCCCGCGCAGCGCTAGGTCTTTTTTGGCGCACACGCGCAGTGGATTCATATTTGTTTTAGAACAATGTTTTTGAAAACACATTTTTGAAAGATAAACATAACCTCGAATGGTTTTCTATCAGAAAACGTAAAAATACTCTTCTGTCCCACTGGGGCCCGATTTAAAGTTTGTTGACAAAACACCTGCAGTTACCAGTTCCATGAAGTGTGATTGATTGATCGGTTTTCTTTTCCGGAGTGCACAGGCTTTTTATTTTCGCTAAAGCAAGGAAACATAAAAAGGAAAAATGTAATCCAGAGGAAATTGTGAGTATTTCTCTATTTTTTTTTGTAAATCGGGTTTATTCTAAACCGCAATTATTTTGAGGCTTTTGAGATAGATGACAGCATTAGAGCTTTTATTTTGAAGAAAAAATAATTGAGAATTTTGAAAAACCCTTCAGATATTTTTGTTAAGCATTTAAAAATGATCACCCCTGCAAAATTTCAGCTAATTCTGATGTTTAGTTTTCCCTGTGCACTCTGGCAAAAGATTAAAAAATTAAAGAACAAGGCGTTGCCACTTGTACTTTTTTTTACTTAAAATCTGGAGAGAAACTATAGCCTTAAATTAGGAATGAGGGCCCAGATGATGGGAGAATTTAAAACATCAATAATGCTGGTTCGACACATCAACCATTAAGAAACCAGTCTTTTTAAAGCAGTTAATAAAATTAATCGTATTACTTCAACTGTCAGCTACAATAGACCAACTAATGAAGTAGTAAAAACGCTTTAAATAAAGTCCACTCGTGCCTAAATCAATTACTAGCCTCGGGGGATATGGTTTTCGTAGCACTTTTTTAATTAATTTCTATTAAAATGAAGTCACACAACTTTAGTTTTCTCAAAAAGAATTCCTTTATCAGTGCTCTACTTTTTCGATTCATCTCAATTCATCGTCAAGCATTTTTTTCCGAAGCTTTTTGAACTTGTTTGCCGTTGCGTGGAGAAGAATTTCGTAATTATCTTTTGAGGTCAAGTCTCTCCCCTGACGTAACTCAAAGCTCCACTTGATGGCCCTCATTTATTCTCTGTGTATTAATCTCTAGCGTAGGTTTATTATGAATCGGCAAGACTATCACATTTTACTGTACCTTAAAACGACAAAGATATAGTCAGGAATTATTTTTGAAAAGCGGAAATTTGGGATATGACCTTTGATTTGTAACAATAATTCTATAACGATATTAGGGATATTTGGCTATTAGGGACTAAAAGCCAAACCACCGCGTAAACGTAACGTAGCGTAGCTCTAAAATCCACCGCTCCCATTGGTGAAAACCGGCAGAGGTGGGCGTTTCCATCTCGACTAACGCTAGTAACGATACACCACCTAGCGCGCGTTAGTACCCGTAATCAGTCTCGCTCGAAGTGCGATTGACAACTTGGTCGCGATTCTTCAAAAAACATAAGCTTACACTTAATACTTTTTGGTCAGGACTATTTGCTAATATTACTTAAAATTTAGTTTTTTACTACTGTTCTAGTAGATAAACAATATCTCAGTTTTAATTTTTGTAGGCTGTTTTCCTGAAACCCCTGTTTTTTATTTAAAAATGTATGTTATTAAGATTATTTTTATGTGTAAACAAACCTTTAAAACTTTTAACGTTCAAAACCATAGATAACCATGGAATATTTCGCTGTCACTGTTCAGAAAAGTCACACAAATTCTGTCCTTCCTTTTAGATGGTAATAATTTTCGACACTTTTTGACATTTATTGGTACACTGAACCAAAAAAGGCAGCGTTTCCTAAAACAAAATACATTGAGCCAATGTATTTTGTATATGATCTTTGCTCCGATGTAAAATTTTATCAATATCATAATCAAGTTTACATAAATTTTAACACAGTTTCAAAAAAAAGTTGTTACAATATAAAGATTATTTAAGAATAATTTTTGTGAAGGGTGTTATGAAATCAAGGATTAAGAGACATGTTTTCATAGCTTTTAGTTATAACTAAGAGTGAATTTAGTAAAAGACTGATACGTACATAAATTTCATAACCATGTTTATGTATCTTGTATGCCCGGTCTATAATTTTCATAAACTTGTACATACATTCCATAACAACTTTTAAACGACAGTCAATGATCGTCATTTATTAAATTTATTTAAGGCATTGATTAAAATCGTCAACATGGTTTATTTATTTCATATGCTCTTTTATTATTCCCATAACCTGTACGTACTATTAATAACAACTCTCCATAAAATGTCAAGAAACATTTTTCATTGATTTCGTAACTTCCGTTTATTAATTTCATTACTTTATATGACAATTTCAACTTTTCTCCGATTTTTGTATTTATTAATACTATGTACGACATTTTTTTCAGTGTACGCGTAGTAACAATTTAGCTCCGCCATAAATTAGTCGTGCAGAATATCTTTAAGATATTAAATTTGCAAAATGTTATTAAAAAAAATACGCAGATTCTCTTACAACGTTAGGATAAATACGAAGGACGCTGTGTTTTTATTTTAAGTGAGGCGATAAGTAAAAATCGCCACTTTCCAGAATTCTGACGGGTGAGATTTTCTGTCGTTTCTGAAGAATAGCGACCAAGCTTCTGTCGGATCTGGATCTGGTTACTGGAAGTCGACGTACGATACGTTAAGGTAGAGTGGCGTCGCTTTTACTCCCTATTAACAAATTTTTTGAGAAACACTACAACAGAAAACTATAGAGACCTGGTGGCTCAACTTTTTTAAGCGTTTTTTGACGGCTTTAAGAATAAGGGCGCAGAAAAATTGAAACTAAAAATAAAGATTTCGATTTTTTTCGCCTATCTCCGGAACTACCCGAAATTTGTAAACTTTGTTTTTGGGTTTGAGCAAAGCGTCAAATAGCGCAACTTTGCCATAATTTAAACCTTTTCGTATCTCCTACCGTTTAGGAGATCCCCATGGTGAGCATCGAATTTGGAACACCCTGTATACTGTGCTACTTGGGTAAAATTTCAAATTCCTTATTTAATCTGACAATCAACAATTGATGGATCAAGCTCAAAAACCCCTAGATTGGTATATAACATGCCTATATTTTGTTTTGTTTTTGTTTTCTTTGCCATTTTAAATATCCGGAGTTGTCGCAATTAGCACTGACAGAAATTGTTTAAACAATCTGGGAATATCACACTAAAATCTTTATGAAAGTGCCTCTTCCCTTGTAAGAAGCTATGCATATGTTTTATGCAAAACAAGCCTAAAGGGCTTTTAATAACCCTTGGTAATCTGCATATTTCAGAAAATAATGCCACTTAATTAAAGCCATGTTCCTATACCAGCGATTGGATGATAGATAACAGGAAGGGTGAATATTTATAAAAAATTATTGAAAGTAATGGATTGAGACTAGACATTTTCCTAAATTAATACATTGTCCATGAACTATGTTGGGAATTTGGAACCTTCCACAAACCAAAACTACCCTTTTTTGCACTCGACGCGCGTTTCGCTAACAACGTTAGCATCATCAGGAGACGATAAACAATGAACTAAATTAATCTACGCTCTATCTCATATACAATCGTTTAGTGGGCGGAGATAAGACTAATAATTTGTGATTGATCACGATTTTTAATCCTATCTCCCCTCAACCAAAGAATAAAGTGTACTAAACGGGATGGGTCCTCTCTCTTTATTTAAACTATTTCTGGATTTAATGATTTCCATACTTTCATAGGGATTCAAAAGTCTTTTGTTTGGTACACTTTTTAGAAGTTTTAGGTTATCTAATGTGAATCCATGATTATTTTCAAAAGCATGCTCGGCCACACTTGACTTTTCTGTTCTTCCGTATTTTAAGTGTGCTAAGTGTTCTTTAAAACGTGTTTGACTAGAGCGTCTCGTTCGGCCAACATATTTTTGTCACAATCCATGCAACTAATTTCGTAAATTCCACTTTTTTCTAGAACTGTAGTTTTATCCTTGGGATTTCCTAGTAAGCTTCTTATTGTGTTACCGGATTGATTGATACTTTTTGTAATCCTTTCCAAAAAGAATAGGATTAGGAATATAGCTGGCGAAAACGGTTACGAAGAAAGTTTAATAAATAAGTTGATAAATAGACATTCCTTCAAAAGACCTTTCGGAATTCCACTTTTTTCCGACAAAAATATACCTGCGACTCAAAATTTGTATCAATTCCTTATAATGCTAATTATACGAAAGGATTACAAAAAGTATTTAATAACACCGGTCTTAAATTAGTATATCAATACGGTAACACAATAAGAAGCTTACTGGGAAATCCCAAAGATAAAACTACAGTTCTAGAAAAAAGTGGAATTTACGAAATTAGTTGCATGGATTGTGACAAAAAATATGTTGGCCAAACGATCTATTCATTCAAACACGTTTTAAAGAACACTTAGCACATTTAAAATACGGAAGAACAGAAAAGTCAAGTGTGGCCGAGCATGCTTTTGAAAACAATCATAGATTCACATTAGATAACCTAAAACTTCTAAAAAGTGTACCAAACAAAAGACTTTTGAATCCATATGAAAGTATGGAAATCATTAAATCCAGAAATAGTTTAAATAAAGATAGAGGACACATCCCGTTTAGTACACTTTATTCTTTGGTTGAGGGGAGATAGGATTAAAAATCGTGATCAATCACAAATTATTAGTCTTATCTCCGCCCACTAAAGGATTGTATATAAGATAGAGCGTAGATTAATTTAGTTAATTGTTTATCGTCTCCTGATGATGCTAACGTTGTTAGCGAAACGCGCGTCGAGTGCAAAAAAGTGTAGTTTTGGTTTGTGGAAAACAATCATAACTTTGTTGTATTGTCCATGAAAAAGCTTTGTGAACAGAGTGTTCTTCTTCTTTTTTTATTGGGGCAGTTAAACAGTAATAAATCGTCCGTTTTTAAACAGTAATATATCTTCCGTTTTTACCAAAGTCAACAGGGACGCTCGGCCAAAGATGTTTGGCATCTTTGTTATAGAAAAATGATACCGGTTTGTATTTTAAAGTATTTGCTGTTCACTCAAACAAAATCAGCAGAAATCAACCAGCGAAATGGGAAAACTTACTAAACTAGGGTGTGAGTATTCGCTAGTTAGACTCCCTTCGTTTTACCAGAAAAAAATTAACAAGTGCTTTGCTCAGTCGTGCCTAGCCAACTTTATTTTACTATCGGTTAATTGCCAAATCTGTTATATTGCTGCTATTGCGCATGCCCAACTAAACGAAACAAGGCATTCTGACCGCAATAGCGTCCATTCGGTTATTTTTAAGGGAAAATAGGCTAAAGAGTATTCTCTCAAAAAGAAGTCATATTGTCTAAATTCTTGAAGATATCAACAATTTTTAAAGCTAGATCCAACTCCAAAATTTGTGTCACAATTTCGGTTAAGCAGTCTATGGTTATTCTAATTAAAAAACAGCATTCCAGACTTTTTGCGGTTTTTAATTTTAATTTGTGGCGTTCTAGTTTTAGATTTAACATCTGGCTGTTTTTTCGGAAAACAAAATGAAAGAAAATTGAAATGTTTTATGTAAGGTCCTTTTTTTAATTAAGATTTTTATGTTTTCATACGGCCGGCTTGATTTGTTTTTCACACGATACTGTATTGAATCTCAAAGCTAATGAACCCCAGTTCGCCTGAGCTACACATTCAAGAAAAAAGATATGTAATATTTATATGATATGTATGATATGTATATATATATGATATGATATGTATGATATGTATTTATATGATATGTATGATATGTATGTATATGATATGTAATATTTAATTAACTAAGATTTTTATGTTTTCATACGGCCGGCTTGATTTGTTTTTCACACGATACTGTATTGAATCTCAAAGCTAATGAACCCCAGTTCGCCTGAGCTACACATTCAAGAAAAAAGATATGTAAACTTTAAACTGTATATTTTTGAGATAGAGATACCACTAGCTGACGTAGCTACTTTTTGAGAAGGGCATTTTTGGGTACAAATGCAAAATTTGAAATCCTTATAAAATTTGTTGTCATATCATAGGGTTCGAATATCTAGTTTTTGGGATACCTGCAATCAAAGCCTTAAAATTTAAATTTGTAAAAGCGATTATCTCACAAAGTAAATAAGGTACCCTGGGGTGTGGGATGTCATTTTAAAGGATTTTTTAATAAGAATTCTAAAATGATAGCCTTTGGGCGATTACACATTTATATGCAAATTTATCCATTTTTGGTCATTTTGAAGTAATTTATTAAAAAGTATTGATACCACTGCTTAATTTCAAAAATGTTACTATTTGTAGATTCTCTCAAAAATAGTAGTTTTCACAACTAGTGGCTAAAATACTGCTTTTTTACATATCGAGCGCAGCAAGTTATTTAAAAACGCGAGTAAAAAAAGCACAGTTTAGCCGCAAGTTGTTGACACTTTTTTTTAATACCTTTATCAAAGAATCAAAAAAAATACAGGAAAATACTTTTACAAATCTCGAATAAAGAGCACTTCCCGCAACACACCATCTTTACATTATAAATCAAGGCGGCTGTTAAATGAAATAACAATGGTTTCCATATCGATTTGCCTTTTTACTCGGTGACGTTCATTGTTGCGACATTTTAATCTTTGACAGTTTGATATTTTGACGATGTTTTTAATTTGTAAATACTTGGTGAAAACTGGGTGAAATGGCTTAATTTTATTATTTCAATATTACTATTTCCCTCTCTTTAATTTTGTTGTTGCGACATTTTAATCTTTGACAGTTTGATATTTTGACGATGTTTTTAATTTGTAAATACTTGGTGAAAACTGGGTGAAATGGCTTAATTTTATTATTTCAATATCACTATTTCCCTCTCTTTAATTTTGTGTAAAAAACGGACTGAAATCTTTTTTTGCACCTGTGATAAAAAAAAAGTTTTTTTGCATGGGTACCAAAAAAGTCATGCAGTCACCTGCAGAAAATTAGAAAATTGGTGCCGCATAAGTACTTATTTATCGCCAGGAGCTGTTGGAGAGATGTTACTTTGATAAATTTCTATGAGATTTCATAAGCCAAAAACTATTTTTTTTACAAGATTTTATTTAACTTGCAATGTATCTATCTAATGTAACGAACAAGAATTGTTTTTTCGGGTGGAATCTTGCAAATTAATTTTGATCAACATCCCGACGTCCGATCGGCTATTGACAGCTCCCCCCCCCAACTCGACAGAGGTGGAGGGGGGTACAGTTGAAGTACGCGCGATTTCCTTGAAATTAGGTGTGTCGGGGAACTTGGAGATGGATGGTATTTCTAATCAGATTTTAAAAATTCATTATGGCGGATTCAAGATGGATGATTTTTGATCATCTTTTGCTAACCAATTTTAAGTAACTTATACAATACAATACAATCTTTATTTTCTATAGACCGCAAAAATACTGTGTAGAAATTGTCAGTTTACAAATATCTAATAATAATATCTAAAAATAAAAAATAGTTACATAAACAAAAACAATGACAAAATAAAACAATTAAAATTAATTTTTAAATGAGGTTTTTTTAAAAAAAAATAACAAAATTAAAAATTATCACAGTCAAAAAATTAATTTATATCATAAAAAGCATGGCTGAGTAAGCTATTTTTTAATGTTGATTTAAATATATAAGGAATACGAATTTTTGATCAGATTTTGAAAATTAAATATGGTGGATTCAAGATGGACGATTTTCGGTCATGTTTTGATAACCAATTTTAACTGACTTATCCACATCCGAATGTGTTCAAATTTGGTATGCGTTTATAGTTCCGGTGAAAATACAATAATATGGTATTCTCAAGTACCCACCTCCCTCTAGCGAGGGAAATGGAGGGGAAAAACCTTTAGTTTATTTGATTTCAATCAAAATTGGTGGTTACTAAAGTATACTAATTATAGTTTTTTTAATTAATTTAATCTATTTAAAGACTTCTAAAAAACAATTGTTTGTACCAACTCCTAGAAAATTATAAATGTTCATAGAGATCTGTCAAATTCTATGAGTTGGTCTGATCATAAAATATCCCAAAATCTCATGAAAAAACGTTTTTTTACAAACTCTTAAAACATTATAAAAAAACAAGGGGTAATCATAGAAACCCATAAAATGTTATGAGTTGGTTTGACTATAAAATCTGCAATAAAACTATAAAAACATCGGTTTATATATTCCCATAATACATCATAAAAGAAAAAGAATGTAATTATAAAAACTCATAACAGTTGATGTGTCGGTTTGATTATAAAATCTCTTAGAAAATCGTGCTTTTCTAAAACTATAAAATATGTTAAAAAAATGTCTGCACTTATCAAATTTCATTTATAAGCCCGACTGATTATAGGATCAGATAAAAAACACACATATGAAACCACATAAATTCTTACCAAAATCAAAGACATACCTCATAAATTCTTACAAACTTTTATGATCCTAAAATTTTGCCTCACAAAAGCTCATAGATCTTATAAAAACTAATAAAATTCAGGTGTGTTTTTTATGAGGTTTTATGCGGATTTTTTGGCAGGGTATAGTTTATATTTTTTTTCTTGAATAGGAATTCCTAGAACCGTACTGATGAGCACCACAAGTCGCGGCAGTCTTTCATACTTCTAAGATTTTAATAGTTAAACTAATCGAGAAAGTGCCACCACTATTTGCCGTAACTGCACAATTTTGGGCTAACGCTCGCCGTAAATTTTATTTTAACGCTGAAAACGGGCGGTTTATAGCGCCTTTTTTTTAATTAAACGCTTTAAATTAAAATAAAATTTTTAACCATGAGCAGAGAACGTGTCCGCTGACTTAAGGACGGTGACCGCTTTTTTTAAGAGGATGAGCGGTTTAGTAAGTTTTGGGTTCGCCTAGTTTTTTTGTTTACAAAATGATGTCCTAAATGCGCCGCAGTCGAAAATTTTGAAGAAATTCCATTTATTAAAAATAATCTGTCTTCAACTGCCCCTACCTAATTTATGAAGCTTCATAGCATCGGCTTTCAACCAGTTGTTTAACTATGGTCTAAAGATCGCGAAAATTCGGTCCCTTCCGTGAGGCATTTTCTATAAAGCTCAGACCCCCCTCACACTCAACGTCATGCCGCTTAAAAACAAAAAATCAAAAGATCTTGGGTGGAAACAACGAAAATTCACACTTGGATCCCACAAAGGACACTCAAAGAACCAAAGCGAAAAGAGAAATGATCAAACGATGTTTCGCCCTGGGCAACCAGCGTGGGCTCATCAGTGGTTTTACTGGTCACCCTCCCCAAACATATTTAAACACCATCATACGCTTTGATTTCCAACTTTGAATCACTCACAAATAGGCATCATTCCGCACTGGTACTTATCTAAGTGACCTGATGCGGGTTGGTTCTCGCGTGTTAATATTTCCAATAGTATTATGCTCCTAAGGCAATTAAAATAAAAAAGAAGGTAAAAAAACCTCCAAATCAGTTACTTCAACCGAAAAGAGTCCAATAACAAAAGATCAAAAGATCTTGGGTGGAAGCAACGAAAATACAAACATGGATGAGCATCCCACAAGGGAGACCCAAAGGACCAAAGCGAAAAGAGAAATGATCAAACGAAGTTTCTCCCTGGGCAACCAGCGTGGGCTCATCAGTGGTTTTACTGGTCACCCTCCCCAAACATATTTAAACACCATCATACGCTTTGATTCCCAACTTTGAATCACTCACAAATAGGCATCATTCCGCAATGGTACTTATCTAAGTGACCTGATGCGGGTTCGTTCTGGCGTGTTAATATTTCCAATAGGATTATGCATTATACAACGAAAATTCAAACTTGGATGACCAAAGCGAAAAGAGAAAAGATCAAACGATGTTTCGCCCTGGGTAACCAGCGTGGACTCATCAGTGGTTTCACTGGTGACCCTTGATTTCCAACTTTGAATCACTAACAAATAGGCATCGTTCCGCACTGATACTTATCTAAGTCACCTGATGCGGGTTCGTCCTAGCGTGTTAATATTTTCAATAGGATTATGCTCCTAAGGCAATTAAAATAAAAAAGAAGTTAAAAAATCTCCAAATCAGTTATATAGTAAGTCACTAAAGCCTTATTAGAATTTAAGAAGGATGCAGTCTATCTTTTTGAGGCTAGTTGCACCTAAGCTTAAAGCAGCTCTGCATGTATATAGATATATAGGTACTTAGTTTGTCCCTGCGTTCTAGACGGAAAATACTTAAACGTAAATATTAGTAATTTCAAAAATATACGATACCTTCGTCGATTCAAGTTCAAATTAAATAAAGACAAAAATTAAACCTAGTCCATCTGTGATCCGTCTTTTAATTCAATTAATGGAGAATCAGGCAAAAAAGCCAACAGAAACCGCATAAAAGTTTTAACGAATTTCTATTGAATCTTGTTCGGAAACACAATTGAGGAAATAACGGAATGGGAAATTCATTTTCATCCATAGATATATGAGAGGTGAAGAGATAACACCTTTTACCTATGCCGCGTTTGAGCTTAGGTGCAACTCGCCCCAAAAAGGAAAACTGCATCCTTCTAAACTTTTGATAAGCCTGTAGCGACTTGCAATTTTATATAATAGGAGAGCAACATGAGGCAACAAAAGGCCGCACGGACCGAATATTCGCGATCTTTAGAGCATATTAGCGGTTTCCATTGGTAAAACTGGTGCGACACCAGCCCACAACTGAGTCGGTGCTGCTGTTCTGTGCGCTTTTCAGATTTCATGTTCCATTGGAATACTGATCATTTCGGTTTTGCATAAAAAACTTTTTCCGCACCGGCATTAAGGGCTCGTGGCGTACCGAAAACTTTTTCCCGCCTTTATATTTAGTATTAAATCAAAACTCGCTAATCAACCTCAAAAAGAGTTTTTTCATCAAAAACATGATTTTAGTAACTGTCTTCAGATAACTAAATCATGGCTTTTTTTTGATCACGGTCGCACAAAAAGATTTCTGTCCGTTTTTTACCCAAAATTAAAGAGAAATAGCGGAAAATAGTAATATTGAAAAGATCTAATTATTCTTGCCTAAAAATTAAGCCATTTCCGCCAGTTTTCACCAAGTATTTACGAAAAAATCATTTAAGAACATCATCAAAATATCAAACTGTCAAAGATTAAAATGTCGCAACAATGAACGTCACCGAGTAAAATAGCACATCGCTATAGAACGATTGTTATTTCATTTACCAGCCGCCTTGATTTATAGTGTAAAGATGGTGTGTTGCGAGAAGTGCTCTTCGTTCGTTAGTATTTTTCACAACTAGTGGCTAAAATAGCATTGGTTTAAATAACGAGCGCAGCGAGGTATTTAAAAACGCGAGTAAAAAAAAGCACAGTTGAGCCACGAGTTGTGAACACTATTTTTATTAATGCCTTTATCAAAAAATCCAAGAGAAGCAGAAAAATACTTTTAAAAATCTCGAACGAAGAGCACTTCTGGCAACACACCATCTTTACACTATAAATTAAGGCGGTTGGTTTTTACTCGATGACGTTCATTTTAATCTTTGACAGTTTGATATTTTGACGATGTTTTTAAATGACTTTTTCGTAAATACTTGGTGAAAACTGGCGGAAATGGCTTAATTTTTAGGCAAGAATAATTAGTTTATTTCAATATTACTATTTTCCGCTATTTCTTTTCAATTTTGGCTAAAAAACGGTAAGAAATCTTTTTTTGCACCCGTGATCAATAGAAATACTAAAATCATGTTTTTGATGAAGGTATAAAAAAAATTATTTTTCTGTTTTTCTTGGATTTCTTGATAAAGGTATTAAAAAAATATTGTTAACAACTCGCAGCGAAACTGTGCTTTTTTTTACTCTCGTTTTTAAATAAATAAATGTAGCTGTAGTAAATTTTAAACAAAAGGGTGTAAAGTAACTAAAAGGAAAGTAAGTATAAATTATAAGATTAAAAAAAAAAATTAATAAGGAGCTACTTACAAAAAAGGCTTATTATAATAAAATAGATAAAAAAAATAGTTTAAATAAATATGAGAAAATGCATAAACAAGACTAAATTAGAAACATTAGATCACAGATACAACAATATCCTTAAAAGTAGTTGTAGAAAGTAAAAATAAAATAAAGATAGTAAATAATGAGAAAATTTGTAAGATCAATAAAATTTCAAAAATCTAAAATTTAAAAGAAGGTTATAAGAAGCTATATCATGGACATCATAAATAGACATAGGCACAATATGACAACACAAACGAGAACATAATATAATTTACAAAAAAATAATGACAACGGGAGTTATATTTGAAAGTAATTCTTTTTTAGGAACGACTTGAATTGGGAAATTTTAAGAGACTTTGCTTTTAGAGGACTGGCATTGTATAGCTTACAGATGTTATAGCTAAAACTTCTTTCATAAAAGGTGGTTCGGTGGGGTGCTGTTTGAATAAGATTTTTTAATCGATTGCTGAGGGCGTAGACATTTGCTCTGAATTTTATTTTTTTATGTAAATAGAGTGGTTTTTTTGTTTGTACTATCTTGTGGAATAGGCATAGCGAATGTAGTTTTCTTCGCTGCGCTCGTTATTTAAACCAACGCTTGTAAAAAAAAACACTATTTTAGCCACTAGTTGTTAAGTTAAGTGGTTGACGAGTATTCGGGTTTGGGTGCAGCTTTCTTGTTCCATTCAATCTGCACTCACACTACACTGGAACCAACCAACCACCAATGGAAACCCCTAACCAGTTATTAACTGGTTGGAAAACGGGGTTACAAATCTCTAAAAATTAGGTAGGGCAGTTGCGAGAAACAGGCGGAACTAACTGTGGCACATGTTTTCGCGCACGTTATCAAAGATTGCGTCTACTGCTTGTCTCAGACATATCCCACTAATGAAAAAGCTGTTAGATTTACATTACCTCAATGTATTTTGGAACCTGTTAGGTAACGCACTTGTAACCTTAACGACGATATTACATTGCCGCTACATCAATTGTCCTAAACATTTATTACGTAACAATTATATTCGATTTTTTTAATATTACAAGTCTTAGCCTTAGACCACTAGACCATCTCGGTTTTGTTGAGAACTGTCGCCAATTCACGGTATTTTAATGCAGTGATGTCACTGGTTTAGAAAATTGGGAGTTGGTTTTTTTAATATTATTTTAATTAATTGTTTTTAATTAATAAAATACATATAAAAAGTTTTCAGTTGCAATAAAAAAAATTATATACAAATATTGAATCACAATTAATTAAATCATAATTTGGCGAAATTAAAAAAAACTGAAAATATATAATAATTTCCTCAAACCTTAAAAAAATCAAATCCAAAAATAATCGTGCGTTAATAACTGAGAATACATATAAATTTATACTTGTAGGTATATTTTCCCTTTTGTGGGAAGTTGTCAAACAAATCGCAGGATCTTCATAAAAACAGTAAACTTTTTGATATAATTCCTTACTTTTTCAAAAATTTTCGCCATTTTTGTGTTAAAAGTTTCATTAATTTTGGAATTTTTACATAGATAGAATAGAATAGAAATGTGCTTTATTGTCCAAAAATGCTAACATTTCATTGACAAAGCTAAAATTCTCAAAAAGAAGCAATTTTACCTTCTAAATTGTAAACTATGGTAGGTATCTAACAACTTTGGTTATATGTCGCTAAAAAAAACAAATTTTATATAAAAAGAAAGTTTGGAAGCAGGACTTATATAAGTAAATGCATATGTAAATGCAAAAATTATTTTCTTTTTATAAATTAAATTAAATTAAACAAGCAAACAACTTTACTTTCACAAAAAATTAAAAAATAAACATAAACAGTTAAAATGAAGTTCAATAAAAAACAAAAAACAAAAAAAATGATTAAAAAATATACCTATACCCACAGTTTATGCTAAAATTAATAATTATAAAAAACATTTGCTTATTGCTAATACAAATAATTAAAAGTCGATAATCATAAAAAATAATAAAATGTTAAAAATTACAATCGAAATACTCATTTAGACTATAATATGCCTTAGCCACAAGCAACTCTTTTACATTTTTTCTAAAAGTCTTATAACAGTCAACATTCTTTAATTCAGCTGGGAGTTTGTTAAAGATTTTGATGCTACGATAAATAATTAAATTTTGTGTATATGAGAATCTTGGAATAGGTAAAGATATGTAGATACATAGAACTTACAATTGTATTTAGTCATTTTCCAATAAACAACCACGTAATTGTTTTAAAGTTGACGTTAATTGAGCTCATAATACTGCTGCTTTCATGTGATTATTAGACTAAACTTGTTTCATCTTTGATGTTTATTAACTTACAATATTGTATTTTGTCATGTCACAATAAAGAACCAAATTTGTTTTAAATTTGATATATAAAAAACTTGCAATATTATGTAATATCATGTAACTGTAAAGAAGCAAATTTTTTTCGACAGTGACATTTATTAGACTTCAAATAATGTTATTTTTCAGTTACTTTATCGTTTACATTTCTTGTTAAATCCAAAATTAAATATTAACGTAAAATTAGTGCTTCTTTCGTGTATCAGCGATACTTTCACATAGAATGTTAATTTTGAACTTACATTTTACTTCTTTTAAACATTTTCCTTAACGTATTCAAAGTTACACCAATTTTACATTTCTTCAACGTTGAAAACCTGTAATGTAACAGACGTTGCTTAGTGGGATGGCGTTTATGATCGCGATCAAAACAATTTTTTTTTTCTTATTATTTGTCATATATTTTGTTTTTGAAATAGTTCAAAAGAGGGTGACTGCCCTAGCTCTGGCATTCAGATTTGTTGAGCGAAAAACAGGTGTTAACTTTAATTTGTGTTTTTTTTTTATTTTCTGCGCTTCAATAACCAAAAAAAAAACACAACTGTCGTGTGAAACGAAATCTTTTCATCTTTTAACCGACGTCTTACGCTCTCCACGGTCTCAAAGGCACCATTCACAGCACTATAAAATACAATATACGTGTTTAAAAAGACATCAAAAAATGCAAAACCAACCAAGCCAAAATGGACAATCACCGAACCACAGATAAAACTTGGTTGGTTTAGGTGAGTTTTATGTAAAGCTACCATAAATTCATCAATCAATCAAATTGTTCTACTCCTCTTTGATTTCTATGTTTTCACCCTTTCGATTTTAGGATGTTTCGTGATAGTGACGTTCCATTTTGATTGCATAGTATGGGAAAATTCTATCTGCCAAATTTCAAATAGTTGTTTTCAAAAGCTTTTTATTATGTGCACAGAATGTTTCAACGAAAATATGACGGATTCAAGATGGGCAATTATTGGTCATGTTTTGCTAACCAATTTTAACTGACTTATACACATCCGCTGGTCTTCAAATTTAGTATGCAAGTATATAATAATATGGTATTGTTAGACACCCTCATCCCCCTCCTACGAGAGGAGTGGAGGGGGAAAAACACACCAAGTTTTTCCGATGTCAACCAAAATTAGTATATAAGCGTTTTTGTGGATAAGGAACACGAATTTTTGATCATATTTTGAAAATTCAATATGGCGGATTCAAGATGGAAGATTTTAATGGGTCAGTGAGGTTAGCTTTTGTCTAAATAAAAATGGAACGTGGAGTAGGCCAGAAATACATACGTCTGGAGAGAGAGTGGAGGGGGAAACACAATTGTTATACGGGGGTTTTTGAAAATAAGGAATACGAGTTTTTGATCAGATTTTGAAAATTCAATATGGCGGATTCAAGATGGACGATTTTTGGTCATGTTTTGGTAACCAATTTTAACTGACTTATATACATTCGATTGTCTTCCAATTTGGTATGCGTTTAAAGTTCCGGTAACAAAACAATAATATTGTATTATTATGCACCCCCCCCCCTACGAGAGGAGTGGAGGGGAGAACACCTAAGTTTGTCTGATTTTAACCAAAATTGGTATACGGGGGTTTTTTCTAATAAACATTTGGACGTGACAGCGACGTCGCCCCAGGCGACCCGACGTCGACTACCGACGTCGTATGTCGTACCTGACGACCCAAATTTGTAGCTTAATGAAGCATACGAATTTGGGTCGTAACGATGTCGGCTGCCGACCAACCATAAGTGCAAGGAAGTTTATTAAAACTGACGTTAAAATTGTTTTACTAGAAATGTAGTAGAGAAAAATTGGACAAGTTGACAAAGAAACTTACCTTGTAGCAATATTTTCCAAAGTTCTAAAATGCAAAGATGTCGATTATTTTTGTTGAAAGGACTCAACATTGATAATAACTGACTTTTAAAGAATGTTCCACATCGAAATTTCCATGCGACGGGTATTTTACTGATAAATGTAGTAAGGTTAGATGGAAAAAAATGTGTGGTATTCAAAAATAATGCAAACTTGATGTTTTTTATATTTTTTTGAAAAAAAAAAGTTTAAAAAATAGCATTAAAATTACAAAAAATATGTTATTTGATCATAAATAACCGCTAAAATCTAAAAAAAGCGCAACTTTTTTTAATGGCGGCCAGCGTCACATCCTCCGTTTGGCAAAAAAATGGCGTAGTTAATCAATGCACCTAATTTGCCCGCGTCGGTTAACGAGTACCCCACAAAAATACGTCTCATCGACGTCTGCAGATTAGAATTCCAATGCCCGACAAAATTGCGACCTTGAGTCATTTGAACTACTAAAATTCTCCCACCGAACGTAGTTTGGCTCTAACGTTTTTGCTAATGCCTAAAAATATCTAAGGTAAGAATTCAGATACTTGCACAAGAACAATAATAATCGATTAACTTCGTGGAAAACAATGAAGTAGATCCAATATGAAGCAGTCCTGAAATCTGTTTAACCTAATGTAAGTATCTATCTCAATAAGACACGCTGAATGACGGCACGTACACATTACGTTACATTAAATCAAGACTGGGCAAATACCGAGATAAATACATACTATACCCCCTACCCCCTCTTTGACTCTTGACTCTTAACTCTGTTTGTTATATCCATAAGTAGTTTGTTCCTTTTTCTATAAAATGTGTTAGTATGCCGTAGTTCTCTTTAGACATGTTTTCAAAAGACGGTCTTTTTCTAATTTCCAAATGTATAACCTAAAAGTGAGGTTAGGTTCCCACCAGACAACTTTCGTTACTTTTTTTTACGAAATTGGCCGTTGCGGCATGACGTTGAACCGAGCTAGGAATCTGCTTATAAAAATTGACCAAACGAACAAGGAAAGACATCAACGGCGTTCAGACGTCGAAATTTTTTACTTAAAATTACTTTCCACTCGAAAACGTCGCTACCAACAACACTGAAACGTCGGAAATTTTATTAGAAATCACTTCCAAGTTGGTGACCGTCGGATAACGACTTCCAAATGCCAACGAAAACACGACGATAATTCGAGGTCGTGTGAAGAACTACAATATTTTTTACCTAAAGTGAGGTCACCATTGGTGCACATTTGGTCGCGCTTAAAGAACTACAATATTTTTTACCTAAAATGATGTCGCGACTGGTGCAAATTTGGTCGGAAGTCAGAAAAATGTTTATTGGGTTGGGGGTAAGGAATACGAGTTTTTCATCTGATTTTGAAAATTCAATATGGCGGATTCAAGATGTTTTGCTAACCAATTTTAACTGACTTATTCAAATCCGATTTTCTTCCAATTTGATATGCGTTTATAGTTTACGAGACAATACAATAATACGGTATTATTAGGTACCCACCTCCCCCTAACGACGGTGGTGGAGGGGAAAAATATTTAGTTTGTTCGATTTCAATAAAAATTGGCATACATGGGTTTTTGGAGAAGTGGATTATGAATTTTTGTCGGATTCAAAATGGATTTAGGATACAAATCTAAAAATTCAAAAATAGTGTGGTGGGGAGTGGTTTGGATGATAATATAATAATTCACAACTTTTAAACCAAAGCTGCTACGATTATGCAGATTCAGATTTATTTTCAAATCTGATCAACAACTCATAATCCCCTTCCCTGAAAACCCCTGTATGCCAATTATGATCGAAATTGAAAATAAACGAAATTTTTCCCCCTCCACTTTCCTCGTTAGGAGGAGATGGGTACCTGATAATACCATATTATTTTATTGTCACCGGAACCCCAAACATACTAAATTTGAAAACAATCGAATGTGTAAGTCAGTTAAAATTGGTTAGCCAAACATGACCAAAAATCGTCCATCTGAAATCCGCCATAATGAATTGTCAAAATTTGATCAAAAATTTGTATTCCTTATTCCCAGAAACCCTCATATACTTATTTTGGTTGACATCGGACAAGCTTAGGTGTTTTCCCCCTTCCAGGGGGTGTTTAATAATACCATATAATTGTATTGTCACCATACCAAATTTGAATTCAATCGGACATCTAGAAGTAGGTCAAAAACCTTGTAATAATAAACTTAATGTTTTCTAATTTCGTTTTATCAACACTTACGGCCCTGGCCATATCTAGTACACACAACAATAACAAAATGACAAAAAATGGTTCAAAAACCCTCTATTATAACCAATACTCATATGATTCTATTTAATTTATTTTTATTTAATTTATTTTATTTTATTTAAACTAAACGAAATCGAAAATTTTTTGAATGAGGCCCTATGCTCAGAAATCTAGGGAGAAACAAAAAAAATAAAGGTCAGACTAAAAATTCTCGTTGACAGTTGACGTCAATCAATGTGGAGATCCACAAAACAGTGGAGAATGACCAAAGCTTTTTCATTTAGTTGAAATCCCTCCCCCAATGGACTACTTCTTCAATTATTTTAATTTTCCAATATATATTGGGAATAAAACCTACACAATGTGACAACTTCACACTTGTAGCGGGTCACCTATATAACCGTTTACTACGCTGACCCATTAATTATTTGCAGTCGGAGTTGCCGCTTTAGTAGAATCGAGCTGGTAAACGTAAGGTGGATGGAGCATATGTGAGGTGGAGCATGCTTATTATATTGCCTGATGCAGCGTTGCCAGTGGAGAGGACAATGATTTTCCCTAAATCTAACGACAGATCGCGTCTTAAAGCGATTTATGAATGACTTGATGGGTCTATTTAATAATAATTTATTCTAAATTCTTGTACATGTTGGAGTACTCGTCATGGCTATGACCCAGAACCCGTCATGAAATTTACCCAGTTTCCGTCATACTTTAAAATAATCATTAGAAACAAATAAGTACTATGGTTATTTAAAAAAATATATTTACGAAAAAAATTATATCTAATATATGATAAAAAAAACAAAAGTTTATCTAACTTAAACAACAAACTTAGCAAAAAGGTATGTATTTACCATAAAGGTATAACTTCTTTGGTATTTACGTATTTTAGTTTTCACCGTATTGACAAAAAATACATTTCGAAGAGTCGACAAAATAAAGAAACTGTCAAAAATTAAAAAACCAAATAAGAAATAAATTAAAAAGTCTCAAAAATAAACAGCGACCATAAAGACGCGTACCTATAAAATCCTTTGTTATGGCATTTCTTTGATAGTTATTTAGAAAATAGTATTTACAATTCGAGGCTAAACTAAATGAGAGCGTTTTTAAATACCTCGCGGCGCTCGTTATTTAAGCCAACGCTCG
Organism: Oxystoma pomonae; assembly: GCA_963921995.1. Classification (NCBI taxonomy): domain Eukaryota; kingdom Metazoa; phylum Arthropoda; class Insecta; order Coleoptera; family Brentidae; genus Oxystoma; species Oxystoma pomonae. The sequence goes on along the minus strand of OY998170.1, from coordinate 17,879,066 downwards.
TAAAAAAAAACACTGTTTTAGACACTAGTTGTTAAAAGTACCACATACGTACAAATATTTTAAATAAAAGCTAATAAGAGTACTTTGTCCCAGTACCCGTCACCTCTATGACCCAGAACTCGTCACCATACTTTAATAATAATTTCTTAAAACTTGGACCAACAATGATTATGACGATTTCTAGACCTCACATACAGCTTAGTTTTATTTTTCTAGTCCAACATTTTGTTTTGCAAAAATCTTAACATTTCTGTATTAAAAATAACATTTAAAAACTGCTGCTTTGACCCAAAACCCGTCATCATTGACAAGTACTAGTTCAGGTAGAAATTTAAAGACCCAGTATCCAACACTCATATTTTTTTGGAAAAAACGCAAAAAAAATTACACAAAAATCAAATATTTTAAACATTTTGCTTCAATTTTAATATTTTAATTTATTATGTTGGGAATTTGGAACCTTTGGTTGCACTAAAACAAAATTATGATTGTTTTCCACAAACCAAAACTACACTTTTTTGCACTCGACGCGCGTTTCGCTAACAACGTTAGCATCATCAGGAGACGATAAACAATGAACTAAATTAATCTACGCTCTATCTTATATACAATCCTTTAGTGGGCGGAGATAAGACTAATAAATTGTGATTGATCACGATTTTTAATCCTACCTCCCCTCAACCAAAGAATAAAGTGTACTAAACGGGATAGGTCCTCTATCTTTATTTAAACTATTTCTGGATTTAATGATTTCCATACTTTCATATGCATTCAAAAGTCTTTTGTTTGGTACACTTTTTAGAAGTTTTAGGTTATCTAATGTGAATCTATGATTGTTTTCAAAAGCATGCACGGCCACACTTGACTTTTCTGTTCTTCCGTATTTTAAGTGTGCTAAGTGTTCTTTAAAACGTGTTTGAATAGAGCGTCTCGTTTGGCCAACATATTTTTTATCACAATCCATGCAACTAATTTCGTAAATTCCACTTTTTTCTAGAACTGTAGTTTTATCCTTGGGATTTCCTAGTAAGAGATCTGATCTCTCAAAACATCATTCAAAACAATAAAAATAGTACATTAAATCACAATAAAACAATTAAAAGTTTGAGAGAAAAAGATGTTTTCTATCTAAAGGCTGACAAGGGTAATAAAGTTGTTATATTAGATAAAACAGATTATTTCGAAAGGGTAGATAACCTAATAAAAAATGGACCCTACAAACAAGTCCCAAAGAACCCCTTACCAAAAATGATTAACGAAGTAAAAAACACAATTAAAAAATGTAACAATATTATTACTGATAATATTAAATATAAACTACAAGTAAGCAATCCCACTATGCCCAAACTGTATTGTCTTCCGAAAATCCACAAGCCTGGAAAATCGGTTAGACCTATAGTTTCTGCTGTAGGATCACCTACTTACAACATTTCGAAATGGCTAGCAAACGAGTTTGAAAATTTACCGATAAAGGAAAAAGGTTTTTCTGTTCAAAATTCCCTTGAATGTATCAACAAAGTTAAAGATATTTCACTCCAAGAAGGTGAAATTTTAATCTCGTTTGATGTTAGTTCGTTGTTCCCTAGTGTGCCGATCCCCAATACCTTACAATACCTAGAGGAACTACTAAGAAAAAACAATCTAGAAGACAAACAGACTTTAGAATACCTATCTTTAACAAAACTCTGCATGAATCAAAATTACTTTCAATATAAAAATAACTACTACCAGCAATTAGAAGGAACCACAATGGGTAATAGTTTATCACCTTTTATCGCAAACCTATTTATGAGCAAATTTGAATCAGATATAAGTAAAGAATTTGAGTATTTCCCCAGAGTATGGTTCAGGTATGTAGACGATGTGTTTGCAGTATTCAACACTAAAGTAACTAGTGTTGAAAATTTTATGGAAAAAATAAATAACAAATTTCCCACTATTAAATTTACTTATGAAACAGAGAACAACGGTACACTGCCATTTCTAGACACTTTAGTTATAAGAAATAAAAATAAATTGGACTTTGACCTATACGGAAAAGTCACGGCCACCAACAGGTATATTCCAAATGACTCTTTTCATTGCTTACAACATAAGCTTGCAAGTTTGCACTTTTTAACATATAGATTAGTAAATTTCCCCTTAAACAAAGAAAGATTTGAAGCAGAAAAGAATAGGATTAGGAATATAGCTGGCGAAAACGGTTACGACGAAGGCTTAATAAATAAGCTGATAAATAGACATTCTTTTCAAAAGACCTTTCGGAATTCTACCTTTTTCAGACAAAAAGATACCTGCGACTCAAAATTTGTATCAATTCCGTATAATCCTAATTATACGAAAGGATTACAGAAAGTATTTAATAACACCGGTCTTAAATTAGTATATCAATCCGGTAACACAATAAGAAGCTTACTAGGAAATCCCAAGGATAAAACTACAGTTCTAGAAAAAAGTGGAATTTACGAAATTAGTTGCATGGATTGTGATAAAAAATATGTTGGCCAAACGAGACGCTCTATTCAAACACGTTTTAAAGAACACTTAGCACACTTAAAATACGGAAGAACAGAAAAGTCAAGTGTGGCCGAGCATGCTTTTGAAAACAATCATAGATTCACATTAGATAACCTAAAACTTCTAAAAAGTGTACCAAACAAAAGACTTTTGAATGCATATGAAAGTATGGAAATCATTAAATCCAGAAATAGTTTAAATAAAGATAGAGGACCTATCCCGTTTAGTACACTTTATTCTTTGGTTGAGGGGAGGTAGGATTAAAAATCGTGATCAATCACAATTTATTAGTCTTATCTCCGCCCACTAAAGGATTGTATATAAGATAGAGCGTAGATTAATTTAGTTCATTGTTTATCGTCTCCTGATGATGCTAACGTTGTTAGCGAAACGCGCGTCGAGTGCAAAAAAGTGTAGTTTTGGTTTGTGGAAAACAATCATAATTTTGTTTTATTTTAATTTATGTATAATATTAATTACTTTTACAAAACGCGTCCTACTCGAACTGTTGATGGACCACAACTAAACATGATTTTTCTACAGGTGTCATACTCACTTCAGACTCTCGGAATTTGATTGAGTGGATGTCAAGTGTATAAAGAAATTACTAAACGTTTTGGTTTTGTGTTTTTGGGTTAGAGTTTCTTAAAAACGGAATAAACAAAATGAAACTGACGGGTACTGGGTACCTGACGAGTACTGGGTCGTTTATCTTATTTGATCTTTGTCGATTGTCAAAAGTGTCCTCAAACTTTTACATTTAAATTTCTACAAAATTGAGTCTGCTGTTATTATCCTTTTTTTTTCCCAAGATAATAAAAGATGCTCTGCTGAACGAGTTCCAAAACGCTTCAGCACTGATTGCCCTTCACCGACATCCCTCTCTTTTTACCTACTACCCAAAGGGACGAGCGAAAGGGGCCGGTAACTTGCCAGAGTCAGCGCTAAAATTTGGCTCATTCAAGCAGGCCGTCGTACGTCAAAAATCCAAAGCATGAATAAATGCAAGTTATTTTAATAAATAGTCACGTTTTATTCGATAAAAATCATAATTTCGGTGAGGTACATTTGTTGAAAATGATAACAAATTTTAGTTCCCTTTGGGCAACCCAAAAGTGCCCATGAAAAATACCTTGGTTAACCTCGGTTTACAGAGTGTTTTCTAAGTGAAGTTTATAACCTTTTGATCTCCTGTTTTATTATTCAAAGGAGCATATATATCGACCGAAAGCCGCTAGTTAAAGTACCGATACCGTAAGGTGCTTGATCTTAAAGTGATTTCACTCTTGGAAAGTTATACCACAACTGAACAAATTTGGGGGTTAAGTTATGCATATTTCAAACGCCACTAACAGTGTCTCTAGACTTTCCCAGCAATTCAACTTAACTTTAGGAGTTCATCTAATGACACGCAGGGTGTTGGTTTACATAGAAAAAAACAGTATGCGAGTTACATCAAGTACAGCTACCTTATAGTTATGTCTGAATTTTCTTGGTTAGTTTATACTTATCGACTATCCAGTGCAAGGGTGTGAGAAGGCTGGTTACAAAGGTACCCGTAGATCTGGCAGTAAACTTAGGGCTGCTTGACTTCCTGAATTACAGCTTATGACGGGTGAAAGGCAATGAATAAAAGCAGTGAAAACAGGCCTCTAAATAAAGGAGAATCAGCGTTAAAATCAGGTATTTTTAGGCATTAATTTAGGCTTGATATCTCTTGTTAATTTATTTGTAAGAGTTTAGAAATAAAATAATAAGAAAAAACTTACTTGATGGTGTGAGGCCTTGTAGAAATTTGTTTGGCATTTAACCCAGTGACGGCACAAAATATTTATTAGCAAAATTGTTCAAATCGACCTTTACAGTCAAAAGCTAGCTTATCAAGCATCTAACAAGCTCTAGCTCTGATAATTTTGCATAAATGTGCATCTAAAGATCAGCTATTTCACAGCTACAATTCTTCCTCTGTGACAGCCACAAAAAAGAAAGAAATTTCCACATGGTTTTATAACCAAAAGTATTTCAAAAATTCCTAGATTTTAGTGACACTTATGACATTTGAGGTTATTTGTTTACAAATAAATAGGAAAAGTTAATGAAAAGGATAAGTGTTTCCTGAGTTTTTCCTTGACAAAAAAAGAGATTTTCTTAAGGCTAGAGGTTCTCTATTTATTTAGTTATTTTTCTAAACTCAAACGTTAAAGTTTTAAGAGGACAAATTTTCCTGACCTCGGGAACCTGTGATAAAGGTAGTTTTTGATGAATTACTTATAGTAGCCAAAATATTTTATAATCAATCATGACAGGAATTAAGTAAAAGATGTTAAGAGTGCCTTCAGTAATGTCACAATACAGTTAGAACATCACACACCAGAGATTTATGCAAGGTAAATTCCAAAGGAAAGATGTTTCAGCAAATAAACCCGTTACACTGCCGCGGTCGTTTTATTAACCAAATCATGTCAAAACTTTGTAACCCGTAGAGGAAATATTTCTAAAACTCACACCGAAATTTTATTCCGAATTGGGGCTGTCGCATTTAAAATACAGTAGTCGGGAAAGTTTATAATTTACTTAATTTTGTTTTAAAGTAGAGTTTAGTTTCCGGACTGACTGAGTTAATTTCTGTCTTAAGTATCGTGCGGACAACTTGCTAAATTGGTGCCGACGACTAGGTAGTTTATTTTGCGAAGAGAAAATTTTGGTGAACATAACCAAGCGTTATTCTACGTTATACAGGGTGTTTTAAAATTCACTATCTATAAACATGTGTCTGCAAATCTCCCTAAATAATGTCACTTGAAAGCTGTGATTGAGCGAAATGTCAAATAAAAAGTAACGAAATAAATTTTTATTAAAAAAAACTTTTAAAGAACAACATAATAAAAGCGATGGGCGCAAATCAAAAATTTATATTATAGGTATCGTATATCGGTCATGGCAAACACGGCAATCTCGCCCGTTCTCAGCTTCTTTAGATGAAAGCATTATGTTTATCATTCGAATAGAAGAAAAATTTAGTTCTTCTTTTGTAGTTCTTTCTTTGTCACCGTAAAGTTAAATTTTTTTATTGGCGCCCATCGCTTTTATTATAGTATAAAAAATTATTTTCTACTTTTGAGTGCATTTAATAAAAGTTTGTTCTTTAAAAGCTTTTTTTAATAAAAATTAATTAATCGTTCATTTTGAATCCGCCATATTGAAATTTTTAAATCTGATCAAAAATTCGTATCCCCTTCCCGAAAAACCCCAGTATGCCAATTTTGATTTAAATCGAACAAACTAAATTTTTTCCACCTCCACATAAGTTAGTTAAAATTGGTTAGCAAAAGATGACCAAAAATCGTACATCTTGAATCCGCCATATTGAAAAAAATCTGATTAGAAATTCGTTATCTCCATCCCCAAGTGCCCCAATACACCAAATTTCAACAAAATCGGGCTTACTTCAACTGTACCCTCCTCCACCCCCTTCGAGTAGGGGGGAGCTGTCAATTTCATCACACTATATTCTTGAGTAGTCACCGCAACTATACAGTTTGTATAAAATGTGCCTTCCATTTAAAGCACAGAGTATCGAACAGTTAAAGTTCAGTCATTTCTGATGTTTATTTGACTCCAAAAAGTAATGATGGGCACAAAACATCCATGTTTTTAACATTGATGTTTATAAAATATCATCGATGCTAAAATGCTGAGAAGTTTGCACTTGTACCCACTGCGGCTCAAAAAACACGAATTGCTTATTTTTGAGAGGTCGGTCGGCTTTGCAGCCAATAGGTGTCGCCACCTAATCTACTACTCGAATTTGTTTTGTTGTTTTTTACCTTAGATATTTAATAGCTTTTGTATATTTTACCGATTATTATTATAAATCTATTGTGTGTATAATGTATGACATTAACAATAAGTTTAAATAAAACATTTTCTTCGAATAACAGAATACTCTATTAAAAAAAGCAAAAAAGGAACATTGATGTTTTTATTCCGATGTTTTTTCACCATCAATGTTGAGTTTCGATCTTGCCATCGATGTTCAATATTGATGTGTCTATCACTTCCAAAATTTTAATGTCATTTCGATATTTCCTGAGCTAATGTCACTGACAGTAAAAAAAGAATAGGATAAAGCCGTTTCTGCAGTTAGCGGTAGATGGAGGTCGCATCGATCCTGAACACAGGTTTCGTCTACAAGCAAGCGATTATAAATACTGCACGATTTAAAAAACAAACGGAAGATGGCTGTGTGCACTGCAAATCTAACAAAAAAACAGGGTTTTTTTGTACTTCACTCCAACATAAACTTCTTGAATTTCGATTCCTCACACAGAGGGTGGAACTTAGGACGACGCCGAACCGTACCATAAAGATTAAATGACTGACGATTTCGGATGCGCTTATGTTCCAAAAATTACTGCTGAAGCGGAGGACATAAAAAGTAGCCTATCTTTCCATCCGCATTATATCTCTTATTACTCGACTACCCAACGCAAAGAAGGGTTTTGATCTCGGTTTCTTCTTTCTAAAATCAATTTTTTAATCTCGGATATAATTATTTAATGATACCAAAAATCGCCATTTAAACAGCAAATAAATATATTTAAAAACAATCTTTATTGCAAAAGAGTAATTATCACCCGAGTTACAGAAGACGGCTGGTCTGTAAGGAGAGCGGGCACTCATTTTGGGGTTGATAAAATGACGATAATAAAATGAAAAAAGCAATGGATTCAAAATAACACAAATTCTAGATTTTTTAATACTTCTGTTAATAGTTGATAAGGAACCTGGGAACACAACGAATGCGACAAAAGGATTTTTTTCTGAGATTGAGATTTCATCTTAAATCTGAGAACTTACAGGTTTTCGTCCTGATCCATGTTTTCTATTCATCGAATTATTTTGTATCCAGCACTTTTCCATCGTACTATCGTATTTTATCAACCCCAAAATGAGTGGTCGCTCTCCTTATAGACCAGTCGTCTTCTATAGCTCGAGTGGTTTGCGGACAACTGGTCGTAAAGTTAAAGTCGAAAATTTCATCGCAGAGCCAAAACGTCGCATCACAAACATTTGCGACGCGGGTTCATTTCGCCGCTAAGGACATTGCGACGTAACCACTAGCGTCGCAAACAATTTCGTCGCAGATCCACATCGTCGCAAACAATTGGGTCGCGGATCCTCTCCATCGCATAGAAAATTACGACGTGCCCACTAGCGTCGCAGGCAATTTCGCCACGAATACATTCCGTCGCATTGGACATTGCGACGTTAGATTATTTAGGTTAGGTTGGTTAGATTAGGTTTGTTAGGTTAGATTGGTTAGATTTCGTTGGTTAGGTTATGTTAGTTGGATTATATTAGGTTAATTAGGTTCGGTTGATAAGGTTAGATTAGTTTGGTTAGGTCATAGGTTGGTTACGTCAGGTTAGTTAGGTTTGGTTGGGTTAGGTTGGTTTGGTTAGGTTATATTGGTTAGTTTAGGTTTGGGTAGGTCATTTTGTTGTGTGCTGCGGAATATATTTGCGACGAAATTGTCTACGACACTAGTGTGCACGTCGTAATGTCCTATGCGACGGAGAGAATCCGCGACCCAATTGTTTGCGACGGTAGAGGGAACGTCGCAATGTCCTATGCGACGGGGAGGATCAGCAACCCAATTGTTTGCGACGAAGTGGATCTGCGACGAAATGGTTTGCGACGGTAGTGGGGACGTCGCAATTGCTTGCGACTTTAAATTTACGACCAGTTGTCCGCAAATCAGCTCGAGTGATAATTTGTGACATTTTTGACTTTAGAAAACGTTTATTTTGCATAAATATTTAGCATAAAGTCATGTTTGTTTTTTGCCGTCGATTCGTCATAGTAAAAAGCCCGACTGGTGAATGGACTGTGTCTGAAACCAGTCAGTGGTAGAACTAGTGAAGGAGGCTAAAAATCAAATCTCTCTTCTGTTGGCAAAATTCTCTTTTTTATTTATATTTAACACCACTATGGACATTGGGAATTTATTTCTCATTCTGTTATAAAGGCAAGTAACTAAATTAGTTTTAACTCGTATACTTTCTCAATCTGCTAGCGAACCCGTATGAAGCACGTGTAAACATCATTAATAAATACTTTTAGCAAGTTCGAGTTTCTACTCTCATATATCTTTCATAAGAACTCTCCCTCTAAATAATCATCGAGATTCTAATCGCAACCGTCCTGCCTTCCTTACGTGAAGGCACAGTCTAACAAAAAAATCATATAACCGTTAGATACAGGTCCAATTTTCGATTTAAATCGGTTTCTCTCACTTTTGCCCGATATTGATCGAAAGTAATTCTCTTAGTCAAGACCAATAGAATTACTCCCTGGGAGCAAATTCTCTCTCGATTCAAGAATAGACCCACTGGGGTTACCTTTTTCCGAACGTTAGCTCTGGTAACGATACGTCGTGCGTAATTCATATCGTAGGTTTGAAAGATCCGCGTATATGCGTACTTGACCAAAAAATTTCCGTAGCTTAGTGGCAAAAGACAGCATTATGAAAAAATCCAGGAATTATGAGACATGGTCGCGATCCTTCAAAAAGGTCGCGATTATTCAAAAACGACAGAAAATGTCACCGGTCACAATTCTAAAAAGAAAGAAAGTGGCGATTTTTGCTTATTGCTTCATTTAAAATAAAAACACATCAGCGTCCTTAATATTGATTCTAACACTGTAAGAGAAACTGGCTCATTTTTTAAGGCACAATTTGTAAATTTAATATAATAAAGATATTATGGTGCATGGAGCTAAATTGCTATTACGCGTATCAATAAACGTCAAAAAGTGTCGAAAATTCTCACCACTTTCTGAACAGTGACAGCAACATATTCCATGGCTATCTATGGTTTTGTATGTTAAAAGTTTTAAAGGTTTGTTTAAACACAAAAATATGCTTAATGAAACTCATGTTTAAATTCAAAAAAAGGTTTCTTTACAAAAACTGCCTACAAAAATATTACATATTTTTTATTTACTGAAACAGTTTTAAGAAACTAATGCTACGTTTTCATGGGAATTGAGTTCGTTCTGAACACGATTTCAATCCGATACCGTCCATGAAAACGTCTGTTTTTCCAGTATTCAAATCGATTTCAATCTAAATCCGACCCTGAAAATTTTTAGGGTTGGATTAAGATCGTATTGAGATCGAAATACCGATTTTCCATGAAAACGGGGATTGAGTTTACACATGTGTATTGCGTCGGATTACCAAACAGCCGCCAAATTACATTTTATTGCTCTCACTCTTTTTGAGAGAGAGAGTGAAATAGAAGTTAAACTGTGGAACCGGCATTCTAAAATTTGGGGGAGTGTATAGAAAAAAGAAGATTAATAACATAACCTTACTTAAATAACTAAAGATTTTTTTTTTAAAGACTTTAAAAAAATTAATTATGGAAAATAAAAGAAATATTTGGCTCGAAAGTGTGTGTGCTATGCACATATGCCAGTCCAGCATTTCTTTCTTCACTTCCACTTGCAAACAGAGTAGAAATTAAAATTTAAAAAAAATGTGTGGCAAGGGCCAACATCATCTTTTGAATAAAATACATTTTTTTTTAAAAAAAAGTACCAAAACTAAAAATGAATATTTGACAACTATGACATATGTCAGCTGCCAAATATCAAAATTTGAAAACCGTTTTCAAATCGATTCAAAATCGATTTGAAAACCTGTCATGTAAAACATATTGAAAACAAATCCAATATCCATGAAAACAGCGTAAATTTTAAAGAATATTAGCAAATAAGTCCTGAAAAAAAAGCAGTTAGTGTAAACTTGATGTGTCAATCATCAGATTTTTTGTAAGGGCGAGATTTTCTGACGGTTTTTGAAGAACTGAGATAAATCACGAGTTTTAAACACAAGTTTACGTTAACTCCTTTTTTGTCAGGAGTAATTTGCTAATGTTTCTTAAAATTTAATTTCTTTATGTTAATACTGTTCCAGTAAGCAAAAAATATGTCAATTTTACTTTTACAGACAGTTTTTGTGAAAAACCCTTTCTATTATTTAAAAATGGATGTACCTAATTAAGCTTGTTTTTGTGTGTAAACAAACCTTTAAAACTTTTAACATACAAAACCATAGATAGCCATGGAATATGTCACCGCCACTCTTCAGAAGAGTCATACAAACTCTGTAATTCCTTTTACATGGAGATAATTTTCGTCAATTTTAAATGTTTAATGGTACTAGTACAAAATTCAGTGGAGGTCGTAGGGGGCGGGCGGCAGGGGCGATGCATCCTCCCTTTTCGAGAATATTTTTTAAAAATCGGCGGTTTTTCATAAAAACAGTAAAGTTTTTGGGTCCAAAGTTACATTAATTTTAGAACTTTTGTATAAAACTTTTTCTTTGCTTTCACAAAATTTTTATCTCACGGCCCCATCCCCCCCCCTCCTCTGGAAAAGCTGTGACCACCACTGACAAAATGTTATCAAAAAAATTAAGCAGTTTTTCTTACAACGCGTCTTTAACGCTCTGTTTTTATTTTAAATAAGGCAATTAGTAAAAATCGTTACTTTCTGTAATTGTGACAGATGATTTTTTGTCGTTTCTGAAAAATGGCGACCCATGCATCAGTTGCAAAGTAGCATACACACTTTGAAACTGCCCGAGAAGGATAGGATAGGACTATTTCCCTGTTCAAATGAAATAGGGACTAAATTACGTAAAAAATCCTACTATTCTACGTTAGTGGGGATAGAACTAACGTAAATTTATACAACCACACACAGTAGTTAGTTTTTTGGGCAGATCAATGGCCAACAAAATAAAATAAGACAACGTACCTAGTACGTACACTAACTCCATTGTACGTACTACACTGAGATTAGCCTGTATACACGAGTTTAAAAAGGTTTTTATCGAAAGTACGAAAAAACTTTACAAACACAAGCCCATCGCAATCGCAAACCACAAATAAAAATATTTAATCAAAGGCGGTCATGTAAACAAATGCGGGTAAAAACAGACCTGAGTCTAGCTATCATTCATTCAAAATAGTAACTAAACGAACTGGACGGTTCTCTGGTGGCCATTAGCGAAGTACTGATGAAACTGCAGCTTTGAGACTTTTGAGTGTTATCTTTCAGTGGAAAGTTTTGTTTGATAATTAAGCTTTTGGATAAACTCAATGTTAAATAGGTACAGTTGTTTTGAATTTTTTTCATTGGAAAAAGGTTTCGTCCATAATCAGTGACCTTCACTTATGTTTGTTGTGCCCTCATAAATATACGTTTTGTACTGAAAACGGGTTCAAAATATGACGTTTTTCTGGACAAAATTTGAGGTTTTTTATTGATTAATGAACAACTTGGAATATTAAATAAGGTCATTTAATTCTTGTAAAAACGGTTACTTAGGGAAATTATAAACGAACTTATTACCAATTGCCACAAAACAATCCTTTCTGGGGGCTATAAATTTAAACCACCCTCCAGAGGCGGTCTAAAAAATCACGAACCTTATAACCTCACAGATAATGAAGCTATTATGTGCCAAATTTTTGGCGTATTCACCATTTGAAATTTTGAAACCTATCAAAAAAAAATAGTTTTAGGGCATTTTCTCCTAAAATATGGTATATTTTCATAAAAAAAACACAGTTTTTCAGTGGTATTTTGCAATAACCACAATTTTTAATAACCAAAAAAAAAATCAATCTCTCAAATCTCTGGGGAAATTATAAAAGGAGACAACAAAACATTTCCATTTCATAAAATCGGTTTTACATGCCAATATGGAAAACACTGTAAAGAGAAGAAAATATGAGTTGCCCACCTCTGGTTAAAAAACAACTCTCAAATGTATAGAGGGCCTCTAATAGTTCCTATTCAAAACTGTTCAGTTTTAAGTTAGACTATGTCGAGAGCTGCGAACGTGGCTCATAAATTTCCAGAACTCCCGGTTCGACTTAACTACGAACCTCGTTTGCAAACGTCTCAATAAAAATCCGGGTCCAAGCCATATATCACGACAATTTCAACGGTTTTTGTTGTGGCAGAGACTCGGAAACCGTTATCTTTCCGTGTACAATAATAATCACAGAAATAATACGATAATAGAACTATTTTCAATGAACGTACATCCAAAGCAAACACCATTACATTACTGTCGTCATTGTGCCATTTCGATGATAGCTTCCTCTGAAATTCCCCTTTGATTGTCCTTAAGGCTATAGTTTGTCCCCAGATTTTAAGTAAAAAAAAGTACAACTGGCAACGCCATGTTCTTTAATTTTTTTAATCTTTTGCCAGAGTGCACAGGGAAAACTAAACATCAGAATTAGCTGAAATTTTGCAGAGGTGACAAAAATATCTGAAGGATTTTTAAAAATTCTCAATTATTTTTTCTTGAAAATAAAAGCTCTGGTGCTGTCATCTATCCCAAAAACCTCAAAATAATTGCGGTTTAGGACAAACCCGATTTAAAAAAAAATAGAGAAATACTCACAATTTCCTCTGGATTAAATCGTGAGTATTTCTCTATTTTCTGTCACAATTTCCTCTGGATTAAATTTTTCCTTTTTATATTTCCTTGCTTTAGCGAAAATAAAAACTAATTTTCCTTTTTTCTAAAAGCCTGTGCACTCCGGAAAAGAAAACCGATCAATCAATCACACTTCATTCAATTTGGGAGACAGAAGCAGTTCAAGTGTTGGCCGATAGATCGCAGAATTTATACGATTCCATGGTAACTGCAGGTGTTTTGTCAACAAACTTTAAATCGGGCTGCAGTGGGACAGAAGAGTATTTTTACGTTTTCTGACAGAAAACCATTCGAGGTTATGTTTATCTTTCAAAAATGTGTTTCCAAAAACATTGTTCTAAAACAAATATGAATCCACTCCGCGTGTGCGGTCGTCCGCCAAAAAAGGTCTAGCGCTACGCGGGCATTGCCCCGAGTCTATCAAAAAACCAAGAGAACTTTACTGGCTCCCTTGGATTACAAGGAATTCGCATAGAAACATTGGGCGCCCATAACCCCACATAATTTTGTTTTTATTTTGATTCAACCATTTTTTTAAAATTTAAATTAATGCGGCATAGTTATGTGCAAGCGTACTAGTGAAATCTTGGAGTGCAAAGGACAGATTTTAGAATTTCAATTTCAAAAACACACGGATCCTTGAGTACTAACAAAACAGGTCAGTGAAGTTTAATTTAGAGGTTGGAAAGACTTGCTAGTCGTTGTTAGCCGATTTTTTATATCTGCAGGCGTTTAAGTTAACCTGTTGTCGGTATCAGCTAGCGGAAGTGTTTCCAATTCAATTATAAATGCACCTGTAAATGCAACCTTAAACATTACACCCAGTAACTTTAATACGTAGTTGCGTAGCGTTTTCTTTTATTTTAGTATTTTTCTTGGTTGTTTAGCGGCGCAGAACGCGAAGTCAAAATAAGTAACCTAACCCCAAATTTTTGACCCGGTGCTAAAAAAATCTCTGGTGTCCCACTGTGGATAAACATAAATAAAGTACCCGCGTTGCCATGGAAAACAAATTCAAAGACGTAAAATTGTGCAAAAAAATCAGGTCGACATAGTTAAATTGATTTCCCGTACAGTGTTGCTAAAAACAATTCCCCAGATTGTAACTACGACCTTAAGAGTAAAGATTTCTTTTTTCTGTCAGTGACGGACGTTCAAAAAAGGTCATGTGATATCCTTACATTTTGGAATCAAATAAACATCAGAATTGGCTGAACTTTGAATGGAAAGCACATTTTGTAAAAACGAAGACACGGCTCGGAGCACTTTTTTTTTGTCGAATTAGCTAAAATTTCTTTCTATGGTCACCAATTCGAAATATTCGAACATTCGATTACTTAATAGTTAAGCGTCAAACCTCAGTTTAAACCACGGATGTCGACTTTTTTACGTTTTATAGGTTTACCAACAAACTTCGGTTTAACCGTTACCGGCGGTCTGGGTGTTTGTTAAACTTCAGCTTAATAGTTAACGAAAGATTCTAACCTCAAAATAGTTTTAAAATTTGTTTTTGGTAAAAAAAAACTGTAAGTGTTTAGTGAAATCGCTGTGATCGATGACTTAGAATTTATTTTTGATCAACTGGGCGATGACGAAATTATTGACATTGTCGAAGCACCAAGAAGGCCAAAAACTATTCGTCCTGGGACAAATCCTTTTGAGGAGCACGACGATGTAGATTTTAAAAAGAAGATTAGATTATCTAAAGAGACATGCGAAATTGTGCACGAGGAAATTCGACAAGAGTTGGAACATCCCACAGACCAAGTTTTATTCTCACACCGAGCTCACACGTATATTTTTCTAACAATTCTGAACATTTTGAATTTGTGTTTTGTGTTAATCAAACAGTTTATAATATTTGGAAACGACTTTAGTTAATTTTGCCTTGATTTTGGCTTCACGTTGTATAAAACTTGGTATGAATATGTTCAGGTCAAAAATACTTGGAGTCTCGTTATTGAACCCTGATTTTATGTCCGAAATAATTTTCTCTAAAACTTGTTTATAAATAGAAACTCTATAATACTGTTCTTCACTTCTGTATTTCCAATATCGTGGTTTTTGCGGTAAGTACGTCATGCGTTTGTTTTGTCTGTTCCAAAATAGTGGGGAGCGATTCTAGAATGTCTTTAAAGGAACGTTCTGCAATTTCTCGTTTTTTCTCCAAAGAATTCAGGGTTATCACCAGCATCTTTGTTGTCTACTTTTTTCTGGAACAAAGGAGGGGGCGATCGCCCCCCCCCACCGCCCCTCCCTCCTTGTGACCGCCACTGGGTTATGCTACCGATTGTCATGTAGCTATCATCCAAAATGTCGCCCAACAAAACTCTATCCATTCTCCTCTCCTATATCTATGTGTACAATGCAAAACGATTTTAAATTTGCGTCACGTATCCTAAGGAAAACGCTGTCTGCGTTTTCTTCTAAAGGGGGTATTTAAATTAGCATTGTTCAAAACTAGATTTATGCTTGTGCACTTAGACTACTGGTGTTTTGATAGTTTTATTTTTAAATAAGGAAGGTGCACCAAATAAGGCCCACCTAAGTTTAAAAGCCCGAAACATACTACTGAAACTTGAATTAAAAATTTGATAATTTAAGATTACAGAGTATTTTTCGAACAATAAAATAAAAATAAAAAGTTCACAAAGGGCCTTTTTAGGAACCATGGTTCCTAATGAAGCCGGTCTTCGGCGCAGTAGGTAGCGTATCGGCCTGCCGCACGGAAGGTCTCTTGTGCTTGTCTTTAACTTTGCAAAAAACTTGGCTAAAACTGGGCATTGATCCTATAATGGATGGAGAGTCACAGTATAATATAAAAAAAATAACCCAAATAGCATTTTCCGTCTTCCGGCTAGTTTTGTACGGCATCTAACGTCAGAGGGAGTATAAAATATAGTCAGTTGACGACTTTAGTTGTTTCAGTCAAGGATTATCTTTCGTTTTTACGACGTCTTAGCTTGTATAAACGGTCGTGAGTCGTCGAGATAACGTTTGGAGCCGTTGTGTGTAGCCTAGTGCAGCTTCCCGACAACGCTTCGACGTCGTTAAGGAGAACGTTGGCATGTAGTACAGAGTAGGACGTTAGCCCGACGTCTGAACTTGTAGCACTTGTGTAAAGTAAAGTTTTCTGACGACGGTCCAACGTCTGTGCTGCCAACGTTGCAATCAGTAAAAACTACGACGTTCATCCCACGTCCGGGATGCGACAAACGTACCTAATGTATGTGTTTGGAATCCAACCCAAAGTTAATTAAAAAATAATTGTGAATAACTAGCACAGGAGCTAACAGAAGGTATAAATCAAGCTTTTAAACTTACCTTAACTAGTCCTTAAAACAGTTTACCACAAAAAAATAAAGGCCGTTGGAAAAAGCGCAAAAACTGGGACAAAATTTTGCAGGTCAGGATTTTTGGCATTCCGTTAAAACTCACTACTACCACGTTTCTTTTCTGGAAGCAAAGTTCCCTAAACAAATTAAATTAACCAAACACCACCAGAGGTCAGACCCACCAGATCGAGTCAACCTTACAGGGCTGGCGACCTCTAAGATCTTGCAGTGGTGTCACTGTAGATGAAACCAACGTTTAGCCAGAACGGGCACCCGATTAAGTAAACAAAAATTCACTAAAACTGGAGTTTCAGTAGAAATTGGGCAAGTTTACTGGAATTCTCTGACGTAGCCATCTTTTCCTTGCGGTAGTTGTGGATAAATAATAAAGCCGATCGGAAATTTTGTATTTTTGTGTGAAATATCATGAAATCCCATAAACTTTGCAATAAAATATTGTTGAAATGTCTAAGTACATCATTTAGGCATATTTTAAAAAGAATGGTGAATTTTTTTTCAATAAAATCTTATTTTTTATTATAAGATCCTGTATTTTCGACCCTGCATTGGTCATTTGTCTCAGTAAAGTGCAGTACGTTGGTAATTTTTGGTGTTCAGCCTGGTTTCCAAGCTCGCACAAGTTACAAGTCTCAAGTTTCTCATGGGGTATGTAATAATTTTAACATGAACCACTGACGGTATCTTATTTATGTCTGCCAACGTTGCAAGTATAAAAATCTAGGAATATTTTTTTGACCTTTGGTTGTTATTTCGAATAAAAGCGTAGGGGACTAAAGTTGGACAAAAATATAAATATTGTTTCTAACAAAATTCGTATATGATCTTTAAATATAGCTGCATCTTCAAAAACCGGTTTTTGTCATTCACCTGGGACTGAATTTTGGACTTTTGTTGGCCAGCCTTTCGAACAAATGGCCAGGTTGGACCAGCGAAAGTGTTGGTAGCCACTTTCGGACTATCTAAACACAAACTGGAATTAAAACCTATTCGGTAATTTTTGGCTCTGGTCAATATTACATATTTCTAACAAAAAGCAAGAAAAAAACCAAGAAGAAATGTTGACTTGTGTTTTCAAAAAAATTGTTTTCTAAGAAAATGTCAATATCTCCAGCAATGAAGAGCCCTCTGGTATAAGTAATGAAAGAACCGGTCTTTGCTGGGGTAGTATCCATTACTCCCCCTTGGACCCTATATTTTTTTTATTATTTTTTGACTGAATTATTTCAATTAACTTGAATGTCAGAGACGGTTTGGCCTTAGAGCGTTCCAGATTATCCTTCTTTCCGCCTTTGTCACCATCCGCAACAGGAAATAGAGGCAAGAGATTAAGATGTATTGGAAAGAGACGAAAAAAAAGGGACAAAAAAGGGACAACACGGCGCAATAATAGCCCTTCAACTATCGGACAAGGAGTGATAGATATAGGAGAGGGGAATAGATATCGTCTCCGCGCATCTCTTTACAGTTTACAGAGCAAGACACGGTTTAACATATGCTTCTTAAAAAAAAACTTTTAAAGAACAAGCTTTTATTAAATGTAGGTACTCAAAAGTAGTAAATAATTTTTTTTTTTTTTTTTGAAGGTCTAGGTTTATGGGTTCAGGGAGCTTGTTAATGAAACGTCCTTTTTTTGAAATGCCAACGTTTCGAAAAATTTATTTGCTTCTTCAGGTCTATTTAAGACGGCCGTTCCATGTGTCGATTTTATTGCCAATAGACGTCATCCTTGGGTAAAGAGGCATTATTGTTGCAGAAGTACAGTAAAATTTTGATTAAAACTTGAAAAAAAACATAAACAAATACATTAAAATAATATTACTACGGCGAGTACTTCGTTCGCATTTACTTTTTACACTTACACACTACACAGTGTGCGCCATATTGAAATTTTTAAATCTGATAAATAATTCATAGTCCCCCTCCTTAAAAACCCTTGTATGCCAATTTTGATTGAAATCGAACAAACTAAATATTTTTTCCCCCCACTTCCTTCGTTAGAGAGAGGTACGTACCTGAGAATACCATATTATTGTATTTTCACCGGAACTATAAACGCATACCAAATTTGAACACAATCGGATGTGGATAAGTCAGTTACATTTGGTTAGCAAATATGACCGAAAATCATCCATCTTGAATTCGCCATATTGAATTTTTAAAATCTAATCAAACATTCGTATAATTATCTCCAAAAGCCCCCGTATACCAATTTTGGTTGAAATCGACAATCTTAGTTGTTTTCCCCCCTCCACACCTTGTGGAGGGAGGGGTGCCTAATAATGACATATTATTCTATTGTCACCGGAACTATAAATGCATGCCAATTTTGAAGGCAATCGGATGTGTATAAGTTAGTTGAAATTGGTTAGCAAAAGATGAGAAAAATCGCCCATCTTGAATCCGCCATATTGAGTTTTCAAAATCTGATTAGAAATTCGTTATATCCATCCCCAACGTACCAAATTTCAACGAAATCAGGCCTACTTCAACCCCCCTCCTCCCTCTTCGAGTAGGGGGAGCTGTCAATTTCATCACACTATATAAGCATGCCAAATTTGAAGCCGATCGGATGTCAGGAAGTTGGTCAAAATTGCAAAATTCCACCCAAACAAACATAGTTACATACATACAATGCAAGTTAAATAAAAGCTTGTAAAAAAAAACAGCTATAATAGACGCGAATAGAGTGGTTGATTAGTTTAGTTATTCAGGAAAAGTTACCATAAAAATGGCGGCACGAATGATGTTTGCTAAAATTCGGATGCGCACTGGTCAAAAATCGTTCTATTTCCCTTTAATTTCTATGGAAGTGAGTTTCGCAAAAAAGGCGTGGCACTATTTTAACGGAATCCTGGCAAGCTAATAATTTCCCAAAGGAAAAAGCCATTTAGGGAAAGAAAATTTATTGATTGCGCATTAAACACGGATTATTTGTTTTTTCATTATTGGAGCTTTAAACTTAAAAGGCCAATACTGGATTTAATGGTTTGGTCCGCCCTTTATGGGCCACAAAAATTCTGCCATTTGTTTTAATTACTTTTAACATTCGTTTATTCTATTCACTTGATTTAGCGAGTAACTTGGGGCAACACCGTTCTAAACTAAAAAGCCTGTTAACTCCTACCTCCTCAGTGCCCTTTAGCCTAATGTGGCTGCCATTTTTATAACCAAATTGACAAGTATCACATGGATTTTCTGTCAGTTTGTGGTCAATATGGCGCCGATAATAGGCCAAAGGATACTAAAACAAAAATGATTTAACTGGCTTTTTAGTTGAGAACGGTGTTGCTTGGGTTGTGTCAAATAAAGTACACTTCCGGCCACATAAAATGCGTACGCCGATTTTATGTAATGTATTATGGGCCTTGCAACTCAGTAACCTTTTATGTATTTCAAATTGACAAAAAATGTTACCGTCAGATTTTGTTGTTGTCGTACGCTTATATTTAAAAATTCCCCAACTAAACGAATTCGAAAAAGCCCAAATTTTAGCAAAATTAGACGGTGGTTGGTCGGTTCGAAGAGTAGCGGCCCATTATGGACGAAACCAGGCTATAATTGTAAAGGCGCATTTACACAGACAAACTTTCCTTTGATGTGGAAATGCCGACAAACATTTACACGAGCCTCTTGAGCAAAATGCTCAAAGAAATGTTCGAGCAAAATCTCGTACAAAAAAACACACGTAAATTTTGGAGAGAACCTTGAGCAAAATTTGTTTGAAGAATTGGGGCTATAAAAATTTCTTTACAAATTTAAAATATATATTGTTATCGGAATTCATTGAACTTAAGTGAAAATAGAAAAACAAAGTTTTGAAATAAGGTACTTTTAATCAAGTGCTTTCCGACGGAAAAACGATTCGATGCCGAAATTCACATTTTACCTCATAAGCAGCTTCGATTGATCTGATTTTTATAGGGGATATGCCAGTATACTTGTAACTTTTTTGGGGTTGTAAAAAAAAACGAGAATAAAAAAAATATTAATTGGCACTTATTTATTGCTATTGCCTGTAAAATGTAATGATAAAAATTTACGTTTAAAAGAATATCCCTTTATTTTACTTCCTAGTTTAAAACACAATACAATAATAATTAAGTCAAATTAAAAAACCTATATACATTTTATTAAATCTCAAATATATGAACAAAAGCACGTTCGGTTTAAATAATACCCATTTATTACCCACTTTTACAACCCTACGAACCCGACCCTTGACTAAAAAATATAATTTAGCAGTAATTTAGTAGACTGTGTCGCCGATCTATCATCCCGAGTTTTGGATTTCGCAAGTAGTAGGCCGGCCACTCTTTTGAATCGCAATGTTGCCCTTTGCATATTGTTGGTTCAGTGTCAGTAATCGACCTTGATTATTACATTAAATTGACAATAAATATCTATATCTTCAGCATTTTGCTTTTTTAAGCAACCCTTGGGACCTTAAACTAACTAGGTAAATCTGGTGTGAGGAATTAAAAAACAATAATAAAAGCTAAAGGTAAAGGAAAGCTACAAAAATCCCTCTCCCGACCACTCCTCATAGTCGTGAGGCGCGGATTACCGCTTAAAAGTGCAATTTTTGAGTTTTTTGCCGATATTTGAAAAACTCAAAATTTTTTTGGAAAAGAATAATTTTCCTGGATTTTTTTTTGACTTTAGGAAAAAAACCCTTGGAAATAAAAAAAAAACTAATAAAGAAAATCCCAAAAAAAACACGGGCAAAAAAATCCGGGAAAAACCCCAAGAAAAAAGTATTATAAGTAACCCTAATCCATGTGACAAAACTGATAGTAGAGGCAATAATAATGTTTCGCTTGCCGTCGGCTTTTTTTCACAAAAATTTTAAATAAAAGTTGCTGTTCTATTTTTTTAAAGAATTGAGATCACTGATCATTGATGTGAAATTTTATTTATTCTCATCTTTAAAAATATGTTTCCAAAATAGATAGCAATAATTTGCTCAAAAATTTACCCGAACAAAATGTTCAAAGAAAAGCTCACAAAAATGTTCACGCAAAAAATTTTAGATATTTTGCACGAGCTTTTAGTTGAGCATGTTCGTCTGTGTAATTGCGCCTTAAGAATAAGAAAATAGTATTAAGAAGAAGGAACTGTTCGACAAAGGCGAGGCTCTGGCTTGACCCAAGTCATTACGCCTCAGCAGCATCAGCAACTGATCGACTTTCTTGAAGACCACCCATTTGCGATGGCCCCAGAGGCAAAAATTGAGGCACATTTTCCTGGATCCATAAGAACCACGTGTAGACGGATAAGCCGTTCTAGGCTTAAGGCGCATTTACACAGACAAACTTTCCTTTGATGTTGAAATGCCGACAAACATTTACACGAGCCTCTTGAGCAAAATGTTCAAAAAAAAGTTCGAGCAAAATCTCGTGCAAAAAGACTCACGGAAATTTTGGAGAGAATGTTAAGCAAAATTTGTTTGAAGAAATGTTGGTATAGAAATTTCTTACAAATTTAAATTTTATAGTTTTATGGGAATTCATTGAACTTAACTGAAAATAGAAAGACTAAGTTTTAAAACAAGGTATTTTTAATTAAGTGCTTTCCGACGGAAAAACGATTTGATGTCGAAATTGATATTTTACCTCATAAGCAACTTCGATTGACCTGATTTTAATAGGGGATATGCCATTATACTTGTAACTTTTTTGGGGTTGTGAAAGAACGAGAATAAAAAAATATTAATTGGCACTTATTTATTGCTATTGCCTGTAAAATGTAATGATAAAAATTTACGTTTAAAAGAATATCTCTTTATTTTACTTCCTAGTTTAAAACACAATACAATAATAATTAAGTCAAATTAAAAAACCTATATACATTTTATTAAATCTCAAATATATGAAAAAAAGCACGTTCGGTCTAAATAATACCCATTTATTACCCCCTTTTAAAACCCTACGATCCCAGACCCTTGTCTAAAAAAATATAATTTAGCAGTAATAGACTAGATTTCTGAATCGGAATGTTGCTCCTTTGCATATTGTTTGTTCAGTGTCAGTAATCGACCTTGATTATTACATTAAATTGACAGTAAATATCTATCTTCAGCATTTTCATGAACCTTTTGCTTTTTTAAGCAACCGTTGGGGCCTTAAACTAACTAGATAAATCTGGTGTGAGGAATGAAAAAAAAACAATCAAAGCTAAGGGTAAAGTAAAGTTACAAAAATATGTTTTAAAAAAAATCCCCTCCCCACCACTCCTCATAGTCGTGAGGCGTGGATTACCGCTTAAAAGTGCAACTTTTGAGTTTTTTGCCGATATTTGAAAAACTCAAAATTTTTTTGGAAAATAAAAATTTTCCTGGGTTATTTTTTGAATTTAGGAAAAAACCCTTGGAAATAAAAAAAAACTCGCAAGAAAATCCCAAAAAAACCGGGCAAAAAAATCCGGGAAAAACCCTAAAAAAAATATTACAAGTAACCCTAATCCATGTGACAAAACTGATAGCCAAGAATAATGTTTCGCTTGCCGTCGGCTTTTTTTACAAAAATTTAAAATAAAAGTTGGTGTTCCATTTTTTTAAAGAATAGTATCACTGATCACTGATGTGAAAGTTTATTTATTCTCATCTTTAAAAATATGTTTCCAGAACAAATAGTAATAATTTGCGCAAAAATTTACCCGAACAAAATGTTCAAAGAAAAGCTCACAAAAATGTTCACCCAAAAAAATTTTGGTTAAATTTTTGATCAGTGATCTCAATTGAACACCAACTTTTATTTAAAATTTTTGTAAAAAAAGCCGACGGCAAGCGAAACATTATTCTTGGCTATCAGTTTTGTCGCATGGATTAGGGTTACTTATAATATTTTTTTCTTAGGGTTTTTCCCGGATTTTTTTGCCCGTGGGTTTTTTTGGGATTTTCTTGCGAGTTTTTTTATTTCCAAGGGTTTTTTCCTAAATTCAAAAAACAACCCAGAAAAATTTTTCTTTTCCAAAAAAATTTTGAGTTTTTCAAATATCGGCAAAAAACTCAAAATTGCACTTTTAGGCGGGAATCCGCGCCTCACGACTATGAGGAGTGGTGGGGAGGGGTTTTTTTTTAAACATATTTTTGTAACTTTACTATATCCTTTTTTTCATTCCTCACACCAGATTTACCTAGTTAGTTTAAGGCCCCAACGGTTGCTTAAAAAAGCAAAAGGTTCATGAAAATGCTGAAGATAGATATTTACTGTCAATTTAATGTAATAATCAAGGTCGATTACTGACACTGAACAAACAATATGCAAAGGAGCAACATTCCGATTCAGAAGTCTAGTCTATTACTGCTAAATTATATTTTTTTGGACAAGGGTCGGGATCGTAGGGTTGTAAAAGTGGGTAATAAACGGGTATTATTTAGACCGAACGTGCTTTTGTTCATATATTTGACATTTAATAAAATGTATATAGGTTTTTTAATTTGACTTGATTATTATTGTATTGTGTTTTAAACTAGGAAGTAAAATAAAGAGATATTCTTTTAAACGTAAATTTTTATCATTACTTTTACAAGCAACAGCAATAAATAAGTGCCAATTATTATTTATTCTCGTTTTTATACAACCCCAAAAAAGTTACAAGTATACTGGCATATCTCCTATAAAAATCAGGTCAATCGAAGTTGCTTATCCGGTAAAATGTGAATTTCGACATCAAATCGTTTTTCCGTCGGAAAGCACATAATTAAAAATACCTTGTTTTAAAACTTAGTCTTTCTATTTTCAGTTAAGTTCAATGAATTCCCACAAAACTATAAAATTTAAATTTGTAAGAAATTTCTATACCAACATTTCTTCAAACAAATTTTGCTTAACATTCTCTCCAAAATTTCCGTGAGTCTTTTTGCTCGAACTTTTTTTTGAACATTTTGCTCAAGATTCTCGTGTAAATGTTTGTCGGCATTTCAACATCAAAGAAAAGTTTGTCTGTGTAAATGCGCCTTTAGATGTCGCGTTGCTGCCAAAAAAATCTTACTTAGTGCGGAAAAGAAGCAATTTTTGCACTAAACTATTCATTACAAGAAGAAGAATTTTGGCAACAAGTGGTCTTCACGGATGAAAAAAAAACTTTCAGTCGCTCAATGACAGCAAACAAATTTTAGGGTATATCGCCCGCCACGAACACCCATCTCGAAAAATATATTGCTGGGAACGAAGACCGGGTAGGAAGATTTTCCGTGAATGTGTGGAGTTGGATATAGGCGAGAGGACATGGGTTTTTTTTTAAATTTATGGAAGATTTACGGCTAAGTTTTATGTTGATATGATGATAAATATTATGCTTCCAGAAGCAACCATTCTTCATCCAGAAGGTTTTGTGTATCAACAGGTTAACTGTCCTATCCATACCGCACGCATTTCTAAACAGTGGTTCCAGCAAAACAACATCGAGGTTTTGCCATGGCCGGCAAAAACTCCTGACGCCAATCCCATGGAAAATGTGTGAGGCCTTGTAGCAAAAAAAGTTAAAAAGAATGAATATTGTTCCCAGAAATTCCAACCACTTAATGGCGCTCATATTCAGAGGGTTCGACGAAGTCATTGTTTCAAATCCAAATTTATTTTAAAATTTCGCAGATTTCATGCGACAAAGATTGGCAAACATTATCGAGGCTGATGGGGCAATGACACGCTACTAAAGAAATATTTTCTTTTTTTAATTTACAATTTTTTTTTTGATTTTGAACATTTTTGGTTGTCTGCAAAGACTTAGATTACTCAAATTTACCGATTCTGCAGAGATGCGCTGAGTATGATTAAGTTATTGCTTTCTTTTCGCCAAACAGTTCCTTCTTCTTGATACTTTTTCCTTATTCTCACAATTGTGGTTTTATTTCGTCCATAATGAGCTTTAAATATAAGTTTTTATAATAAGATGTTGAATATTTAAAAAGATTGTTTTATTCATTAATATATTAGTCTTTTAGTAAAGTTTGGCTTGTTTACAATGTCAAAAGATCTAACCTGTAATTCGAAAATTAGCAAAACTTAAATTCAACAGACCTGCAGGTAACTTCTGCTGTACGCATTTTATGTGGCCGGAAGTGTACCTTCTTTGATGATACAACCGCTTTAAGATGCGCACCCTAACACATCTGATTTTTACCTGATTCTATAATCTGACAGACTTATAAATTTTATAGTACAAGCGTTTCATTTTCAAATATTTCATAGTTTTCTAAGAGATTTTATAATTAATCAGACTTGTTAAACTCAATAGGTTTCTATTATTACATCCTGGTTTTTTATAATGTATTATGGGTTCCTATGAGCACATTTTTTGTAAGACTTGGAAGATTGGAAGATTTTATCAGGCAGACTAATAAAATGTTTACTTAAGGTTTCTATAAACACAAGTTTTTATAAGTCTTTTATTAGATTTTATAGTCATACAAACTCACAAAATTTTATTATGTTTCCATCTTTTGAAAAATATATACTATGGGTTTGAATATATCCACAATTTTTATGGGTTTTCCAGGGCATTTTACAGTCTAAAACATGCATAATATTTTATAGTTTTCTATAGTAAATTTGGTATTCTTTTATAATCTTAGCTAATATATTTGAAGGCCTTTGAAACACATAAATCTCATAAAATCTCCGTTTTTTTGACCACCTGAAAACTAATTAAAAATGCTATACTTACTTATCCAGTTATATATTCTGTCGTAAATATATATAATATTAAATATTGTAAACGAAGCCTCACAGAAACTTATCAAAATAATTATCTTACCTGCCCTAATCTATATGCCCTTTCAAACAAATATTAAGTAGTAAAAAAAAATTTCGCTTACCTGGACTTATAAAATCTTATAAAAAAAATTATCAGTCGTAAATACTTTTACAAAAAAATATTTTTTGGTTTAAGAAATCTTGTAGGCGTTTACAAACAATGCCTCCAAACAACCTCATAGAAACTTATCAAAGTAAAATCCCTTCCACAGCTTGTGGCGACAATTAATTATACTTATTCGAAAACAATTTTCTATTCGATATGTAGAGCTTGTGCAAGCCCGAAGTGTGTTATTATAGTGGGTCAGGTCATCGTAGTTTATAGTTTAGGTTAGGTTATAGTTTAGTTAGTTTTTACTACTACCACCACTGCTAAAGTTGTGCCGTCATTTTTTATTTTAGAATGTTGCATCTTATAGAATCTTTTAAACCTTTATGAGGAATTGTCATATTGAAAATCATAAAATATTGTAAATTTATGTGAGCGTAAATCATGAAATCTTATAATGTTATATGTGTTATGTTTTATAATCTTTTGGCAGTTATATAATCAAAGAAAATACTAAAATAGGCTGTATTTTGGGTAATAAATTCCAAAATTTAGACACGTAATGGACATCAAGGAAAAATCTCACTGGTTAATAATAAAATTCTTCTTTATTTTACCTCCCTGTTGTTTATTTTCCAGGCTGTTTATTGCCGTTCAAATCTAATTAATCCGTTTTTATGACAATGCCATGCTGTTTTCGATTTCGTTTTAATTAATTTTTACGATTGGCTGTGACGGCCTCGTCGTTAATTATGTTTTAACATTTGGCCATCAAATGGTAAACGGACGGGATTTTATTCGATCGTCGTTAGAAATACATCAAGTAAAGTCGTCAACAGAGGTGATTAACATCATTATTAAACATTTTCTAGACAGCAAAGGTAGTACCTCGTACCTAACCGCTACTTAATTTGGAAAACGTACGTTGTAAATAAAGAAATTACAAATAATTTTTTTTTATCTAGGAGGGGGGGTATTTTTAAAGCCCGAAAACTCCCGAATCCTAGTTGATCCTCGGGAAAGAGTTTCTGACCGGGGATGAGTATTTATGAAATACCAATTATTTTTACGAGAATAAAAAATACAGCAGAATTTTGTTATAGTGCTTCCAAGGTCAGTTGGCACACCTCGTTTTACAGTGTTACTTTAAAATTTTCCATTGAACTAAACGTTTAAAATTCATGTGACGTTCTTCGTATTCTTTTATGGCACTCCCCGTGGATTAGACATCTCACGTCAAAAACATTCAGGTCGAAGAAAAAGGCATATTGGCATAAAAAACGTCTTTGCTTATTGGTCACCGAAAGGCTGTACGGGGTTCTGATTCGGTGGGCGATAGGCAGGTACTTAATCCCTATACTAATGAGGTATTACGTTTATTTATAACAGTTGTTTATTCATTTTTCATAGATATTTGTACATCAATAACACGTAACTGTTATAAAAATCGGAGGAAAGTTATAAAAATTGTCATATACAGTAATGAAATTAATACACGGAAGTTACGAAATCAATGAGTTAGAGAGTTATTATTAATAGTATGTACAGGTTATGGAGATAATAACAGAGCGTATAAAATAAATAAGACATGTTAACGATTTTCATCAATGCCCTGAATAAATTTAATAAATGGTGATCATTGGCTGTCGTTTAATAGTAGTTTACATAACAAGCATGTTATGATGGTCATTAAACGCGAAGATTGAGTTCAGGGGAGTGTCTTAATTTATCTGAGCGTGTAATGACCATAACATGCGAGTTAGTGTACTATACTTTACCCACGACCAATGAAACTGTCATCATAAATATCAGAAACTATTAAAAATATCAAACGCGAACACTCTATGTCAACAACCTTCATAACCTGAAGTTTCAATGACATTCTGTCTAAAACGTCAAAACAAATAAGGTTACTAAAGGACTTTCCATATATCTTTTTAAAAACAAGGTTTTTTTTCCTAAAAATGCTTAATATTTCAATTTAACGGAAAAATTATATTGGATTTATTACGTTTAATAAAAATATTGTCTTGAAAATATAGAAAATAATTCACATTTTTGCATCAAATAATTATAAAATAAAGTTTCATCGCTTAAAACAAAATTATGATTGTTTTCCACAAACCAAAACTACACTTTTTTGCACTCGACGCGCGTTTCGCTAACAATGTTATCATCATCAGGAGACGATAAACAATGAACTAAATTAATCTACGCTCTATCTTATATACAATCCTTTAGTGGGCGGAGATAAGACTAATAATTTGTGATTGATCACGATTTTTAATCCTATCTCCCCTCAACCAAAGAATAAAGTGTACTAAACGGGATGGGTCCTCTATCTTTATTGAAACTATTTCTGGATTTAATGATTTCCATACTTTCATATGCATTTAAAAGTTTTGTTTGGTACACTTTTTAGAAGTTTTAGGTTATCTAATGTGAATCTATGATTGTTTTCAAAAGCATGCTCGGCCATACTTGACTTTTCTGTTCTTCCGTATTTTAAGTGTGCTAAGTGTTCTTTAAAACGTGTTTGAATAGAGCGTCTCGTTTGGCCAACATATTTTTTGTCAAAATCCATGCAACTAATTTCGTAAATTCCACTTTTTTCTAGAACTGTAGTTTTATCCTTGGGATTTCCTAGTAAGCTTCTTATTGTGTTACCGGATTGATATACTAATTTAAGACCGGTGTTATTAAATACTTTTTGTAATATTTTCGTATAATTAGGATTATAAGGAATTGATACAAATTTTTGAGTCGCAGGTATTTTTTTGTCTGAAAAAAGTAGAATTCCGAAAGGTCTTTTGAAAAGAATGTCTATTTATCAGCTTATTTATTAAGCCTTCGTCGTAACTGTTTTCGCCAGCTATATTCCTAATCCTATTCTTTTCTGCTTCAAGTCTTTCTTTGTTTAAGGGGAAATTTACTAATCTATATGTTAAAAAGTGCAAACTTGCAAGCTTATGTTGTAAGCAATAAAAAGAGTCATTTGGAATATACCTGTTGGTGGCCGTTCCTTTTCTGTATAGGTCAAAATCCAATTTATTTTTATTCCTTATAACTAAAGTGTCTAGAAATGGCAGTGTACCGTTGTTCTCAGTTTCATAAGTAAATTTAATAGTGGGAAATTTGTTATTTATTTTTTCGATAAAATTTTCAACACTAGTTACTTTAGTGTTGAATACTGCAAACACATCATCTACATACCTGAACCATACTCTGGGGAAATACTCAAATTGTTTACTTATATCTGATTCAAATTTGCTCATAAATAGGTTTGCGATAAAATGTGATAAACTATTACCCGATTGTGGTTCCTTCTAATTGCTGGTAATAGTTATTTTTATATTGAAAGTAATTTTGATTCATGCAGAGTTTTGTTAAAGATAGGCATTCTAAAGTCTGTTTGTCTTCTAGATTGTTTTTTCTTAGTAGTTCCTCCAGGTATTGTAAGGTATTGGGGATCGGCACACTAGGGAACAACGAACTAACATCAAACGAGATTAAAATTTCACCTTCTTGGAGTGAAATATCTTTAACTTTGTTCATAAATTCAAGGGAATTTTGAACAGAAAAACCTTTTTCCTTTACAGGTAAATTTTCAAACTCGTTTGCTAGCCATTTCGAAATGTTGTAAGTAGGTGATCCTACAGCAGAAACTATAGGTCTAACCGATTTTCCAGGCTTGTGGATTTTCGGAAGACAATATAGTTTCGGCATAGTGGGATTGCTTACTTGTAGTTTATATTTAATATTGTCAGTAATAATAGTCACGCCATCTTGTGGTTTACGTCTAAGCTTTATTATTATCCCAGGACCGTAAATGAGCCATTAAAACCGTGTTAAAATGGTCGTAGAGTTACTATTAGTCGATGGTCGTAGGTAAAAGTTTTTATGGAATGTATGAAGTTTATGAAAATTATGAACCGGGCATACAAAGTACATAAACAAGGTTACGAAAATTATGTACGTAACAGTCTCTCTAATTAAATTCATTCTTAGGTGTAACTAAGAGCTATGAAAACATGTCTCTTAATCCTTGATTTCATAACAGCCTTCATAAAAATCATTCTTAGAAACTTTTTTGTGAAACTGTGTCTTGCAGCAATAAAATCAATAACAAAATACATTGTCTCAATGTATTTTTTTTTTAGAAAACCGTGCCTTTTTTGGTTCAGTGTACATTCTTAGTCAGTGCCGTGACAAGTTTGTGGTGAATTGAAATAAATTTATTATTATCGGTACGGTATCGGTACGAATTTAACGTAGATATGTGTGCCAGGACATGTTATTTAGGGAAAAAAGTATAATTTAGAAAGACGTAGCAACATGCACTAGATACCTTCAGAATTGATTAACCAACGTGCACCACAAAAAGAACAGTACATTTAACCAACTGACGAGAGGTAGATTCAAGCAAATTCAGAAACCTTAAATATTTAAAATGGAAACTTCAACTCAAAATGAAACAAAACGTAAAATCAGGCTTTGGCTGTGCACTTAAGAAATACACAATGGATTTACTTGAATCATTTTAGAACTTAACGGAGTTTAAATTTATCCAGGCAAGTTGGGTTTTTCCCAAAAACTTTTGGGGCTCTGAAATATATATTATTATTTCGATTATTTTTTTTGTGATTATTTTAAAATTTATAGATGTTACAGTAAATAAAGAGATAACACGAAATATAAACAAATATTTTGATTTGTTTTATTCTCTTAGATCCATAACAGTCGCCCTCAAACTTATTTTTTTATGAAATGATTCATTGAAATAATCTTTAGCCTTCTTATCGCGCACTTATGAGTCCCTAATAAGGGCGAAACATGATTTTGGGTCTAGTATTCTTTTCGCACCCGGTATGTATCCTTGTGGTCCTTCGGTGTAGGGTTTGCTATCCACGCCGCGCGCCGGTACCCAGGCGGGATGGCAACGGATTTTATGATAGTGAAAAGCCTAATTGGTTAATGGACTAGTTTCGAAATCAGGTATAACTACAGTATTTTCAACCTGAAGTTTATACAGGTTTAAT
This sequence comes from Oxystoma pomonae, assembly GCA_963921995.1. Classification (NCBI taxonomy): domain Eukaryota; kingdom Metazoa; phylum Arthropoda; class Insecta; order Coleoptera; family Brentidae; genus Oxystoma; species Oxystoma pomonae. Next base: position 17,847,819 of record OY998170.1, on the reverse strand, counting down.
TGACTTCAACTGTCATCGAGAATTTTCGATCTGACGTTTCCCAACAAGCATTTGAACGTTATATTACGTTATGGTCACGTAGGGCAAGAAATACCTGACGTCGGTTCCGATGTCCATCAGTCTTCCTGAGGACTCGATTTAGCACCTAAGTGGGGAATCAAAATTCGAGTCGTTTCGACGTCGGGTGCTGCACAATGTTTTGGTCAAATATTACGTTAAATTACGTAGACCCACGACCCAAAGTTTTACTGTGCACACCAAGTTTAAACTTATTAGGTAAAAACTTTTATATGTCTAAACAAACACATCCCAATGAACTGTGGATAACAATAATTATTATCGTAGTTATTGTAGGTATCTGAAAAAAGTTAGATTTAAACATTCTATGGATGCAAATCTTCCAACGAAGGTCAGTTTACTGATAAATATAATTAAAATAGACATTAAAAAAACAGAAACGCACAAAAATAATTCAAAAATATTAAGAAATTAATTTTGAAAAAAATTAACCTTAAAATAAAATTTTTATTAGGAAGCCCGTTTCTTATAGTAAAACATTATAGGCATTTAAAAAATGCATTTTAGCTGCCAACAAATGAGTTAATTTACATCTCAAGCTTTTAAAATTAAAAAATTAAATGTACTGTTGTAATGGCGCATCGATGCTAAACGTTTAAAATGGCGTTTCGGGCGCCGACCAAATTTCTAATGATTATTTACCTATTCGGACAAGAACACCTCCTGCGACGTCGCCTTGTAGAACGACCCGACCTAGAATATTGTAGTATAATTGTAGGTCACGCACCCACGTCGGTGGACCTCGGAATAGTTACATTTAATAAATAAAAGTTTGGCAACGTCAATTTAATTACAATTCTACTTTAAAACTCATACTAAATATAACTTCTCATGAATTGGACGTTATACCGGGTGTCCCGAGGTGACTGGCCTATAAGATTATTTTGTAAACTATACAATAGAAACTTTTAAACTTTCTATTCTGACATAAGTCCATGTAAAGTATATTTATAAAATACTTTCGTATTTGCAGTGTTGCCATTTACAGAAAATCTTGGCAACAACTAAATTTATTGACGTCCGTTTTCACTTTGGCCTGACCTTAAATTTTATTCTAAAAATTACGTCGCCGAAATTAACGTTAATTTACGTCGCTGATAAGTAGCGAGTATCACCAACATTTGGCTACGTCAGTTTTGGTAAGTATCGACGTCACAACTGATGCACTAGTTGTTGGCGACGTCAGGTCCTGGTAAAAAATACGTTGTTTGATGGACAAACCAACTGCCGACCTAAATTTGCGCCAAAACCGACGTCATATTAGGTTGTAATTAGTCGGAAGTCAGAAAAATGCTGCTTGGGTGGGTAATTTTGCTTCTCCCTAAAATGACAGTTCTGGTCTGCAAGTACAATTTAGAAAAGAAATACAAAGTCAAAATTCCAGATTCAAGATGGACGATTTTTGGTCATGTTTTGCTAAACAATTTTAACTGACTTATAACACATCCGCTGGTCTTCAATTATATAATAATAAGGTATTGTTAGACACCCTCATCCCCCTCCCCTACGAGAGGAGTGGAGGAGGAAAAACACACCAAGTTTTTCCGATGGCAACCAAAATTAGTATATAAGCGTTTCTGTGGATAAGGAACACGAATTTTTGATCATATTTTGAAAATTCAATATGGCGGATTGAAGATGGACGATTTTAGTGGGTCAGTGAGGTTAGCTTTTGTCTAAATAAAAATGGAACGTGGAGTAGGCCAGAAATACATACGTCTTTTTTTATTTAACTCCGATGTGAGGATTGGGTAATTTCACTTCCCCTTATTTCCTTCACTTATTCAAGTGCCGCTTGAACTGAGGGTGACCCTTGAGATTTACTTGGTTTTCAAAAGTTCCGAATATGTTTGGAAAAAGTAAGAAAATGATTGGCCACCTGGCAGTTATTTGCATTATTTTGTGTTTTCTGTATCGTGACCATGATTATTATCTGTCAGCTGTCAAACAACGTAAAATTTGACGTTATTTTAAAAAAAAACTAATTTTATTGATGATTTATGAATATATGAGGAAAAGGCAAATAAAACTACTATAATTGCTTATCTATAAAACCTGACTATTTATTATTACGCCACTAGACCAACCCAACCTCTTTTTGAGTTTCTTTGCAACGAATTTGCGAAAAAAGGTTGCTTTTAAGTATTGCGCAAAGTTTTAAAAACATCCATCCATTATTTGAAAAATCCTCCTTGATATTCCATTAATTACAAGGTCTAATTCTTCATCTTCTTCCTCATCGCGAAGAAGTTCCATTTTAAACAAAAACAAACTCATAAAATGAATGCCTTTTGTTTAAAAACATAACCAAAAAATACCTCACGTAACCTCAAAATGCGCTTAACCGTATCTACAGCTTAAGTGCCACTTACAGGATATTCCACACCCTTGCAAACCAAAACTAAAGTTTAACTCGGCTTACATGTTAAGCTGAACTCGTGCACAGGTTTTATAGTTCAGCCATTTCGAAATTCGACAAACTTAATAAAATATTTGTTCCCATATATCACGATCGAAATTTGTTTTGCAAGAAATTAAGCCAGCTTGCCATTTGTGTCACGTATCTAAAACAAAACTTTATTGTTTATGGTTATATTTTAGAGGGAAACGGTAGTAATAGAGAAAAGTTAACTGCAGTTAAGGCTGCTCTCAGATTCAAGGAAAACGAACGTATAATGAAGACAAAACAACATTTAAAATGAACGACCTATATGCCCTATTGAATGTCGCAGTGGTGTACGCAGAAATTGTTCCCAGGGGACAGGGAGCTTCATTAATAGCATAGTCTTCGACAACCACTTAATTCTTTATTTTTGGGCAAAATTTAATCATTAGCGGTGGGATTTACTAAAAGGGTTTAGTTTATTTTAGAACGTTTAACTGAAATTTTTGGTTTTAAGCATTTTAAACCAGCCCTCCTTGAATTTTAGATATAGATTGATTTATAAAAAGAATTTGAATTCATTTGTTTATTGAATAATCAATCCAGTACCCTCTCCATACAGGCCGATCACCTCCTACCGATTTAGTGACCTTTAATCCACCTTCGCCGCCATTTTCACTCAAAAGTGACAGAAAATCCATTAGTTTTGATTGATCAATCAATCAATTTTTAAGAAGAAAGTGTCAATTTGGAAGAAAAGACAATTAAAAAATTGGGGTTATATGTTACTTTAATTAAAAGTTACCCTCGTTAATTAATTTTTCCAATTAATACTTTATGTCACACAACGGTTTAGATGGGTAATAATAAAAATTTGTATTTTGTACTTATTTAAAAGTAAATAAATTAATATAGTTGTTTTGGGTTTCTTTTATTTTTCCATCTCGTACTTGGTAGAAGAAGGTTTTAAGGCTTCCTTAAGGCCAGCTTGCGCGTATATGAATACTATTTGGACTCATGGACATGCACCAGATTAAGAAAGCCGTGGTCCTTGAAGGAAGGACTATAAATAGGGCCCTTAAACAATCCAATATAGTGAGCGCTTGTAGTCACTTCTTTATTGGTGTGATGAGAACGTTGTAACAATTTTCTATAATTAAGGGAAAAACCCATCGGGCTCCATTGGTCTTTTACTGCTGAATTATAAACTTTCCTCTGGCGTCGGGAAATAAACTTAACTTTGTGTTTTCAGTTCTAAACGCCGTCCTCCGTTGTCGCTTGCCATTTCGGGCCGTTCGAAATGGTTTATTTTATTTCTTGCGTTGGGCGACGTTCCGCCGATGTAGCAAATGTCATAGAAGGGGTGTATTCGCGTAGAAACCCCAAGCGCCTGAGGTCCACTTTTCCGTTTGAGTTGAAGTTCGGAGAACGATCTGTTCCTTGCCAAAAAAAAAAAAAAAAAGATAAAACATCATAAGTTTTTATAATCTATGCTCATATCAACTTATGATATTTTATAATTTTTGACTAGTGAAAGTGAAATACAAATCCCGCATAGAAGTTCATCATATTTTATCAGCCAGTTGGCTTATACAAGTTTACAATATTTTATGATTTTTAATATGATAATTCCTCATAAAGGTTTATAAGATTAGTAGTAGTAATAGTAGAAGTAATGTAAGAGATTAATATACAGTCAAACTAAACTATAAACTAACCTAAACTATACGACAACCTAACCCACTATAATACAATAACACTCCTTGTGCTTGCACAATATCTACATATCTAATAGACAATTGTTCTCGTATAAGAACTTATTTATCGCCAAGAGCTGTAGGAGAGATGTTACTTTAATAAATTTTTATGAGATTTCATAGGCCAAAAACTATTTTTTTAGAAGCTTTTATTTAACTTGCAATGTATCTATCTATGTAACGAACAAGATATGTTTGTTCGGGTGGAACCTTGCACTTAATTTTGACCAACTTCCCGATATTCGATCGGCTTCAAATTTGGTATGCTTATATAGTTGCGGTGACAACACAAGAATATAGTGTGATGAAATTGACAGCTCACCCCTACTCGAAGGGAATGGAGGGGGGTACAGTTGAAGTACGCCCGATTTCGTTAAAATTAGGTTTGTCGGGACCCTTGGTGATGGAGAGAACCAATTTCTAATCAGATTTTGAAAATTCAATATGGCGGATTCAAGATGGACGATTGTGAAGACATTTTTTGCTAACCAATTTTAACTAACTTATACACATCCGATTGCTTTCAAATTTGGCATGCATTTATAGTTCCGGTGTCAATACAATATTGAAATACAAAATTCAATATGACGGATTCATGATGAACGATTTTCAGTCATGTACTGCTAACCAATTTTAACTGACTTATCTACATCCGATTGTGTTCAAATTTTGTATGCATTTATAGTTCCGGTGAAAATACAATAATATGGTATTCTCAGCTACATGTAGCTTCAACTGCCAGGTATAATCCTATGACTCCCTGATTATTCCAAAAAAGGATGAAACAGGTCCGTAGGTGTCTTGATTCTCCATTAGATATTGGAGGCCTGGTCGTAATAAAGTGAGAAACGAAAACGCTTTGTCGGATATGCCACGAATGTAGCTTTAAAATTAAAATTGTTTGAAATATATTTATTTATATATCATATAGAAAGAGATGGACGGGACTAGGTAGGTGTTTACTTAACTCAAGCATTACTTTCACTCTCCGCCGCAATGCGCTACAGGAACGTAATTCCTGCGCGGCCCTATCTTTCTTACCGATTCTGGAAGTCATAGGAAGTGATCGTTCGCCTGAGAGAAGAAAGGTAGTTTCAACCAATAAACGGGCTTAAAAGCAGTGACGAGACGATCAAATAATCACCAAACTATTATGGGCACGCGCAGGGCTGCCTCGAACAACAATTTTTGAGCGAAGCCGTTCTCTCGACTAGACCCAGTAGTTGGGAGTTGTAAGAAAGCTCGTGTGAAAAACGTCGCTCGTATTATTTCAGACCACGCTATTGGACGAAACCATCACGTGACCGAACTCGCTAATGCGCAAGCTACGGCAAACTTGACCGTCCTTTAGAATAGGACTCGCACAGTGGTCGATTTTTGTAAAAACGCAGATATTAAAAAATCTTCCACATTGTAATTTAATCGTAATAATAAAAAGATAAATTTATTCTTATTTAGCTGATACACAGGATGATCGTGTGAATTTTCACATTTTTAAGAGGTAAAAGATATACAGACCGCTTCAAGCTACTGCGAACATAGGGCGAAAGAAGTCTAATTTGCCAGTGTACGTACATGCAGAGACACCGCACGCCTATCAGTGAAGCAACCAACACTCAGGCTTCCGATCGCCATTCGCTGCCGTTCGCCGCCGTTCGCCTTGTATTTAGTACGCCTCTAACCCTGGTGCTGTGTGGAGCGTAGTCAATGAAACCGGAATTTGGTCAATAAATACGCAAATTTTTATAACGTAATTTTTTTATTTTTTGTCACCGATAAATAAGAGCGTTTTATTGTCAACTGCTCAGATTTATCAGTGACGACGTGTTACAATGAAAATAATAAGGAGAAACAAAATAAAAGCAAGTTCTCAAAATAAAATAATACATTCTAAAAACCAAAAAGATTCTCCCAGTCAAAAAAAAAATAAAGCAAATGTTCGAAAAGTCCTACTTGCTCGGCTAGACAATATCCGAGCCTACTATAAAAACCCCTTCCAACGTTTCCAAGCATGTTAGGGGTGATAATTTGAAAAGCTTCTTCAAAAACAGATAGAAGTCATTAGGAGCAAGATCGGGAGATCGAGCTGGCCATAAAATAGTTCCTCGTGTACTTATAACCCGATTAGGAAATACATTATCAAGATATTCCCTAACAAGGCCAACATTGTGAGCGGAACAACCATCTTGTTGAAACCATGTTTCACCAAATCTTACACCTAACAACTGCCTAGCAGTTGGAATAATGTGCTGCTGCAGTAGATCCGAGTATCTAGGACCATTCAAATTGCAATTGCCGTTAATAAAAAATGGCCCAATTACATGTTCCTCTACAATACTCCCCCCCAAACATTTAGTTTTTGGGGATACTGTGTTCTTACGTCAAAATACAAATGCAAATTTTCCCTCGACCAATATCGAACGTGTGTTGGGTTATGACGATTTGACCATTTGACCATCTGCACTTTTTCGGCAACTTCGTAGACATCCATTTTTGGTTTTAAAAATGTATTATTTCAATTAAGAACTTACCCATCTGTTTCTCGAGCAAGGCAGAAATAAAACAAAATAATAAAAACAAAATGAATTTCCAAAAGATAACACTGCAGCGTGCTTCGAATCCACCTCGGTCGTACGGCACGGAGAGTAAATTGGACTTGATTCCCCCTATGTTCGCAGTAGCTTGAAGCGGTCTGTATATTTATTAATTAGCTAAATTTGTGATGGTGTTATGAGGGGGGATCTACGAAGGACATGTAGATTGAAAGACGATTGGAGCTTGAATGGGTTTTATTTATCCAAAAATTTTAGGATATCAAATATAGTTTGAATATAGCACTGATGGTCACATGACTATTTAAAAGTGTCCAGTTACGTGATAATTTTGGTTACAGTTAAAGTCACATGATATTTTAATTTTAAGCTCACTTCACAAAATTAAACTAAAAATGTTAGTTTAGAACAATCAAATTTACTGTAAAGTAATTGACACAAAATATAAATGTTACAGTATTCTAGAATATTTTTATGTATATAGGGTATATTAAAAATAATGCCAACCGAAAGAAAAAATGTGCGTCCGATGCCAGGAACCATTCTTTTTATTACAATTATAATAGGCGTGCGCTTTCATATGCGTTTGACTTCAAAGCACGAACCCATTCACGCTATGCAAGGTCCTTTAAAGGTATCAACTTATTTTTTTGTTTGCAGAGGAATGTCGTTACGGCAAAGGAGCTTGGTCTGAATGCGACCCGAAGACAAACCAAAGATCGAGAACGTTGACTTTAAAGAAAGGAAATGCGACAAGTTGCGAACCTACCAAGACAGTACAGAAGAAATGCAAAAAAGGTAAGTTAAGGCCACGAAAACGGCATAGATTTGACAACACTGCTTTACTATTTTTTTGAAAGATCAACAAGAGGTGGCATCACTAATGCCGTTTCGAGTGAGATCGTGCAGTGTTCAGAACACGGTGCGAACACCATGTGAGGAAAAGTATAACTTATTAAGACTTATTAGGAAAGTAACAAATTTCAGTATTCCTATTTTTATCACTTGGAATGTGTCAATTTATTGGCCGAATATTAGACAAGTGACCGGTGGCTATGCGGAAACTGAATTCCAATACTCCAATCGAACTCACTCAGTTTCCTTCGGCTTACCAAATTACGTGACCTTGGCGTTTTCAGAATTCCGGCAGAATCTCGCTTATAAAGAAAAAAAACATAACTTTTTTGCTATCAGATAATAGGATTTATATAAATCTACAACCGTATCCAAAGAATTTTTTAAAATTTGGTATATTTTTTTCAAAAAATTAAAAAATCCAAAAATTGTTGTTACAGATTTCTGTATTATCGACGAGGCTAAAGAAAAAGACAGGTAAGATTCGTGACTATTTGTTAGCCGTGTTTATTTTATTTCAGGAATAAAAGAGTCCAGCAAAAAACTGTCTGGATACGGTTGTGAGGAATTCAAAAATAAATATTCCTGCCAAATTTCAACAGATTCCGTTTTCCCGTTTCCGATATTCTGCTCGGTAAAGATTGGCCGAAAAACAGCAAAGCAGTGTTGTCAAATCTATGCCGTGTTTGGGGCCTTAAAACAAAGATATAGGAAAGGGAAACAGATAATAGACACTTAGAGTTAATTTTCGGGTTTATCGGCATATCCTTATCTCTATCGACTCGACCTATCGAGCAGGTGTACTTTTAAACTAATGGCGAATGCGTGACAGTTGCGTGCGTCAAAACATTCGTATGCAGGGACAGTCGTAACGTTACGACTCCCTTATCGTACCCAACGAGGTTTTAAAAGTGCACCACCACAATTAACTTTAAGTGTCTATTTCTTTCCAACTGCGCAAATATTTAGATTTGTTGGGCGACCATTTTGATGGAAGCAACGTCACAATCGGGAACTTAACCTCACTTTTTTTAAAGTGCAAACAACTGGTGCCTTGAGTAAGGCATTTTAGGATGACGTCATTCGTAGTCGGCCAGATTGTCTGCTGGGCACGCAAACCGTTTCCCCATAAGCTACAGTTAACAAAAACTTAAATTTTACAAAAACGATAACCGAAGTGGTTTTAAAAAGTTTTTGTTAAAAAAAAACTTTTAAAGAGCAAGCTTTTGTTAAATGCACTTAAAAGTAGAAAATAATTTTTTATCTTTCTTGTACCATAATAAAAGCGATGGGCGCAAATTAAAAATCTCCAACTATAAACGCATATCAAATTTAAACACAATCGGATGTGGATAAGTCAGTTAAAATTGGTTTGCAAAACATGACCGAAAATCATCCATCTTGACTCCGCCATATTGAATTTTCAAAATCTGATCAAAAATTCTTATTCCTTATCCCCAAAAGCCCCCGTATACCAATTTTCGTTGAAATTGGACAAACTTAGGTGTTTTCCCCCATCCACTCTCCTCGTAGGGGGGAGCAGATCTTGAATCCCCCATATTGAATTTTTAAAATCTGATTAGAAATTCGTTATCTCCATCCCCAAGTGTCCCATCATACCAAATTTCAACGAAATCGGGCGTACTGCAACTGTACCCCCCTCCACCCCCTTCGAGTAGGGGGGGGTGCTGTCAATCTCATCACACTATATTTTTGTGTTGTCACCGCAACTATAGAAGCATGCCAAATTGGATCGGATGTCAGGAAGTTGGTCAAAATTAAGTTGCGAATCTTGCCAGATTCCACCCGACCAAACATATCTACATAGTTATTACATATATACATACATTGCAAGTTATATAAAAGCTTGTAAAAAGGTAGGTACTGCTTTAAGTATTGATCCTTTATTCATAAGGGAAAAATGCGATTTTTGCAAAATATTTAAACTTAAGCTGGCAAATCGCTGTTAAATACGCCTGTGTTCCTCAACGTACTTATAAAGGCGCATTTACACAGACAAACTTTCCTATGATGTTGAAATGCCGACAAACATTTACACGAGCCTCTTGAGCAAAATGTTCAAAGAAATGTTCGAGCAAAATCTCGTACAAAAAAACACACGTAAATTTTGGAGAGAATGTTGAGTAAAATTTGTTTGAAGAATTGGGGGTATAAAAATTTCTTTACAAATTCAAAATATATATTATTATCGGAATTCATTGAACTCAACTGAAAATAGAAAAACAAAGTTTTAAAATAAGGTATTTTTAATCAAGTGCTTTCCGACGGAAAAACGATTTGATGCCGAAATTCACATTTTCCCTCATAAGCAACTTCGATTGATCTGATTTTTATAGGGGATATGCCAGTATACTTGTAACTTTTTTGGGGTTGTAAAAAAAGCGAGAATAAAAAAAAACAATAATTGGCACTTATTTATTGTGGTTGCCTGTAAAATATAATAATAAAAATTTACGTTTAAAAGAATATTCCTTTATTTTACTTCCTAGTTTAGTCTTTTAAAATAATAATTAAGTCAAATTAAAAAACCTATATACATTTTATTAAATCTCAAATATATGAACAAAAGCACGTTCGGTTTAAATAATACCCGTTTTACAACCCTACGAACCCGACCCTTGTCTAAAAAATATAATTTAGCAGTAATTTAGTAGACTGTGTCGCCGATCTATCATCCAAAGTTGCCCTTTGCATATTGTTGGTTAAGTGTCAGTAATCGACCGTGATTATTACATTAAATTGACAGTAAATATCTAGATCTTCAGCATTTTCATGAACCTTTTGCTTTTTTAAGCAACCCTTGGGATCTTAAACTAACTAGATAAATCTGGTGTGAGGAATTAAAAAATAACAATAAAAGCTAAAGACAAAGTAAAGTTACAAAAATATGTTTAAAAAAAATCACCCTCCCCACCACTCCTCATAGTCGTGAGGCGCGGATTACCGCTTAAAAGTGCAATTTTTGAGTTTTCTGCCAATATTTGAAAAACTCAAAATTTTTTAGGAAAATAAAAATTTTCCTGGGTTTTTTTTTGACTTTAGGAAAGAAACCCTTGGAAATAAAAAAAACTCGCAAGAAAATCCCAAAAAAAAACCCGGGCAAAAAAATCCGGGAAAAACCCTAAGAAAAAAATATAAGTAACCCTAATCCATGTGACAAAACGGATAGTAGAGCCAATAATAATGTTTCGCTTGCCGTCGGCTTTTTTTCACAAAAATTTTAAATAAAACTTGGTGTTCCATTTTATTCAAGAATTGAGATCACTGATCACTAATGTGAAATTTTATTTATTCTCATCTTTAAAAATATGTTTCCAAAACAGATAGCAATAATTTGCTCAAAAATTTACCCGAACAAAATGTTCAAAGAAAAGCTCACAAAAATGTTCACGCAAAAAATTTTAGATCTTTTGCACGAGCTTTTATTTGAGCATGCTCGTCTGTGTAATTGCGCCTTAATACTGTAGATAATGTCATCTCTCACAAATTAGTCCGATCACTTATTAAAAATCTGAAGAGAGAATGCGCGTCATCTCGATACGATCCAAAAAAAAAGCGGTATTGCAGGGCCATTCGGCGCGTTTCCATGGAAGGTTAAAAACGTTTTCACTGTTCAGTTCTACATGACAACGTAGCAGTGGCGGTTCCTCCATAGGAGCACATGAGCATGTGCACCCCCACAGAGAATAAGGAATTAATAATAAAATGTCTGATTTATATTATTCTTTGTAATGTTTTCGAAACTTCCTATTATTATCAGCGCTGATTGTTATGACACCGCGTGAGTATTTAAAATTTAACACAGGCAGGGGGCTGATTTAAATTTTTTTGCTCAGCCTTCTGAGCCTTCTTATTGGGCAAAACGAAGGATGTGAACGTTCCCTCTCGCGCTTTCATTGCCGCGTTCGTCGTTCGTCTTTTCGACGCAGTTCCTGCTACCAGGGTGTCGATTCTTGAATCAGGGAGTAGGGAGTACTCCCGAGGAGCTTCTCCCTGATCCCTGGGCATGCATAATGGTATTAATGGTATTCTTGAAACCCGATGATCGGAGGATGGGGAGCGCTCCCCAGCAGCAAGGTTGCCGGTTTTATGGCCAACGAAAAAGCGGAGAATATTGACAGCGGCAACTAACCAAACGCGTGAATCTGCGGTAAAACCTCACTTTTTCTCGCAATTTTCGCTCCAAAAGTTGAACGCCTACAAAAAGCGCCACAAATTATTTGCAATTAGCCCCCTGTCTTTTTTTGTTGTAATGGAGAGGGCGGACTCCTTAGTTGGAGCTGCCACATAGGGTGTTACCATATTTATGACAGATTCCGTTAAATTTTTCGTCAGGCGAAATAAAGGTGGATTCTAACAAGTAATTTAATTTAGCGTAACTTAATTTAGCGTAAGAATTGCTCTTATGAGATTTAAGGATCGCGTTCATACAGGCGTAATTTAACGTAATTTAGCGCAATTTAACTTAAGAGATGACCAACTTTTATCTTGTCTTAAATTTCCTTAAGTGAAATCAAAATTGCACATGCCCAAACAAAGATGGATGCTGATTTTTTACAACTTGTAAACAAATACAAGAACAGAAAGAATTTGATTGGCCAAAATTTTTGACAAAATACAGCAAAAATCGGTAGCTACTTAAGGAAGCTGTATGAACACCCTAAATTTTCTTTAAGTTAGGTTAAATTACGTTACACTAAATTAAATTATGTTAGGTGCTGTTAGAGTCCACCTTAACTTAACAAATTTTGGTACAGAGAGATTAAAGGGTGAACTCTTTGGAAGAACTTTCCTTTGTATTTCAACACCATCCATAGCTTCTTCTATGTCTCCTTGGATGTTATCAAACCAATAATAATCCATTTTGATTTTTTTTGCCAAACAACTTCGAAAAAAAATATATTTTGCGTAAAAACATAGGTTAGAAAACCCGGGGAACACTCACTCTCTTGGTTTCGAGTAGGAGAGCATATCTACTCCCCGACTGCCCGGGGACCATTCCCTTGTGAAACCACGCCTACTTCTCTCGCTCCCTGGAATTCAAGAATCGACACCCAGGGAGCTAATTCTTGAATTTCGTAGGAAGGATCGCACAGGAACGATCCTATCCCTGATATCGACCAATAATAAGCTTTGAAGCGATCAAGAGCTATCCGAAAGCTATCCGACACCATCGAAGCTTACCCGATTACCTTGTATCGTAGGAACTTTCCACCTGGTCCGGGGGCAGGTGTATGAAAGTGTAGGAAAGTTCCTTCAATACACGGCAATCCGGTGAGGTGAGAGAAAGGCGCACACATTTGTTGTGCTCCAGTTCGCTTGCTTTGTCTTGTTGCTGTGGTTCGTTATGCATTCGTGCGTTTAGCGATTTTATAAGGGCTTTGATGTATACTTTTTCTTTCTCTTATTGTAACAATTGTTATAATGAATATTTTCACGGTAGAGTACTGGAAAAATAATTTGAGCAAAAAAATTGAAATAAAAAATGCCGGTAGACCATAAAAGTATTTTAGTTAAATGTCTCTGCGGTAGACCTAAACCCGAAATTGACTTGGCGCAAACCACTAAAGGCAAATCTAGGGACTTCAACAAAAAAAAAATCACTATCAATTTTTCAAATTTGTGAACCTCCTCTTCATAGATCACGAGCCGCCACACAATGGTTTATCCCTAGGAAAAAACTGTGTATATTCATATGAATATTTTTTAAAAATATTTCAATTTTTTTGTAAAGAAATTACCCTTTAGTTTAAAACTATAATCGATTTTTTCACATTTATTTTGAATTTTGAGAAATTGGATGCCAAAGTAAAATGTTGTATTTATTTTCAATTTTTCTTTCCTTCTGCAACCCTTCCTTTATTCATCTCTAAAACATAAACCGCTGTGTCAATTTCTCTCTTAAATACTTGTTTATAGGGTAAATTTAACAGTTTTTTGTTAAGCCTTAAAATATTTTTCTTTGTCTTTAATTTAAACAAAAACCTTAAAATAACAGAAAACACTATTTTGTTTTGTTATATATAAAGTTCTGCAGAGGAAAAGTTGTCTTACCGCAGCCTCCCACAACAAGATTTTTTTGTGGTTATATACTACAATGTCTTAACTCTTTGACTGCATAGGTTGTAGCTGCCAATATCTGCCTATCTGTGGATTAGGTTCCTAAAATTGTGGCCTTGTTATTCAAATATACTAGAAATACACACCTTTTGTTTGCTGTGTTAGTATGGATGTATGTATGTATTTTTAAGTTTCTTTGTATAGGATGAAATAAGTAAGGGGAGCGCTAAAGGTCAGTGGCGCACCCAGAAATTTTTCTTGGGAGGGGGTCTGAACCAATTGCTTTTCAAAAATTATTTTTATAATAAATTTAAATCCAGTTTATTAAAAGGACACTACAATAAAAGTACATTTAAAAAAATTTGGGGAGGGGGCTGGGTACGCACTTGCTAAAGGTTATAGGGGATTAAAAGTAGAGCAGAGGGCTAATAAGAAGGATAAATAAGTAATTATGATATAATGATATTTTTTTTATTATGTTTTTATCATCAAGTATATTCAAAATCAGAGTTAAGTAATCTTACTTTTAATTACTTTCTTTTGTAGGTTTATTTAGAATATAAATTTTAATTTTAGATAAACAAATTGAATTTTTTTACTTTTTTCCACCCTACAAAAATATATTAAATATATAGGAATAAGTAAGCAACAAGAATTGACAAAATAGTATGGGGGGCTAAATAGTAATTTAATAAAAATCAGTTCTTTTCTTTTTGTTTGATTCTACATGGAAGTTAAAATTTAAGTGACTGTGGGATCTGGGAGGGCATTCGACCCCCTCCCTATACGTACGCCTATGTCACGACACAAATGAGGGTGGAAGTAATGTTTCCAAAAGATCAATAATCAATAAAACTACTAATATCGAGTAATTATTTACCTTTTAATCTATATTACACAATATTTATCCTACACCCAGCAAGGAGGAGGGGTAGGTTTAGCTAAGAAAATAATGGTAAATGTGTGTTGAATATACAGGGTTCCTAAGCAAATCCTTAGGGGGCCAAGCAGCCGTGTATAAGACGCAGACAAACAGAAAAGCACATTAGGCAGAAAAGGATGGGCATGGGGCGATGTTGTCACTACATCTTACACGTAGTAAATCCATTCCAGGTTGTTGTTTTCTAATGTTTTCCATTTTCATACCTTTAGGACTGGAATAAAAATTGCTTTTGCTCGACTTTAATACCAAACTGATGAAAGATATTGTAAAAAAAATATATTTTTCGGCTTTTCATTTTGTAACCATTGTCCTTAGGCACCTACCTAAAGCGTTCATACACGGCCGGAGAAATCGACTGAGATATTTACGTAGAAACTTTATCAAGCAAATAGGACGGGTTGACGCCTTCGAACGTCCAACCCGGGTTTTGCACTTTGATTCGAAATCAAAAAGGATGAGCAGTCAGATGTCGGGCCGTGCACAAATTACGTAACGGTGATTTTACCAATTTTTGACCCCCTCCCTATGTAATGTTTTGTAACGGTTTGGCACGCCACTCCTTTAATATTACGTAACGATTTCAAGACCACTACCGCCCCCCCCAAAAAAAAACTTTTCACTTATTTTCATTCCAAATTTTCTTAGTTTCACACAAATGCAAACGCTGTCGAAAACCCCCCTCCCCCCTACGTAACGTTTTGTAACCCCCCTCCCCCCTATGACCATTACGTAATTTGTGCACGGCCCCTGTAGTCCCAGTGAAGGAGGGCGAGAAAATTGATATTTTTTTCTTAAAAATTATACTCTTTAGACCTATTTCTTTGCGTTCCCGAAATTACGTAATTTTTGAAAAAAAATTGTAAGCAGCGCCATTTTTATTTCGTGCTTTGTTTTTCTAACATTTTTGCGTTCGGCTAATTTAATTGAAAAATTTTTGCCTGCGGCGCCCTTTATCTTCTCACTCGAAACCAAGATCCCGCGTTTTAGGAAAACTCCCGTCTCTGTTTTTAAATTTTTTCGAATAAAAGTAGAGTATGACCATGGGAGAAATAATTTTTGTCTACGGTATGACGAAAATTTCGAGAAAGTTGAAGAAAAAAATACAAAAGTGGCAGAGCTCAAGTTTTTCGTAAAAAAAAAACGTTTTTTGTAAAGAAACAGAGCAAAAGAAATCTTTTCACCCCTTTTTGGGTGTTACAAATATTGGCAGCCCCTTATTTTTCGCTTTTACCCTCCCGCTAGTTTTGAAGAATTGGTTCGCTACATGTTTCGAGATCATGTCATAAAACACCTCGAAAATATCAAATGTAGTGTAGGGCCAGCTTTATTTAAAATTAATAATATCGCAAGCAAAAAGCTCTGCAGGAAAAACACCGCCGTTTATTGATTTCTTTGGCTGCTAGTACTAGCTGCATGGTTTGGCCGTTTCCGGATAGATGTCACTAGTAGAACAGAATGGAAAGAAATTTAATTAAAAGCGAAGATATTTCTTTCTAATGTTAACAACCTCACGAGTTTATCGCTCAGTATCGTAAATAATGAACCCTGCCGCCTCCTTTAAGCAAGAAAAAGCTGTGGTTTGGACCTGAAAACATCTAATTTTTTCCTCGATCATCTCATGGTGTAGCCGCCATCTAGCGGAATTTGCAGACATCTTGTCAACGGTTATTATTGCAACTATGATTTATGCTCACAATGAAAGAGTGGCGACAATTTTTTCTCATGAAAGCAGTCCGGAGATAATAACAAACTGGCACCATTGCTCAATATACCTGTTTCTTTTGTGCGCGCAGAACTTTCTATGCCATTTCTGTTTGATTTATTGAAATCCTATTCCTAAGGAAAATCTTAGGAACCCTGTATGTAGAAGTTTATCCGATAAATACTTTTAAAGATATTTAGTTTTTTCCGAAATTTAACCATGTTAGACCACTTTGCGCCACTGCAACCTAGTAACAGATAAAGGTTGGTTGGTTTAGATAATCTTGGCTGAACAAAAAGCGACTGAAACTTCTTGCATGACGGCGACTATAAATACAATTGTTTTAACACAATTATAGCAATGAGCCACTAAAATAACAATTCTCCAACGCCTGTTACACCCCATTAGGGAACCGTGAAGACGAATTTTCTTGCTCAGTTAACCTGTATCAAATAATAACCCCCAAGACAACCCCCACTTGGAGAATAGGATTTTCACCCTCGTCATTCCTGTTGAGGGTAATAAAGCGAGACGGTCTATGATAAAATGAAACTTTGTGGTCGACAAGTAAGGACAGAAGCGTGGATACAAGTTAACAATTTAGGAACACTGGAGAAAAAGGGATTAAGTTGAGTAGTTTTACATCAAAATTATTAAACTAAGACCATCATGGTTTTCAGAAACAGACGCGGCTTTTAAAAGAAGTAGGTACTCTGCTCTTCTCTGAAAGGCCTATGTTTTTCCCTCAAAAGACATCTTTTTTCCTGAAATAAAAAATCCTTTGGAACTTTTGGTTACGAATTTAAAAATGAAAAACGCTGCAAAATCTCAGCTAAGTATAAAGTTTAGTTTTCCCTGGGCACACTGCAAAAGATTAAAAAAATTATTGTGAAAGGCGTTGCCAGTTTATATAGGAGAAACTATGGCTTTAATTTTATTAGCGTAAAACAACACTGACAAAAATATCTACTAATCTTTCATTAGACCCAAGTAGAAACTTTATTTAAATATGAGACAAGTGAACTGTCTACTTACCATAAGTTTTCTCACCTACTTAAGGTTATAAAATAACATATTAACCATAAGTAAAACCTTCAGTTACCGTAAGTGAAGTATCTACTAACCGTTAGTAAATCTATAGTAGCGCAAAACCAGTGTAACTTCCTTAAATATGGCTTAAAATAAAATAAAAAATATATTTTTGAGCTTTAAAAACCATGTCCTATCTGGATTCTTATGGTCGACTGAAAAATGTAAATCATGAATAAAGCTTAAAGAGAATTTTCGCGTTTGGTGGATATATATATGGACAAACATCTCTAAACCAACGGTTACCGGGTTCGTTTCCGGTCATCGATTTTTTTTCGAGTTTTTTTTTAACTTATTTTCATCATTATCTCCTTATAAATAGAACAATAATCTTTGCAAATGACATTGCCGAATTCTTATTATGGCAATACGTTGAAAAATCATTATATGCACACTGAAAAAATGATGGGCTACGAGAACTCAAATATGTGTTCTCCTAAACCCAGCCGTGTTGCCAATAGAGGGCAGCCCAGACCTCTGAACTGTAAGAACCAAGTTTAAGGGATTGCAGGGAAACGCGGTTCGTGTATTGTGGTAGCCCAAAATATAAAAAAAAAACAAAGTTATGATTGTTTTCCACAAACCAAAACTACACTTTTTTGCACTCGACGCGCGTTTCGCTAACAACATTAGCATCATCAGGAGACGATAAACAATGAACTAAATTAATCTACGCTCTATCTTATATACAATCCTTTAGTGGGCGGAGATAAGACTAACAATTTGTGATTGATCACGATTTTTAATCCTATCTCCCCTCAACCAAAGAATAAAGTGTACTAAACGGGATGGGTCCTCTATCTTTATTTAAACTATTCCTGGATTTAATGATTTCCATACTTTCATATGCATTCAAAAGTCTTTTGTTTGGTACACTTTTTAGGAGTTTTAGGTTATCTAATGTGAATCTATGATTGTTTTTAAAAGCATGCTCGGCCACACTTGACTTTTCTGTTCTTCCCTATTTTAAGTGTGCTAAGTGTTCTTTAAAACGTGTTTGAATAGAGCGTCTCGATTGGGCAACATATTTTTTGTCACAATCCATGCAACTAATTTCGTAAATTCCACTTTTTTCTAGAACTGTAGTTTTATCCTTGAAAGAAAACAAAGAAAGATTTGAAGCAGAAAAGAATAGGATTAGGAATATAGCTGGCGAAAACGGTTACGACGAAGGGTTAATAAATAAGCTGATAAATAGACATTCTTTTCAAAAGACCTTCCGGAATTCCACTTTTTTCAGACAAAAAGATACCTGCGAATCAAAATTTGTATCAATTCCTTATAATCCTAATTATACGAAAGAATTACAAAAAGTATTTAATAACACCGGTCTTAAATTAGTATATCAATCCGGTAACACAATAAGAAGCTTACTAGGAAATCCCCAAAATCAAATATTTTAATATAAATATGGTGTGTTAAAAACAAAACCTAAAGGCTGAACTATAACGCTAAAGCCGTCCCTTAGTCTAATTTGCTCAGGAAAATGGCAGATATATATAGTTGTAAATTAGGCTTAGGAAAGTTAGCGGCGTTACTAAATCTCAGCCAAACTGTTTAAAATACAAAACAGACCCTACACATTTTGCACTCCACACTTTCATATTATTTAGAAAATACAATAAAACACGTTAATAATTTTTCACTCGTGAACCTGCCGCTGCACCGACCAGGATAACGTCACATATGACCTACACTAACTAGATCACAACTGGAAATGAAGCTAGCAACTGCCAGCCAAAGCAACCCGCAAGCCCGAATATGTGCAAAACTCGATATTCGGCAAGTACCGCCTATAATCGGATTCACATGTGTAAATCCCAGGGTTTTACTAGACGGCGGAAAAAATAAACCATGATCATGAGTTAGAACAATTCAGGCCATGAGTTATTGTAGCCCAGACCGTCAATTACCACAGACCCAAAACGTTAATACATGGAACTGGGCTGGGGCAATCCCATGCCTGAATTATGGTAGCACACGACTTGCTGAGTTCTCCCAGCTAAATTCAAATCGTTTGGGACAATCATACCGTGTGCTATAGTAACGCACGGTGTGAGTTCTGGTAACTCCAAATTTTCAACCCACGGTGGTGGGTTGGCCCCGTTTTCTCAGTACATGCATTATTATTGGGATGAATATATTTTTCCGCATGATTTTTCAATATTTGATGCCTTCACTTGTCCTTAGTAGAAAAATTCACTAACCGTAAGTAAAGAGAAAGTTAAGTGATTTGTCTCATATTGTTAAGTAGATAAATCACTAAAGGTTAACAAACTAGTAGAAAAATTTATTAACCCTAAGTGAAGGGAAAGTTAAGTGACTTGTCGCATATTGGTAAGTGAATAAATCACTAAGGGTTAACAAACTCGGGTCTATAAGACCCGAGGATTGCAAAATACGTACCAATAATAACTTTGAAAAAAAAAGAAAATAACTGCAAAATCGGTCTTGGCCGTGG
The DNA here is from genome assembly GCA_963921995.1 of Oxystoma pomonae. Classification (NCBI taxonomy): domain Eukaryota; kingdom Metazoa; phylum Arthropoda; class Insecta; order Coleoptera; family Brentidae; genus Oxystoma; species Oxystoma pomonae. Next base: position 17,827,918 of record OY998170.1, on the reverse strand, counting down.
GCAAGCGAAAGGCGACAAATCTACGTCATCGACTCACACTCTGAAGATTCTTCACCTCTGCATTTTTTCCAGGCCAACTTGATTGCGAGAGAAATTATCGGAACGACAAATGCAAGGGCAGGGCCGTGTTAGTATCTCATAATTATATATATATTTTTTTGCGTAGGGACCCAAACAGCTGGTTTTAACATTACCCAAGACTGTTGATGAACGCGACGCTCTAAATTGGATTTGGGGGAAATGGTGTTAAAATCTGATTAAATAATCAACACTAGGGTTGTTAATTACGCGCTGGGGTAATGGGCCGTGGATAGAGAGGATAATGAGTTCCAACACCTGTTTAGCATGTTTTTTTCCGTAGAATATTGGTATAAACAACAAAATGAATCTCGTGTCCGCAAATAAAAATGAAAGTAAAACTCGTGGCATATCGGACAAAGCGTTTTTGTTTCTCACTTCATTACGACCACACCTCCAATGTCTTATGCAGAATCCAGACACCTACAAACCTGTTTCATCCTTATTAGGAATCATCAGGGAGTCATAGGATTATACCTGGCAGTTGAAGTTACACAGTGACCATGCACAACTCTAGAATTTAAAACAAAAAGTTTGTAATCCTTGGGGACGTAGTAACTGTGTGCGCCACCTGTCGAATAAACCGAGAAACAAAAACATCAAAATTGAAAAGTGCGTAAATACAGAATCCTGTACCGTTCAGCGGGTTATAAAGTAGAAACCTGTAAAAGTATAAGGTCACTGTAACATGACTCTTAAAAAGAGGTAACGTTCGCAGCAGCACCGCCCCCAATTGGAGCTTCATACTACGTGGCCCTAATTTTAAGGCATCAGCAAGCAATCGCTCCGGAGGAGGCTTGTTGCGCAGAACTAAAAAGCCAAAATATTTAAAAACAACAAAATAAATCTCGTGTCCGCAAATAAAAATGAAAGTAAAACTCGTGGCATATCGGACAAAGCGTTTTTGTTTGTCACTTCATTACGACCAGGCCTCCAATATCTAATGGAGAATCCAGACACCTACAGACTTGTTTCATCCTTATTAGGAATCATCAGGGAGTCATAGGATTATACCTGGCAGTTGAAGCTAATAAGGATGAAACAGGTCTGTAGGTGTCTGGATTCTCCATTAGACATTGGAGGCCTGGTCGTAATGAAGTGAGAAACAAAAACGCTTTGTCCGATATGCCACGAGTTTTACTTTCAATATTGGTATATTTCGAAAATATTCTTTACATGATTTTGTAAAAACAAATTTATAATCGAAAAAATATTTGTGTGCGTTAAAAAACTTTTCCTACTTTTTTTTGTGCGCAAATTTGCATTTTCCGCAGGGTGGAATGGATTTACCCTGTGTCTTTTTCCTCACGCATTTTTTTAAATTATTTCAAACAAAATTAAAATAACTATTTGATGCAAGCAGGAAAAATTTTGTACCTGGCACGTGCGAAAACTGTATTTTCCGCCCTTGACGGTTTGCCCGAACTCCACTCCGCGTCGTTCGTACAACTGCCATCGCGTGCGGAAAAGTATCACTTTCCGCACTTGTTAGGTAAACAACTATTTCCACTGTGTGCGGCAAAAATTTTTTGACGCACGCTGTTATCACTTTCCGCACGCTCGTAGGAAAAATACAATAATGGGTGACTGGTGAAAGTGAACACGAATTACACATAACCAAGGACATAACACATAGGATGGACACGTAAGTCACACAAAGACCGGACTGTTTTTAGTTTTGAATAAATATTGTGATTTACTGCAGTATCACGTGAATGGATTTTCATATCTCCCCAAGAAAAAAAAACAACTCGCAACCTCTTTATTATTTTTTATCTTTGCCAGGGTACCCAGAGAAAAGTTAACATCAAAATTAGATGAAATTTTGCAGGGTTGTTTATTAGATTTTTAAACATTTTAATGTTTCTTTAAACTATTAAATACTAAAATAGCCTATGTTATTGTGTTCGAAACAAAAGGCAAAAAGAAATGATTGATTGTGCTTTTGTTTAAAAAAAACGAATCGGAGGCACTGTTTACGAAAAGAGATTAGAATGCGAAAAATACAATGTCCTCTCCGAGCCCCTGGGCAGTAATTACCTTTATTTATTTACACTGCAATTTTCTAGAAAAGGAGAAGAAACTCGGGTATAAAAGATAAATAAAAATATCCGTAGGGCAAATGGTATTTTAATTCTTTTTGAATTTAGAGCTTTGTTAAGAGTTTATTCTTCGGTAAAAAAAAAACTGTTCGATTCAGAGTTTTTCTATGCTAACAGAGAATTTTTTTAAAATAATGTTTCGAGTATTAATGGTGTCTTTTTTCTGTTATTCTTGTGCAACATATGACACATTTTACTCCACATTTATCCCGTTTTCAGCAGCCTACACCTGGGGCCAGTGTTGCCAACTGTCCCAGGTTAAAAATACCTAGATTTTAGGAAATTTTTCCTTAGAATCCCCTAGACTTTAAAATTTAAATAAATATGTAAAACAAAAATTGGTAAGAAGAGAAATAAAATATAAAACATATAATTATATACTATTTTTATTAAAAAAATACAAAACTTCATTCATTGGGCGCATACAACGGTTTAGTTGACTTTAATTTTATGTTATCATTTGTGACATTAAAATCAATAATGTATTTTACCGCACATATACTCGGTAATTCCCCAAAAACATGAACGATGCGCCGCACAATAGGTCATTACATTTCGGGACATTTCGGTAGACGTTTTTTTATTCACTGTTCAGCTGAACCACCTATGTTATGGTTTGGTTTTAGAAGAAAGAATCCACAAGGAGGGCAAAAAAGTCCTATAATACCTCGATTTTCCTAGCCAAAAAGTGCGCCCAAAAAAGAAGAGAAAATCCCTAGATTTTCCCCAATTCCCTAATAACAAAAATTTTGCTCAATTGTCTCTAGAACTAGGGACAATTCCCTAGAGTTGGCATCACTGCCTGGGGCTCGATTCTGGGCGTAAGAGAATACCCTGAGAAGTGATTAGTCGCACAAAAATCATTCGAACGATGCACGGTGGTCGATTTTCCGGAAAACGTGGACATAAATGGAAAAATTAAAAAATTCAAAATGTATCTAAATTTGCCCCTATATGGTTGTCAAGATACTAGGCGAATAGTTGGCCAAAGAATAAACTATGCTTTTAACGAGTTTGACAGTATTCAACTGTTAATATCTCGAAAACAGTTGAAGATCGACATTATATAAAAATGCAATAATATACTGGGTGTTTCATTTGAAAGTTTCGGTTGGCATTCTTTTTAATATACCCTATATACATAAAAATATTCTAGTATACTGTAACATTTATATACTGTGTCAATTACTTTAAAGTAAATTTGGTTGTTCTAAACTAACATTTTTAGTTTAATTTTGTGAAGTGAGCTTAAAATTAAAATATCATGTGAATTTAACTGTAACCAAAATTATCACGTGACTGGAGAATTTTAAATACTCACGTGACCATCAGGGCTATATTCAAACTGTATTTAACATGCCAACATTTTTGGCTAAATAAAACCCTTTCAAGCTCCAATCGTCTTTCAATCTACATGTCCTTCGTAGATCCCCCCCTCACACCACCATCACAAATTTAGCTAATTAATAAATATATATCTTTTACCTCTTAAAAATGTCTTAAGATAAATGTGAACATTCACACGATCATCCTGTGTATCATTCATAAGAATTATTTATTTATGGAAGTTTTTTTTAATATCCACCACTGTGCGAGTCCTACTCTAAAAGACGGTCAAGTTTGCCGTAGCATGCGAGTTCGGTCACGTGATGGTTTCGTCCAATACCGTGCTCTGAAATAATACGAACGACGTTTTTCACACGAGCTTTCTTAAAACTCCCAACTACTGGGTCTAGTCGAGAGAACGGCTTCGCTCAAAAATTGTTGTTCGAGGCAGCTCTGCGCGTGCCCATAATAGTTTGGTGATTATTCGATCGTCTCGTCACTGCTTTTAAGCACGTTTATTCGTTGAAACTACTTTTCTTCTCTCAGGCAAACGATCACTTCCTATGACTTCCAGAATCGGTACCCTGGAAACAAAAAATGAAAAAAGTTTTGTCTATCAAATTAAACAATACTAAATAGAGAGATTCATAAACTTGTTTCACCGACCTTAAAGTTTAAAGAGTTTAAGTTGGACATAAAGATTTACTTTATTAAGACCAGGCAGGATTTCTTCACTTTGAGGTTAACTTAGAGTATCACCCACATAGCAATTTGTCATCCTTAGCATGTGCATAGAATATCCTCAAGAAAAAAAGGATATGCTAACGATGTTCTAAATTAACATTGGAACATCCTAAGCATGTGCTAAGAATAGATTACGTTCCGCCCTAATCACATGCTATGCAGGTTCTTAGGATGTGCTAATAGTTATTCTTATCAGACGATTGGCATGTGCTAAATCTATAGTGGCACAAAACCAGTATAACTCCTAAAATATGGCTTTAAATAAAATAAAAAATATATTTTTGAGCTTTAAAAAACATGTCCTATTACAATACACCCTAAGATAAAAAAATAAAAGCAAATAATAAAAAAAAGTACGATGCGCCGACGGGGTTCGAACCGACAACCTACAGGTTGATAGACCAATGCTTTATCCACTGTACCATGCGATTATAAAGAAATAGGTTGAAACCGCGGAATATAAGCGTTTTGGTGGATTTTTATAGGTCTACTGAAAAGTTATAATCATGATTAAAGATGAATCAGAGAATTTTCGCGTTTGGTGGAAGTATCTCTAAACCAAGGGTTACCGGGTTCGTTTCCGGTCATCGATTTTTTTTCGAGTTTTTTTAAACTTATTTCATAATTGATATATACTTTGCATATGCTAAAGATGTCCTAAAAGTAACCTTCTTTAATGGTATTTCCTTAGCATATGCCAAGAAAATACTTAGAAGCTCATTCTTTAGATGTTCTTTTATGGCACCAGAATAGAATGTGCGCTAAACGGACCAAAAAATGTTTTAAAATTGATATATTCTTTGCATGTGTTAAAGATGTACTCAAAAGAATCTGCTCTAATGGTACACTCATAGCATTTGCTATGGATATCCTTAATAGCATATACTTAAATAGTATGTACCAAGCATATGCTAAAGATGTGCTTAAAAGAACATCCTCAAAAGGAGGTTTAACGCATATGCTATGCATGTAAATGTTCTTTCATTGCTATGTGGGCATAACCCTACTTTCTCGCGGTATTTTTTAACTTTTTTTATACTTTGTTTAAAAAGCTTTGCAATTTAATGTTTGTGTTTAATAATTCATCAGTCTATTTAAGTACTTTTCCCCTTCAAGAATATGGCCCCACAAAACGAGTGACAGCTTTTTTGGAGTTTTCGCGGTGTCTAACGAAGATATATCGATAGGAAATAGAAAATCCCTCGGTAGACGCGGAAATATCTTTCTTGACATAAAATCAAAAATTGAAAACGGTTTAACGTATTTTTCTGGTTCCAAATATTAGGTTGGGATTGGATTTCGAAAAAATGCCGGAATAAACGTAGAACTTCTTGTAAAGTCGCTAGCAATAAAATGTCGTCCCTTATTTGCTTATTAAATCAAAAAAGCTTGAAAAAAATCGCGGCTTTTATTGTAGTACAAAGTAACATGTATTTAACAGATAGCTGCATAGATAGAAACTAGATAACCTAAAAACAAATTTGAAACCTAAAACTGATGTTTAACAGTGGGATTTAAGATAAAATAAGATAAGAGAAAATAAAAAATAAAATAGTTCACCTTATGGGACTGCTTCATGGCGTTCATACAGACAGAAAAATAAGATAAGATAACATAACATAACAGAAAGATGGCAAACTTTTATCTTCTTATTTTATTTTATCTGAAATCGCGTTCCGTGGATGACCGTGACGTCATCGCGACGAATTAATTTTCACAAAAATTGTTTTGTGAATCTAACCTCAAATCTATGGATTCTTTGTTTATTTTTTTGTAAATTTTTGAAAAAAAAAGAAAAGCTTTTGGACCGCCATTTGAAAACGCCGTATGCGAGTCCACTAACAAAGAGAAGAAGAATAAAAAAGGAAAAAAGTAAGCCTACATGCACAAAAAATATCTTATCTTATGTTATTTTATTTCTGTATGAACCCAGCTTAAGAATCTCAAGGCATCTTCTGTATGGAGCCAATATTGTGATGTGATCAAAGCCACGATAATATCTGAACCAAACGTCGACATCAGCAGATATAGTAAACTCACGGCATTTCTAAAGAGACAGAATGACCGAAGTAGATTTAATTAATGCATATGATAATTATTTTTTTCGTTCATACATTTTAACAAATAAATAAAATTTAAATAAAATTATTGTTCAATTTGGACAAATTTACTTTAAATCCCCCAAGGATTAAAATTATGTTTAATCTCTGAGGTATAAAAGTGTCCCTTTTATCCCTAAAATGAGGGATTAAAAGTGCATAAAAACTATTTTCCTTCTTAACTGAATTCAAGGCCTACTATTATATCAATAATAAATTATTATACCTATATTTTATGCTCAGATGTCAACCAAGGCGCTCTAGATTTTTTAATAATGTGGCGTGTCGCCTTTATCACATCCTACTATATTAATATGATTTATGGAAAATATTTAATAACTCGACAACTATTTATCCGATTTTCGTAAGAGGCACATCGTTTTGAAGGAAATTAAAAAAGCATTCGAAAAATAAAAAATATTGGGGTGTTCCATAAAAAAAATACCAACTTTGTGTTAAACTAAAAGTGACTAATAAAATCTGACTTGGTAATTAAATTCTAGTTTAGAAACTCTACGAAAACGCAATGAACACTACGATGATATTTTCATAAATAAAAAAGTTATAGGGCCTATCCCAAAATGCAGACTTTTCAAAAAGCCCTCGTAGCTCGAAGACGGACTGACATAATGAAATGCGGTTTTTACTGGAAATCCTCCAAAACCACCGAATTTTGGACACCCGGTATGTCCATTATTACTTTTGGGGAATGGGTATTTTAATAATAATTAATTAATAGATACAAAAAAAGCCAAATGTTGCACTAGTGTCTAAAATACGTAATGCCTTGGAAATACTGTATATCCTGTAATGTCCCGGGCACCGTTGTTGAAGAAGATAAATATCTGGATGTTGGAACATAAAGTTTATGCCATCGGATAAAACCATAAATCAATAGAAGGGGTCCATCAATCATCTTCAAAAATTGACAGGGAAGCCTCAGTGGATTTGTTAGCCAGATAATCTACATCGAAAACACGCCGAAGTTTTATTTCTCTGTTGCCTAATGATTCCATAAGGGGGCGCACAACCACGTATTTTAACTGTTATTTAATCTAGAGGCCCTTGACAGTTATTGTTTTAAAAACTTGACCAAATGTTATACACAGCTTAAAATACAGACCGCTTCAAGCTACTGCGAACATAGGGCGAAAGAAGTCTAATTTGCCAGTGTACATACATGCAGAGACACCGCACGCCTATCAGTGAAGCAACCAACACTCAGGTTTCCGATCGCCATTCGCTGCCGTTCGCCGCCGTTCGCCTTGTATTTAGTACGCCTCTAACCACGGTGCTGTGTGGAGTGTAGTCAATGAAACCGGAATTTGGTCAATAAATACGCAAATTTTTATAACGTAATTTTCTTATTTTTTGTCACTGATAAATAAGAGCGTTTTATTGTCAACTGCTCAGATTTATCAGTGACGACGTGTTACAATGAAAATAATAAGGAGAAACCAAATAAAAGCAAGTTCTCAAAATAAAATAATACATTCTAAAAACCAAAAAGATTCTCCCAGTCAAAAAAAAATTAAAGCAAATGTTCGAAAAGTCCTCCTTGCTCGGCTAGACAATATCCGAGCCTACTATAAAAACCCCTTCCAACGTTTCCAAGCATGTTAGGGGTGATAATTTGAAAAGCTTCTTCAAAAACAGATAGAAGTCATTAGGAGCAAGATCGGGAGATCGAGCTGGCCATAAAATAGTTCCCCGTGTACTTATAACCCGATTAGGAAATACATTATCAAGATATTCCCTAACAAGGCCAACATTGTGAGCGGAACAACCATCTTGTTGAAACCATGTTTCACCAAATCTTACACCTAACAACTGCCTAGCAGTTGGAATAATGTGCTGCTGCAGTAGATCCAAGTATCTAGGACCATTCAAATTGCCGTTAATAAAAAATGGCCCAATTACGTGTTCCCCTACAATACCCCCCCCCCCAAACATTTAGTTTTTGGGGATACTGTGTTCTTACGTCAAAATACAAATGCAAATTTTCCCTCGACCAATATCGAACGTGTGTTGGGTTATGACGATTTGACCATTTGACCATCTGCACTTTTTCGGCAACATCGTAGACATCCATTTTTAGTTTTAAAAATGTATTATTTCAATTAAGAACTTACCCATCTGTTTCTCGAGCAAGGCAGAACTAAAACAAAATAATAAAAACAAAATGAATTTCCAAAAGATAACACTGCAGCGTGCTTCGAATCCACCTCGGTCGTACGGCACGGAGAGTAAATTGGACTTGATTCCCCCTATGTTCGCAGTAGCCTGAAGCTCATCGTACAATGCATACTAGCCAGAACCAAACTAGCGAATTTGATGACATTGTTTGTTTGGTTAATCACTTTGTCATATATGAATTTATACTACCAAAAAGAACCGCATAGGAATTTTGGAAATAATCCACTCCTTTTCGACACCATCATATAAAAAAGCGCCTCCACGACGTATCAGGAACATGATTGCGATATATCAGTGTAGTATTTGGTGCCTAACTTTGAAGTAGTGGCAACGTAATAATAACCGGAAAATTGTCCTGACGGATTGAACTACTATACTGCATTTTAAACGGATTCCCGGCTAACAGACCCGAACACGCCTCAATTTTACACAATTAAAATTGACACAGCGCTGTGCTCTAAAATTGGTTAGTTGCAAATGTAACATAAAAATTGGTTAGATAAAAATAGTCGCGGCCACGTCTATAACAACCCGGTCAGAAAACGTCGCCGTCACAACCTTGGAGGACTCACAACTAACAAACCGCTGAAAAAAACTGTTAGTAAAATAGACGGTCATAAATAGTTGTGAGGGCTGTTGCGATCAGCGGCGTACTGAGGGGGGGGAGCGATGGGGGCGGTCCACCTCGGGTCCCGGGTTATGAGGGGCCCCCTTGGGATCCCACATGTACACAATTATCCAAATACTTACTCTAAGTTATAAGATAAGGGCACCAAGTATACGCACACAGGGGTGCCCACTTTCTGAAAAACCGGTAAAAGTCAGAACTCATCATCATTCATGCATAAATCAACCGTATTTCTGAATATATTAAATTGATTCTTTGGTAATAAAAATTAAAAAAAAAAAACAGTTTTTCAACAAAATTTTAAATGTTGATTTTCTTCTAGCTTATAAGTATAAAAAAAATCAGAGGGGGGGCCCATTTAAAGATACCGCCCTGGGCCCCACTTTTTAACAGTACGCCGCTGGTTACGATCAATGTTTAGTCGTCGTAAACTTGTCGACGTTGATTTTAGTTTTTAAGACAACTACTCTTTATCTACAAAACAACGTTTGAAGGAGGTGCAATTCAAATTTTAACAAATTGCACAACTAAAAGTTGCTACTTTGGATCACTTTGAATCTCAGAACATCGAACTACTAGAAGGAGCTTTTTTTCAGACCTAGGGCAGGGTGTTTGAGTTCAACATCTTCATCCCATTGTTGCCATGTTAACCTAATACGTTTTCCCCTGTTTTTAATATTATTTAAAATACCTTCAATAATTTTTAGTTCCGTTTAATTAAATGGTCTAGATATAGTAATAAAAATTTATGTTTCTATAAAAAAACAACCTAAAAATGTATTCAAGTAGTATGTACAACTATAAAAATAAGAAAAAGGTGCTAGGGAAATCCCTATTCACACTGAAATTAATGACAAGCGGCAACACAGATTTCCTGCCTTTTTTACCAAGAATGGCCAAATATGACGAATTCTAACCTAATTTTAGTTAATATTTTAATTTAACGTACCTGTGAAACGAAATACTGCGGTCCTCCGGCTTCTGTTTCAACTTGCATCTAATAATACTCTTCGGAACCATTTTTCGCCACAAACTTTTCACAAAAATATCAAAAAAACACTATTGACAAGTGCTGAAACTTTCACTTTCAAAACAATAATGACATTCCAGGAAAAATGGAGAAACCGCAACAAACAACCAATGTTGTCACGTTGTCTACAAAAGAAGATTATATATTGTGTATATTAGCTTTTTCAACATATATCTTAAACCCCATTAATTAATTAATAAGTAAGCGTCAAAACTTAATCCAAATTTAATAAGTTTTTTGTTGCATAGTTTTCTTATTAAAATTGGCAACACAGATTTCTTTCTCCCCTTTCCCCACTGTAGATGTTACACTCGGACAACCAGTGTAACCAGACAGACCAGACTCCTTCTAGTAGTTCAATGTTCTAAGGTTTGAATGCTAAATAAGTAAATATAAGTTCAGGCAAATCCAGATGTAAATTGTGAACGCAACCGCAAAATAAACAATTGCCGAGCCAGCTGACCACTCCTTCCGAAACTTTTACTCCTAAAATAACAGTCCACTTCTGTACATACAGTTTAGGGTTTAAGCATAATTACGAAATAAACACAAACAGATGTGGAAATTCGGCAATTGTGGTGCTTTAAAGTTGCCATAAGCGACCATTGTATAATTTGAATAGAAAATAAAGATCAAAAAAATATCCAGTGGCGCAAATGCTTCAGAGGATCCGAGAATGAATGACTTAAAAACTTGAATCAATCAGAGGGACTAAATTTTTAATGAATAGTTTACTGTCTGTCGAACCAACATTTTGCTTTTCAATTCATTACGACCAAGCCACCAAGATCTACCATCCAGGGCTGTTTCATCCTTATTATGAATTATGAGATAATCATAGCACTATACCATAGAGAAAGTAATAGCTACGCGAGAGTGACCGATACTGTGTTATACTTGGGGCACAATTTTTAACGGCGACACGAGCGCTGCCGGTGGCTACAGGAAGGAACTACTTGTACAGCCAGACGCCTAATAAATACATATATTCTTTTGGTTAATTTTTTACAGACACTTATTTAATAATAAAAAGATATGAAAAAACTCAACAGGCGCCGTTTTTCCATACTTTCCAACCTTAACCAACTTTGTACTGTTCCATGCAGCTAAAAAACTTTCTTTAGCTTACAAAAATTTTTTTGGAAACTTTAAAAATCTAAAATAGGAGGAGTGGGTTATAACTATTTTAGCAATATCATCAAATATTAAAGGTAACAACATTTTATTATGTTATTTTCTTTTATTAATTAGGAAAAAATCCCAGTTTAAGTCTTACAGATTTTATAAATGTTTTAACCTATATTTCTGTTTTTTTGTTGTATTTTAACCTATTATCTTCTTGCTTAACTCTGAACCCCAATTTTCGGCACTCTCCAAATAGTCCCATGCTCTCTAGCTTTAATGGTAGTGATCCAGCCTGATTTGAATGGCATTTTAAACTTTAAAATAAGTTGCACTTATACTGATTATACTTATACTTTTGAAAATCTAAAAAACCGCTTGCCAGGCTTGACAGACTATGACAAGCGGTGGCAAAAATCGGCAGGTACAAAATAAAATTGTGTAAAATATATTTCGACATTAAAAAATGTTCTGTCTTTCTTCTATGATCATATAGAAAGAGATGGACGGGGCAAGGTAGGTGTTTACTTAATACACGCATTACTTTGACTCTCCGCCGCAATGCGCTATGCGCTACAGGAACAGAAATACAGGAACGTGTCTCTGGACTGTACTTGGTATATGAAGTATTATATACATATAAGCAATAACCCCCCATCGAATTTAAACGAATCTCTTCCAAAAACGTTGCAACATGATATGATATGCACGCCATCTGTCGAATCAAAGCGAAAAACGTGGAGCCCTTGCTTTCAATTATAAATAGATATTTATTTTTGTACTCACTAACCAAACCCAAAACCTACTAAACCGCTAGCCCCCCCCCCCCGCCCCTATTTTAAATAACAATGCAACCGCTCCAGGAAGTTGTATTTTAACGTTGATGCAACATAGGGGACTATTTAATAATTTAATTAAAACACTAGCTGTTTCTATCATATTGCTATTTGAGAAGAAAAAGAGTCGATGTTTGCAGGTTTGGGCATTACGTAACGCGACACGAGACACCCCCACCGCTTGGTAACGCTTAATTAGGCCACTGCTGACTTCCTTCCTCCAAAACTTTAGCCCGGTTCCCACCTATGGGCACCCTGACTCAAAACACTCATCACGTGGTCCGACATGAACCTATAGGCAAACCTCGCTTAGACCACGTTTTGCTTGTTTTTAGTCAGGTGGCCCACGTATGAGAAACGCATGGATGGAAACCGGGTCTTACGTAATTTACGAAAGTCCCCATGGCACCGAATTAGCATTTTGGCGTCGTTTCGACGTTGGCGTAGACAACCTGACGTCAGGAAGCTACGTTAGATCGACCGCGCACCGACTCAAATTTATACCAAAATGGGGAATACAAATCCGGGTTGTACCGACGTCGCCATACGTGTCGTGCTTAGTGCAAATAGCTCAACGCCTGGACAACAAACTTAGTTTACATTTTTGTCCAAATTTAGGAAACTCCTATGCTTTGATTCGAAATAACAACCAAAGGTCAAAAACATATTCCTTGATTTTTATACTTGCAACGTTGGCAGACATAAATAAGATGCCGTCAGTGTTTCATGTCAAAAATATTACATACCCCATGAGAAAAACAGGCTGAACACCAAAAATTACTAACGCACTTCACTTTACTTACACACATGACCAATGCAGAGCCGAAAGTACACGATCGAGACGAATATTATCACTTTTTCAATAAAAAAGATTTTATTGAAAAAAAAACTTCACCTTTCTTTTTAAAATATGCGCAAATGATGTATTTAGATATTTCAACAATATTTTAGAGCAAAATTTCTACTAAAACTCCAATTTTATTGTTTAAATCTGACTGGTCCTGACCCCTAGTGAATTTTTGTTTACTTAATCCGAGCGAAACGTTGGTTTCATCTACAATTACGCTACTGCAAGATCCTAGAGGTCGCCACGTGTAAGTTTGACTCGAACTTGTGGTTCTGACCTCTGGTGGTGTTTGGTTAATCTGTTTAGGGAACTTTGCTTCCAAAAACATTCCTCCACTACGTCTGTCCGATATCGGAACAAGACCCAGGAAGGTGGTACCATTGAGTTTTAACGGAATGCCAAAAATTCTATCCTGCAAAATTTTGTACCTTCCGTTTTATGTTTTGCAACCACGTTTATATAAGACGCTAAGTGATCAACATAAGTGATACACAACACAGAACGGTTTGTGGTAAATTGCTTTAAGGCCTAGTTAAGGTAAGTTTAATGCATACTGACCGGATAAACGTGATTTTTGGGCGAGCAATTTGATTATTTTCTTGTAGATCGTGGTAAAATATTTGAATTGGTTTTTCCTTGGCATTATTAGTTATAACACAAAAATTACCGCACGCACGAAAATACAAAAATTAAGTATAATTTTCACTAGTTTGGGTTGGATTTCAAATCCTAACGTTGAAAAACAGGTGTAGGTAAAATATCATAACCACATACATTGGGTACGTTTTTCGCATCCCGGACGTGATACAGACGTCTTCGTTTTTACTGATTGCAACGTTGGTAGCACATACGTTGGACCGTGCACACACAAGTACTACACGTTCAGACGTCAGGATAACGTCTTACTCTGTACAACATGCCAACGTTCCCCTTAACGACGTCGAAGCGTTGTCGGGAATCTGCACTAGTCTACTCACAACGGCCCCAAACGTTATCTCGACGACTTACATCCGTCTATACAAGCTAGAACGTCGTAACAACGAAAGACAAAGTATAATCCTTGACTTAAACCACTAAAGTCGTCAAATGACTATATTTTATACTCCCTCTGACGTTAGATGCCTTACAAAACTAGTCTGAGGACGAAAAAATGCTATTTGGGCACTTTTAAGGGCAATTAGCTTAAAGCTACATATACATTCAATTGCGGTCGTGCTTAATTTTGTTTTAAATTGACATTTCTATTCCTACCATATTGTACATGTACATAAACAAAGAAAGAAAGGAGAGAGGTATTAACTTTAACATATAAATAAACGTTGGTTTAAAAAATAGACACCAATAGCACAGTACCTTAACTGTTCATTAAAAAAAAATTTGTGTCACTATTTTAAAAAGTAATCTTCCCGTTTTATCATTAAAGTTTTTAAAGGTGTTAAAATTCACTTCAATCTTATTCTAGATGGTTTTATTTTACTTTCCAAGATATTTAATAGCTCGCCTAGACGCGATGCGACGAAATAAGCTATACAAGAAAAAGCCCGGGTCTTGAAAACTACCATAGATATAAGAAAGAGGAGTAGATAACGCCTCCTACCGCGACCATTTTTATGGTACCTACGTCACAATCGGCCACTTAACCATACTTTTTTTTAAATGTAAACGGCTGCATTTCACTAGCAGACATCGTTTTAAAAACGGGTCCCCACCCCCACAGGCACAATTCGGCTCCCTATAAAAAACCCGAAACCAAATTTGGCAGAAACATATTTTGTCAGAATTTAAAAGAGAAGATAATAATTGCTCCGAAAAATATTGCTAGAAAATATATGCATAGAATTAAATTTAAACGAAGCATATTTTTGTAGAAATACAAAATGTTAGAAAATATTTTTACCGAAAATAATTTGATAGAAACATAATAATGCCGAACCACAAAATTCAAAAACTCCAATCTGGCCGAAAATGATTTGAACCGATAGCCACGGATTCAATCGCTACGTTGCCGGGCTTACGGCAAGGAAGAGTTAAAGTAAGTTGTGATATTGTATTAATTTACCCCCTTTAAATTCTTCAAGCACCCCCTACCCCCAAATTTCTTCATAATCTTGTATTGTAATCACACCTAGAGGCCCTCTACAGACCGCTTCAAGCTACTGCGGACATAGGGGGAATCAAGTCCAATTTACTCTCCGGGCCGTACGACCGAGGTGGATTCGAAGCACGCTGCAGTGTTATCTTTTGGAAATTCATTTTGTTTTTATTATTTTGTTTTATTTCTGCCTTGCTCGAGAAACAGATGGGTAAGTTCTTAATTGAAATAATACATTTTTAAAACCAAAAATGGATGTCTACGAAGTTGCCGAAAAAGTGCAGATGGTCAAATGGTCAAAGCGTCATAACCCAACACACGTTCGATATTGGTCGAGGGAAAATTTGCATTTGTATTTTGACGTAAGAACACAGTATCCCCAAAAACTAAATGTTTGGGGGGGGGGGGTATTATAGGGGAACACGTAATTGGGCCATTTTTTATTAACGGCAATTGCAATTTGAATGGTCCTAGATACTTGGATCTACTGCAGCAGCACATTATTCCAACTGCTAGGCAGTTGTTAGGTGTAAGATTTGGTGAAACATGGTTTCAACAAGATGGTTGTTCCGCTCACAATGTTGGCCTTGTTAGGGAATATCTTGATAATGTATTGCCTAATCGGGTTATAAGTACACGGGGAACTATTTTATGGCCAGCTCGATCTCCCGATCTTGCTCCTAATGACTTCTATCTGTTTTTGAAGAAGCTTTTCAAATTATCACCCCTAACATGCTTGGAAACATTAGAAGGGGTTTTTATAGTAGGCTCGGATATTGTCTAGCCGAGCAAGGAGGACTTTTCGAACATTTGCTTTAATTTTTTTTTGACTGGGAGAATCTTTTTGGTTTTTAGAATGTATTATTTTATTTTGAGAACTTTCTTTTATTTTGTTTCTCCTTATTATTTTCATTGTAACACGTCGTCACTGATAAATCTGAGCAGTTGACAATAAAACGCTCTTATTTATCAGTGACAAAAAAATAATAAAATTACGTTATAAAAATTTGCGTATTTATTGACCAAATTCCGGTTTCATTGACTACGCTCCACACAGCACCGTGGTTAGAGGCGTACTAAATACCAAAGGAAAGTCATGCAAGTGGTGATCGCAAGCCTGAGTATTGGTTGCTTCACTGATAGGCGTGCGGTGTCTCTGCATGTACGTACACTGGCAAATTAGACTTCTTCCGCCCTATGTTCGCAGTAGCTTGAAGCGGTCTGTATACATTTGACAGTTATTGTTTTACCAGAGATGGGCAACTCATATTGCCCTCTCTTTCTAGTTTTTTTTTCATATTTGCATGTAAAACGGATTTTATGAAATGGACTGGTATTTTGTTGTCTCTTTTTATAATTTCCCCAGACAGTTTTTGAAAGATTGTTTTTTTTTTTGGTTAGTAAAATATGTCAAGTTTTGACAAAAAAAAACAAAAACAAACAGTGAATATACACGCGGTAGATATTAAAAATGTAAATAACAGGTAAAATATATAATGACTCCTATTGATTTATATTTTTGTTACTGTTTTCGGCTGGATTGTGGTTCTACTCATTTAAAGGCTCATTTACACAGAGCGAATAGGTTCCTTTTTCGACAAACGTTTGCCCGAACACTCAAAAATTTGCAACCAACATTTGCAGCGAACATTTGCCACGAACATTCGGGCAAATTTTCGCAAGATTTTTTGGAAATATATTTTTGAAAGTGAGAATAGATAATATTTTGAAATTCAATTGGAACACCAAAAATATTTTATTTTATGTTTCGAATAAATAGTAAAAGCCGACGGAAAGCGAAAAATTATTATTTGCTGGGTGGTAGGTTGTGAGGCTGATAGACTGATAGATATCTACTAAATAAGTTTGTACCTAACTGTTGCTATGCTTTATCACTTTTTTGGTTTTCCTTAATTAAGTGTAAACTCAGCAAACTCCACCACCAAACCCCATCACCAAAACCCCACAAAATAAAATAAAGTAATCCTCATTATTTTTATCAAGTGCATCAAATCGTTTTTCCGTCGGAAAGGTTTTAAAATTTAATATTACATCAGTTTAATGATTTACGGTAAATAATTGTTCTAATTTTTATTTTATTCCAAATAATTCTTTCAGCAAATTTTGTCCGAACACCACGAACCTTTTTACCCGCATCCCGAACCTTTTGAACCTTTAGCGCTAATCTTTAAACAAATAATTCGCACGAATGTTTGTCGGCATTTCGAAGATCAAAGGAATATTCGCCTGTGTAAATGCTACTTAAGGATCAGGCATATATTTTTTATCAATTTTTGGGTCGGGTGTTTTTCGTTTCTA
This sequence comes from Oxystoma pomonae, assembly GCA_963921995.1. NCBI lineage: Eukaryota > Metazoa > Arthropoda > Insecta > Coleoptera > Brentidae > Oxystoma > Oxystoma pomonae. Next base: position 17,810,499 of record OY998170.1, on the reverse strand, counting down.
GACAATTATTTCCGATACTTTTGTAATTCTAATATTTTAAGGTTGGGGAAAATTATCATCGGTTAAATTAGTTTCTTTTAAGTATGGAGTAAATTAGAATTCTATAAAATTATATTCGTCTCCATTATTTTCTGGGTTTTTTTCTTTCGTTCATATTTCGTTTCGGCCGTTGTATTTTCTGTTCAATTGTGTTTCGGTTTTTGTAAATTCGGCTTTTTTCTGGGTTCCCCACAATTCACTATACAAACTCAAGGTTTTTAAAACACAACATGCGCCTAACGCAAAAGAAACTGAAAAAAAATAGAAATAAAAAAATACCATTCGCTTTTGTAACTAATAGCGTTTTCCTTTTGATGCACTGGAGCAAAACTGGAACTGACCTTGTGCTGTCAGAAAATTGCAACGGTTCATGATTAGTGCATCGCTAATCAAATATGAAATATACGGTTTGAGAGCAGATTTTTTTAAAGTTATTTTATGGTAACCCGAAAAAAAGTGTTTTCCGGGCTAGAGATATTATATTTCTTTACGGAGATAGATTTCAAATCCAACCATTCCCAAATAATACTTTAAATTGGCGATGGAAATGATTTAGTTTCTCATTTGCTTATTTTTTAACTTATGTTTTTTCCTGTGTAAAACCACCGTGTAAGTCGACAGATATATGTGCTTACTTGTAATAATAAATAAATTAAAGTGGTCATTCCCATCGACAGGCTAACTAACTGAACTAACTCTTTATCTTCATCATCTTGTCCGATTTTTACGAATGATACCTCTTTGTACACTGAAAAGATGTGGCTTTCCGGATAATTAAAATCAGGTACACTTCTCTCCACATAAAACTGGTACAGCAGAAGTTAGCAGCCTGTTTAATTTTTAAAATTTTTAAAGTACGGCATTGTCTTCCTCTAAGTGACAATGTCACAGACTCCTGACAACAGCATGTTTTGGATGACAGAGTCATCCAAATTTAAAAAAATGCCGCCGCATCTTTCCGAATTTGATAAAGCTCAAATTTTAGGAAGGCACCGGTTTGACGAAAGTTAGAGGAAGACCAAGAAGCAATCAATTTTCTGGAAAATCATCCGTTTGCCAAAGCCAAAGAAGTAAAATTGAATCAAATTTTCCAGGATCCATAACCCCAAGTAGCAATTTGACATAATATGACGTTGTGCGTTCGTCTGCATTAAAAATCGGACGTCGGTCTCCAACGTCCGTTTAACCTCGAACCGGCTCCTATTTGCACCTATATGGCACATTCAAATGCGAGTCGTGTCGACGTCGAACACTTTACTTATTAGGGTCTAGCGATGTACTTAAACTGACCTGGCGGTAATACACGGGTCGATCGTACGACGTTCGTTGGACCGCCATCGGAATTACCTAAGTTTCTACAATATGTCCAGGACGCATAGACATCATTAACTGGAGTAGTCGCCAACGTAAAATGTAGTGTTAGCCGAGGTGGAGTAGGTAGAGGTAATCTCATTATACCTATTTATATCTTATTAGTTCCATCGGGTAAACCTTTTTGTGAATAGAAGCTACCTATATGGAGAACAAGGAATATTATTCTTTAGAAACAGTTTAGAATAATGATAACAAGACAGGCCTTTAAGGCATGATGGGGATGTAAAATTACCAACGAAGATTAGTTTACCGATAAACATTGATAAGATAATTTCTTAGATTTTATAAAAAAAAAACTAAAATCAAAAAATATACATATATTTTTTTTTAATTTGCAAATATATTTGACATTTCTTAGTTTAAGCTATATTCTAAAGACATATTGGTTGCAATATTGACCATTTTTGATTGTTAATATCAACGTAATTGGAAAATTTAACCTGCGTTTGTCTAATGGCGGAAGACACCTAATTCCTAAGTATGGCGGATTTCTGCTGAGGCCCAAAAAATAACCAATTTGGACCGGATCTCCAAGTTTAGTAGATGGTCTTTACTCGATCCGTGATAAATTGATTTATTCGAATGCATTGTGGACGTCGGTCCATGGTATAAACCTTATACGTAGGCTTGAACGATGGCTCAACGTCCTGCCGACAAATCTGGACCCGACGTCCAATTTTGGTACGTGTCTTTACTTAACACAGGGAAGGTTTCAGACGTTCATTCGTAGGGTGTAGGTACGACGATGCCCCAGTGGCCCGTCGACCTAAGTGGAATTCGTCCGATCGACGGCGGCTCGGAATCCAGTAACTGTACTTAAACGGCAAATGTCAGTCATGTCGAAATAATCCTAACCACTTTTTCAAATATTTCTTGCAATACAAAAGCAGTGAACAGTGAACAAATTTCGGCAAAATCGCAAAAAACAATGAGTGAGTATGTCTGAATGACCTTTTCTTTGGCATCTTTAAAAGAACTCTTGTTTACTGTTTTGAACTATCCACTTGACGCTAGACGGTAGGCCTAATTCCGACGTAAATTGATGTGCATCCATCGTTAGGCATTTTTCCTTCAGCAACCAGAAGACACCAGTAGGAATCTAGCGGACGTTATTATACGTACGTTATAAATACAAAAAAATACGTCGTACAAGCCAACGGCATATATCGTCGGCGATATACCTATGATTATTCCTGACAACAACGGATGTCGCTACATCGTTGGAAAATCCACCTAAAACTACGTCGTCTCTGTTGACGATGGGACATCATCTGTATCTGGCCTTAATTTTACTTTTATCCATTAGGGACTCTACCGGACGTTATTTGTAGTTGGCGGAACTTCTTAAAAATATGTACTGTACTTAAAATTATATTACAATAGCTGACGTCGTCTCCACGTCTGATTCAATTATTTTTTGTAACTGCACCCTAATTTTTAGTCAAATCGGACGTTGGATCATGATTTAAGGCGGTGTGTTCCACCAGGGAACTCAAATTCAACTTCAATACGACGTCGCATTGGTCAGATTAGGTCGGAAGTCAGAAAAATGCTGCTTGGGACAACATTAGGCAGAAGGATTAAACTTTCGAGGCTAAGGTGTCGCATTGTGGCAAAAAAAATAAACTAAGTGAGATGAAGAAGCAGTCTCAATGAATTTTTACGTTGAATTATTCTCTGAGGAACGAAGAATTTCTCAGAAAAACAATAAAAATAAACATGCACTGACAATCCACGAGCTATTGGCGATCGTGCAAGAAAACTTGCACTCAGGGCAACATAACTGCACTCGTTTTCAAATGGAAAGACAAAACTCGAGCAGTGCAATCAAATGGAAAACGCTATAAAACCAAAACAAGCGAAAATGGGCGCGAGTGAAGATAGCAACCGGACCACAGATAAAGGTTGGTTGGTTTAGTTACGACGATGGAAGGAGAATTTTAGGGGAATCTATCATAAAAATGGCAGCACTCATGGTGTTTGCTAAAATTTGGATGCACACTCGTCGAAAAATCGTTCTATTCCCATCTGATTTCTATGAAAGGTACAGGCGCAAAGTTATTAAGGTTTTAATATGGTGCTGCGGTGCCGAGATAAATTTCACTTTAATGAAATTTGTCAGATTTATGTACACACTATTAGAGAACCCAGTCATTTTTCTTACACTGGCTTCATATTCGAAATTTCAATAGCCAGTCGGGCGAAAATAATGTCCGACATTTTATTAAAAATCCCCTTTCTTTCAGCAAAATAGTCATTTTCTTTTCAACCGGTGACAAATTGGAGTTTTATGATTTTATAGAAACTAATTTTTGATATTTTACCGCGGAGGTTTTAGAAACTTTATATTTAAGGTCCTATTTAACTTTGAGGGAAATTGAATTGCTCAACTAGGTACTAAAGATTTAATTTAAAAATATTTTCCGCAGAGCTCAAGAAAAATATATTTTATTTTTCTATTTAAGAAACCTTATACGGATAAGATGATTACCGTCAGTTAGAATAAAATTCTGCGAATGAGTGTTCGATTTTATTTTACAAAAATGTGCACTTGCATTTTCTCGAAGACTGTTAGCGCTTTCGGTAAACCGATACTATCAGATCGATCCAGAGTAGAGTGGTGACCAGTACAGTGGCGGATCCAGAGGGGGGGCGCCCCCCCCTGAACATTATCAAAGTTTTAAAAACATTAAAGAACCACGCACTGGACACTCCTATAAAATATACCTCGGTCGATTTCAATTAATTTTGAATATGTATCCGCTCTCAAAGTGAGAAAAATAGTCACTGGTATGTTTCAATTAAGAAAATACGGGTCTCTCTAGAACAGTGGCGGTCCCAGGGGTGGGGGGCGATCGCTCCCCCCTTTGCTCCAGAAAAAAGTAGACAACAACAAAAAAGATGCTGGTGGTAATAACCCTGAAAAAGAAAAAACGAGAAATTGCAGAAAGTTCCTTTAAATACATTCTAGAATTCCTCCACAATATTTTTGGACAGTTTGACCTTCAATCCGTCAGACCAAGAATATACAAATGCATGACGAACTTACCGCGAAAACCATTAAAAATACATAACAGTATTATAGAGTTTCTATTTATAAACAAGTTTTAGACAAAATCAATTCGGACATAAAAAAAGTGACCTGAACATATTCATACCAAGTTTAACATGAAGCCAAAATCAAGGCAAAATTAGCTCAAGTCGTTTCTTAATACTATAAACTGTTTTATTAATCCAAAACACAAATTCTTCAACTTTTATGGGGAGATTCAGTATTTGGAAACAATATTGATCAGAAGTAGGCAAAAGCTTAAATCAAAACATACCTGATAACGTTTTTGAGGCAATGAACAAGTGTGGCAATATTTTTCCGTTGATTAGAACATTCTTGGATGTTTGCCAGTAAGTAATGCCTCGTCAGAAAGAAGAAGCTTCTCATGCCTCAGAAGATTGAAAACATAAGTACTTAAAAACACTATGATGGAATTCGTCTGACGGGCTTAGCGTTGCTGCTGCACCGGTTTGACCAAATAACTGGAAATGATTTTTTTTTTTTTGAGATGGGCATCTTACGTTTGATATATGCGATATAAAAGGTAATGTTTCAACAAAAAGCTTTTTAGACCTCAAAAAAAAAGTATTTAGCTATTAGGTTTTGTTTGTGGTTTGTTACTCAATCGCGATTTTAGGAGGATAGGGAGGTAGTTAACCCCCCTACCCTGGCTTTAAATTTTTTATGAAAACATTTAGAAAATCAAAAGTAGGGCATAAATTGCGGCGCTATAACGCATTTGATATTTACGGTATTGGCTTAATTTTGTGTTAAGAATGGCATTTGTAGTGTCATTTTTTTAAAAATTTTTGCCTGCTGCGCTTTGAAACCATTGATTTATTTACAATTTTGGTTTAATTTCAAATCAAAAAACGCATTTTTTTAGAGCAACTTTTTTTAAAATTTTGGCCTGCAGCGCTATAATGCCGTTGATATTAACGATTTTAGTTTATTTCGACTCAAAAATGACAGTTTTAATGTAATTTTCTCAAAAATTTTCTTAAACATTTTTTATAATAAAAAATGTATGAAATAAACGACTTCAAATCTGAGTAACCCCCCCTAGATTTGAGACCAAATCCTCGCTTGTAGTTACAAGTTTTGTTTGCATATATTTGATATGTTTTCATAGATATTGAATTCGTTTTCAATATGTTTTGAAAACTTTTTTTTCACGAGTTTTCATGACAGGTTTTCAAATTTTGATATTTGGCAGCTGACATATGTCATAGTTGTCAAATATTCATTTTTGAGTTTTTTTATACATCTCATAAGCAATATCTAACTGACCAATGTGATTTATTTAGGCATGTCTATGTGCAATAGTTGTCTGCATTTGTTCTTTGTTTTATTAATGTATTTATTTGGTTTTTAGATAAATAAAAGACCTACTTCACTTTTAATTATATTTGTTTTTATTTTATGAAAATTATTAACTACAAACGTTGGTAATTATGCAGTATACGGTTTTCTGCCATTTTTGATTTTTTATGAAAAATTCTTTTTGGGGGCACCTACTAGGGTCTCTAGAACCCCAAATCCGCCTGCGCCCGTTGGTTTTTTCTTATTTTTTTTTGTTTTTTTTTAATTTTCTTTCACTAAAACAACCCAATCCAACACAGTCCAACCCAACCTAATCCAACCCAACCCAAAACAATAAAAAAAACACATTACAACCCCCGCAGGCACCGTTTTTTCTCTTAAAAAAATTAAAAAAAAAATCGGGCGCAGGCGGATTTGGGGTCCTAGGGACCCTAGTAGGTGCTCCCATAAAGAATTTTTCATAAAAAATCAAAAATGGCAGAAAACCGTATACTGCATAATTACCTATTCAAAAGATGATGTTGGCCCTTGCCACACATTTTTTTTAAATTTTAATTACTACTCTGTTTGCAAGTGGAAGTGAAGAAAGAAATGCTGGACTGGCATATGTGCATAGCACATACACTTTCGAGCCAAATATTTCTTTTATTTTCCATAATTAATTTTTTTTAAGTCTTTAAGAAAAAACAAATCTTTAGTTATTTAAGTAAGTTATGTTATTAATCTTCTTTTTTCTATACACTCCACCAAATTTTCGAACGCCGGTTTCACAGTTTCACTTCTATTTCTCTCTCTCTCTCAAAAAGAGTGAAAGCAATAAAATATAATTTGGCGGCTGTCTGGTAATCCGACGCAATACGCATGTGTAAACTCAATCCCCGTTTTCATGGAAAATCGGTATTTCGATCTCAATACGATCTTGATCCAACCCTAAAAATTTTCAGGGTCGGATCTAGATTGAAATCGATTTGAATACTGGAAAATCAGGCGTTTTCATAGACGGTATCAGATTGAAATCGTTTCCAGAACGAACTCAATTCCCATGAAAACGTAGCAATTGATATGTTCCTCATAAAAGCTATGCTTTTATTCTATTTTTTTTTTCGTATCAAAACCGCCCCCTCTTTAAATGGCTGGGACCGCCACTGCTCTAGAATAAATGAAAAAAAAGTAGCTAAAATTGCTAAACAGAATTAATTAAAGGAGTTCGTAAAAAAATATGTTTTAAGATTAGAGCATCCTCTTGCCTAACAAAATTACCATAGGTAGCTTAATCGGGTTCAGAATATCTTGTGAGCAGCAGAGTAATTTGCAGCCTTCATGCAACTGTCTGCCAAATGTCATATTTGAATTGCATACAGGGGGCGATCCAAGATATCTCTCTATTAAATTTATGCATTCCAACGACCCTTCAAAGATGCGACGTAGAAAAAATATGGTAACAAAAATTATAGAAAATTTTGGCGCATTTTAAACAACCCTTCTCGCATAGTGTTAATGGGAGAGTTAGCATTGTTTAAAAACGAAACTTTAAAAATTGTTTATTCTCTTCCGGTTGCTACCGCCGAAAGAAGTTTCTCCACTTTAAGACTTGTGAAAACGTATCTTCGGTCCATGGTAGGAGAAGAGAGACTTCATGGCTTTGCGCTTTTGTATACAGGGTTCCTAAGATTTTCCTTAGGGATAGGATTTCAATAAATCAAACAGAAATGGCATAGAAAGTTCTGCGCACACAAAAGAAACAGGTATATTGAGCAATGGTGCAAGTTTATTATTATGTCTCCGGACTGCATTCATGAGAAAAAATTGTCGCCACTCTTTCATTGTGAGCATAAATCATAGTTGCAATAATAACCGTTGACAAGATGTCTGCAAATTCCGCTAGATGGCGGCCACACCATCTAATCTAATTAAAAATTAGATGTTTTCAGGTCCAAACCACAGCTTTTTCTTGCTTAAAGGAGGCGGCAGGGTCCATTATTTACGATACTGAGCGATAAACTCGTGAGGTTGTTAACATTAGAAAGAAATATCTTCGCTTTTAATTAAATTTCTTTCCATTCTGTTCTACTAGTGACATCTATCCGGAAACGGCCAAACCATGCAGCTAGCACTAGCAGCCAAAGAAATCAATAAACGGCGCTGTTTTTCCTGCAGAGCTTTTCGCTTGCGATATTATTGATTTTAAATAAAGCTGACCCTACACTACATTTGATATTTTCGAGGTGTTTTATGACATGATCTCGAAACATGTAGCGAACCAATTCTTCAAAACTAGCGGGAGGGTAAAAGCGAAAAATAAGGGGCTGCCAATATTTCTAACACCCAAAAAGGGGTGAAAAGATTTATTTTGCTCTGTTTCTTTACAAAAACCGTTTTTTTACGAAAAACTTGAGCTCTGCCACTTTTTTTATTTGTTTCTTCAACTTTCTCTAAATTTTCGTCATACCGTAGAAAAAAATTATTTCCTCCATGGTCATACTCTACTTTTATTCGAAAAAATTTAGAAACAGAGACGGGATCAGTTTTCCTAAAACGGGGGATCTTGGTTTCGAGTGAGAAGATAAAGGGCGCCGCAGGCAAAAACATTTTCAATTAAATTATCCGAACGCAAAAATGTTAGAAAAACAAAGCACGAAATAAAAATGGCGCCGCTTACAATTTTTTTCAAAAATTACGTAATTTCGGGAACGCAAAGAAATAGGTCTAAAGAGTATAATTTTTAAGAAAAAAATATCAATTTTCTCGCCCTCTGCCACTGGGACTACAGGGGTCGTGCACAAATTACGTAATGGTCATAGAGTGGAGGGGGTTTACAAAAAGTTACGTAGGGGGGAGGGGGGTTTTCGACAGCGTTTGCATTTGTGTGAAACTAAGAAAATTTGGAATGAAAATAAGTGAAAAGTTTTTTTTTTGGGGGGGGGGTAGTGGTCTTGAAATCGTTACGTAATATTAGGGGAGTGGCGTGCCAAACCGTTACAAAACATTACATAGGGAGGGGGTCAAAAATTGGTAAAATCACCGTTACGTAATTTGTGCGCGACCCCACATCTGACTGTTCCTCCTTTTTGATTTCGAATCAAAGTGCAAAACCCGGGTTGGACGTTCGAAGGCGTCAACCCGTCCTATTTGCTTGTTAAAGTTTCTACGGAAATATCTCAGTCGATTTCTCTGGCCGTGTAACGCTTTAGGTTAGGCATTTACATGTATCTCAGTCCCCAGCCTGTAAACAGTGCGTAAGGACAATGGTTACAAAATGAATAGCCGAAAAATATTTTTTTACGATATCTTTCATCAGTTTGGTATTAAAGTCGAGCAAAAACAATTTTTATTCCAGTCCTAAAGGTATGAAAATGGAAAACATTAGAAAACAACAACCTGGAATGGATTTACTACGTTTAAGATGTAGTGACAACATCGCCCCATGCCCATCCTTTTCTGCCTAATGTGCTTTTCCGTTTGTCTGGGTCTTATACACGACTGCTTGGCCCCCTAAGGATTTGCTTAGGAACCCTGTATATATCGTTCAATAAACCTGGATTTAGAATCTATCTTAGATAGCTTTGCAAAGCAAAAAAGAAAACCTAATTTTGTTATCTAACTAAAAGTTTTTAATACGATAATAATGTTGAAATAATATTTGCAAAATAGATTACGTTAGTCACCACCAAAGGCTCAAGCAACTACGAACATATGTAGGTCGAAACTGTTTGGTTAGTAACTAACCAAAGCCCCAAAAACAATGATGACCATAAAAAAGGACTTTTTTGCCCTATGTTCGTAGTCGCTCGAGCCGGCCTACATATATTTTATTGCTTGCGCCCCCCCCCCCTGATGAAATTTCTGAATCCGCCACTGGACTGGTGGTGGCGTCACGAATCTACTCGTGAGTGATCTGAATCCCAACCGGAATGGTCGGAAAGAGAGTGATTGTCGCCATTTGCTCAAAAAATTACATTTTAAATTGACTTTTTTATTTATTTATTTGAAATTCAATATTTTTGAAATTATACAGCCGTTTGAAAAAGACGCGTGTCCACAAAGAGAAAACAGAACAAAATATTAATTAAAAAAGTCAAATCAAATCAAATATATATGCTTTATTGTCTTAAACAAAATAAATTTCATTGACAAAGCAAGTAATTCTAAAAATAATAAATGGTAGGCGTCTGAAAAATAATAAAAATAAAGGCAATATCTAAAATCTAACAAACATAGAACAACGTAAAATAAAACAAATTTTTTTGTTGGTAAGTTAACATTCATTTTTCTTAAATAAAAAATAATAAAAAGATAAGATTGTTAGTTATAAATAAAAATAAAATTAAAATAATGAACATGAATTCAATGCAACAAAAAGTCTACAAATACAAATTATTATAATTTAAAATAAAACATCGGTACAAAAACAATATAGTATATAATACAAAAATCACAGTGTCATATGGGTGAGAAAAAAAAGCAACATAAAGTCCACACAAGAAATACCCACAATAAAATATCACAAAGTCAAACAAAAATAATATTAAGAGGTTAAAATAATACAATATGAGAACATTAAAAACATCATTAAGGTATTCATCTAAGGAGTAACAAGCTTTTTCTACCAACCTGTCCCTTACTTAATTTTTTTTTGAGAATTTATAGATTTAAGCTCCGCAGATAGCTTATTTTAAATTTTGATACTTCTATAAATTATTGAATTTTGTGTTAAACTGTATCTTGGAATTGGTTTCATAATCAAATCATTTTTATTTTGCTTACTTGCTCTTTACTATAATCGGGGACCACCTCAGACACATAATTGTGTATTTTAGCCCGCTTTTGGGTTCCACCCCTATCGAGTACAAGTGGACAAACATCCTCCTCGGAGGAGTAGAAGAAATGAGGAACAATTCTTCAGTTTTAATAAACTTTCTTTTTCGATCCATTTTTTTCTGTTTTGACCCACAAAAAGTTTATAAACAGCAAAAAAATAAGATAAAAAAGTAGGGTTATTACATTGTTTTGCTTTAAATCCTCCACTCTCGCGAGTTTGTGGGAGCAGAAAGATAGATCCGTTTCAAATCCGGTGTAACAGATTCAGAAAACCGAACACGCTACTCGGAGCAGGAGTACATAATTGAACATCCAAATCCTTTTCGGATAGATCTTGAAGTTTTAGAGCAATAATAAGGAGATTTTTGTAGTGTTTTACAACCACTACCACGCATCGAGTTTTTTGAACACATTGAAAACTGTCACTTGTAAAAAAATTTAGAGATGAGAGAAAACTGAAAATTGGGTTTAATTTTACAAAATAAATGTTTTATATGTTGAAACGTGGTAATATTTTATTATTTTTAAAATTAATTGCGCCAACGCACAACGGGATGACGCTTAGCTATTGCGCAGACGCAGTAGTTACCACATCCACTATGAAGTGTCAAATAAGCGTTATATCGCTATTATCGAAAGCGCTATGAAACAAGTGAAAAATTATAAATATGGAAATTGAGCCAAATTATTTCTTATTCTGAAAGTCTTTAAATAGGTGCCTTTAAAAACATGTTAAAATTTTTAAAAATCTAACAATTAGTTTTTTAAATATTTACTTTCAAAATAGATTCAAATTGTATATATAAATTTTACCCTATGTAGGAGTGTATCCCAAAAGAAATAATTTTTTATTAAAAAAAAGTTTTTTTTTAAATGCACTCAAAAGTAGAAAATATTTTTTTTATCATACGTATATCTAGTTAAATAGATAGATAGTTAGATACATTGAAAGTTAAATAAAAGCTTGTAAATATACCTGTTCTGAGGTTCCAAGGTAGTTAATGACCCGTCCAATTAAGTTAAAAGTCCCTACGGGACGGATTTCGCACTTGTGGTGCTCATCAGTACGATGCTAGGAATTAGGAGATGAAATGATGATGAAAAAATCTGACACAGGATTCATGTAAAAGATAACTATCTGTCCAATTGCAGGATCGGCAGATGTACCTTCAATTTGAAGGAAAATACAGATATCCTAAATTTAAAATTTTTTTTAATACACATTTTTAAGTTAATGGTTTTTAATTGTTTGAATGCTTTTGGTTAGTTTATCTTAGTAAAAAATAGTTTCTCTATTGGATAGCGTTTTCTTATACTTTGTGATTTCTCGTCTTCTAACTTTAGCGAACGACCCTTTGAACCGTAAAAACGTCAGTAAAATGCAACACGATATGCATAGTTCACCCACGTGAAAACTCAAAAAGACACAAACGCTCCACAAGTTTTCTGGAGGCCCTTTTGTTGGATCTGTCTTTTTAGCAAGCGCCATAGATATAAAAGACGGGAATGGATGTCGTTTCCTATACCTACGTGAAGGTTGAGAATCTTTGGGCGACCATTTTGGTGGTAGCTATGACACAATCGGCAACCTAACCTCCAGTGGCGGCTCGCCCGATGACGCAGGTGAAGCGCTGCTTCACCTCTTATTTGCAGCATTGTTATTTGTTATTTGTAAATATTGTATCTTTTATTCGATCATCATGATTGAGCGAAACGACCGCGTGTCCGAGATGCGAAAACTCTCCACGAGCCAAAACAAACGGCAAGGCACTCTGTGAAGCTCGTGTCTTTTAGAGGGCTTATTCTTGAATTTCGTAGGAAATATCACACGGGAACGGTCCTCTCTCTGGGTACCGATTCTGGAAGTCATAGGAAGTGATCGTTCGCCTGAGAGAAGAAAAGTAAATTCAACCAATAAACGCGCTTAAAAGCAGTGATGAGACGATCGAATAATCACCAAACTATTATGGGCACGCGCAGAGCTGCCTCGAACAACAATTTTTGAGCGAAGCCGTTCTCTCGACTAGGCCCAGTAGTTGGGAGTTGTAGGAAAGCTCGTGTGAAAAACGTCACTTGTATTATTTCAGAGCACGCTATTGGACGAACGACCGATCGATATTTTACTCGCTAATGCGCATGCTACGGCAAACTTGACCGTCTTTTAGAGTAGGACTCGCACAGTGGTCGATTTTTGTAAAAATGCGGAAATTAAAAAAAACTTCCACATTGTAATTTAATCGTACAAAATATTAAGTTAGGATGATCGTGTGAATTTTCCCATTTATCTTAGGACATTTTTAAGAGAAAAAAGATATATATTTATTAATTAGCTAAATTAAAGTAAAAATGTTAGTTTAGAAAAAGAAAAAGAAAATATATTAAAAAGAATGCCAACCGAAACTTTCAAATGAAACACCCAGTATATTATTGCATTTTGTTTTTAAATTCCAAGCATTTTTATATAACATACCCTATGTCGATCTTTAACTGTTTTCGAGATATTAACAGTTGAATACTATCATACTCTGGGTCTTCTATTTGAAATTTGATGTTGAATACTGATGCGTAATATCAAACTCGTAAAAAGCATAGTTTATTCTTTGGCCAACTATTCGCCTAGTCAATACGAACTACATAGAAGGCGTGGGATGAACCCAAAATAAAAACAATATGGCGCCGTCTTACGTTTCAGTTTGACATTAGTCTATTTGTTTACATCGCGGAATCGCGTCTTCGAGATACTTTTTTAACGAGTTTTTATTGATTATTTTTATATTTAAATATTCCGAATGGTTTGAAAATGTTTGTTGTATGAGTATTTACTGGTAATTTAGAGTTTCGACTAGAAATTCGCGGTAGTTGGTGCTTTTTTCATCGTCAGTGTTTTTAGGGTTATAGTGCATTTTTTAGAGAAATTATACAGGATTTTAAGTGGTGTCTGGCTGTTTATAAGCGTTTTTTATCAAATGTTTTTGGCGATTAAAGTGTACTTAATCGTATAAAGTGTGCGTTGTTAAGAGTTTGTTCCGAAATCCACTAATTTTTGCAGGACTTGAAGGTATAATTAAATTGCTTGTATACAAGCGCCAAGGTCCATCAAGTGTTTCTGTTTTTCAAATTACAAGAAATGAAGAACTTGCAAAGAAATGAAAGAATGCCATAAAATGAGAAACCTTTGTTCCTAGCAAGCGTAAATGGTGAAATTAGGGTACTGAAATTGTTTTTTGTTAGGTGTGTAAAGTGCATTTTAAAACTGATAAAGTTGAACGTTCAACCAAATAACACTGGCGATCTGTTGGAAGTTCCTTTATTAAAGCCTCGTTTAAAGGCCGGTAAGTTATTTTTCAGTTACATGTTTTTTATTCTTAATTTTTTTTTGTGTACTAATATCCTAAAATTCATAGAGCGTAGTATATGTGTAAAGAGATGGTACATCGAGAAAAGATAAAGTCAATTGTAAACCCAAGTAGGCAAATAATATACGTACTGCAGTAAAAAAAATTGGTTAGAATATAAATGTTAAAAATATTTTGAAGCTATTTTTAAAAAAGACTTTTTTTGGATAACTAAAAAACTGAAATTTTACAGGATGATATTGTACGTTTCATATAAAGTTATGATAAAAACCCAAAATTTTAAATTTTTTGCACTAGGTACCCGGTTTTATTTATTTGCTTTTGCAGGTACTTACAAAAATGGTATTGTCGAAACTACTTTTTTTGGGTTTTTCGCCACTAAGTTAAGGAAATTTTTTCAAAAATATGTTAAAACCCACTGCGTAAATTCCTAAAGAAAAAAATTTGTTTATTTGTCAGTGGTTTTTAAATAAGATAAAAAATTTGCGTACACACATGCAAATCCTAACTAGAATCTAAGTACTTATCTGACGTTTCGACAGAAATTCTACTGCCGTTATCAAAGAATTTTATCCTTTTCAAAAACTTTTTTCGATTCTTTTTTAAAATATCTGTCTGTTGTCATACAACTGACTGACTTTGACTGATATATATTTTAAATATTAACTTGACAGTTTGGTGCGTCGATAGTAGCCAACATGGTATTGGGTGAATTTAGTAAAATTTAAAATCAAAATTATATTTGTTTGAGTGTTTTCGATTTGACCAACTTTAAGAAAAAATACATTAGAAACCCAAAGAACATCAATGCTATTTTTTTAATTTATTTTAAAAAAAACTCTTTGAAAATCTTGTTTTAAAATTGGAAGCCAAACTGTATTTATATCAACTGAATCAGTCAGATAAGTACTTAGATTCTAGTTAGGATTTGCGTGTGTGTAGGCAAATTTTTTATCTTATTTAAAAACCACTGACAAACGAACAAATTTTTTTTCTTTAGGAATTTACGCAGTGGGTTTTAACATATTTTTGAAAAAAAAATTTCCTTAATTTAGTGGCGAAAAACCCAAAAAAAGTAGTTTCGACATTATCAATCCGCCACAAACATATAGATTTTATTTAAAAATGGTATTGTCCCAGGTATTTTCTTAAAAACACTCAAACTAGATAGGCAAGTAATAGCTTGTTGCAAAGGTCTTTAAAAATCCTTTCATTTGATGTGTCATCTAGTGTATCATATTACCTAAATTTCACAAAAAAGAAATAAACATTTTTTTTACATATCTTAAACATTATTTTTAATTTTTTTTTTAATGTGGATGGTTTGCTATACTATGGGTGCCTACATAGTTCAAAATTTGAGGGTAAAAGATTATTATTGATGTGTTCATGATTAAAAAGACAAAGCTACGTTATAGTTTAATTTTTATTAACTTTTTTGTGAACCAATATCAAATGTTCTTTTTGATTCTTTTACAGAAATATATAATTGTGCTTTTGGAATTTTTCCAAAGATTAAAAATACATATATATGTTTGTTATATTTTTGATAAAATAAAGGCAATGTGACAAATCATAAGAAGGGTTTTTAAAAGACACTTAAAACAAGTTTTCCCTCACTTTTCTAGATTTTCTGATCCCTATTAATTGCGCCAAAAATCATCAATGTTATCTCTAAAAATTCGTCTAGCTTAAAAAGAGCTGATAAACTCTATAATAAGTTGGGCAAATTTAAAAAAATTAAAGTTTAATGTTAAAACTTTAATTTTTCACTTCACACCATAAAGCAAAAATTTAAAATTTACGCTATTTGCCCATTTAATGCAGTGTTGTGTAGAAACGTAAGTGGCGGCCATTTTGAATCCGATTCTTGGCCTTCTGTGGAGGCAGTATTGGCCTAGTATCTTGACAACCATATAGGGGCAAATTTAGATACATTTTGATTTTTTTAATTTTTCCATTTATGTCCGCGTTTTCCGGAAAATCGACCACCGTGCGTGGTCTTTTCTCAGGGTATGATCGTTCTGTTACGCCCAGAATCGAGACCCAGACCAATAATAGGCTTTGAAGCGATCACGAGTTATCCGAAACCTATCCGACTACGACCGAACCTCACCCGATTGCCGTTCATACACATGCCCCCGGACCAGGTGTATAGAACAGAAATGCAAAATAACCTCATAAATTAGTTAAACTTACAATTAAACGGCCAAAACTTGGCGTTTAAGTTAAACGTCGTTTAGGACCGTTTAAACTTCCGTTAAAAAATGGTGCGAAACTCCCGTTAAAATCAAATGGTGCAGGTTCCTAATAACGTATTTAACTAAAAATGACGTAAAAAAGTCCAAAAAAACACAACAACAAACAAACAAAAAAATACAAAGCCTTAAGATCGTAGTTACAATCTGGGGAATGGTTTTTAGCAACACTGTACGGGAAATCAATTTAACTATGTCGACCTGCTTTTTTTGCCAAATTTTACGTCATTGAGTTTATTTTCCATGGCAACGCGGAGACTTTATTTATGTTTATCCACAGTGGGACAACAGAGATTTTTTAGCACCGGGTCAAAAATTAGGGGTTAGGTTACTTATGTTGACTTTTCGCGTTCTGCGCCGCTAAAAAACCCAAGTAAAATACTAAAATAAAAGGAAACCATTTATTGCAGAAAAACACTACCAAACTACGTAGGTATCAAAGTAACTGGGTGTAATGTTTAAGGTTGCATTTACAGGTGCATTTATAATTGAATTCCAAACACTCCCGCTAGCTGATACCGACAACAGGTTAACTTAAAAGCATGCAGATTTAAAAATCGGCCACTGGCGCTAGACAAGAGTCTTTGCAACCTCTAAATGGAGCTTTACTGACCTGTTTTGTTAGTATCCAAGTATCCGTGTGTTTTTGAAACTGAGGTTCTAAAATCTTTCCTTTGCACTCCAAGATTTCACTGGTACAATTACACATTACTATGCCGCAATAATTTAACTTTTAAAAAAATGGTTGAATCAAAATAAAAACGAAATTATGTGGGTTTGAAAGTTTGAGACAATGATGTGTTTGAAATTAACTCTGTGTTTCGGACTTCCATTGTCTGTATTTTATTTATACACGACGTTTCGATCAGTACAATCTCTGATCGTCTTCAGGTGCAAACTACCAACCAAACTGGTAGTTTGCACCTGAAGACGATCAGAGATTGTACTGATCGAAACGTCGTGTATAAATAAAATACAGACAATGGAAGTCCGAAACACAGAGTTAATTTGAAATTATGTGGGGTTATGGGCGCCGATTGTTTCTATGCGAATTCCTATTAATCCCAGCGAGCCAGTAAAGTTCTCTTGGTAGGCCTTTTTCGGCGGGCGACCGCACACGCGGAGTGGTTTCATATTTGTTTTAGAACAATGTTTTTGAAAACACATTTTTGAAAAATAAACATAACCTCGAATGGTTTTCTGTCAGAAAACGTAAAAATACTCTTCTGTCCCACTGCGCCCGATTTACAGTTTCTTAACAAAACACCTGCAATTACCATGGAATCGTATAAATTCTGCGGTCTATCGGCCAACACTTGAACTGCGTGTGTCTCCCAAATTCAATGAAGTGTGATTGATTAATCGGTTTTCTTTTCCGGAGTGCACAGGCTTTTAGAAAAAAGGAAACTTAGTTTTTATTTTCCCTAAAGCAAGAAAATGTAAAAAGGAAAAATGTAATCCAGAGGAAATTGTGAGTATTTCTCTATTTTTTTTGTAAATCGGGTTTGTTCTAAACCGCAATTATTTTGAGGCTTTTGGGATAGATAATAGCACCAGAGTTTTTATTTTAAAGAAAAAATAATTGAGAATTTTGAAAAATCCTTCATATATTTTTGTTAAGCATTTAAATATGATCACCCCTGCAAAATTTCAGCTAATTCTGATGTTTAGTTTTTCCTGTGCACTCTGGCAAAAGATTAAAAAAATTAAAGAACAAGGCGTTGCCAGTTGTACTTTTTTTTACTTACAATCTGGGGAGAAAATATAGCCTTAATTAAAAGAACGCAAAAGAAACAAAAAAACGCAAAGCATTAATGAACGCGAATTAAAGAAGTCAGCAACAAAACCACAGTTAAAAAATGGTTGGTTTAGTTAATGGCGATAGAAGAATAAATTCGGGAGGAAGCTACCATCAAAATGGCGGTACTCATGGTGTTTGCTAAAATTTTGATGCGAACTCGTGGAAAACAGTTCTATTCTCTTCTGATTTCTATGTTTAGCACAGGCAGGGAAGTTTTCTAACAATTGTAATCCAGCCAGCTCGCTAAATGTAGCAGCACCGGAACTTACGCTTTCTGGATTTTTAGTTATTCTTTCCATACCTGAATAGATTTTCTGAAGAGGTATAGGCCTGTGAAATTTAAATTTAAAGGAGAGAGGCTCTTTTCAAATGCATCGAAGTCAATTTCTTTTTGGCCGGAGTAATACCTCTTGCAAGAAATGTATATCGTTTAAACCTAAAGCACTTTGTGCACGTTTGGACTTGGACCACGGATGTAGAAACCTTGGATTGTTATTACCATTGTGGAGAAATCACTGCCGCGTGTCTTCCGCCATTTTCGCCTCCATGTTGTGGAGATTTGGGTTGGCGACATTGGTTTCCTTAATTTTAAAAAGTAGTTTGAGAACACTGACTATCAACAATGTCAAAAAATGACGTTTCTGTTAGGTTATTTTATTAGGTTAGGTTATTTTTGAAAAAGTAAAAAAGTAAGAAAATGAACTACTTTACTCTTATTCAAGTTCAAAATTGTCTACCTTCAAAAAACGTTATAAAAAAATTGGTGCTAGAAAACACGGATAAGCCACCATACAATCAATTAGGAAAGGAAATGAAAATGTCTCGAAAACTGTAGCTTTGAAAGATTTGAACCTTATAACAAAACTTTTGAGTAATATTTACGAAAACCAAAATCTGAAAACCGCATATCAATAGCTGCTTTACTTCTGAAGTTATGATTTTTTTTTATATATTTTAACGTTTTTTCAAATAACTCAGAAACTAAAGCTACCACGAATTTGGACTTTATAACAAAATTTGTAGTCCATATCCACGGAAACTGAAATCTGAAAACCGTATATCGCTACTTGCTTTTGTTCCAAAATATTTTATGCCTCTTTTCCCCCCTTCAACCTTTCACCACCCTACCCAAATGTTAATCAGTTCATGGTTAGCCAATAGAGGGTTTTTCTACCAAATTTCATTAAAATCGATTAAGGCGTTCTTGAGTTATCGTGTATACAGACAGACAACAGACCAACAGATTGATTGAGTCGAACCTCCATATTCGAATGATGTATGTATCTATGTATATTAAACTAATTTATATATTTTTTCTGTAGCTTGCAGATACGAAAAGGGCAACTGGGCCGAGTGCAATGCCCAAAGTCAAATGACAAGAAATGACAAACTGAAACCGGGCAGCGACGCGTCGTGCGAACAAAGCAGGCAAATCACGAAAAAGTGCAAGGCAAAAGGCGTCAAGCCTACGAAAGGTAAGAAAGGTAAACGTATCGATTTTTCAGTTTTAGTTTTTTATGTTGTGTTTTATT
Organism: Oxystoma pomonae; assembly: GCA_963921995.1. Lineage (NCBI taxonomy): Eukaryota > Metazoa > Arthropoda > Insecta > Coleoptera > Brentidae > Oxystoma > Oxystoma pomonae. The sequence goes on along the minus strand of OY998170.1, from coordinate 17,790,946 downwards.
GTGATTGTCTGTATTTATTTTTATGCAGAGGGTTCCAACGAATATATACCTACTTTATATTTCTTTGTTTTTACTTTATTTTATTTTATTTTTCTTTTTTTTTAATTGTAATTTTTTTACTTTTTATTAATTTTTAATTTTTTTTATTTTGTTATTTTTTGTTTTATTTTTTTTTATTTTTTCCAAAATACTCAAAACTCTTTTTCGAATATTTGCAGTACGATTTCGAAAAAAACCTCAATTTGTTATTCAAGGAGTGAGTTTCACCAATGGAATTTAAATAGGGTGAAGGTCAAGGTCAAGTAATACCTAAATCTTATAAAAAATCTACCGATTAGTTTTCGAAATATTCACTTTTAAAGTAAGCTCAAATTGTATTAAGAGGTAAATTTTCCTCCTCGAAGAAAAAAGGCAGGTTTGGAAGAGGTTTTGTATTTGTGATTGTTATGTGTGGCTGGAAAGGTCGTTTTTGTGTGAGTTTTGTTTCTTAAAATTTTATTTTTTTATTTTTATAATATTATTTATTTTTGAATTTTTATTATTTTATTTTATACCATCATGATTTAACCAGTGCAACATGTTCTGATTGGTGTGACCAACCATACGGGATTGGCTAGTACAGGTTTAGGATTTTGGGCAACCGTACTGGAAAATCTACATGTACTGGATTGTACTGGATTTTTTAATTTATTAATATTTTATCTATTTCCACCTTTGACAGATTAATTTACATTTCTGATCTTCTTTTTTATTCTGTGTCACCTTAACAAGTGCTGAAAGATTAAGTTACATTTTTGATCTTTTTTTTACTGTGTGTCACCTGAACGTCGCGCTCCGCTCTCGCTGGAACCTCTTGGTTCCTTTCGGACAGCAGGTAGGCTCCCAAGAGGACTATGACTGCACTCCGCTTTAAGTGGGAAAGAGAGCGCACGAACTTCTGAGTCCGAACAGGAAAATTCGAGAACTCACGCGAGCGTGCATTTCTAGAGTGCTGTGCCGAATCCTTATCCATGAATGAGGTCCGGCACACCAGTTTATTTTTGGTCTGGGCAATACCCTCTCCACATAGGCCGATCAGCTCTTATCGTTTTAGTGTCCTTTTCTCCACCTTCGCCGCCATTTTGACAGAAAACTAATGGATTATCTGCCACTTTTGAGTGAAAATAGCGGCGAAGGTGGAGAAAAGGACACTAAATCGGTATGAGTTGATCGGCCTATCTTAAGGAGGTATAATCATGCCCCGCTTGCGAAATTTGTATTTTTTTATGATTTTTGGCTGCCATCTTGGAAGATGTCTTCATATCAACCCCTTCTACACGGATGCAAACAAAACACCCGGTCACAAAACTCCTTCATAAAAAATCCCACGGGATAGAAATTATCGATATATGCCCCTACACTATTAGCTGAGGAGAGCACCTGGGCTTATCACCATATACAGCATAATCATAGCTTCAGATCGGCGGATAGATACGCAAGCACACGGACAAAATTGGAAGCGATAATTAAAGGCGTTTTTAAACCTATGTTTTTGAAGCAACTCGAGGAGGATTTAGAAAAAGTATCTTTTGCTACCGTTTGCATTGAGGCGTCAAACCATAAAAATACAAAACTCGTACCAATCGTAATTACATATTTTCTACCTAGTAATGCCATCAAACTAAAAATTTTAGAGATGAAAGATTTACCTGGCGAAACCTCAGACCAAGTCAGTGAATAATTGATTTACTTTTTGTCTTAAGACAATATTAGTAAAAAAATAGTGGCATTATGTGCTGATAATGCAGTAAATGTTTAAAAATTTATAGAGAATTCAAGAGCAAAATTAAAGCTCGAAAAGAGGAGAACTTTATTCCTCTCATTTTAAGAAATATACTTCAGACAGATGACTTAATTACAAACAAAATTCTATTGAAAGAGCGATAAATGAGTTTTATCAAACAGCCGAGGAATACCTTGTACAATGGGATGAACCATCTTCTCAAATATTGAATACATTTAAATGGGTACTAATTCAAAGCAGACTACAATTCTCACAAATTCAACTCTCGCGATCCTGGTAGAAATTCTATTATTATTTGGAAAAGATATAACTGAAGATGAACTCTTCGACGAAATAACTTTAATAAAGGGATCTTGGGTCTCCCCCCGCTTCCAACTTGGATCAAGAAGGAGGCGATGGCGACGCACCTGTGATTAAGAGACCAGGGACTGTGGAAGTGCAGGGAGGAAAGAGAGGGCCATCTGGCGGTCAAGGGACTGATGACGAAAGAGTTGCCCCTCCTAAGACTGCCAGTGAAAGCACCGCTTAAACCATGGAGGTTCAATAAAAAGTACAAGGTCACAATACCGGAACGAAATGAGTGGCAAAGCGAAGAATTCCGAAAGGAATTAAGCAGAGAGGCTACGCGACGGTCTGCTACACGGATGGCTCTAAACTGTCAGCCAGGCAGACAACAGGCGCAGGAGTGTACGCGGAAAGCCTAGAAGTTCAGAAGAGTTATCCACTTGGAGAACTTGCCAGACTAGGGGCCGAAACCCAATACTTTGGACCGGAACCTCTTCTGGGAATAACAAGGAAACAGGTACAGAGTGAGCTCAATAAATGGGCGAATAATGAACTGAAGACGTCCTGGAAGCAAGAGTCAAAGTGCAGACAGTCCAAGCTATTCGTGGATGGTCCGAATGCAGCCAGAACTAAATGACTCTTAGGCAAGGACCGAAAGGACATCGGACTGCTGACAGGGATGCTGACTGGGCACAATCGGGTACAAACATCTGACGCAAATAAGAGTAGCAGGAGATCCCGTGTGTCCTGCTTGCGGGCTCAAAGAGGAATCGGCGCAGCACTTGATAGCACAGTGTGACACATTTGCCAGATCTAGGCAGCTGAAGTGGGGATTTCCTACGATAGAGGAAGAAGAGCTGCACTCGCTCAAATGAGCCGATATACTGAGGCGTTTTCTCGCGTTGAAATTGTTTAAAATGTTTTTAAAAAGTTTGGAACATTTGTTTTCTCGCGTTGCAACGGTGACGTCACATCGAAACGGGTTAAAAATATTTTAAAACGGAATCCACTCTAGTTTTAAAACTGACGCGTGCGTAGAAGATACGTCAAAATTCTACATTCTTGTTTTAACCGATTTTTTTTTTGTTTTTGCGTGAAAATGTATGAAAAATCGTATTCTAGATATCTTGTTAGCCATTCTTCATGGTATCCCTGTGGTCTTATATGATTTTCTGGGCTTAAAAGAACAGTAAATAAAAAAACTTCACTATCCATGTAGCTTCCATTGCTTGCCATCGATGCTACTAAAACGGGCCGTACACTCGAAGGTTTTGTTAGATTAAACAATAGTTGATCCATTTTAATTTTAAACACCAAAAAAATAAACAGAAAAACGAAAAAAAAGTGAGGTTACACTAAAATACGTCAGCGTTTTGAACTACTCATTTTTTCTCGGTTCTAAATGATGACGTCACATCTAAATAGTTTCAAATAATATTTCAAAATAATTTCAACGCGAGAAAACGCCTCTGAACTTCGTAAAGAAGACAGAGAGGTGCAGCGGAAGTAGGGGCATAGGGGTAAGGAACGGGGTATGGCAGAATGGGCCCATGAAGGGGCCTAATTGCCAGGCCCACGAGCCGCCCCTATACTACTACTACTGGTGCTCAATGCCTTGAAGTTTTTATTAATTTAACAAAAAAGCAACTGCCCTTTAAAAACATATCTTTGCTAGTTGAATTTGCGCTTTGCCTTCCGGGTACGAATGCAGAGGAAGAAAAAGTGTTTTCAATTATAAACAACTTTTGTAGTAAAAAAACTCAGGTACTAACATGAACCTTGAAATCAGCTAACTTAGTTTTACTAAAAAATGATGTTGCTTTAAAAGCAATATGTAGTCAAAGTAAATATACTTCTAAAGAATGGAGTGTGTATAGAAATAGTTATTTAGGTGCGGAAAGTGATATTTTACCGCACGCGACGGCAGTTGTAAAGTGCCATAACGTTAACCACCGCACTGAGTGCGGTAAATTACTACTTTTTGCACGCAAATGAATGCATTAAAGTGGACTTTACGCATGCCTATAGATATAGTCGCTCTAAAAAACTCAGTAGAGCAGTGGTTAGCGTATCTGCTTGACGCACGGAAGGGACCGGCTAGATAGATATTTTGTGTTTGCCCTAAAAATTCACTCTTGGCACCATAAAGGTATATTTTAGTTGAATGTCTTTACTTGGCACTTACTTTGAGTGTTGATCCTACAATATATAGAAAAGTCTCAGTACCAAAATTAATTGGAGACATGCGACTACAAAACATTTCTGAATTCTGTACTAAACTCTACTTAGAACTGGCAACCGAGCAGTTTTTTTAAAAAAAAAATTGTATTCAAAATTCCAAACTTTCTGAGAAACGAAAATCCATTACAACCGAACGTGTGTGCACAGGAAAAAGAACTACAGATAGGAATAATAGTCGATACAATCCCTGGAGTGCTTAAAAATTTACAAACCAGCGATTTTTCAATTACGGTGCGAATTTAAGAAGCAGCTTAAGGTAGAATATTGGAAAAATCGCTAGCAAATAGTTGGGTTGGGTGCTGCTAAAATGGTTTTTTTATACCTTCATCAAAAACATGATTTTAGTAACTGTCTGCAGATAACTAAAGCATGGCTTTTTTGGATACCGATGCAAAAAAACTTTTTTTTGATCACGGGTGTAAAAAAAGATTTCTGTCCGTTTTTTACCCAAAATTAAAGAGAAATAGCGGAAAACAGTAATATTGAAAAAATCTAATTATTCTTGCGTAAAAATTTTTAACCAAGTATTTACGAAAACATCATTTAAAAACATCGTCAAAATATCAAACTGTCAAAGATTAAAATGTCGCAACAATGAATGTCACCGAGTAAAAAGACACATCGCTATGGAAACCACTGTTATTTCATTTACCAGCCGCCTTGATTTATAGTGTAAAGATGGTGTGTTGCGAGAAGTGCTCTTTGTTCGAGATTTTTAAAAGTATTTTCCTGTTTTTCTTGGATTTTTTGATAAAGGTATTTAAAAAAAATAGTGTTAACAACTCGCGGCTAACCTGTGCTTTTTCCATTCGCGTTTCTAAATATCTCGCTGCGCTCGTTATTTATACCAACGCTTGTAAAAAAAGCACTGTTTTAGCCACTAGTTGTCAAAACTACTATTTTAAGAGTGACGCAGAACGAACGCCTCTTTTTAGAAAAATATCTTATTTTCTTTTTCTTCTGGGTTAATGCTGTGACTTTCCATCCACCACCCACTACAGATAGGATCTCTCTATTATGAATAAAAATGGGAAAACTAATTCTAGAATTTTGAAGGATGACAAAATGAAAGACCACTATTACTTTCTCTGCATTCGGAAAGTTGGCATAGGAAGAAACCAAACTGAAAAATATCAAACACCTCGCGACCATACAAATTTGGGGTTAGAACTTTTACAAGCAGTGTTACCAATAGCTTCGAGTAAAACTATGCTTCGCATCTGCGGAAATTATGCGATTTTGTTCTAAATTATGCTCTGTTGATCTTCGCGGCAGCGCGGCACGGGTCACTGCAAAATAAAACCAAACACACCCCTTTTTTTTCTGGGATTCACACCCGCGATACACTATGCGTAATATTCCGTCCCTTTCCATTACACGGGCAAAAAACAAGACAGCCAGTCATCAGGTTGTTGGTGTCGTCGGTCGCCGCTCGAGCGCGCGAGTATTCGTTCGGCTCGTTTCCCACACAAAATCAGTAAATTATGAAAACTAACTGTTAGTCGCGCATTCACCGACTGATATGTTGCTATAGGTGTGATTATATGCTCGTATTATCCGATTTGTCCTATATTATGCCCAATTATTCTTTTTTACCCATAGTGAAATTATGCCCAATCGCATAATTATGCTCCGATTGGTAACACTGTTTACAAGGTCCCTGCGCTCGCTCAACAAGCTTGAAGGGAAAAGAGTAGCTCAGTTTGCTCGCTCGATGAATAAACGAAGCCAAAGAAGAGTGCAGATCTAATTTTGCACAAGTTGCTCTGGGTTGGGTTGTGTTGTGTCACTCGAGAACCCTATTGCGGGTTCCCATGGAGTGTGCCAAATTTCAAAATAGATGTACAAAATTGTGAAAAATTGGACCTTTCAAATGATACCAAAATTTTCAAAAAACCTTATATGGGGGGCGAATACGATCAAGTTAGCCTCCCCCACATAGAAAAATTACCACAGGTCCTCGGAAGGTATGCAAAATTTAATTTATGGTGTGGCCTAAAAATTTTTCAGAAACCGTATCTGGGGGGAAGAGGCAAAGTTGATTGATCCCACAGTTTCCTCGATTTTCAATAAACGAACGGAATTTTGTGATTATGTGCGCAGAGAGCGCACGAATTTAATAAACAAACGCGGTATGTGTGTATAAAGCGTATTATCTCTGTACCCACTTAGGCTATGTTTATCAAACATTGCTAAAAATAACTATGAGATACTATAATGACCCAAGTATCGCAAAATCTGTAACAATAATGACTTTGAAAAACAAAAAAAATTAAATCAATGAATAGCGAGTTTTCCCTAAAAAAAGGTAATGGTAAACGTAGATCCGGATTTCGCACTTGTGGTGCTCATCAGTACGGTGCTAGGATCTACGGTTACCATTAGCTTTTTTGAGGCATGAGGCATTGAGGCATTCATTAATTTTTTTATTTATTCACCCTCACTAAAAAAAACTTTTTAAATTTATTAACTCCAGAACTTAGGATATCTGAAAAGATAATTATAACTGTCTCCGTAGAGGCGCTTAATTTTCCTTCAAATTAAAGATACACTTGATTTAAAAAAACGCATACATGCAGTCACAAAATTGACCTTTCTAAAAGTGTATAATATATACGGATTACCAGCTAAAATGCCTAAAAACTTCAAAAGTACGACAATTTGTCATATTGTTTAAGAAAGGTCTCTAAAACTGAAAATAGTTTTTTTACTTAAATTAAAGGCAACCTTATTTTTATATTAAATTTTGCATAATACTAAAAAATCAGCAAAAATAATGTTTTCGTAAAGTCTTTATTGAACAATATCAAATTATCACTCGAGTAACGGACGAAGGCTGTTCTATAAAGAGGGCGGTAACCCATTTTGGAGTTGATAAAATAACAATAATACGATGGAAACAATTGGACGAATAGGAAACTTGGATTAGGACAAAAACGATGGTAAACTTAATACTAATTATTTTAACTTAAAAAAGAACTAAAATAAATAATTTAGTATTTAATAGGATCACCATTTTTCTCTATTACAAGCTGCAAACGTCTGGGCATTGAAAAGGTTACATTTTGAAAATACTGATGGTCTTCTGAGAGCTGATCCAATGCGCGATAAATAGCATCGCTTAACTCTTCAGCATTTCGTGGTCTTCAATTCCTTTGGTATATTATTTTAACGATTAGACCCCATACATTTTCCATTGGGTTAAGGTCAGGGCTGTTGGCTGGCCAAGGAAGTGTTTCTATATTATTATTCTGAAACCATTGGCGAACAATATTAGCCGTATGTACTGGACAGTTGTCCTGCTCAACGAATTCATTATTTTCATGTAAAGCCTGTACAGATGGCAGCATAAAGTTTTCAAGGATTTCAATATATGGTTCACTATTGAATCTTCCTTCGATTCTCCAAAAAAAAACCAAACCTCTAGCACTAAACCAGCCCCACATGTTTACAGAAAAATGTCCAGCTTTTTTAATTTGGTTTGTATATTCGGGTTCAAATCTAGAATTTGATGGAAGATGATTGAAAAATTTTTTCGTCAGTGAAAACCACCCTCTCCCAGAAGTCATTATCACACGAAGAACGTTGTTCAATGCCAAAATCACTCTGGCCTGTTTTTGTTTTTATGTTAGAAAATGCTTCTTTGCAGCAACTCGACAAGAGACTTCTGATTTCGTTACTCTTCTATTTACTGTTGCTAAAGAACCCGGAAATAATGTTACATTAGCTGCTTCAACCAACGTTGAAAAAGGATTTTGTCTGAGATGGTCAATAAGTCTCTCATCTTCTTCAGAACTTACTTTTGGTCGTCTTGATCCATCTTTCTTATCCGTAGAATTATTTTCAATCCAGCGCTTTTTCCATCTCATTATCGTCATTTTATCAACTCCAAAATGGGTGGCCGCTCTTCTTATAGACCAACCGTCTTCTATAACTCGAGTGATAATTTGAACTTTTGTAAATGTTGATATCTGTGGCATTGGCCAAGGATGTCACAATGAATTTTAAGCTGTCAGGCATACTAAGCTGGTGGTGCCTTATAATACTAATGGAAAGCTAAATTTTGTGGCATAGGAAAAAATGCATGTATGAGTTTTTTTTTAAATCAAGTGTACATCTGCCCATTGTGCAATTTGGTTTTCTTTTACATGAATCCTATGTCAGATTTTTTCATCATAAAAAAAACGGCGGATTTGGGGTCCTAGGGACCCTAGTAGGTACCCCCATAAAGAATTTTTCATAAAAAATGGCAGAAAACCGTATAATGCATAATTACCCAAAATTACAACATCCGTCGTTTTAGTCGAGGTACAAAAATAATAGATTCTACCTGGACAAATCCTGTGCTACTTAATTCAGGTCCCGTTAACATCGATTTAAATATTTAAACGTTGTCCCTAAAGCACTTTTGGGTAACTGGAATTTAGAATTTTAAATCGGATCCGAGGCAGCTAGCCAGGTCCTAAATAATGATGAACTTTGACATGATGGCAAAATTTACGACGCTTTTAAAGATTTTTATGGCAACCCTGCTGCATCTTTCCGAGAAAAGTACAAAACCTTTTTTCCAAGACAAAAAAAAATTGGTAAAGAAAGGAATTTTTTCTACGAGCGTGCGGAAAATCTCATTTTCCACACTATTTTTAATGCGGAAAATTTGTTTTTCCGCACGGTGTGGAAAAATTTTTCCGCATGTCAAATTTTGAAAAATCTGTACTGATTCGAAGTTTCTGTTCATCATATTGTCTATGAAATGCCTTGGTTGCTATGGTGTTACTAACCAGTTGTTTATGCGTTTATTTGCCAGTAGCTAAAAACTATTTACAATGTATTTTCCTCACGCTCGTAGAAAAACAATTGCTATTACTTTATTTGTTGGTAAAAACAAGTAGGCGTAAAAAACAATGATATAATAATATGCGCAATTTTACTCAAATTCAAAGAATTCACCAGCTATAAATTTTTGTAAATCAGTCGCCAAATCTATAGCAAAAAAGGGATTTTAGGAGTACGTACGTTAGGTCGGGACAATTGAGTGCGAGACTACTGAGCGCTGAGACAATTAATTGAAAACCAAACCAAACCCAGCCCCATCGTTTAACGCTCCATTGTTCCAGCTCTCAATTGTCCTGCGTTCATTTGTACCAGCGCTCAATTTTCCTGCGTTCATTTGTAACTGCGCTCAATTGGTCAGTCTCAACCCAAGTAACAACTGCAACGAACGACGGATTAACGACGCCAAAACGTTGATAATTAACTAGAGTTGATTAATTTACGGTTTCTCTTTACGAGACAATTGTGGCCAAATATTCAATGCAAATATAACTGTATCTAACCACTACCCTAATAGCACAAGTACGTTTTTAAAACGTCCCTGGAACGTTCCACGGGAACTTTGTGGACCTCCCGGGACGGTTTTTTTTCGTAAAAGTATACTTTTTCGACCGCCCCAGGACGTCTTTTGGTGACGTTTTTAAAACGTACCAAAACAGTCAAAAAACGTCAGATCATATTCTTTGTACTACCCCAGCAAACCAGAAGGCTGACGAGCTCGCCAGGATCGGGGCAAGCACCCATTATGTAGGGCCGGAACCACTCCTAGGAACAACCAAGAGGCAATTGCAAAGTCGACTCAATAAATGAGCCAACAATGACATGGCGACCGCTTGAAGAGGAGGAACAGGATACAGACAGACCAGTGACTTCGTGAAGAGCCCGGATGTAGCCAGACAAAAATGGCTTCTGGGGAGATCACGAATAATAACAGGTCACAACTGACTAAGGAAACACATGACCCGGATCGCGGTGGAAAATGACTCGACCTGCCGGACCTGCGGGCGGGCAGAATAGACACCTCGACATGTTATAGCGAACTGCGAGGCATACCAGAGGACGAGATACCAGGTATTCGGTTCCTCGACCATGGATGAGGAGGACCTGCACACGCTCAAATGGGATAAAATACTGGACTTTGCAAAAAGAACAGTAAAACCAGATGAGCAGACTGCCAGATCAGTGGTGCAGGCGGCGGATTAGGGGCAGGCTCGGGGTAAGGCAGAAAGGGCCCAGGGAGGCCTACTTGCCAGGCTTCGCGCCGCCCCTTCTCTACTACTACTACCCGAGCAAACCGACTTCGCTTCGGATCATCAGCATTTTTAGCCGCCGGTCGACGTGCGGCCGCAGATGAACTGCCGACGTTGCAAAGTCCATCTCCGGGAAGTACGCAAAATAAAAGATGTGTGCACACAATTATAATAGCGGCAGTAGTAGTAGTTATACGTATTTTTATTCACAAAGTAAATTTAAACCACACTTAAGTATTCCAAAGTTAACTCAAATTAAAATATGACGCAGCCACTAATATATACAGGGTGGATTCTTTAAACGGAACGGGTTAGAATTTGGTTGAATAAAAAAATCCGAAAACACGTCGACTTTTAATTTCCTGTAATCGTGCTATCTTGTATTTTGTCAATGTCATTTAGTTTACGAGGTATGGCATTTTTTTTTTTTAATAGGACCCCCTGTATGTTTTGCAATTTTTGAAATCTGCAAACAATTCTCTCTTCAGCAATACCGCACAGTAGGATCTATCTTTTACGATAATCCAGATATTTTTATTTAAATCTGTATGGAAAAGTTCGATATATATTCATTCAAATATCCCCCGTAAAACAGGGCATAGACAACAATTCCATGAAAGTTTAAATGCCTTTATCTTGGAAACCATAAGAGATAGAGTATTAGTGTGTGATATTGTCAAAAAGATAACTTTTTTTAGAATTTAAAAATGTAAAACTGCGATTCCTCGTAAACAAAACGACATAGAAAAAATCCAAGATAGTACGATTAAAGAAAATTAAAAATCTCAGTTGACGTGTTTTTGGATTTTTTTATAAAACCATATTCTAACCCGCTAGAAGCACTGTTCCGTTTAAAGAAACCACCCTGTATAGAATAGCACACCTTACACTCGCATAATCCATACACATATCTAATAGAAAATTATACTGGTATAAGTAGTTATTTTGCATGGGACAGTGAGAGAAATGTTACTCACGTATTTTATTTGATATAATATGGTTAGCTTGCATGGGGTAACTAGACGAGGATCCTACCATTGATTGCAAAAAGTGACATTGACAGTAGAAATCGACGAAAAGCGTTTTTTTTTATTTATTTTCAAGACTTGAGACCTTCAGTGTCCTAAAGAGTACGTCCCGGGAATACTCGTATTTTCCATAGACCATTCTCGACATCTTAAGTGTCCTAAAAAGAATGTCCCGTGGAAAGCTAATTATAAACGTTCCTGGTTTGGTGACGTCCCCGGAACGTCTTTTATGAGTACGGGACGTCCCCGACCTTTAGGGATTTAAAAAGTACGTCCCGAGGACGAAGTGTGCTATTAGGGTATATATCCTTAGTAGCAAAACGGTTTTTAATAAACCAATAAATGATTATTGCCGCCGTTTTATTTCCATGATTTGCGCCGCTACGCCATCGCCATTTGTGTAATTCGTTAAAAAAAATCTTATTTTTTTACTGGATTTTGATGACTTTTTACTCAGTTTTAGTAATTTTTAAGTATTCTTTTAGACTGGCATTTTTATAATTTTCAGTATTTAAATAAAAAATAATTTAGCAAAAAAATAAAAAGGATTGAAGGCCCGCTTATTTTTTAAACCTAAAATAACCATTTTTGACAGAAAACTAAGGGTTGAAATTAACTCTGTGTTTCGGACTTCCATTGTCTATATTTTATTTATACACGACGTTTCGATTAGTACAATCTCTGATCGTCTTCAGGTGCAAACTACAATCTTTTCCTAAGGCTACGTACTTATAGGCTATGGCAAATCACTCAACCGTGAAGTTTAAGAAGTTGGTTCCGCCCAAGGAAGGACTTCCAAATGTTTGGAATTTCAACACTTGGTTTACTGAAAACGCCCTGATTCTGCCCAATAAAGGCAGCTTCAAGGAATTTTCGTTTCTTCCAGTGTGACTCCTTGTGCAAAACCTTTGCTTCTGCCCACTTCATTCGGTGTTGTTTTGACCATGCATGTTCGGCGATTCCTGATTTCGTTGTTTCACCTTTTTGGGTATTCGTCTGATGTTCCTTAAGCCTAACAGATAGTGGTCTTTTAGTTTCGCCTATGTATGATTCACCACACTCGCAAGGAACTTGGTAAATGCATTCCTTATTTTGTTTGTTCTCCGGTTTTGTTTTACTAAGAAGGCTTCGAATCGTATCATTAGCTTTAAAAGCTGTTTTAATATTAAAGTTGTTCGCTACTCTTCGAATTTTTTCTGATACTCCTTTAATATATGGAATTGTAAGGAATGCATTTGCCTGGTTTTGGTCCTGTAATCTCTGTTCTGTTTGCTGAAGTTTAGAAATAGTATCTGTTATAAGTTTAAGGCTGTAACCATTCTGCTGCAGATCTTTGTTAATGTTTCTTATTTCGATTTCCAAGTCATGAGAATTGTCACAAATTTGAACGGCTCTGTTATACAAAGTTCTTATTATGCGTCGTTTGGTTAAAATATCGTCCTGTGTGAGTGGGTTTACAATAGACTGTTGTTCTGATGTCGCTTTCTACTCGTGTGACAAGTACATCAAGAAAAGGAATTTGATAATTTTGCTCCAACTCCATTGTGAATTTAATGTTGGGTTTTATGTTATTTAGGTGGTGAAGAAATTCTGAAAGTTGTTGCTCATTCCCGGTCCAGACAATAAAAGTATCATCAACATATCTCAGCCAGAGCTTAGGTTTATATGTTGCGGTATCAACCGCGTGTGATTCGAACCACTCCATGTAAATATTGGCCACCACTGGCGAAAGCGATGAACCTATTGGCAGACCGTCATCCTGAGCATAAAACCTTTTTACTTGAAAATAAGAGTTATGTAGGCAGAACTCCAACAACTCCATCACTCCTTCCAGCGGTAGGCTGGTATGTTCATAAAGGGATTCGTCAGCAACCAGTCTCTTTTTAATAATATCTAGCGATTCCTTTATCGGGACATTGGTGTATAGACTTTCAACATCAAAACTGACAAGTCTATTCTCGGTTGCTGAAACAAAATATTTAAGAATATTAACAAAATGGTTGGAATTTTTTACAAATGAAGCGGTCTTGCCTGCAAGAGGTTGAATAATTTCAAAGACGTTTAACTAAAATAGACCCATCAAGTCATTAACCACCTTACGTTTAGCAGCGGCCAGAACGGGCTCGTTATTTATAAATGTAAAAAGGTTTGGTCGTTGTTTTCAGAAATTTTTTTGGAAATACAATCTTTAATTTTTTTATTCTTATTAATTGATACCAAGGGTATGGAGAGGCGTTATATTTGTCATTGTGAAAATATTTATGTAAAGATATAACATAGAAAATATTAATTTTTTAAATGTTCTCGAGATAGTTACCTACCTAATTAGTACGGAAAGTGATACATTTACGCACGGGAGGAGTTCGGGCGGGAAAGACACTTCCGCAAGGGTTAGGTACAATTTTTTTTCTACGAGTGTTTATGATGACTTTATTGATCAAAAAGTAGTTTTTAGAACACACATTTCAAACTCAAAATTTAAAAATTTGGTCCATAAAGTACCATTTAAAAAAATTGCGTTTTTTATGCACGCCGTGCTTGTTGTTGTACGCACGGCGTGTGGGAAGTTAAACTTTCCACATTAAAATTGATATGTTAGTTTAGTTTATTTTTAGTTTATTTAATAGTTTCCTTACCTATTTAATGTCAAGTGACCTGCAAAACTTTATTAAAAAATTAGCATAGGTAAAAGTATTTTTTTAGCATATCGTGAATTTTAAGTCTAAATGGAGTTTTTAGATGCATTTATAAACTAGGTTAAATTAAAAATGGAAACAAAATTATTTTTTGGTTTTAATTTTAAAAATACCAAAAATATATAACCTTAGGCAGAAGCTTTTTATGCAAGTAGGAAATTGTTGTACTAAAAACTTATCAAAAGTGCCTTTTTCGCCCCTAACGGCCATCGTGTGCAGAAAAGCATCACTTTCCACACTGTTTAGGCAAATTGCCAAGAAACCAATGTAGAAAAAATAAGCAAATTCGACTAAAAATAGTGGTATTTCGAAAAAGGATAATATCTATATTATAGGTACTATATGATGGTTTTTCGTTGTGTAAAAAAATGGAATTTATACACTCTACTATAATTTTTATTTAATACGTACAAAAGCATCTTTACATTTTTAATAAATACAAACAAATTTTATGTGGAGTATCTACCTATGTAAATATTATAAATAAAAAGTTGTAACAAACATACATTCTTTATCCTGTGTCTGACACATAATAATGATTTAAAAATTTATATTTATACCGGGAACGCTTGTACTATTTATAAACAAATCTCAGCAGAAAAAATAAGCTGACTACAGATAATATTATAAATGTAGTTATAAATAAATATCATACGCACCTCTTACATTTTTTTGCTAGTCATATAGGATATTTAAAAATGTCGCATCTGGGGTTGGTTCATTATACCAAATATAGTGTAAATAATTATAAGTGCTTACCATATTGTTTTTATCACAAATTCGCAAAAATATCCCAAAAAAACTTATTTCTTTCCTATATTTATTAATTACATTTTGTATTTATTGCAACACTAGTTGCACGCATATGGCGGCCTATCACAAGATGGCGTCGAAAAAACATATGTTAAAAAACCTGTGAAATGTTTAGTTTTTACCTGCAATCTCCATTTTTCGTCACACTACGCACTTTGTCACAAACATTTAAAAATCTATTGAAACAATATTAAAAAACTCTCTATTAATCTGTAAAATATACCAAAACCTCGATTATGCTAAAGCTACAAAGCCTTAGAGAAATTATGAATGGAGCAGCGTACACTCGTTTATATGGCTGACCCGCCACAAATGCGAAGTTGTCACATTGTTGTAGGTTTTATTCCCGATATATATTGGGAAATAAAAAGAATTATCCCTTCGGCCCAAAAATATATAAATATATAATATTTCGATCGAAAAATGAGGTATATTTCAAGTACCATAACATGTACCTCCACATTATAAATTATTTATTGATTTAAAATTGCGAAGATTCAAGGAAATTTAAATGCAATTATATAATATACCTAAATTTCTTTATATATTTGAATAATAATAAGGGTTTTCTCCATGTTTAAAAAAAAACAAACCAGAGCGTTTGCATAATTGCATGTAAATGATAAAGTTAATAATATGTTTTTAAAAACATTACGTGTAGAGATACAACTTTCACCGCAATCTGGCATTGTCGCCAAATTGTTTACCTTATGTCTGATCGCAACTGTGGTAAACATAATGTCTCTATTTAAGTTATACCTTTATGAATAATTTAGACAGATTGCTTGTTGGAGAATTTCTGGAACTTGTAATTGGGCGTAAGGGCATTGCATCTTTGTGAATTTTGGGAAGTCCGTATAGATGAGGAGGCTTGCTATAATGCGGTATAGGTTGAGACCTTGTATTGCCCGGAATATATCTGGAATAATTTTTCAAAATTCTATGAACCTTACTTTCGATTGATTGTGCGGATCTTTTGGGAGAAGTTTATAGTTTCCTTTAGCAAGTACCTCTATAATAATAATCATAAAATATAGACAATGAAAGTCCGAAACACAGAGTTAATCTCAAACTTTCAAACAAACTAAGTTTTGTTTGTAAATTTAGTGTATGGGAAACTTTAAAAAGTTACCTAGGTTACGTATTTCAGAATTATTAATAAATGGTGGTTGGAAATGAATCCATTTAGGGTTGCAGACGTGGAAGCCTTAATTTCCAATCAATTATATTAATAAACATATTATCCAGAGGGCACTTAAGTCGTAGTCGTTTCGGCGACGGTGTGGTAATGTTGCTCGCACTCTATTCGTTTATACACCGTTCTCACGTAACATTAAGTCGCATTTGGCAACGTTAAAACAAGTCAAGAAATTTTTGAAATTTCCATTAATTTCTGATTTATCCTTAAGGCGTTAAAATAATAATTGCTCATTATTTTTCTCAAAATATTCGCCTGCGTCACTTATTTTTGGCACCTCATTGCAGAGTGTGACGCATTTTTTTTTAGTTAGATTTTAGTAACTGTCTGCAGATAACTAAAGCATCGTTTTTTTCGTTACCGATGCAATTTTTTTACTCGCGTTTTTACTTGCGTTTTTAAATACCTCGCTGCGCTCGTTATTTAAACCAACGCTTGTATTTAGGTATTTAAAATCGCAAGTAAAAAAAAAGCACAGTGTAGCCGCGAGTTGTCAACACTATTTTCTTTAGTCCCTTTATCAAAAAATCCAAGAAAAACAAAAAAATCTCGAAGAAGAGCACTTCTCGCAACACAGCATTTTAACACTATAAATCACGGCGGCTGGTAAATGAAATACCAATAGTTTCCATAGCGATGTGCTTTTTACTTGGTTAATCTTTAACAGTTTGATATTTTGACAATTTTTTTAAATGATTTTTTCGTAAATACTTGATGAAAACTGGTGAAAATGGCTTAATTTTTAGGCAAGAATAATTAATTTTTTTTAATATTACTATTTTCCGCTATTTCTCGTTAATTTTGGATAAAAAACGGACAGAAATATTTTTTTGCACCCGTGATCAAAAAAAAAAGGTATCGGTAACCAAAAAAGCCATGCTTTAGTTATCTGCAGACAGTTACTAAAATCATGTTTTTGATGAAGGTATAAAAAAAGGTCTTTTTACCCCTCCATGGATTTTACGAAGTTTTCGTCTCGGCGTAAAAAGTATTACTTTTATTCCTTGTGGTACCTTTAATATACATACTATATTTTCGTCTTTGAATATTTTCTCTTTTGGTTTTAGTGCCCCGCCGCAACAGACAGTAAAAGAAACCCAACCATATGGTAAAGAAAACTACAAGATACTAGTTCATCACTACCATGACATTTTTGTAATAATCGCAAAATATCTTTCATTGTCTAATTTTTTTTTCGTAAAAAAAGAGGACTGTAAGATCGTCTTTTGAAGCATTTATTTAGAAAAAATTTATAATAAAAAAATTAACAACAATTTCGGATCGTCTGTAATAGCATACAGGTTTTTAAGGTAATAGCATAGAAATTATTTAATTTTATGATATAGTCCAAAATTTTTAATCCATTAAACGTTTTATTTCTAGACGAAATATTGAATAGTTTCTATTTTATATTTGAGGGGTTATAAATTTAAATTCAAATAGTTTTTATTTAGTTTTTAGTAACATTTATATACGCAATCATCTAAACATATGTTAATGTAGGTATTTGTTGTAACTCTTAAATGTCAAAAAATATAAGCCAAAGTAGGTTAGTTTTTCTATACTTTAGGGCCAAAAATCAACTTTATATTATAAGGGAATTTTTTTATTAATTTTTAAATCAAAATGTATGATTATTTGTAAAGGACCATGATGGATTTTTGGAAAGTTACTGGCCTAAGCATACTAGATATTTTAGAGGGAAGTACACATACTTATTAGTTATAATGCATCTGATCTTAATCCTTCCTAGTTATGGTTTAACCCTAAATAAAATGATTATTCATCGAATAGGAACTGCAGGTGTAATATCTTATGTTGCTTTACAAAAATTAAAAAAGGTTAATTTAATATTTTTCCTGCTTAATGATTTATACAAAACATCATTAATTTTTGTAGGTAGAAAACTATATTATTTAATTTTCCATGAAACAAACAAATGAACAACAATTTTAGGTATCTACGTAAAAGTTGCAACCGATCGGGTAAATTTTAATTTAATTGGATACAAAATAAAATCATTTTTCTACAAAACAAATAAAATTGCATTGCATAACAAATTAAAGCCGACGATTGGTAAATTTTAATTAAAACTTTAAGATAAATAGTAAACTCAGTTACTTAGTTAAATAAATATTTGTTTTTTTTTTATTAATGGTCAAGAGATTTGTAAATAAAAGAAGATTGGCATTTGTCAGTAAAAAAAATTCACCTTAAATAGCAGTTGTTTCTCTTTTGGTTACAAATTTCGTTGGCAGAAAATACCAAGCAGTTGTGAGAATACCTTTGTGATTTATTTCCGCAAATAGAGTAGTCTAAGAATTTGTCAAAGTCAGATAATAAGATGGCTGCAGCGAAGAAAACAATAAACCAACAAGAATATTTTGTTAAAAAAAAACTATACAAGATGTGAAAATTTTTCTTTATTAAACTTGCACTTTGAACAGAACCAACTTTCTAAAAAAAACTATGAATAGCCTAAAAAATTGCTTTGTTTATTTTTTTTCCTAGGGCGACGGTCTTTTAGCTGTTTTCTTAGACTATTTTATTCCTAAAACTGTGTGTGTTCTGATAATGCTATAATAACGAGGAGATGATTACAATTTAAAATTAAGATTATTAATTTACAAAATAATACCTATCGTAATTAATTATAACTTCTTGTTCATGTAAAATGTATTGACTTCTAGTAATAAAATGTTTTAAAACAAATTGTTGGTTATTTTTATTCCATGTTCTCCACACGAAAAATGTTCGATAGAAATGTTTACCAACTCTGAGCAATTTAGAAACTGTTTCCTTATTTCAGATCAAGTATTTGTACATTTTTTTATTTGAATTATTGGAGCTTTGGAAAAGCATATGTTTTTTATTTTATTTTTGTTTAAAAATATCTCTTTTATCCAAATAAATGAATCATTTTACAATTTGGCCTATTGGTTCTGATTACACAATATATCTGCCAAAAGATACAGATTTTTTTCGACGAAAAGAAGTGCAAGCGCAAATTATTTTAAATTATTTCCAGAAGTGCTCAATTTTCCAGATCTCTGTGAAGAAACAATACAAAAACTTACATTTTTAATGCCAAAATGTATTTTTAAGCTTATTGTAAAACTTACTAACGTACCTACTGGCGTTTGGTTATACAGGGTTCCTAAGCAAATCCTTATGGGGAAAGCAGCCGTGTATAAGACGCAGAGAAACGGAAAAGCACATTAGGCAGAAAAGGATGGGCATGGGGCGATGTTGTCACTACATCTTACACGTAGTAAATCCATTCCAGGTTGTTGTTTTCTAATGTTTTCCATTTTCATACCTTTAGGACTGGAATAAAAATTGTTTTTGCTCGACTTTAATACTAAACTGATGAAAGATATCGTAAAAAAAAATATTTTTCGGCTTTTCATTTTGTAACCATTGTCCTTACGCACTGTTTACAGGCTGGGGACTGAGATACATGCAAATGCCTAACCTAAAGCGTTCATACACGGCCGGAGAAATCGACTGAGATATTTCCGTAGAAACTTTATCAAGCAAATAGGACGGGTTGACGCCTTCGAACGTCCAACCCGGGTTTTGCACTTTGATTCGAAATCAAAAAGGAGGAACAGTCAGATGTGGGGCCGTGCACAAATTACGTAACGGTGATTTTACCAATTTTTCACCCCCTCCCTATGTAATGTTTTGTAACGGTTTGGCACGCCACTCTCCTAATATTACGTAACGATTTCAAGACCACTACCCCCCCCCCCAAAAAAAAAAACTTTTCACTTATTTTTCTTCAAAATTTTTTTAGTTTCACACAAATGCAAACGCTGTCGAAAACCCGCCTCCCCCCTACGTAACGTTTTGTAACCCCCCTCCCCCCTATAACCATTACGTAATTTGTGCACGGCCCCTGTAGTCCCAGTGGAGGAGGGCGAGAAAATTGATATTTTTTTCTTAAAAATTATACTGTTTAGACCTATTTCTTTGCGTTCCCGAAATTACGTAATTTTTGAAAAAAAATTGTAAGCGGCGCCATTTTTATTTCGTGCTTTGTTTTTCTAACATTTTTGCGTTCGGCTAATTTAATTGAAAAATTTTTGCCTGCGGCGCCCTTTATCTTCTCACTCGAAACCAAGATCCCCCGTTTTAGGAAAACTGATCCCGTCTCTGTTTCTAAATTTTTTCGAATAAAAGTAAAGTATGACCATGAAGGAAATAATTTTCTTCTACGGTATAATGAAAATTTCGAGAAATTTGAAGAAAAACATAAAAAAAAGTGGCAGAGCTCAAGTTTTTCGTAAAAAAAAACGTTTTTTGTAAAGAAACAGAGCAAAATAAATCTTTTCACCCCTTTTTGGGTGTTACAAATATTGGCAGCCCCTTATTTTTCGCTTTTACCCTCCCGCTAGTTTTGAAGAATTGGTTCGCTACATGTTTCGAGATCATGTCGTAAAACACCTCGAAAATATCAAATGTAGTGTAGGGCCAGCTTTATTTAAAATCAATAATATCGCAAGCAAAAAGCTCTGCAGGAAAAACATCGCCGTTTATTGATTTCTTTGGCTGCTAGTGCTAGCTGCATGGTTTAACCGTTTCCGGATAGATGTCACTAGTAGAACAGAATGGAAAGAAATTTAATTAAAAGCGAAGATATTTCCTTCTAATTTTAACAACCTTACGAGTCGCCGCCTCCTTAAAGCAAGAAAAATCTGTGGTTTGAAAACATCTAATTTTTTCCTCGATCATCTCATGGTGTGACATCTTGTCAACGGTTATTATTGCAACTATGATTTATGCTCACAATGAAAGAGTGGCGACAATTTTTTCTCATGAAAGCAGTCCGGAGATAATAACAAACTGGCACCATTGCTCAATATACCTGTTTCTTTTGTGCGCGTAGAACTTTCTATGCCATTTCTGTTTGATTTATTGAAATCCTATCCCTAAGGAAAATCTTAGGAAACCTGTATATTTAGACGTAATTGAATTTTATCAATTCCAAACAGACCTAATATCACAAAAACAGTTATAATATCAATTAAAATTAACACCTTACAAGTCTGCTCACTGTTTTTGTCTGATTACTTTTCTGTGTACTTCTCTTGCTGATCTCATATTGTGCGCAATTATATCAGATTGGGGCAGTTGCACACTAATTTTGTGTTTGAAAAGCGAAATGTCACTATCTCCTGAAGAAGCTTGTGGGGAGTCGTCTAACACTTGTACATTTTTAAACGGGATGGAATTTGAAACCATAGATTTAGTTTTAGTGTCTCCATTTTGTACATTTCTTGATTTGGACTTGTCAAAGAGTTCATCAAATTTGCAATAATTGTTGCCATTAGTTTGTGTACTCGATGTAGTTGACACAACAGTTTTTGGAGGGCTAGTTTTTATTTCTTTGGGATTTTCAAAACTTATATGTTTAGAGGTTTTTCTAGGAGGGCGTGCTTTCTTTTCATTCGAACTGTTGGGAACTTGAATTTTTTTAAACGGTAAAGCATTATATAGTGAAAAATTTCTTGACTCCGCAGTGGGTCTGGTGGAAGGTTCACTATTAAGTTGACTCTCTTGACTTAGATAAACTGTTCCACTACTATTGCTGGTGACATCGGTACTGGTGCTTGCAGAAAATTGGTTGGTGTTATGGTTGGATGCGGAATTTTGATTGTTTGTTATCGATTTGGAATCGGTCACTAAGGTATTTTGTTCGTATTTGCTCCTATCGTCTTTGGCTTTTTGAATTTCTAATGGAATTCTTGGATCAACTGGTGGTTTGTAAATTCCGTCATCTTTTCGTAATGTAGACATTCTTCTCTCTCTTTTAGACATGGTACCCTTGGTGTGAGTTCTTATTTTACTTTCGGATATGGGTCCCCTTTGCTCAACTCGTTCGCCTATTGGTCCATTTTCGTTATCATGAATTTTCAAATTTTCTTCATCCAATTCATGATCTACTTCATCTTCGTTCTCTTCTTCTATTACGCTACTTTGTATCCACTGTCTAATTCTGTCTTTTTTCGCATTTCTATCAACGGTGGTCTCTAAACCGTACTGAGTCAAGGAAAATAGCAATTTGTTTTTCTCCTCTGGGCTACTGTGAAAACTGTACATAGAAGGACAGAGGCCGTCCTCCTCTTTTGCTGTTTCGTTGGTTTTTTCCATGCCCTTGGACATAAGTCTGTCCTCTAAATATCTGAAAAAAGTGTATTTTTAGTATCAGCTTGTGTAGAATTATTTTTGGACGTTTTAAATAGGTTTTGTAAGGAAGCTAAGTACCTAGTTAGTACAAGTTAGTTCAAAATTTTTAAAACAAGTCCTTAAATTAACAAAAAAAACAGTGTGTTAGTTATGAAAAAAAGGGCCTGAATAATTGGAACAACAGATTTTTTAGCGATTTATTGTAGGATAGACTTTAATTAAAAGCATATCAAAATTTAGCTTTAACCCTAAATACATATCTCAAAAGCAGTTGAATTTACATATTTAATATACATACAAATTTAAAGTGGATTTTTGCAAATATCTGATACCTATATAGGGATCGCCACATAGTCTTTGAAAATATTTGGACCAGCAATCATGATTAAATTTTAAAGAGCATGGGAGTTAAAAGGCAGAAAATCAAAAAATCATCTGAAAATTGTAAATTCTTTTAAGATACCTGTTAGTGTCTGACTAATACATATGTTAAATAATTCGTAAGTCCCAATTTTAATTTAATAAAGATACTTAAAATAGTAAAAATATTAAGTAACAAAATAAAAATAAAGTAAACATAAAATATTCCAAAACAAAACAGCAGCAAAATAAACTTTGTGGTTATGGCAGCACAGCGTTTTGACGTGAAGAAATGGGCCATTTTGTGTCATTGTTTGTCATTGTTAATTTGGCAGTCTAAGGATTTTGATGGCGGATATAAAGAAGAGGAATGAAAAGGGGAGGGGTATGAGGTGAAGGAAAAGGAGGTAGTAATTAATACCAAAATTCACCTACCTATAAACATCGGACAAGTTCGGAGGCCTTCTCTCGGCCTTCGGCTCTAAATACCTCTTAAAGAATCTTTGAGCTTTCGAAGACACCAGCTTGAACAGTTTGGGTTGTCTTTTTATCGGCAGAGTGCTGTTTTGCCAGGAAAGATATCTGACATATCTGGGGTCGTCGGTAGCAGCTTTTTGCCACGGAAGACAACCAGTCAGGCACACAAAGATGACAATACCAAACTGCCACACGTCATGAGATGTGGTAGTTCTAAAAAAGAAATTGATAAATAAATGTAGAAAAATAGATAGAATTTTTGATCAGATTTGGAAATTTCAGTATGGCGGATTCAAAATGAACGATTTAAAGTACAAATCTAAAAATTAATAAATACATTTTTATTAAAAATAACTTTTAAAGAACAAGCTTTTATTAAATGCACTCAAAAGTAGAAAATCATTTTTTATCTTTCTTATACCATAATAAAAGCGATGGGCGCAAATTAAAATTTTTTACTTTAAGGTGACAAAGAGAGAACTACATCAGTTTAAAAAACAGATGGATACTTGAGTACTAACAAAACAAGTCAGTAAAGCTCCATTTAGAGGTTGGAAAGACTTGCTAGTCGTTAACGTTCCTGTTTAAAATAGAATACGATTATTCCGTCTAGCGCCAGTAGCCGATTTTTAAATCTGCATGCTTTTAAGTTAACCTATTGTCGATATCAGCTAGCGGGAGTGTTTCCAATTCAATTATAAATGCACCTGTAAATGCAACCTTAAACATTACACCCAGTAGCTTTAATACGTAGTTGGGTAGCGTTTTCTTTTATTTTAGTTTTTTACTTGGTTTTTTAGCGACGCAGAACGCGAAAAGTCAAAATAAGTAACCTAACCCCAAATTTTTGACCCGGCGCTAAAAAATCTTTGGTGTCCCACTGTGGATAAACATAAATAAAGTCTCCGCGTTGCCATGAAAAGCAAATTCAATGACGTAAAATTTTGCAAAAAAATCAGGTCGACGTTAAATTGATTTCCCGTAAAGTGTTGCTAAAAAAAATTCCCCAGATTGTAACTACCACCTTAAAATAAAAGATGTGATTCGTATTCGCCATATTGTCTGCAGGGCAACGCGGACGGTCGATATTATGGATAGTTCCCAACGCGGAACTCGTCCGAAAAATACGATTTTCGTGTGCGCCGCCACTGTATACTTACGTGTAAATCCCGTCCGTAGGAACGTCCAAAATCTCCGGAGCAGCATAAGGCAGCCACTCATTTCTCCTCAGCACGGCAGATCCGACTTTCCTAGTTTCGCCGAAATCGCACAGTTTAATTCTGGAAAAATCCGACTTAAACACCAAAATGTTGTCGAGTTTTACATCACGATGGACCAGCTCGCGGCTGTGCATGTGTTCGAGAGCAGCTGCCAACTGTTTTGCAACTCTCTTGGCGTGAAGTTCTCCTATACCTATGTCGGAGACGTTCGATGTAAGATCACCTATAAAACCAGATAATTATAAGATACTATTAGCAATTTTTTGTCAGCTTACTACATACTTCTATTGTTCTCTTCTTTTAATTGCGTAGAGCTGGTGCCTACGAAGCGACAAGACGCTTAATACCGTCAGGCGTTTTTCAGCAAGCAAAAATCCTACTCGTTAGAAAGCGTATTTTGGTGGCGTTTAACCAACCTCGGAATGAATTCGAATTAGCGAGGGCCAAATACCAAATTGCAAGTGCCTACACGTCCCGTCAGAAATCTGCCGGTATCACTAAGCCGCCGCCTGTTTACCGCCACCTCCTGGTTTGCTGGGTCAAGCTTACCAGAAAATTGCACCCTGCACCCCACTGTCCTTGATATAGTTTTCGTTGACAGATATACGAGGTTGAAGAGTGTACAGGCGGGTCGGACACGCCGTTTTCCTACTTTGTAGTTGTAGTTGTAGTATGCTGGATCCCTCTCAGCCAAATGCCTTTAGAAAAAGAGAGCAAGAGTAACTATAGTAAGCTCACAAAAATTTGCTATATGTCCAAGGATCGCAAAATGTGTAACAATAATAACTTTGAGAAACAAAAAAAAAATAATGTCAAAATCATGGTTGGCCCTAGGCGGGGCCAAAGGCGAAAAATCTACTGCGCATGCCTGACGCAGTCTGCTCGTGCCCAGAGGAGTTTTTGACTGTGCATTTTTTTTGCTAACTTGATGAGGAGAGTTAAGGCTGGTTAATGATTAAATTCCTTTTCTTTTTCTTTAACTTTTTTCTTAGGTAAAAACTTTATGCATTAAGATTTACAAATTTTGGGGTCCCTTTTTGTTCTACAAATGTGGAAACTCTTTCACCCAATCTATTAAATCTTCAATATCCATTTCTGAAGAAAAACACAATCAATTTTGAGGTTAAAAAAAAACGTCAACAAAACTTTTCACCGGTCGCACTTGCGTAACCCGAATTCTCCGTTTCTTTTTCCGTATAGTTGAATATTGGTTAATAACTTTCAAATTCTTAAGGAAAGAGATGCGGAAAAGGAACAAGCATGAACACTTACATATAAATACATGAGATGTAATAATTGCTAAAGGGGTGGGTTCGGGACAGAGAGGCCTTGTTTGGCTTAAAGGATTTTCGTTTTACAATTGGTTCTGGTTCTGGTTGAACCAGAACCGCAACCGATCCTTTCGTTTTAAAACAATGGCGTCACAGTTGCAACCCGGTTATGAAATTTTAGAACCAGCCTGGGAGGTTGGTTCGGCCCTTTGGTTGTAAACATAACCCCTAAAATTTTGCAAAATTATAGATGGTCTTTTTTTGAGTAAAATCAAAGATCTTAATAATATTTTAAATGACGTCATTATTTTAGGACCGCTGTCAAAATTTATGTCAATATAATGTCAACCAGAACCAGGACAAATTCTTAAATCGAAAATCCCTATTCAAGTCTTATTTCAGCGGTCTAGAGATGTGTCGGTGCCAGTATATGCCTGTTTCATAGAAAACCTAAAAGAAGTTGGTCTAGATAACCGAGATCTAAAGATAATCGCTAATCTATACTGGAATCAGACTGCTCAAATAAATGTTGATGGCCAACTGTCCGAAGAGGTTCAAATAAGAAGAGGAGTACGCCAAGGTTGTATATTGTCCCTGCTGTTGTTGACTTGCCGACGACACTGTCATAATAGCAGACACGCTGGAAGGCCTGGAAGAGTTCCTGCCAAAAGTTCGCAATTCGGGCTTAACTTAAATGTTGAAAAAACAAAATGGATGGTCATATCCAAGGAAAAGAACATCTGAGGCAGCAAGTCGAACGCGTGGATGAGAACTGGGACAACTTGAACAAGCCAGATCATCTTTTATCAAAATGAAGTCAGTGTTGTGTACTCGCGATCCTAATACCACTCTCCGAATTCGTGTGCTTCGATGTTATGTTTTTAGCATCTTATATTATGGCATGGAAGCATGGACCCTGATTGAGACAATTTTCAAAAAGTTGGAGGCATTTGAGATGTGGTGTTATGTAGAATACTAACGATATCTTGGATGGACCGAGTACCTAATGTGGGTGTTCTCCTTAGAATAAATAAAGATCTTGAAGTTTTATTTACCATCAAAAAACGAAAACTTTAATATTTTGGTAATATTTTGAGAAATGACAAATATAAACTTTTAAAATTGATAACAGAAGGCAAAACTGAAGGCAGAAGAGGTCCCGGTCGTAGACGGATATCATGGCTTTAAAATCTTAGAAAATGTTATGGTGTTAGTAGACAGGGTCAGATCGCGCTGATGATTGCCAACGTTCGAAGAGAGCATGGCACTTGAAGAAGAAGAAGAAAGGAAAAAGTTACAGCAAAAGTTACAGAAGAGGAAAACCAATTTAACTATGAACCAGCCTTTATTATCGCTAAGGCATTTATTCCGGAAAATTTAAGATCAGGGTGGTTGTAGTAGACACGAGTCTATTATTTATTTTTTCTTGTCGTTGTTTTTTAATAGTCGGCAAGTACTCGGAGCGCTGTGAAACAATTATTGGCGCAAGGTCTCCACAACCTCATGTTTAATCGCAAAATAATTCAAGAACGCTTTTACTAAAATTTATTTCAATTCACCACAAACTTGTCACGGCACTAACTAAGAATATACGTAAATAAACGTAATACCCTATTAGCATAGGGATTAAACCTGCGTATCGCCCACCCAATCAGAACCCCGTACACCCTTTCGGTGACCAATAAGCCTTTTTCTTCGACCTGAATGTGTTTGACGTGAGACGTATAATCCACGTGGAGTGCCACAAAAAGCCATAAAAATATACGGGGAACGTCACATGAATAATAAATAAACATTTATTTCAATGAAAATTTAGAGTAACACTGTAAAAAGAGGTGTGCTAACTGACATTGGAAGCACTATAAACAAAATTTTAAAATGATTTTAATAATAACATTTACACAAAATTCGGAACTTTTTGCATGTAAAACCTGGTATATACAGTGGTGGACCCAGCCATTTGAAAAAGGGCGGGGGGTCGGTTTCGATACGAAAAAGAAACTAGAAAAAAAGCATAGCCTTTATGAGGAACATATCAATATATATGCAAACAAAACTTAGTAACTTCAAGCGCGAATTTGATCTCAATGTGTACTCAGATTTGAAGTCGTTTATTTCATACATTTTTTATTTTAAAAAATGTTAAAACGCGTCGAAAATTTTTTAGAAAATTACATTAAAAAATGCAATTTTTGAGTCGAATTAAACTAAAATCGTAAATATCAACGGTATCATAGCGCCGCGGGCGAAAATTTTTAAGAAAATTGCACTGAAAATGCATTTTTCATTTAAAATTAAAATAAAATTGTAAATATATCAATGGTTTCAAAGCGTAGCAGGCGAAAATTTTTAAGAAAATGACAATACAAATGCCATTTTTAACACAAAATTAAATGAATACAATAATAAGATGCCTATCTCCAAAAAAAGTTCGTTTTCGGTTTTTTTTTGGGCAAACCGGTCAATAACTCGCTCAATGTCAATTTCAATATGTCTGTTGATATGCAGCAATGCTAAGCCCCAGAGACGAATTTCCGTCATAGTGTTTTTAATCTTCTGAGGCAGGAGAAGCTTCTTTCTGGCGAAGCATTACTTACTGGCAAACATCCAAGAATGTTTTTATCAACGGAAAATATCGTCACACTTGCTCATTGCCTCGAAAACGTTATCATATTATATTTGATTTAAGCTTTGGCCTAGTTCTGACCAATATTGTTTCCAAATACTGATTTCTCCCATTAAAAGTTCAAGAATTTCTGTTTTGGATTAATCAAGCAGTTTATAGTGTTTGGAAACGACATTAGTTAATTTTGCCTTGATTTTGGCTTCACGTTGTATAAAACTTGGTACGAATATGTTCGGGTCAAAAATACTTAGAGCAGTCTCGTTATTCGAACTTGATTTTATATCCAAAATGATTTTCTCTAAAACTTGTTTATAAATAGAAACTCTATAATACTGTTATTCACTTCTGTATTTCCAATATATCGTGGTTTTTCGGTAAGGACGTCATGCGTTTGTTGTGTCTGTCCCAAAATATTATGGAGGGGTTCTAGAATGTCTTTAAAGGAACGTTCTGCAATTTCTTGTTTTTTCTCCAAAGACTTCAGTGTTACCATCAGCATCTTTGTTGTCTACATTTTTCTGGAGCAAAGAGGGGGTCGATCGCCCGCCCCAAGTAATTTTTAATTCAGTATATAATCTTAAATTGAAAGCTCGCATGTTTTTTAGGGCTAAAATCTACATATTTCACAGTGAACTGCGGGATTTTCAGGTAATTAATATAATTTTTGAACAAATAATTGCACTCCAAAACCCACTTACCTAACCTCTAACACATCCAAAAAATCATCCACCAAATTAGTGCAAAATAGGGTAGTGTTTAAATAAAAACAACGACAAATTACTAGAAATAAACTCTGTGTTTCGGACTTCCATTGCCTATATTTTATTTACACACGACGTTTCGATCAGTACAATCCCTGATCGTCTTCAGGTGCAAACTACAATCTATTCCTAAGGCTACGTACTTATATACTATGGGAACTCACTCAGCCGTGAAGTTTAAGAAGTTGGCTCCGCCCAAGGAGGGGCTTCCAAATATTTGGAATTTCAACACTTGGATTACTGAAAACACCCTGATTCTGCCCAATAAAGGCAGCTTCAAGGAATTTTCGTTTCTTCCAGTATGACTCCTTGTGCAAAACCTTTGCTTCTGTTCACTTCATTCGGTTTTGTTTTGACCATGCGTGATCGGTGATTCCTGATTTCATAGTTTCACCTCTTTGGGTATTCGTCTGATGTTCTTTAAGCCTAACAGATAGTGGTCTTTTTGTTTCACCTATATATGATTCACCACACTCACAAGAAACTTGGTAAATGCATTCCTTATTTTGTTTGTTCTCCGGTTTTGTTTTACTAAGAAAGCTTCGAATTGTATTATTAAATTTAAAAGCTGTTTTAATATTAAAGTTGTTCGCTACTCTTCGATGGTTCTGGTTTTGGTTTTGGTCTTGTAAACTCTATCCTGTTTGCTGAAATTTAGAAATAGTATCCGTTATAAGTTTAATGCTGTAACCATTCTTCTGCAGATCCTTCTTTATGTTTCTTATTTTCCAAGTCATGAGAATTGTTACAAATTTGAACGGCTCTATTATACAAACTTCTTATTATGCCTCGTTTGGTTGCGGCAGAATGATTTGAACCTTGATTTAAATATTGTCCTGTGTGAGTGGGTTTACGATAGACTGTTGTTCTGATGTCGCTTTCTACTCGTTTGACAAGTACATCAAGAAAAGGAATTTGACAATTTTGCTCCAACTCGATTGTGAATTTAATAGTGGGTCTTATGTTATTTAAGTAGTGAAGAAATTCTGAAAGTTGTTGGTCATTCCCGGTCCAGACAATAAAAGTATCATCAGCATATCTTAGACAGAGCTTAGGTTTATATGTTGCGGTGTCAACACGCGTGTGATATTGGCCACCACTGACGAAGGTTGAATAATACTCTAAATCTTTTGTTTTAGGACCCAATTTTGTTTTGTTTGATAGATTTGTTAGTTTTGATGTCGAAAGTCTATAAACCAATGTCCCGATAAAGGAATCGCTAGATATTATTAGACAGAGACTGGCTGATGACGAATCCCTTCGTGAACGTACAAGCCTGCCGCTGGAGGGAGTGATGGAGTTGTTGGAGTGCTGTCTACATAACTCTTATTTTCAGGTGAAAGATAGGTTTTATGCTCAGAATGACACCGCAACATATAAACCTAAGCTCTGGCTAAGATATGTTGATGATACTTTTATTGTCTGGGCCGGGAATGACCAACAACTTTCAGAATTTCTTCACCACCTAAATAACATAAGACCCACCATTAAATTCACAATGGAGTTGAAGCAAAATTGTCAAATTCCTTTGCTTGATGTACTTGTCAAACGAGTAGAAAGCGACATCAGAACAACAGTAAACCCACTCACACGGGACAATATTTTGTGAAAGGTCGAAAATTTCAAGTCAAATTATTTAATTTAAAAAAAAAGTTAGTACTTTTTGTTTAAAAAAAAGTCGTTAAAAAAAACAAAAACTTAAAACAGAATTTTTCTTAAAATCCCAAAGTTATAAACAAATTTAAAAATTATTTTGTTTTAATAACTGGCAAAATATTTTCTTTCCACAAAAGTGATTATAAATTTATATATTAAATGATTTTTTTGTTTCAGAAGTAGTAAAATAAATATTCGATATTTTTTGAAAAATATTTTCTTTTTAGCAGCCAACCTCAACGATTGTTATAAAAATTTTAGTTAATGATTTTGAAAATTTAAATATTCAAAATATTTTTTTTTGTTTCATAAGTTTTCCAAAATAATTTTTATAAAAGTTTTAATAAAGTTTTCCAAAATAATTTTCATAAAAATTTTAATAAATTTTTTTCTTCAACATTTTCTTTTGTAAAAAACGGGAAGTTTATTCTAAAGAAATATTTCTTACACAAAATAAAAAACAACATTTAAGTTCAAAAAACCAACAATCACAAAAAATTCTCTAAGCTCAAACACCCACTGTGTTCTATGTCTATAGGCATAGCGCGCACTACCGAGGTGTTGTTGCGTTAAAAAATTGTTAAAAACTAAATTCAATTTGCAGAGCTCCGAAAAACCATACCTACGTCACGTCACTTAAGAAGAATTTTTCCGCCGCGAGATCACTGTAAGACCGTGTATTCTTGAAAGTCGTACGATATGTGGTCATTCTCTAAAGCGATTTATACCGCTCCCTGTTCAGGAATAGACTTCCAGCACGTAAGCCCGTTTTTTTCTGGGAATTCGGCGCCTACGTCACATTTTGCTATAAAAGCAAAAATTGGCTTAAACAGAACACAGTTGAAATCCAAACGAGTTCCAATACTCATCTTAAAACAGTACAAGGCAGTTCGAAAGAAAATAGTTAGAATGTAAAAAGTGAAGTTTGGTTTGGTTTGGATTTTGGAAGCCCGGTATAAGAACTGTCGTGTGGAAGTTAAGAACCAAACAAATAATGTAAAAATGTTAAAAAGTGTAGTATAGTGATTGGACAGGATGCAGGATGTAAGTCGAGATTTCCTGGACTACTATATCAGTCAGATTTTGTGTATAAATTTTTATGCAAAATACTTCTATTCGTGTAGGACTGTAACCGAATATTATATCACAATGGCTATTTGGTGTGGTCTTTTGTACATCCCCAAAAATTAAAGGTTACTATGCACACTAAAACGCTCATGTCCAAAACAGTGTAAGAAAAATATGTGGCGTCTCTTAAGGAGTTAAAAGTTTTCCGCTCGAACTTTAGAAATAACCCTTAAGGGTCGTTGTTCACAATTTAAATCAAGGTTCAAATCGTTCTGCTACAACCAAACGAGGCATAATAAGAACTTTGTATAATAGAGCCGTTCAAATTTGTAACAATTCTCATGACTTGGAAATCGAAATCAGAAACATAAAGAAGGATCTGCAGCAGAATGGTTACAGCCTTAAATTACAGATACTATTTCTAAATTTTAGCAAACAGGACAGAGTTTACAAGACCAAAACCAGAACCACCGAAGAGTAGCGAACAACTTTAATATTAAAACAGCGTTTATATCTAATAATACAATTCGAAGCTTTCTTAGTAAAACAAAACCGGAGAACAAACAAAATAAGGAATGCATTTACCAAGTTCCTTGTGAGTGTGGTGAATCATATATAGGTGAAACAAAAAGACCACTATCTGTTAGGCTTAAAGAACATCAGACGAATACCCAAAGAGGTGAAACTATGAAATCAGGAATCACCGAACACGCATGGTCAAAACAACACCAAATGAAGTGAACAGAAGCAAAGGTTTTCCACAAGGAGTCATACTGGAAGAAACGAAAATTCCTTGAAGCTGCCTTTATTTGACAGAATCAGGGTGTTTTCAGTAATCCAAGTGTTGAAATTTCAAATATTTGGAAGCCCCTCCTAGGGCGGAGCCAACTTCTTAAACTTCACGGTTGAGTGAGATCCCATAGTATATAAGTACGTAGCCTTAGGAATAGATTGTAGTTTGCACCTAAAGACGATCAGAGATTGTACTGATCGAAACGTCGCGTATAAATAAAATATAGACAATGGAAGTCCGAAACAAAAAAGTTTATTGCAAATACATCATTGTCTCAAACTTTCAAACCACAAATTACTAGTTGGGTAAGAACTTCCAATTCGGTAAAATTTAGTTGTGTTATTTGCGTTTTTTTTTAAATATATATATTTCTTTAATTATTGGGAAACTGTGGAATTAGATCATTAGGTTAGCTGGTTGGCAGTACTTTGATCAGCTACAAGCAAACGATTTTATTGAAGGCCGTAATATAAACCCTTTGAAGAAGCGATTTTATTTGAAACCGTCCTTATAAAAAAATGGTTTTAGGCGCGTATAAACGTCGTAGCCATTGGCATTCAAACTTGTATTGTTCTCCGGCCAAAAACCATGGATCACCTGGACCGGTATTCTCGTAATACGTAACGTTTTGAAGTCGCTAAGCGAAACGAATAGCGAACAGCGCGCTCAGCGGCACGCTGGCCGACGACTTTTCGTATTCTCTCTGCCGAACGCGCTGCCCTGCGAGCAGACAGAATCAAATTCGCTTAGCACATCTTGGCATCATCGAATTTTGCATTTTTATTTCTTGTTAGCCTTGTCGCTCCTTTTCTTTTTCTATGTGTAAGAAAGAGGCCATTGTGTGATCGATTTCGAGCCGTATTTCAGAAAGGGTAAATCAAATGTGACTTGTACAAGTGTTGATCCTTTAAAAAATTACTTGATGGTTTGGTTTAGCTCAGTTAAACCCGCCCTTTGACCCTGTGATATAAACTCGTAGCACGTTCCCGCAAATTGTGCGGAAAAAAGTTTACCCCGAGACTTAACCGCACACTTACAAAAAAATTCCGCACTCAGTGCGGAAAAGTTTAAATTCCGGCACTCAGTCCGGGAAAGTGGTGTTTCCGGCACGGTCGTATATTGATATTGATACTTTATTATATAGCATTTATTGTTAAAATGGTTTCACAATAGTTACTTATATATCTAGTAAGTTATACCTTATAATTATAGTAAACATGCGTATTCTACATTTTAAGAAACAGAAAATAAAACTCTAAGGTATTTGTTACCCAAAAAATAACCTAACCAATTCAACAACAAACACAGAATTCATACATCCACAAGAGAAACCTCGCGCGTGGAAAAATTTATATTTTCATGGAAGTGTTGAATTAAAAAAAGAAAATAATAATTTTTAGTACATTTATGAATAAATAAAATGACAAAAGATAAAAAACATAAAAATGGTAATTAATGTGAAAAATGTGATATTTCAGAAAAGTAAAGAAAATACAGACGAAAACACGGAAATAAAGGTAGTATATTGTATATTGTTTGCTAATTATTTTTTATATCAATTAAGCTATTTATTTCATGTTTGCTAATTTCATATTTCATGAAAGATTTTAGTTTATTTTTGAAAGAACAATTAATGTGGGCAGGAGCCTAACAAAACCAGATATTTTTTGGTAAACATCCGATGAAAGATACAAAAAGCACCGCTGACCAATGGCTTTTTTTACCCTTGGTTTTACAGAATTTTGATTGCTTCTATTTCTAGTATTATACGGATGCTCAATTATTTCGATGTCGATTTTGGTAAGAAAAGTTTTTGTTGCAATTTTTTGGAAAAAAAAGTTGTCTTACATCGAGCATCAAATAGTAAGGTTGATGTGTACGTGTTTGTCACCCGTCCCCAAGCTACTAATAAGAGAATTTTATTTTTCTAATTATTAATAAAAACGCAAACTGAAAAACTACTATATTTTCTGCAGCACTCTACAAAGTATTGTAGGGTAGGAAAATCGTACGCGCGGAGGGCAAAACAGCTGGCAAATGGTAGGTGTTTCTCAAACGGTCGCCACGCGCTGAGCGCACTTCGTCGACGCCTTGCGTTCAATATACGTGAATACCATTTTTATTACTTTGGTCACGTGGTATGCGAATATTACGTTATCATACGGTCAGCGAGTACGAAACGCCGAGCGTATTTAGTTACGAGAATACCGGTCCTGTTCGGTACTCTGTGCAAAAACTGCGTCCGGAGTGTTTGTTTGGCTTCAAAGCAATATACAACTAAATTTTTAAAATAAAAGTTATCCTTAATAGAAATTCTATAGCGGCCTATTAATTTATGAGTAAACTTTTTCCATTGACGTAGAATGAGAAGCTAGAGAGCATTTGTTTTCAACTTTAAAACTTTTACACTAAAAACTAATAAAACGCAACTGCTTAAAAATTTTTATGCACCTTAGGGTTTTTAGGGATTGACGTGGTACTTTAAATACCTAGGGATTTAAAATTACTTTTTAGGGATACAAAATGATTTTTAGAGTGTCTGGAAAAATAAAAATAAGGAACGGATGGAAAAATGAAGTGGTTGTAAAAAAAAATAGGAAAAAATGGAGCGACTGGGAAAATGAATAGGAGGGAAAAATTGAAGCAGCTGGAGGACACTTAGTGTAATGTGCTATTGTTTTGCAAATAGAGTACCGCCAAGTGGAATTCAATTTTTTTTTAACTTGGTTTTTTCCTATCCTAACGTGCATAAAACAGTAAAACACCGCGTGATTTTTTATCCCTCGACGAATTATAGCCCTTACTTCGCTCAGACTACAAATTTTTCGCCATTTTAGTCCCTAAGTTTATTAATGTTCTATTAAAACGAAAAAATATTTTGCCTTATGTTATAATAAACCAATAGGATACCCTGTATGTTATGTCATTTTCTTCCTTAAAAAAATCCATAAAAAATAATCTTTTTAAAAATATCAAACACTAGGTCTATGGGGATCTCCTAAACGGTAGGAGATACGAAAAGGTTTAAATTAGTGCAAAACCACTGGACTCAAATATGCACCAAAACAACACCCCAGCAAAACATATTATTACGAAATATGCTTCGCATCACTGATGGTCCTTCATGAGAAATCAGATCAAAAGATCAAATATCGAAATTAATAATCTAAATTATTGTAAGAAATCTAAGGCCAATTATAAGACACACCAAAGGGAAAAGGTACTATTCAGCGCGATGGCAGATACTTTTCCTACCTAATAGAAAATATTTTTCACTATATATATATAATCAGATTGCACTTTCACGCATGCTTTGTATACAGACCGCTTCAAGCTACTGCGAACATAGGGTGAAAGAAGTCTAATTTGCCAGTGTACGTACATGCAGAGACACCGCACGCCTATCAGTGAAGCAACCAATACTCAGGCTTGCGATCACCACTTGCATGACTTTCCTTTGGTATTTGGTACGCCTCTAACCACGGTGTTGTGTGGAGCGTAGTCAATGAAACCGGAATTTGGTCAATAAATACGCAAATTTTTATAACGTAATTTTCTTATTTTTTGTCACTGATAAATAAGAGCGTTTTATTGTCAACTGCTCAGATTTATCAATGACGACGTGTTACAATGAAAATAATAAGGAGAAACAAAATAAAAACAAGTTCTCAAAATAAAATAATACATTCTAAAAACCAAAAAGATTCTCCCAGTCAAAAAAAAATTAAAGCAAATGTTCGAAAAGTCCTCCTTGCTCGGCTAGACAATATCCGAGCCTACTATAAAAACCCCTTCTAACGTTTCCAAGCATGTTAGGGGTGATAATTTGAAAAGCTTCTTCAAAAACAGATAGAAGTCATTAGGAGCAAGATCGGGAGATCGAGCTGGCCATAAAATAGTTCCCCGTGTACTTATAACCCGATTAGGAAATACATTATCAAGATATTCCCTAACAAGGCCAACATTGTGAGCGGAACAACCATCTTGTTGAAACCATGTTTCACCAAATCTTACACCTAACAACTGCCTAGCAGTTGGAATAATGTGCTGCTGCAGTAGATCCAAGTATCTAGGACCATTCAAATTGCAATTGCCGTTAATAAGAAATGGTCCAATTACGTGTTCCCCTATAATACCCCCCCCCCAAACATTTAGTTTTTGGGGATACTGTGTTCTTACGTCAAAATACAAATGCAAATTTTCCCTCGACCAATATCGAAGGTGTGTTGGGTTATGACGATTTGACCATTTGACCATCTGCACTTTTTCGGCAACTTCGTAGACATCCATTCTTGGTTTGAAAAATGTATTATTTCAATTAAGAACTTACCCATCTGTTTCTCGAGCAAGGCAGAAATAAAACAAAATAATAAAAACAAAATGAATTTCCAAAAGATAACACTGCAGCGTGCTTCGAATCCACCTCGGTCGTCCGGCACGGAGAGTAAATTGGACTAGATTTCCCCTATGTTCGCAGTAGCTTGAAGCGGTCTGTAGATAGCATTCCGCATTACTTTAATTTTAAGTTTGTGTTTAGGGTTGTTTATTTTAGGTTTGGGTTTTTATGTTGAGTTTGTGTTTAGGGTTTTAATGTTGGATTGGGTTGGGTCGGACAACGGAGAATTTGGAATAAACGCTATGTACTGCGTGCTATTTTGTCCTAAAAGTACTTTTTCTAATGGTATACAGTTGAAGTTTTCCATTAGAAAAAGTTGCAATAATAAT
The DNA here is from genome assembly GCA_963921995.1 of Oxystoma pomonae. NCBI lineage: Eukaryota > Metazoa > Arthropoda > Insecta > Coleoptera > Brentidae > Oxystoma > Oxystoma pomonae. Next base: position 17,753,670 of record OY998170.1, on the reverse strand, counting down.
TAGTGGCGCGCCAATGGCGGAACTGCTGTATAAGCAAGAGCTGCTTTCGAAAAAACGGAAAAAAAATAGTTTTGATATGTGTTACTTTCTTGCCGCAGTTCGTGTGCTTTTAATTTGTAAAGCATATTTTATATCGCACTCTGTATATTTACCTAATGGCGCATATTCCTGAGAAAAGACATAGAATCCGGCAGTCTCGAAGGCTACATCGTACGCGGTAATAATGTTCTTATGCACTCCCAAATGAAGACCATAATGAAACTCCCGGTAGAAATCTTTCAAGGCCGTGTAAGGTTTGGGCAGGGCCTTAAGAACCATTTCTGTGTCCGTGGCTTTATGTTCTACCAATAGGATTTTACCGAACCATCCTTCGCCCACGATCTGGAGAATGTCGAATTCGTCTATAAGATTTACCTAAAAAGTTTGTCAAATAACGATGAATTTTTTTTTCTAGATATAGGTAGTAGAGGATGATTCACCATATTTCCCACCCTCATTTACCTTCCTTTTTATTAGAGCTGCAAAAAAGTTTTATGTACAGAAGTTTAAATTAGCAGCAGTTATGGCAACTGTCAAATTTTTTAATTAATTTACTTTTTAGTTCACCATACCAATTATGGGGGACTATTAAGTCGTGAAATTTTGACTTTTTTTAATTTTATCAAAAATGAATTACTAAGGTTCCAAAACATCTTAGTCGACGAAAAAAAAAAGTTGTCTGTTGTCTGTCTGTATACACGATAACTCAAGAATGCCTTAAAATTTCCGAGTTATTTGAAGAAACGTTAAAATAATAAAAAATATCATAACTTTAGAAGTAAAGCAGCATTGATATGCGGTTTTCAGATTTGATTGATTTCAAAGCTACAGTTTTCGAGATATTTTCATTTCCTTTCAACATAAAATAATTGATTGTATGGTGGACTGTCCGTGCTTTCTAGCACCAATTTTTTTAAATTTATAATGGCCTCTTATTAGATGGTTTTCGAGTAAAAGGTAAAATTATTTCCCATAAAAGTAATATGCTGAACGAAGAACCACCTAGAGAGAGTGAGAGCTCCTAATGTTTAGAGACACCATTTAAAAGTTTACAGAAAATGATGCAACTTCTGTAAATCATAAAACTTTTTTCCAGCTTTAATATAAGGAAGGTAAGGGGGGTGGAAAATATGGTGAATCATCCTATACAACTGTCCAAAGTGAAACAATACGTTATTCTTACCTTTATTTTGGGCGCCAATCCTTAGATTAAAAAGAGACAAGATACCTGACACTTACAGAGACATTGGTTATATTATTATATGGAACAATGTTTACCTTTCTGTTGTTTACAATAAACACACCAGTGGCGTACCTACTGAAATAGTAATTTACACATGGATTATATTATTAAAATTTTAGTATAATATGAATTCTGCAAAATAATTTAAAAAACATGCAAAAAATAATTCTGCCAATTCGAGCTTTGGAAGCTTCCTAACAATAAATGATTGTAGTATAATTTTATACAAAATAAATTTATTACAAAGTTTGTATATGATTTATAGTTATAGAACAAAGAAACACAGTTCATAGCACCTGGAACATCAAGAAAAAAAAATAATATTACCTACTAGCTAACTTTTATTTTGTAGTCTTTATAAAAAAAACTTTCGAAAATATCTTATTTGCGCATTAACTACTTCATCAAAAGTATGCTTTATTTTATCGTCTTTATAAAAAAAAACCTCGAAAAAAACCTTATAAAAACGTTCGAAAATATCTCATTTGACGCATTGGGAAGTAACTACTTCATCAAAAAAAAAACGTGTTTGTTGATATTTTAATCTAAGGATCTACTAATTTAAGTATATTTCATAAACTTTTTTTTTATTTTCTGTAAACCTACATATACCGCTACTGACTGATTTCACTTGCTCTCCTTTTATTTTTCAAAACATGGGACGATTTTTTCCAAAATATCACTTTAAATGCACTGAAATATTCTCCTACTGGTAACAAAACACACTATAAACGTTTTTTGACAAAATGAGATTTTAAAACGACTTATAAACTGCTTAAAACATCCTGAAAAAAGCAATAAAAATATCATCCGACCGTCTGCGCTCTGCCGACTTTCCCCACCCACAAGCCAATCAAGACCTAAAGTGGTTGAGATAGAATTCTCTGTCCCTATCGTTCTAACGTCGTTTAAAAGGATCGAAAAATAATCGACATTGCTCAACTTTGTTTTGTTGTGATTTTATTTGCAAATAAACAGTGGTTATTATTTGCCAAGGAGTTTTCGTTGGACCAGATATCTTGTCTCTTTTTAATCTAAGCGCCAATCCATATTTTTATATAGATTAGTGGTTGGTTTATAGGTACTTACTTTTTCTAACTCAAACTCTCTTATCTTGTGTATATTTCCGCTCAGCGCTTGCTTTAACTGACTTCCCATACTTCATCCCATTTGACTCCTAAAAAGAGTATGTCAAAATGCCTATTTCGGTATCTAAACAAATATAAATTAAAAAGCAAGAAACCCAAATAAACAGAATGTATGAATTATGCGTGTCTAGTTTATTGATTTTTAGTAATTTACACGAAGTATGCTGCTGCATCCTCTTAAGCAAGGCTAAAAATACTTCACCACTAGACTCTGTAATGAAACAGCGAACGCTCTACGAAAAGCATGTGACAAAAAGGCGCTGGAACAAAATTACGCGTGACAAAACAGCGGGTGACTATTAAGTGGATTAAAGGAAAAAAAACAGCGTGTAACAAAATTGCGCTGGTCAGAAAGTAGCGCCTGTAACAAAAGAGCGAAAAAGACGAAACCATGCACGCAGCGCGAGTAGAAAATTAGTTATCATCTTTAGTTATCATGTTCAGAAAGTATAGGTTTAATTATTTTTAAAAAAGACTTTTGTAAAACCGGGTTGCCAAGTATTTTCTCATTTTTTCTTGATTTAAGTGGGTAAGGTTTAGTCGAGAGTTTAGTAAAATAACATTTTGCGATAAAGTAAACATTAAGCATATTTCCCTTCTTCTTCTTCAAGTGCCATGCTCTCTTCGAAAGTTGGCTATCATCAGCGCGATCTGTACTCTATCCATTGCTTTTCGGAAAAGTATAGTTGTACTAAGATCATACCATTGCTCAAGATTTTTAAGCCATGATACCCGTCTACGACTCAGACCAATCCAAGTCCTCTTACTTTTTGCACATGGCCTCAGTCACTGTCCAGGCTTCCATGCCATAATATAAGATGCTAAAAACATAACACACGAATTCGGAGAGTGGTATCAAGATCGCGACTACACAACACTGATTTCATTTTGATAAAAGATCATCTGGGCTGTTCAACTCTTGCATGTTGTGCCAGTTCTCATTGAGAGTGCAACCCAAGTATTTGTATGAATCCACGCGTTCGACTTGCTGCCCATTTACTTCTAACATGCCTCTGATGTTTTTTTCCTTGGATATGACCATCCATTTTGTTTTTCCAACATTTAAGTTAAGCCCAAATTGCGAACTTTTGGCAGCAATTTGATTCAACAACTCTTGCAGGCCTTCCGGAGTGTCTGCTATTATGACAGTGTCGTCGGCATATCGTAGGTTGTTGATTTCCCATGGACCCAAAGTTTGACATATATGTTTTATACCACCAACTCTACTTGCTGACCGGCATTATGAGAGCTATTTTTCATCTCGCGCGGCGCTCTTTCTGTTCTTTTCGCTCTATGGTGATGCGCTCCACTGTTACAGGACTGTTTTGTCACGGCGCCGGCGCGGCGTCCTTTCGTCACTCGCTGCTTTATCAGGGCGCTGCTTTATATCGCGCACTCTTCTGTAGAGCGCTGTGGTTTTTACCAGAATATGCTTAAATACTCTTTTCGGATTTTTAGATGATTGGATAATGAATGGTTTGAAAAAAAGTCCGACACCATTCGACAGGATCGGGTGGACAAAAGAAATAATTTAGTTATTAGCCAATTCAAAAAAAGGGAGGTAGGGCTTAAATAGTCCGTCGCGTATTTTTGTTTTGTTTTCTTCCAGCATAACTTCCAAATGGTTCAGCCAATTATGATAATTTTATATGCCAACTATAGATATATACGCCCATCACTTTTTGAACTGAACTGAAAAAAGCGCTAGCCTTAGCTTGAGCCGTACGACTGGCGATACGACTTTTAAAAAGATGCTTTTTTGTAAATATTTAAATTTTGTTCCTCTTGGCTTTGGAGATCTTAGGAGGGACGCTGTATATATCCCTGCCAAAAATACCGAGTCAAAACTCGTAAAAAAAAACTAGTGAAAGTTCACGAGTTCTGGTCGGTATTTCATGCGTTTTATGAAACCACTTTCAGGTGAAATCTCATGAACTGTTAATGTTTTTAGGAGTTTTGAAAAGTTTTTAAAAGAATTTAAGAGTTGAAAAGATTTCTGAAGTATTTTAAAGGCTCTGCTTCCACTGGTTTCATTAAGTTTTGAGCAGATTTAAATCAAAGTTAATAAAATTTCACGAGATTTCATGAGATTGCACATGTTTTCAGCGGTTTTTAAAAGATCCACCTTCCATCAGATTTCACAAGATTACATGAGAAAATCTACATGTTTTTAGCAGTTTTAAGCAGATTCTAAGAGAAACAAGTTGATAAGATTTCACTGGTTTTGACAAGTTTTGGTAAAATTGTCCCTTTCTATTCCTTTCTTTTATAATTTGTCAAATCTCTTAAAATTTCTTAAAAAAATCTGGTTGTGCTTGCATGTCTATATTCTACAGTTTAATACTTATATAATCTTGTCAAATCTGCACAACCCTAGACCCTATTTCTCATGAAATCTTGTAAAATCTTGTAAAAACTTCCCTGCAAATTGTTAAATCTTGCAAAATCTCATGAAAATCTTGCTTGCTACACCTCATGAAATCTCATGTGTCTGGTGTAACATAATGAAATTTTATTGTCTTTAGGATCTTTTAAAATCTTGTGAGTTTTCAATAGTCAGAAATTATTTGAAAATAATTCTCATGAAACATCATAAGAATTTGTCAGTTTTCATATGGACATTTTTGCCACGTCAAGTCTCTTCAAACCAATAAAATCTCTTAAAATCTCATCAAGACTTGATCAGTTTTTAAGAGTTTTGAAGTGTTTTTTTTGGCAGGATAGGCATACGATCATATTGTCCAGGTCTGTAGTATCTTCCCAACAAACATTTTTCCCTAATAGCACAAGTACGTTTTTAAAAGGACTCTGGAACGTCCCACCGACCAGGACTTCGTGGGCGTATACTTTTTTGACCGCCCCAGGACGTCTTCTGGGGAGGTTTTTAAAACGTACCAAAATAATCGAAAAAACGTCCCCTTACGAAACCACTATCCAGATCATATTCTTTGTACTACTCTCAGACGGTTCATTGTTTCGTACAGCTTTAGAGTCTTCATTATCAAAGAAACCTTGCCGGGACGTCCCCGGAACATTGCAAGAAGATACTGTTCTTAATATCCCCGGGATAGCTCTAGAACATTCGGGAGATGTTTGCTAATTTTGCAAGAAACGTCTTTAAGCGGGAACTAGACGACGATCCTGCCCTTGGTTGCAAAAAGTGACATTGACCGTAGAAACCGACGAAAAGCGTTTTTTTTTTGCTGCCTGCATTCTAAATGCCTAAAGTGTCCTAAAAAGTATGTTCCGGTAACAACTAATTATAAACGCTACCGAAACGTTTTTTTGTGACGTCCCCGGAACGTCTTTTATGAGTCCGGGACGTCCCCGACCTACAGGGACTTAAAAAGTACCCAGCAAACACGGTTCCCTCGGGCCTTCGTCGGCGTCGGCCGGATATCGATTGCTGAATTTGCCGTCATCGGCATGACGTCGATTTACGACATCGGACCAGCAGTATTTTTTGTCTGCTTTGCGATATAGGCCCAATGTATGTTTGCCGACGCAACGTTAGACTGTAGCCCGCCGTCACACCAATAATAAATTTTACTTTTTGCTGACATCGGCATACCGCCGCCGTACGATATGGTTTAACCACATGGTACCGACCATCCGCTCATATAGCTGCTTAATTTGGTCGGTCTAACGTAGGCAAGCTGGTCTCGGTCCGACGTCGCTAAACTATTCAAGTCCAACATTGGTTTCCTAAAGCAATCCAACGTCGGCATTTACGAAGGTCCGTCGGTGGTAGCTCAAAGCGGCCCAAAAATGGCAAACCACAAAGGTCTGATAATCAGTGGATAATAAAGCCCCACATCGGCCTCTCAAAGCGCGCCGACGTCGGTGATTGGCAAAGGTCCGCCGGTGGTTACTTGACACGATCCGACATTGGCAAACTACAAAGTTTCGATAATGCGGGTACTTAACGAGTCGAGGTGGTTTAAGTGGCGGAAGAGGTGATTCTTGTAGAGAAGTACCACCATCTTGTCAAGTCCGCATTCTAGTTTTGAAATATCTTTGCTCATTATATATATAATATTATCTTCAACTGTACAGGGAACATAGTGAGATTAGCGCCATCTCTATATACTAGGAAGAAACCATTATGCAAAACTTTAATGTGCTGTACCATCGTCTGTTGCCGGTTATCAACCAATCGAACAAAAATCTGTTCAGGCCATCGTCGGACCTAAAGCAGATAGAGTTCGTTGCGGCATAAAGTCGACTATAGTAAATCGGCCATCAACACTTGCTGATTCTCGACCGATTAAACAAAGTTCCAATCGGACCACCATCGGCCCTAAAGCAGATAAGGTTTGCATTGGCGTAATGTCGACTATAGTAAATCGGGCCATCGTCAGTTGCCGATTTTCGACCGATTAAACAAAGTTCCAATCGGACTATCATCGACCCTAAAGCAGATCAGGTTTGCGTTGGCATAATGTCGACTATAGTAAATCGTTCCATTGTCAGTTGCCGATTTTCGACCGATTAAACAAAGTTCCAATCGGACCACCATCGGACCTAAAGCAGATAAGGTTTGCATTGGCGTAATGTCGACTATAGTAAATCGGGCCATCGTCAGTTGCCGATTTTCGACCGATTAAACAAAGTTCCAATCGGACTATCATCGACCCTAAAGCAGATCAGGTTTGCGTTGGCATAATGTCGACTATAGTAAATCGTTCCATTGTCAGTTGCCGATTTTCGACCGATTAAACAAAGTTCCAATCGGACCACCATCGGCCCTAAAGCAGATAAGGTTTGCATTGGCGTAATGTCGACTATAGTAAATCGGACCATTGTCAGTTGCCGATTTTCGACCAATCGAACAAAAATCTGTTCAGGCCAACCTTCGGACCTAAAGCAGATTGAGTTCGTTGCGGCATAAAGTCGACTATAGTAAATCGGCCATCAACAGTTGCTGATTCTCGACCGATTAAACAAAGATCCAATCGGACCACCATCGGCCCTAAAGCAGATAAGGTTTGCATTGGCGTAATGTCGACTATAGTAAATCGGGTCATCGTCAGTTGCCGAATTTCGACCGATTAAACAAAGTTCGAATCGGACTATCATCGACCCTAAAGCAGATCAGGTTTGCGTTGGCATAATGTCGACTATAGTAAATCGTTCCATTGTCAGTTGCCGATTTTCGACCGATTAAACAAAGTTCGAATCGGACCACCATCGGCCCTAAAGCAGATAAGGTTTGCATTGGCGTAATGTCGACTATAGTAAATCGGACCATTGTCAGTTGCCGATTTTCGACCGATTAAACAAAGTTCCAATCGGACCGTCGTCGGCCCTAAAGCACATAAAGTGGGCGTCGGCATATAAAGTCGACTATAGTAAATCGGGCCATCGCCAGTTGCCGATTTTCGACCGATTAAACAAAGTTCCAATCGGACCATCGTCGGTCCTAAAGTGGTGTCGGCATAAAGTCGACTGTAGTAATGTGGACCTCGGTCAGTTGCCGATTATTGACCGAAAACTGAAAATCGCCATCTGTCCAACATTGGGCCAGCGTTTAGTCGCCGATGCCGACACACTGCCGACGTTGTCGACATTGGCCCGATTCTATGCCTACGATTTGTGTTTGCTGGGTATATTAAGTACTATAATTCTTTTAAAAAAATGTTCTGGTCGTATTATTGTCATGTTTCACGCACCGTTTCTATCAGATTTATATCACCTGTATGATCTAGAACGTAACTTATTCCCAATGTAAACATTCAAAATGTAACATTTCTATCACATTCTTTGTTCTCTAAGTATATGATTATTACATTACAGGAATGTTTAATTGTTATGTGGGTTATTTGCCTCAATATATTTAAGGCTCATTGAAGTAGCAGACCTTGAACGCCACAACTAGGAAATTACTTTCACTGCATAGTTCCATAATAATGTGGTAGTGTGGAGAAATAGTCGCAACTCTTTTAAAGTAAAATTCTTTTCATTTTCGTTTTTTGAGTCCTAATCTTAAAAAATAAATTGTTTTATACCCAAATTAAATTATGATCAGCAAACGTCGATATCCAACATATTTTTTTTCCATTAATCCATTATTTTGATGGCGCGTCAGTTTTTTGCTACCACCTTCCATTATACGAAAAAAAATTTTATTCATGGGAATTTCCTTGGAAAATATCACTTCTTAGTAATAAAATTCTTAAGCCTTATTTCTAAACCTTCAGTCATGATTTATTTTTTAGACAACCCTTCTCCATTTTTTTCTTGCAAGTCCAGTTACTTTCATCTCTATTTAAAATATAAATTTAATAATTTGCCTTCTTCCTATACTAACCTTTTTTTGTTCAAGAAAGCACTAAGATGGTAATATGTGCCAAACTTTGGCAAAATCTTACCAAATACTTCCTATTTTTTTACCACTAGTAGGATTTATTTACCTATTTGACCTATTTTTGATGTCATAATTACTTTGAGTTTTGTCCCCAACAGGTCAAGAAAATGTGCCCTGCAGTAGGTATATTTTAAGTAAAGTTATGACCTTAAATGTTAGTTGGGTGTATATACCTACCTAATAAGTATACTGACCTTTTTTAGTTTCAAAAATTTAGGTTATCTTGGAGAAAGAACTTCATTCATTGTTATGTCACCTTACGTTTACGTTTTTAACTAGAACTTCCTTTAAAAAAATCACTCAACAACACTGCGTATTAGATCTTAAACGAAAACTTCACGTAGAGACGGAGAAAAAGATAAATGAAAACCGAAACAAATGATTTTGAAACAAAAGAGCGGTGAAAGGATGAGCTTTCGAGAAAATCTTAGTAGACTGGGAAAACCTAGACGCTGCTGTCGACGGCCGACGTCGCCTCGTAAGCTATTCTGAAATTAGACTGCTCGTAATACATTTTAACAGGCGTGATGAATGGGTAAAGTTGTGTGTAATTATTTTTTTCTACCTTGTGTGTATAAAAATCCTTTAAAAACTTCCACGTTTTAAAAAATCGTGGAGCATATTATGTCTTGTTTCTAGGGCATTTTTAATTTTTTATGTCGAACTTTCGATTAATAACATAATAACCGCTAAAGAGGGACAGCCTACCCAGCAAACACAAATCGTCGGCTTTGTATCGGGACAATGTGGACAACGTCGGCAGTGTATCGGCATCGGAAACTTACGGAGGTCCACATTACTACAGTGCCGACACCACTTTAGGACCGACGATAGTCCGATTGGAACTTTGTTTAATCGGTTAAAAATCGGCAACTGAGGATGGCCCGATTTACTATAGTCGACTTTATGCCGACGCCCACTTATTTGCTTTAAGGCCGACGGCGGTCCGATTGGAACTTTGTTTAATCGGTCGAGAATCGGCAACTGACCATGACCCGATTTACTATAGTCGACTTTATGCCGACGACCACTTTATCTGCTTTAGGGCCGACGATGGTCCGATTGGAACTTTGTTTTATTGGTTGAGAATCGACAACTGACGATGGTACGTCACATTAAAATTTTTAAACTGCTTAATGGTTTCTTCCTTGTATGTGGAGATGGCGCTAATGTCACTATGTGGCCTGTACAGTGGAAGATAATATTATATATTTAACGAGCAAAGATATTTCAAAACTAGAATGTGGACTTGACAAGATGGTGGTACTTCTCTACAAGAATCACCTCTTCCGGCACTTAAACCACCCCGACTGGTTAAGCACCCACATTATCGAAACTTTGTACCCCACAAACAATGAAAGGTGGTAAGGTGTATTTGCTTTATTGGCAATATTGGCAAGTGAATGCCATTGGTTATTTACTACAGTAGTATTATTGGCAAAATTGTGCTATTTTGCCAATGATTATTTACTAGTGCTGATGTATTGGCAAATTTATGTTATTTTGCCAATAACTGAAAAACGTGTTTTACATACCAAGTGCAACGCAATCGTTCCTTTAAAAATTGCATGCATTTCTAAACCACCTTTCCGGTCCGATCAAACGCATTTTTTTAAATTTCCCGCGCGATTGACATCTGTCGTGCGGTTGACAACTTGACGTATTTGCCGACGCCATTTTAATAATATTCTGCGGATTCTTCCTATGTGGGTTCCTTTTTGTGTTTTGCAAGTTTTCTTTTAAAATTGGCTTAAATTTAGTTTGAGTTTCAAGTCACCATGGATGTGGAAGCCGATACTGCGTAAGTACTAATATTCTTTTGTTCTTAAATAAGGTCGGCCTAGAGTGGACTTAAAAATGTTCAGAACTACCAGTAAAGCGACCAAAAATCGTCATTTTTGCTGGGTTTATACAGGCATATAAAAATTAAAATAAAAAATTTTCTGGTAATTATGCAGTATACGGTTTTCTGCCATTTTTGATTTTTTTTGAAAAATTCTTTATGGGGGCACCTTCTAGGGTCCCCAGGACCCCAAATCCGTCTGCGCCGTTTGGGTTTTTTTTTTGATTTTTTTTGTTTTTTTTTAATTTTTTTTCACTAAAACAAACCAAACCAACACAGTCCAACCCAACCTAATCCAAACCAACCCAAAAAAATTAAAAAAACCCTTTACAACCCCCCCTGAACACCCTTTTTTCTCGTTAAAAAAAAAAAAAAAAATCGGGCGCAGGCGGATTTGGGGTCCTAGGGACCCTAGAAGGTGCCCTCATAAAGAATTTTTCAAAAAAAATCAAAAATGGCAGAAAACCGTATACTGCATAATTACCAAAAATAATAACTTTGAACCGAACAGCACACAGCTTCTGCACATGTATACAAAAGTGAATGACACCAATAGTTGAAATAATTAAAGTAAACTCCATCATGCTGATTTCCTTACTAATATCTGTTAAAAACAAACCAAAAACTACAAAAAAACCCCATTTAAATTACAAAAACAAATGAAAGTGAGGTTATGTGTGTCAAAGGGGCATGCTCAAATCCGTTTTAAGATAAAAATAAATGTTAACTTTTATTTTAATTTTAACTATTTTTTTTTTTTAATTTTTATTTTGATTTGCCTGGATGAACCCAGTATTAAATCGTGATCTAGACGCCACTTTACAAGAAAATCAAAGGTCACATTATGATCTACAATGCTTAAGCGATACTGACACTAATAATTTACAAATTTCTTTTGTAATCGAGCAAAACCGTTCTCAACTTAAAAGCCAGTTAACTCCTACCTGTGTTCAGCCTTCAGTGCCATTTAGCCTACTGTTGCCGCCATTTTTATAACCAAATTGACAGGTAAAACATGAATTTTCTCTCAGTTTGGTGTCACTATGGCCTCTATAGTAGGCTAAAGGATACTATATCAAAAAAGAGTTAACTGGCTTTTTAGTTGAAGTGTTGGATCGAGCCATCTAAAGATTCATCAATTCAGTCTACGTCCAAGTCATTTTCTAACACTGAAATTTCTCTTGCTGACCCAGAGAATGATGACCCTTAAATTTCTTGTGAAACCGAGCTGTCTTTAGTTAATATCTTAAAATCTTTTTTAAAATTAATTTGAAAAAACTCGTCTGTGGTACTATTTTTTTATTTTAATGTAAATTTGCCAATAAAACAAGTTTTCTTTTTTTTTTTTTGAGAAACCGATGTCACTTTTTAAGCAAAAAGGGCTACTTTTTCCTAAAACAAAATACTGGTTTATCCAAAAAAAATAACTTACAGCTATACTTACCAAAATTTAAACTTTTTTAGATGCTGTAAAAAGTCCTTTAAGAAGTCAACCAACTTTTCCTCATTCTGTCGTTGAAGATGCTACTAAGGCTTGGTTACCGGGTGCCTGTGACTGAAAAGGGGGCAGAACATCCAGGAAAAAAGATGCTGAATAAATCTTCATCTTATCTTATAACAAGAAGAAGGAATTACTAAGTTTTTAAATTTTTGGCCAAGGAATTTTTATGTAAAGCAACTGAAGCAAACCTTATTTTTTTGATTCACAATCAAAGAGATTCTAAATAAAATTTTCTCTGTAAATATTTAAATCAATTTATGAAAGAATTTTCCTCTATCTTTGGCATGACCAAGACGACAAATATCATTCATATGGTTTCCATTCCTGTCTTCATGTTAGGATATAAATATAAGTGTATAAGTGTTTGTTTATAGTAACATTTATTTATTTATTACATATTGGTTTTTCTAGGAATTTTTGTTCGTTTAAGGATAACATAAAATTAATGTGCATTCGTAAATTATGTGCATTATTTTATTTTTAATCCACAATCATTACAATTTTTATTTTATGCATAAATACTTTAAAAGAAAAAGCCAATTATCAGTGGTATCGGAATTTGCATCTGTATCCCTATTGAGCCGACCAATCAAGGAGGTGCACTTTTAAACTTTTAATTTTTGCGTAGGTTTGGCACTTAGTGGTAAGGGTGATTCACCATATCTTCCCAACTACATAACTCATTTATTCTTAAAGATAGAAAAAAAAAATAATACAAAAGTTGCTTAGTTTTTCACAAATTTTAAGAAAATTTAAACAAAATATCAAATTTCGACATCAACTTTCTTATTTCAAATGGAAAACCCTTTATATTTTTCAAGAAAAACGTTGACTTAAGAGCAACTGCTTAAGATAAGCCCTACAAGATCTACCGAAATTTTAAAAAATATACACACATACTAAATTTGACATTTTGAAAATTTTTATTGAATTTTCTTAAAATTCGTGAAGAACTAATCAACTTTTGCATTTAAACTATTTTTCTATCTCTAATAATGAGCTATGTAGTGGGAAAAATATGGTGAATCACCCCATACATTTTTTGCCAATATTGCCTGCAATGCCGGTATTTAGTATGCAGTGCTCCTCTACATTTAAACCATGCTAAGTGTGTATTTGCCATCAGTTTAAACGTATTCGTTGCCGTCGCTCGACCGGTGGCTCACACAGGTGTGTTTAAATCATGTATAACGTACAGATTGCCGTGCGTCAAATTCTCATTGCCAATAGATGCCAATATTTGTAAGGCACGTTGCCATGACGGCATTGTTTGTGGGGTAGTTTGCCAATGTCGGATCGTGTCAAGCAACCACCGACGTCGGTCCGCTTTGAGAGGTCGATGTGGGGCCTTACTATCCACCCATTATCGGACCTTTGTGGTTTGCCCTTGTCGGACCGCTTTAAGCTACCACCGACGGACCTTCGTCAATCGCTGACGTTGGACCGCTTTAGGAAACCAATGTCGGACTTGAATAGTTTACCTATGTCGGACCGAGACCAGCTTGCCTAAGTTAGACCGACGAAATTAAGCAGCTATATGGACTATATGCCGATGTCAGCAAAAAGTAAAATTTTCCATTGGTCCGACAGCGGGTTACAGTCTAACGTTGCGTCGGCAAACATACATTGGACCTACATCGCAAAGCGGACAAAAAATACGGCTGGTCTGATGTCGTAAGTCGACGTCATGCCGATGACGGCAAATTTGGCAATCGACATTAGGCCGACATAGGCCCGAGGATACCGTGTTTGCTGGGAGATGTCCCATCTACATGCATCAAACCTCCTGTTGTTTAATTTATATTTAAGTACCTAATATTTTATATTTTAGTGGCTTATATTTTTTTCAATGTAAAATAAAAACATAGGGGATTCTGTCGCCTGGGTTATTATTCAAAAAAAAGTTTAAAAAAAAACTAAAACTCTGAGATATATAACTGCTGAATTTTGTGAAGCAGTATTAAAAATAAATATACATATTTTAACATGCAGGAACTGAATCGGTTACAACAGTGTAGAATTTATTTTTAGATCGAGTGAAGCTCTATTGTTACTTTATATTTTTCCGTGGTGTTTTATTAAGATTGCAAGCTGGCCTGATCATAGAAATCAGAAAGAAATAGAACTATTTCCGACGGCGCGGCGCATCCAAATTATCGAACACCCATGAGTGCCGCCATTTTGATGTTAGCTTGCCTTACAGAAATTCGAAGCACGCCGCAGTGTTCTTTTAGAAATTTATTTTGTTTTTATTATTTTGTTTTATTTCTGCCTTGCTCGACAAACAGATTGGTAAGTTCTTAAGTGAAATAATACATTTTTAAAACTAAAAATTGATGTCTACGAAGTTGCCGAAAAAGTGCAGATGGTCAAGGGTACTCTCAATGCAGACCATTGAGACTTATTCAAGAACTTTTTTTTGGAGACTTTTGTTAATCGCTCAGAACCTAGTTTATCAACTATTCATGAGTTTGTGCAGAATTTTGAAAAGTTTGGTTGTGTAGCGCCAAGAAACCATAAAAAACCCACTGCGCCGCAGCGGTGTCCCTGCGTTTACGTACACTGGCAAATTGGACTTCTTCCGGCCTATGTTCGCAGTGGCCTGAAGCGCTCTGTATAGGGAAAGGAGATCACCAAAGAAACGACCTAACTGCCATTTGCAGTTTGAAGGGCGAAACAATCAAAGCAAAAAACCATCATTACAAAAGAAGTACATATCGATCATTGTGTTTTCAGATAAAAATTCGTATCTATTCTCAACTTGCTGAAACTGCATATATGCAACGTTTAGTGTTGGTTTGGTGGTATGACGTCAAAATTCTTACCGCAGCGTTGCGGAACAAAACGCTCCTTTTTTTGGACTATGCAGATCCGGACCGCATGTAAACCTGAAAAAATATAGGTCCCGTTCTTGCTGGGAAGAGCTTGAGCAAAATAATTCACATGTTATGTGCAATATAAATTATTTAGAAGGCGTCATATAAATATTTTATTTAACAAAAAAATCCTGCCTTTTGTTATATAGGTAGGTTTTTCATATAGGTATGCGTTTAGTATTATAAAGAGATCAAAACATTTGAAGACTTTTTGAATTTTGGCTATAATTTCAAATAATTTTTTATTTTACAATTTTAGTTTAATTTTAAGCAATTTTGGTCAACAGAATTTAAAATATAAAAAAATTGCATTTTTTGCATCATTCTCTAAAAATTTTCGCCTGCTGCGCATTTATGATAAAATTTTAGCAATAAATCGAAAATTGAGTCAAAATCCCAATCCAACTTAACCCCCTTGAGAGCTAGCCCAACCAAAGTTTTTTTAAACCCTGGAGTTTGACATAGAATATTTCGATTGTCAGAGAGACATCTTTTGTCATGGGATAAAAAAGTCAATTCAAAAAATGAGTTTGAAATTCAAAAAACAAAATAAAAGCCCATTTAAAAGTTTGAATTATCTTTAATTCAACGAAAAATACACAAATTAGCATCATGGCGCCCAACGTGGGGCGCGAACCCGCGTGACGTAGAATGTGTGCCCTTAAAAAAATTTCGATTATCAGAGGGACATCTTTTGTCATGGGATAAAAAAGTCAATTCGAAAAAAGAACTTTAAAAATCAAAAAGCAAAATAAAAGTCCATTTAGAATCAATTAGTCTTTAATTCAAGGGAAAATATCCAATTTAGCATCAGGTTTTATAATTTTAGTTTAATTTTTAGCCCTTTTTAACAATAGAATTTAAAACGTATAAAATTTCCGCCTGCGGAGCATTTATAACCGATATATTTTGGCAACAAATCCAAAACTACGTCAAGATCTCACCCCAACTTAGCCCCTCTTAGTAGCTATCAAAAGTATTTTTTACGCACGTCAATTTTTTTGTTATTTATTTCATAATATGATCTATGAAAAAGCATTTTGATGTTTTGAAGGCATTGACTTTCTGAGTTTTCTCGAAACTCCAAATTCATTCACTTTTCTTATAAGCACGGTCTGTAAGCCAACGGCTTTTTTCATTTAAGAAGGTAGTGCTGCCGTCCAAAAAGAGCAGTAATGCACCAGCTCGAAAACCTCTATGGACGGCCCCTAATCTCTAATGGGAAACTCTGAGCACACCCCGAACTTGTGCATTTTGGTCCAAGTCGAACTGGTATCAGTGCTCACCGGGCCCATTACCAACCAATTTTTGGTCTGTGTCTGACACCGTGGACTTATGTCAACGATTGTTACCGCGAAAAAAAACAATAACAATAAGCAAAAAAATCCTGGTTTCTTTGATATCCATATAATAAAGGCTTTAAAATGGAAAACGCTACTGAAAAGCTGGAAGAATTCGTCCTAGATGAAGATAAAGTTGTAAGTATATTGAAATAAATAAAAATAATTTCATTTTATACAAAAACCAAACTACAATATTTCATATAAAAACTCCAGGGAAGAAACGTCAGTGAAACGTTATTTTAAACAAATCCAAGTTTAAAAGCAGATTCAGAGTTCTGTAAGGTAAGCAGTATGAGGTATTCAGCAAGTTGCAAGGAAAATAAATTAGCAAACTGCTTGCGACTTACAAAATACTATGAACAGCTGCATGCATTTGCTATAGTTTATTTTCCTTGGGTCTTACCTCATACCATTTACTTATGAACCCTAAATCTGTCTTAACACCAAGCTCCTTTCATTTTCCTCAGTATTTTGCACTCACATCTAGACATGATCCTTCCAGTTTCTCTTGTTTCTAACAAGTCCACATTAAAGCGATCATTTAAGGTATTATGCCTGTTTCAGAGAATGTAGTAAACTGCTGCAATTTATGTTTCTGTTCCTCTTTTGGAAATATAAATTGCTGCAATTTCTGTTTGCATCCTTGTTTCAGAAATGTACAAGAAAAATAAAGAGTTGCAAAGAGCATTGTCATAATCAGGCTTTAGGTACTAACAAAGTTAAAACTATTTCTTATGGGTGTGTGTTACCATTTTAGGTCACAATATCATCTTTTGCTTCTGAAGCCCACATATCTCTGGCAGATGCAAAAGATGTATTAAAAAAGTATGTAGATGCCAACAAAAGCTCAGGAAAAATCCATACAACCTATATTCTAAATGGAAAAAAGAAAAAGGATAAACAAAACTATGTTACAATGGTGAAGGATACAGATCTAGAAGCGAAAAGACAGCTGTTTGAAGATAATGTTATTGAGACAGTTTTTAGTATTCAAAAATCAGATAAAATTGATTTTAATCTGATTGTCCTAGGAGATCCTATCAATGAAAATCCTTTGTAAGTGTACCATTAATTTAAAAAAAAATTTATCTAACTTTGAATTAAATTATTTTAGTTGACTACTTTAAGTTGCAAGTTATAATTTTAATTTAAACTTTTAAAAAAGGTATTTAAAGCTAAAACCATTTGTTATAAGCAGTAGTAAAACAAGCACAGCCAGTGTTTTAAACTGTAACAGCTTGATATGCTTTTTCAATTTATATTAATTATTATTAGGATAAAACCTATTAAAACATTGGTATTTTAACTATTTTTCAAAGGCATCCTAATTTTGTAGACCAGGATCAATAGTCAGTAGAAATTGTACAAAGAGAGTAATTAAAAAGAAAGTTTTACCTCCTACTCCTGTACCGCAAGCAAAAACTTCTATTTTTGGAAAGCAAAGCAGTACAAAATCAGAAGCTAGTATTAGGAGTGAGAAACCTTCCATTTTTGCCAATCAGAACAGGGCAAAATCTGAGAACAGCATCAAGAGTGAAACTAGTGAAACTGTGTCAAGTAATGCTAAGCCTGAAGCTAAGCCTAAGGTTAGTAGATATATTTGGGGGTTTTTTTTTTAGTTAACCATCCAAAAAATCTTACAAGTATCCCTTTTTTTGAAGGTGGTGGGAAATATTAGGTTGTAAGTTAATATTTACAGAAATATTTTTAGATATATATATATAACTTTTATTTCGCAACAAACTTAAATGTTTATTACAATATAATTTTAATAATAACAAAATTACTTGGGGAATAGAGAGCAAGAACTAAGGAAATAAATTGAAACAAAGTTTTTTCTCACCCTGAGAGCTTTAGAATTACTAGTTCAACATTCTAATCAACTAAGCTATTGAGGCCTAAGGTTTTGACCAGCTATTTCAACCGATTTATTTGATTAATTTGTTAGTATGTATGTCGGAAATTTAAAGAGAATTATAAGACAAAGAAAAACCTTCTTATATGCAGTAGTTACAATAATGAAACTAAGTATTACAATATTTTAGAGTTCACAAGGAGGTATCGCAAATATGTTCAGTAAAATGTCTCAAAACAAATCAGATGAGGGTAGTAAACCTAAAGAAGAAAAATCAAAACCCAAAAACGCAAGCATATCTGGATTTTTAACTAAAATTTCTAGCAGTACTGAGAGTATAGAAGCAAAAAAGGGAACAAAACCTGAGGAAAACATAATATCTCCCAAGAGAGAAACAATTACTCTGAAAAAAGAAAAGGAATCACCCAAGGAAGAAATTATTAAAGGGGAAGAAAAAGTAAACAAGAAGGAGGATTTATTTGATTCAGGTAAAGAGAACTAATAATAATTTTTAAACCAACATGTTTAAAAAAATCGCTAGAAATACATGAAATTTCAAATTTGAACCACCCTGTACAAATCTCTTAAATAACATGAGATCTTATAATATTTTTTGTTTTTTGGTGATAATGGATAGTTTTATGTATTGTTCGAGGTATTGTTTAATTGTTTTGTGTGCAGTTGTAATTTAAAAACAAACCAACTTGTTAATAAACAACCTAGTATAAATAATATTCTAACTTTAGATAGTAATGAAGAAGTAGAACAAATGATGATGAAAATGGATGTTGCCCCAATAAAGGAAGGAAAACCCAAAAAAATAGAGAAAAAACCAATTAAAAAGAGAAGGGCCAAAAACGCTGCCGAAAATAGTCAGTCGGCTAAAAGAAGGAAGAGAATTGTTGTTGCAGATGATTCAGATAGCGACGGTATGAATAAATTATACATTATTAAAAAATTGTTTATGAAAACTTAACAAACAACAAAACTGTTTCTTTTAGATATTTTTGATTCTCCCAAAGAAGATGAAGATAACGGCTTGTCTGAACCAGAAAAAGAACCAGTAGAAGAGGTTGTGAAGAAGCCCTTACCTCCAAAAAACAAAAGACGAAAAGCTGTGGATAAGACTTATCAGGATGAGGAAGGATTTATAGGTAAGAATTGAGCAGCTCAAATGGAAAAACTTGTTCACAAAAATCTTAAAATCAAGTTTTTTGTATAAAATAACTGTACCCTGGTGTGCCTTACAAAAATATCCTAAACAATGGGGACATTCACAATAAAAAAAAATTTTGTTTGCCTATTTGCTCTTAAAATTTACATTAATTTATTTTATATGTTATCTAGATATTTAAAATCATACTCTCTGATGTTGGAGTTTGCAAGGTGTTTTAAAAATGTTTCATTTTACTTGTTTCCTTGTAGTTACACGAACGGAATACATCTACGAAACAGCCTCAGAGGATGAAGTTGAGGAGGCTCCTAAAAAAGCGACCCAAGAAAAACCCAACCTTGTGTCAAAGAAAAGCACCAGTAGCAATTCCGATATGGATATCGTCGATGGGACACCACAGAAAGGAAAGGGCGGCAAAAAAGGTGCGAAAAAAAACACTGGCAATCAACCCACCCTCATGAGTTTCTTCACCAAAAAATGATCATTGTTTTTCATAATTTTTTTTCGTTTTACAATCGTCCAAACATTTTAAACTTTACCCTCCGTGCTTTATTAAAATGTTAATTAAAATGTCTTGATTTTGTTTTTATAATATAATATTTTTATTGTCATTAACTTTTTAAATTATTAATTATTTGTTGATTGATTTATTATTTAAATTTAGTTTTCAGTTCTTGGTTATAATAGTTTTAAACTTTGCCTTAACAGCTATTCCATAAATATGTCAATCGCAGGTTAAATCAGTTTTTTAATTTATTTAAGATAAAAGCTAACTATAGTGATGTCAGGTTTATATATTATTCACAAACAACCCCCTTTCTCAATTATTTAACTCATAAACGTCCTTTAAGTTCGCATCTTTGCCCGATAAGAGCAAAACATGTAAATTGTCAGTGACAAAACCATAAAAAATAATTAATTTTAAGAGGCCATAATTTGAAAAGTAAAGTGAAATCAAAAAGCATAATATTTTTAAATTTTGTAACCTCTGTTCTGCACTCTTTAGATTTTTATTATGCAGCATGTTCTGCTAGCTTCAGATGAACTCAGCAGAGCAATGTATTAAAAATCATCGGAATCAAAATTATCAAAGTGCATAATAAAGTGCTAATTAAGTGCCCCATTTAAAAATTTAGAGCTTCTTTTTTTAATGCATTGCTCTGCTGAGTTCATCTAAAGCTAGCAGAACATGCTGTATTTTTTTAAAAAAAGGAGCATTAAATTTTTAAATGGGGCACTTAATTAGCACTTTATTATGCACTATGATAATTTTGATTCCGATGATTTTTAATACATTGCTCTGCTGAGTTCATCTGAAGTAAGGTGACTAACCGTCCCGGTTTGGCCGGGACAGTCCCGATTTTTAACCATTTGTCCCGAGGAAAAAATCCGTCCCGGATAGTCCCGATTTTTCAGCAAAAGTTCCGGTTCGCCTCGGTTTTGATACCAATGTATTTTGTAACTTTAAAATCACTGCAATTAAAAAAGCGGATGTTCTCTGCCATCTATAAATTTGAATTGAAACCTTACTTCAATTATTTTTCTTTAATAAGTATTTTGGAAAATACATCTTAATATTATTAGGGGTGCATATAAGAAAAAATACATGATATACAATATATTGAATGGCCGGAGTGTTCCGGTTTTGCCCCTTTAGGAGTTGGTCACCTTATCTGAAGCTAGCAGAACATGCTGTATTTTAAAAAAAAAGGAGCACTAAATTTTTAAATGGAGCACTTAACTAGCATTTAATTAGCACTTTTGATTCCGATAATTTTTAATGTATTGCTCTGCTGAGTTCATCCGAAACTACCAGAACATGCTGTATTATTAAAAAAAAGGAGCACTAAATTTGTAAATGGGGCACTTAATTAGAACCTAATTACGCACTACAAAAAAAATTGTTGTGCTTACCTTGCTCTGCTAGCTTCAGGGACATCCGTGATTCTTTATTCTTTGCTATTTAAAGTCGTTCTTTTTTGCGTAACCTCTGTTAAGCAACTTTACAGTACTTCTAACAATAATCTAACCATGACAGAATAAGTTAATATTTTTACTTGGTCGACCCCATTTAATGTACTTGTATAACTTATTGCCCAATTTAGTTTTCTCAAAATGCAAAATGTAACCTCTGTTTGCATGGAATAGCTGTGAAGTGTTTCATAAAATTGTAATTTTTATGTTCCTTAATTTAAATTTTTTTTTTTTGATACTACCGATTAGTTCTTTTGATTTTGTTAACTTTTAAATTTTAATATTGCTGTTCAAGCCATAACTTCAAAGAAGAGACACAATGTGCAAAATAAAAAACACTTATTTTCATCCCACAATCTAATTTGTTTCCATCATTTTTTATTGTTTTTTTTTTATTTTAACTTTGTTTGGTGTCTTATTGATTCCTGGGTGCCGATTTTCTTTTTGGGATTTCATTTGTTTATCACTTTAAAGTTAAAGGCCTTAGCAAATCCTGTGAATATATAATAAGAAATAGATAGTGGCAGCAGTATCAAAACGCATTTCGGAACAACAACAAACCAGTTGCTTTGGTGACACTGCCTCAAAAGAAAAGAAAAAAAATTAAGTTTACAGACAATTTGGCACTATTAAATATGTCATTAAAATTTATGCTGTTCTGAGAAAATTTAGTTTGCCTTCGATTTTCGTTCAACATATATACAGGCTGCTGGGGGGAAATAATTTACCATCCTAACCAAGTTCTGGTGGGACGGTAGCGATGTTAGATAGATGCAAATCGAACCTGTAGCAGGATCACCCTTCAGAGGAGGTGTAAATCTGGTGGTCCCCTGAGAGATGTCAGGCAAAAATTAAGCCCCATAGTGATTATTTTCTTGGCTGTCTTGAAAAGCAACTCATCACCATCAGACAAAATACACCAATAATTGGAAAAATTTAATTAAAACTAAAATATTTAAAAAGTAGTATTTTTGTAAATTTTAAAACAAAAAATGTATTTTTTTTAAACCAAATAAAATAAAAGAAGCTTTACCCCAGATTTATGTTTTGTTTCGACCAGTGGTTACATACTAAAGAAATATATTTTGCAAAGCAAGTCATTCCAAATTACTTAGTACCTTTACCAGTAGTTTGGTATTAATTAAAGTACAAATTTGCAACTCTTAACCATGTAATTAGAAATTTCTATAAAATCATACACTTACAAATTTAAACCTTTATACAATCTATCAGAAACTGGTTTACCTAACCCTGAAGTTATGATTTTTGTAGGAGTTTCTCCTTCTGTAGCTATTCTGTATTTACCAGAAGAACTGCTTTTATTGTAAATAATTGGCAGCTCAAGCTCTTCTTTTGTAGGTCCATTGGGTGATTTACTCTCTCTGATGATTAACTCTCTCATTAGTGGTGGAAACTCCATAACTCTTGGGAGTATTTTTATCTCTTGTGGCATTTCTGTGATTTTAGTGATTTTACAAAAGGATTCTTCTTCGTCTCTTGGAATAAGTCTGTAGTCTGCCTTGTATGTGACAGATTCCATCAGAACTGGTGTTGGATCAGTTTTGCCCCTGAATGTCTTTTCTACCCAAACTCTGACTTTTCTTGTATTCTAAAATAAATTAAAAATCGTTATTCTTCCAAAATAGAATTCAGAATAATGTTAATATCTTGACCTGAAAAACAGTCAAAAAAATTTTTACCCATGGGCTTAAAAAAGACAAGGTAAGGCTATTTAAAACAATATAATTAACATTACAACATGACAAGACAAAACGTGTGTTACTCACATCCAAAGACGGATTCTCAGGTTGTGCCAAAGGCTCCACTTTCAATATCTTTATAAAACTCTTCTCTGGGTACCTCTCATATCTGCCCCTCGTCACGATTCGCCCCACACCGAAATTTTTTAAGTTTCCTACAATTTCCCACAAGGTTTTTCCCTTAAAATCTGTTGTTCTTCCTATAAATTTGTAAGGCATTTTAAAAAAACTTCAAATAAACCTTTAAATTTCTTTTCAAAGGGAAAAAAATTGAGGTTATGGAGACCACCAGCTGATTTTGACATTTGGAATGAGTGGTTTTTGGTTAGATGTAGGGATGTGTTCATAAACAAGAGACGTTTCGAGCTTGGGTGCCACTAGTAACTACGCCAAAGGTAAAGTCCAGATTTAAACTTAAGTTCCATCTTTAGCTTAAATTAAACGTAAACAAAGTGCTCATTTTTATAATTTGGAGTTAAAACACGGCCAGGAAGAAAAAAAATTATTATTTATTTTATTTACCAAAAATTCCTTACTGTTGCGCGCGGGGTCAAGGTACAATTCCTCTTCGAGGCAAAATCTTGGCTAGTTTAATGAGTTTAAAAAGTAATTATATCTTACCTCTCCATTCACAACGGACTACCTTAATAGAACAAAAACCATGTCGGAGCGATCGGTGGATCAGGGTTAGAGCCGTATTCATAGTTCTCTTGAACAAAGCTTTGAGATTTCCTTGCCAAACGCGGCCTTTGTGTCGTTTTCGTTGGCAGAAGGAGGTTTTAGGGCCGTATTCATAGTCATTCTGAAGGCTCCGTTCTTCCTTGGGTAATGCAAATTCTTATGGCGAAGAAAGGAGGGAGCCTTGAGGAACGACCATTAATCATACGCCCTTTAAACACTTATGAATACTGTATTGGTTCAAGGACGCCTTGTTTCTTGTTCAATATGACAGCTGACAATTAAACACTGAAGCTAAATGGAACTGTCATTGTCAGTTATTAAAAAACTGGCTCGTATTAATTTGGAATGAATTGTATGCATACGATCTACCTTTAGGGCCGTATTCCTATTCGTTCCCAAGGCTCCTTTCTTTCTTGGGCAATGTAAATGAAGAAAGGCTATGCATACGGTCCTTAAAAAGGTAAGTCAAGGACTGTGGTTCGGAATATGCCGGAGGTCGCCATCAGGGACATCAAGTTGTGTCTGGTTGTGTGTGGAATTAAGTGATTTTAAATACAGTACATCAGTTAAGTATTAAGGAAACTAAAAGGGGTCGAGGTTGACGAGCGTGCCCATCCTGCATCAAAAAACTCATCACGTGACTCTGCATTTAAAACAAGTGGAATCCCTGTCCAGTCACGTGGTGCGTTGTTTAAGCTAGGGTTCCGTACTATTTTCATTAGGAAAATTTTGGAACGATTAAAATTTTGACAACTTTGACAGCCGTTATGGGACTGTTTAACAAACCACTACCACGCCCCGATTTTACCCGAGTTTTTGAAACACATTAAAAACTGTGACTTTTAAAAAAATTTAGAGATAAGAAAAAACACAAAATTGGGCTTCATTTTACAAAATAAGTGGCAAAACCTCTCTAAAATTAACTAAAATATTACAACAACAACGAAATGAGTTCGTAGCTTACGGCAGTGGTAGTGGTAAACTACCACAACGGAATGACATTGAGCTATTGTGCAGACTCAGTAACTACCATAACCATTACAAAGTGTCAAATAAAAGGGCTAATTTTTCAACCAAAGGTAAAACTCCAGATTAAACCATAGTTTAACCTTCAGTTTAATCTTTGGATTAATCCAACGGTAAACAAGTTGTTCAATTTTATTATCAAGTTAAACCACGGCCATGAAGAAAGATTACATTTTCTTTACATATATAGGGTTGATTATTTTAACCAAAATGGCACCAACTAGAGCCAAACGTGATAAAAATCAGTCAAGTAGTTTTTGAGATGTCAGCGTTGGTTACAGACAGACATACAGCCAGACGACACAACAAAAATGTTCAGATTTGTCAAAAAGATATACAGTATATATACGTGTGAGCTCGATGTGAGAATAAAACTTGCTGTGGTCTGTGGGATGTTCCAACTCTTGTCGAATTTCCTTGTGCACAATTTCGCATATCTCTTTAGATAATTCCAACCTCTTTTTAAAATCTATATATCGTCGGACTCCTCCAAATGCACTTTCTTCTAGGACAAATAATACAGTCTTCGTGCTTCGACAATGCCAATAATTTCGTCATTCTTTATCCAGTTGATCAAAAATAAATTTTATGTCATTGATCAAAGCGATCTCACTAAATACTTACAGTCTTTTTACCAAAAACAAATTTTAAATAACTTTTTTGGGGTTAGAATATTTCGGTAACTATTAAACTGAAGTTTAACAAACACCCAGACTGCCGGTAACGGTTAAACCGAAGTTTATTGGTAAACTGCACCTATAAAACGTAAAAAAGTCGACATCTGTGGTTTAAACTGAGGTTTGACGTTTAACTATGAGTTGTAAAATTACGCATAAGATGGCTAGCCTTCCACTAACAGATTTTCCGCGCGGATTTCAGTTATGGTGAAGGAGCCAAACGTTCTGTCACTGTTTCACTCATTGGCAGACAAGGTCAAATTTCAAAATCCGTGCGGAAAAAAAGCTTATAGAAGTCCAGCTTTATCGTTCAAAAAGCTACCAGTGCACCCAGCTCGAAAGCACCTAAAATAGTTGCGAACTCTCTCCAAACGCAACCAACCATTTTCGATCCTCTGGTAAAATACTTTGACATTTCTTTATTTTGATTTTGCTTTTGTCCTCGGTTGTTGGTCCTCTTTTGTGTTTTGGCGGGATGTTTTGCCAAAATTTATTTTTTTTTTGAGTTTTTAAAATTGTAATTGGGTCTACATATGTTAGTCTGGTAAGTTTCATTTATGATTTATCTCAGAATATAAGGAAAAATGCAGACATCATAATGTTTTCCATCTGTTTGGTATGCTCTTTCCTTTGGGAAGACTACACCTCTGAAAAGTGAGAGTTCAATGAAACTCGGCCTGGCCTCGCCTGGCGAATGTTGTCTTAAGCTCAATTCTCACGATACAATAAATCGCTGCGATTTCTATTTCCATCCTTGTTTTTTAGATTTGAAAAACAAGGATAGAAATAGAAATTGCACCAATTTATGGCATCCTGAGAATTGAGCTTTAAGAATGAATTTGAATCCTAAAAACAGTTTGTTGACTTAAGGATCATTCATACAAGGCATAGGGTTAAAGATCATTCATACAAGGCATAGGCTTAGTCACTTGATTAGTATTTGATTTTGTTATAGTGTTAGTTATAGTTTTAGTCTTAAAAATTGCTCACTGTCTATACTTGTCTTTGTTATAGTCATAACAATCACTAAGCAAGTGCATCTAACCTCACTTTTTTGATGTTTGGTTTTCTTTTATTTTTTGTAGTTTGTTTTTAAAGAAAATAAGGTTTAATAGAAACAGTTTTTTTTTGGAACCTACAAAACACTTTAGCAACTTGTTTTTTTCTTTTAATTTACCTGTATAAAATTTTTGAAAATATTGATCTCATTCCTGTCAACATAGATGGGTGCCATAGGGCGAGTTTGTAAATTCAACATTTTTTTTGACAGCGGCGGAACATCGGTGCCAACATTCGGTTGACAGATGGGTTTGACATCCATCTGAGATCTAGCAGTGATGAAATGTCGTTGTTCCATCGAATACAAAAAGAACACGTTGCAGTGTAAACAGCTGAGTGCCAATAACCACACTTAAAATAATAAAATCATACCTCAACTTCGGCTTGAGAAAATCGAAAATGTGACTTATAAGGGCCATATTCATAGTCGCTTCCCAGTCTCCCTTGTTCCATGGGAAATGTAAATTTTTATGGGGGAAGGAAGGAGCCTTGAGGAACGCCTATGAATACCATCCTTAAAGGCACTTATGCTGTACTTCTGGACAGTTTTTTCAGAATAGTCTTCAATGCAAGTACGTTTTTGCCTCAAATTTAGTATGATGTCTAGCTCATCATCAGAGTCTTTACTTGAACTGTCTTGCATTAATATTATGGCTCACCACTCCATTAAGCATCCTGTACTGTACCTTGTATTAACCAAAATGCATAAAAAAATATCTTGGTTTGAATAAGTTATAAAAAACTCGAAGATTTTTCACCGACTCCCCAAGCAGGTGGCAATTGGTGCCAACATTTGTTAGATTGGTGAAATCCATCGAAAAATTTAGGAACCCTATTGTTGGACTGGTGAAATCCATCTAAAATTTATGACCTCTTTTGTTGGCACCGGTGGACCACCAGTGAATTTACAAACTCGCCCATACTTGCAATTTGGAACTCGCACATGCGCCCTTTTCTTTGTTATAAATTTAGTTATAAAAGTTAAAAGTTGCCAACTTTTCCTTAGGACTGTGACTAAGCCTATGACAAAGCATAATCAAAAGCATTGTATGAACACTTTCATAAGAAACAGTGGTTTTAACTTTTTTATGATTAAGACTGTAACAAAAATTAAAGCAAAGACTAAGACTATGCCTTGTATGAGCGATACTTTAAACAGATACACCGCAAATCACAAATTAACAAAATTTTGCACAGCCAAGGCTTCTGGTATCCCCCACAGACCATTTTTATTTTCCCGTTTTTTAAAATAAACGATAATTTTTACCCTGAATTAACCATTTTTAGGGTGCATAAAATTATGTAAAATCCGTGAAATGGTTCCTGGATAATGCTTTCTTTCACCGTACAAAATTTTATACAAATTTGATTAACAGTTTTTTAGATTAAGTAATTGGAAGAAGCACATTTTTTATTCAAATTCACCATTATCAAAGAGATACATAGAAACTGCTTCTCTTCCGAATTTGAAGCTAGCCTTCCCAAGTCCCTGACTGTTTTTGACAAGGGGATTTTCACTGCTGGGAATACTGCTTGTACACCAACCAACTTCTATGCATGCAGTAACAAATTATTAATATTATGATAAAAAATGGGTTGTTCCATACTTTGTCTAGGTGCTTATTTAAAAATAAATGGTAATTATTTAGGGAATATTGTAAATTCTTACTATATTCTTGTGAAAATAAATGAAAAATAAAAATATTTTGCCTTTTTATTTCTGTTGTATCAATAAGTAGTCAACAGGTTTAGTTAAGGTGCATGACCATTTGTACCATCCAAAATGTTCAGCATGTTGTTGTTTAATGATATAAGGAGTGCTGGGTTTGATTGGATTGGGTTTTTTTTTTGGTATTTTAGGTTAGTCTGGGTTTGTTTGAGTTGACGTAACTTTAGTTGGGTTGGTTTAGTAAAAAAAAATTTAATTAGAAAAAATTCATTGTCTGTAAATTTAAAATCTAGCAAGTGTTCATACCAATCAGATTTACATAGCTGGAAAGAATATACACTTCTAAAAAGTTTTGAAAATTTAGAAAACACCTGAAAAATGATGAAATACGTAAAAAAATTTGGGAAAAATATATTTATCATGATATTATCCCTAAAAAAATAATTTGGATAGACAACACAACAAACTAAAATACATAGGTACAAGTATGACAGAATTTTGGCAGCTAACGCAATCTACTTTTTTTTATATATTTTCACTAAGTGGGCAATTCTTCAAAAACCATCAGAAAATCTCGCCCTTACAAAAAATCTCACAATTTTATTTAAACGCAACTTTACACTTAATGCTTTTTTGTCAGGACCATTTGCTAATATTCCTTAAAATTAAGTTTCCTAATAATGTTCTAGTAAATAAACAATATGTCAGCTTTAATTTTTGTAAGCTTTTTTTCTGAAAAACCCTGTTTTTTTATTTAAAAATCTATGTTTTTAAGCTTATTTTTTTGTGTAAACAAATCTTTAAAACTTTTAACATACAAAACCGTAGATAGCCATGGAATATGTCAATGTCAGTGTTCAATAAAGTCACAGAAATTCTGTCTGTCCTTTCACATGGTGAGAATTTCCGACACTTTTTAACATTTTTGGTATGCATAGTAACAATTTAGCTCCGCCATAAACTAGTTCTGCAGAATATCTTATATTAAATTCACAAAATGTTATTAAAAAAATGATGCAGTTTCTCTTACAATGTTAGAATAAATATGAAGGATGCTGTGTTCTTATTTCAAATGAGGCAATAAGTGAAAATCGCCACTTTCCAGAATTGTTTCTGTCGTTTCTGAAGAATCGCTACCATTATGTCACAAAAAATGTGAAAGAGTTGACTTAAAATTCAAAAAAAATTGCCTGAAGCACTATAAAATAATTAGTTGTTAATTTTGCGACGTATTTAAGCCGTGCTTTTGCCAATAATTATAAAATAATCTAGACTAGATATGCCCTCATATTTTTTACACCTACTAATCTGCTTCCTTTAAAAAAAGCTGAACTTGTTTTGCATTTATGTATTCCTTTCTTTTTTTATAGATATTAAAATTTATTACTTTTCAAATTTT
Organism: Oxystoma pomonae; assembly: GCA_963921995.1. Classification (NCBI taxonomy): domain Eukaryota; kingdom Metazoa; phylum Arthropoda; class Insecta; order Coleoptera; family Brentidae; genus Oxystoma; species Oxystoma pomonae. Next base: position 17,724,036 of record OY998170.1, on the reverse strand, counting down.
TCCTTCAATTTGCAAGTGCTTTGTGGTAGATACTAGTATGTGTGATCATGAAGCTATAAATTTTAAACTCAAATATTATGAACCTAAAAGCACCAAAAGAATTGTTTATAGACCGATAAGCGATGTAGAGTTGTTTAATTTTAATAGTATACTTGGTGAAACAGATCTTGTTTTATAAGTTTGACAGAATTTGATATAGGACAAAAGTTTAAATATTTCCTTTCTTTGCTTTCAACTATCTCGAAAGTCGTTGAGAAACTGGTTAAAACTAGAATGATGGGCTTTCTCTCACAACATTCTGTTTTTAGTTCTTCTCAGTTTGGTTTTCTTCCCAACAGAAATACCCATGATGCAATGCTTCGAGTTTTGGAACAGCTTTTTCAGCAGTACAACAGGGGCCATGCTACTGCGGCAGCGTTCTGTGATTTCCTGAAGGCATTCGACTGTGTGAATCACAGGACGCTTTTGCGAAAGCTTGAAATCTAAGGATTCAGAGGTGTGGTTTTGAAATGGTTTGAATCTTATCTGTCCCTCTGAAGTCAATGTGTCTCAGCAAATGGAAAATACTCCTCAGATCACTCTATCAACTGTGGAGTTCCCCAAGGCTCTGTACTGGGTCCTATCCTATTTCTATTGTATATTAATGACCTATTTCAATTAGATATTTCTGGAATGTTCGCTTTTGCTGACGACGCTACTGTGGTGTGGTACAGGGATGACCCAGTTGATCTTGTTCAGACAATTTCTCGTGAGATTGTTGTTATTAAGGATTGGTGTGACTCTAATGGACTTTTGTTTAACTTTAACAAAATTCAAGTGCTTGGATTCCACATTAATATTGAGGATATTGATTGTGGCCACTTCTCCATCAAAAGCACTAAATTTCTTGGGTTACAGCTGGATGCTGACCTCAAATTCCAAAATCATATCCTTAATTTAAACAAGAGGCTTGCATCTGGCTGCTACTGCGTATGTGCAGTGGCAACCAACTTGGGTACCTCAATTGCCAGGATGGTTTTCTTCTCCGTCGTGCAATCTCATCTTTCTTATGGTCTGTCATTTTGGGGTTGCTGCAGCCAGCAATTGTTCGAATCTGTTTTTAAACTTCAAAAATGTGCTATATGTTACATTGCAGGGGCCTCTCCTAGAGATCACTGTAGGCCACTTTTCATCAGTTATGAAATTCTTACACTTCCATGCCTGTTTATATTAGAGACTGCAAGTTTAATACATAAGCACATTGCTGCATTCCCAGTTCATCAGACAGCTTATTGGACTCGCCGATCCCATGACATTCCTCTTCCAATAACAAATTCCTCTCTAGTCCAGAATTCCATAGTGTAAAGGTATATAATCACCTACCCCGAAATTTTAAAATCATAACCAATCCATCAAAGTTTCGTAAAATCTTAAAAGAAACACTAATAAAACAAGCTTTCTACTCGCTTGATGAATATTTTAATTTTTATTTTAGTTAAGAGATACCTTTATCTTATGGTTTCCATTGGAAGAAGGCGACGGTTTTAACCTTTGTCTGCTTATGTATAAACAAAAATCTATTTTATTGTACTTAAATAAGTTAATAATTTTAAACACATCTCTTATTGTTTTTTTTTAATGTGTTAAAATTTTAGCTTTGCTTTTTTGTTCTTGTTTCTTTCTTTGTATGCATGTGCGTATTATTTTAATATGTTAAAAAATTCGTTCTATTTTAATTTCCTGACAATCAAGAAAAATATTGACTTGGATCTATTTTAAATTGTAAATGTTAAATTTTTGTTATAACTTTAATTAATAGAAGATAGTTAGCTATTTTATATTTGCCATTTACTTCTATTTTAATATGAAGGAAACTTTTTTATATTTTTGTTTTAAAAGGTAGCTTTTTTTAAAAAAAAAATATATTACTAAAATTATATATTTGCAGGCATGCTAGTCGCATTACTTTTATTAGGTGCTTATAGATATTAGATTTTAGATTTAAGTCTTTGACTTTTTCAGCAAGATTGTATTTTCTTAGACAATAAAGCATGGTTACTACTACTACTACTACTACTACTACTACTATTGTAAATATGTGTATGGAAGTCGTTTTCCCCGAAAAATCAAAAGTAGTTTCCAATAATACTAATAGTTAAAAAAATATCTTAAATTGGTTTAATGATAATCCTCGTCATCAAAGGGATATGTTAAATTTTGTGAATGATTTACATAAAAACTACCCTTCAGAAGCGTTAAAAAATACTCTAAATTCAGTTAAAAGAAAGAACATACAGAAAAGAGCTGTCTGTGGCAAAAAAAGCAGCAAACGATAAATTCAAAGCCGATTCAGGTAATTCTCAGAAAACCAAAAAAGTCACATTCCAAAAACAATTTCCCCCAACCATTTTAATAGTTACTTTGCTAATGTTCCCATTGAAATCATTAACGGTTTGGAAACCACTTACACTACTTTCGAAAAATTTTTAAATCATTCTGATATTAACAAAAATATTTAATAAAGTGCATGATATTTTTAAGACTTTAAAAAACAGTAAGTGCAGAGATGCCTATGGATTAAACAAAAAAATACTAAATTCGATTAAAGATATAATTATTTTACCCTTGACAAAACTAAGTAACGAATGTATTTCTAATAGCACTTTTCCCACCATCCTCAAAATATCCAAAGTGCTACCTTTGCACGAAAAGGTGACAAAGACAATCCCAGTAATTACAGGCTCGTTTCAATAACACCTATATACCTAGAAGAAAACAATCTTTTTTGTACTAGTCAGTTTGGTTTTAGAGCAAAATTATCAACATACACTGCTATAAGTAGATTGGTATAGTTAATAAATAAAGGTTTTGAAAAATGTCAATATGTTACTGCTCAATTTTTAGATTTAACAAAAGCGTTTGATTGTGTTTCACATGATATATTGCTGGTGAAGCTTTCGTGTTACGGTACTTAGGCCCTGCTTGACAGGACGAGAACAGTATGTGTCGATGGAGGGAGTGGAATCTGACAGGCTTTCAATTAATTATGGCGTCCTTCAAGGGTCTGTATTGGGTCCCATTTTATTCTTGATATATGTTAAAGACCCTAATCACGGTTCACCTTTATTAGAATTAATACAATATTGCGATGACACAACTGACCTACGATCCTTTTTATGTGCCGATGAGCTTGACAGGATTGCTTTAACATCATTCACTTTATTAAAAGACCGGTTTCTGGCAAACAAATTGAGTTTAAATGAAAGTAAAACAGAGCGAATTATTTTTACCCTTAAAAACTTAAACAAAAATTGTAACATTGATGGAAATAAATTTGTGAGATTCTTAGGAGTCAATTGGATTCAAAATTCACCTGGGAAGGGCACTTGAATACCCTTACAGATATACTCGTTAGGAACATATATCTATTAAGATCACTCTCAAGCATTGTGGGGCACAAGACGCTTTTGACATGTTATTATGGACTAATTAATTCAATAATATCCTATGCAATTTTAGCTTGGGGTCATTCTCCACATGCTGAATTGGCTTTTAGAATGCAAAGAAGAGCAATCAGAATTTTGGAAGGGCTCTCTTATCGCAAGGATTGTGTGGATGCTTTCAAATCACTTAATCACAAAACCCCTGCATTTTTTATTTAATCCTTATCAACCAGTGTATTCCCTGATTATTGGAAAGTGAGCTTTTTAACACCAATACATAAAAACGGGGATAGATGTGATATGAGTAACTAGCGAGGTATTAGTATTCAGTCAGTCATTCCAGTTGTGTGATATGCTTTTTTGTGATCGTTTTTCCTGGCACTGTAAAAAAATTCTAGGTGACAATCAGCATGGGTTTGCTCGTAGTAGGTCGACAGTTACCAATCTTTTCACCTACCAGAGATCTGTTGAGTGCCTTTGAGGGGTCTAAGCAGGTTGACAGTGTCTACACTGACTTCTCAAAGGCGTTTGACAGAGTGAGTCATAGGCATATGGTTAGTAAACTTGGGGCTATGGGATTGGGTGAGACTAGTAAATTTTTCCCATAATCTTTTAACTGGCAGGACTCAGTTGGTTCGGGTCGGCAATTATGTCTCTGGTGAAATTGAGGTGCTGTCTGGTTTTCCACAAGGATCGCATATTGGCCCTGTCTTTTTTAATTTATTCATTAGAGATCTTAGTGATGTAATTGTGGACTCGTCCCACTTGGCATTTGCCGACGATTTCAAACTTTATAGAGTCTTACCTAGATACCCTTATGCTGCAAAGAGATCTTGACAATGTTAGTTTATGGTGTGTTGATAATGGTCTCGAGTTAAATGTAAAAAAATGTATGTGTATATCTTTTGGTAGATTGAACAACTTGATAGAAAGTCAATATTCTATAATTGAAACCACTTTAAAAAGAGTAAACACTGTTAAGGACCTGGGTGTTCTATTTGATAGTAAACTGACCTTCTTGCCTCATATTGATGACATTATAAACAGGAGTATGCGAAACCTTGGTTTTATCACTCGTAATACTGATCAATTGTCACCTTATTGTTTAAAAACGCTTTATTGTTCTCGTTCGTTGTTGGAGTATGCCTCGGTCATATGGTCTCCGTACTATGCATGTCACATAAATAAATTGGAGTCTGTTCAAAAAAGGTTTCTGGGAACTTTGGCATTTAGAGCTAATATCAATATTGTAAACCACTTCGAAATAGACTATACTATAATCACCAATATTTTCAATATTGATAGCTTGGAGAACAGAAGGACTTGTGCTGATGCCTTAACCTTCTATAAGATCCTTCTGTTTTTCAGTCAATTGAATTTAATACCATTTATAGAAGAAATAATTCCCCAATGTTTCGCATCCCTTTCCATCGTAGCATTATGGTTATTTTTCCCCCCTTACACGCACTTTAAGATTCCATAATAATCATGAGCTTGACCCATTCTCTGGCAATCCTCGTACTAAAATTAGGAAGAAGAAGAAAAATTTTGTGATTTTTGTGAGCTTTTGTTGTTCATTATTTCGTTGTTAATTATCGGTACTACTTCTATTACTTTGTTATTTTAGTTACCTAGTAATAATTTAATGTCTGCATCTTGTTAATTTTAATTTAAAATTCTATTATAAAATATTTTGTAAAGTGGCTCCGCCGTTGAAATATATAAAATAAAATAAATTATTGACGCTGCCGTGCCAGTACATTTTAGTGTGCCTTTTATACATAAAAAAGAACATTTCAAACTTTATATTTCATAGTGACATCTATGTTGTTAATACCATAAGTAGAAATAATGTTGTGTTACCTTTGCAGCGTCTGAAAAAGACTAGAAACGGCACTGACTACTATTGCATAAAGTTCTTTAATACACTGCCAGGCAGGATAAGGGTCTTAGAATACAACCATACAAAAAAGTAATAAAACAATTTTTAACACAAAAAGCCTATTATGATATGGAACATTTTTTGACTGGCAATTTCTTATATTCCTTAATTATCTTTTATCATAATTATTATACTTATTGTTTTTTGTTTTCATTTTACGATTTTTTTTAAATGCTAAATTTGTTGTTTATGTTTTATTTTATTTTTGTAAAAGTTTTGACTTGTGTAAGTGCGCAAGCATTATTAGCACCAATAAAGAATATATCTATCTATCTATACTTTTAACCTGTAAAAGCCCTTTGTGTAATACTTTATTAATAAACAAACCAAAATATTAAAAACACTGCCAACCTCTTCTTTCACAAGAACCGCATAAAGTTACCTATCTGTGCAAGAATACCATTTAATTTTCTTGAGTTATTATTGCTTTATTTCTGAAGAGCTTTTTTTCGCAGATGATAACTTAGTCACGATGTCTAAAGCGAAACAAACCATGGATTGGAAGAAGAGAGTAAAAACTGAATATATGCGCCTAAGACAACAAAAGCGCTACAAGAGGGCGGATGACGTGAAAATAGCTTGGAACAAAAACAGAAACCGAATGACTGATATTCTGATTGCGGAACAAAAAAGATGGACCGACAGCAAAAGCTTCTGGACGCAGACTCCGGAATTGCCGTCCCACGTGACTTGTATGAAGAAAGCTGAAGTGATTGGCAATGAAGGTAACCATTATTAATTAATTATTAATTATGATTAAATTTAATTTAAGGTCTCCTTCTGGCAACACGTCTAAAAATGAGACTAAATGCGTCCACATATATTTTTTTTCGTAGGCACTAATTCAACAAACACTTACTAAGCAAAAAAAACTACTTGTTTCATATATATGTATATATCGCCTTTTTGTACAGATATTAAAATTTATTACTTTTCAAATTTTTCTCTGCTTTTTTTTAACGCCTGAAAATTGAAAATCGTTATTTTGTACAGGGTGTTCCAGCCTTCTCTGCTTCTAAATTTTGTGCGTTTATTATTGGTTGTAGAGCAAAAGTGTTGAAATTAGATTTGTAGGAAAAAAATCAGCGCATATTTTAATTGGACTACATTTTGCATACAGGGTTGCATATATACCCATATATCCTTCTTAATTTTGACATTTTCAAATGTCAAAAATTTACCTAAACTCTTTTATTTTTTGACCCATCCCGTAGATTTTTTAATAAGTTGATAAAGATTTTTTGTCTGAATCCAACAATACCCTACACCCTGTATCCACATTTATAGTTTTGGGGATATCTTCACACAGAAATAGTAAAAAAAATAGTATCTAAGTAGGCTCAAGAAGGCCATGGACGGTTGTTCCAAAAAAAAACACGGTATCATATAGGTGGCTCTGTAAACAAAAAAATTGATTTTTGTATCTGCTTTCTCGAAAAAAGGGTTAATTTTCACTGATTAAGATACCAAACACAAAAAAAAAATTGAGAAATATGAAAAAATAGAATGATTGTTGACGCTTAGATGTCATTTCCACTCGACTTTGCATCAAGTAGGTAAAAGCAACCGCCGCAGACCCGAACGATTATGTCAGAGGAATGCCAAAACTTTCGAATATTAGCAAAATAAAAATGTTGAATTTTAATTTTAGGGCGAATTTAACTAAATATTAAACAATTTCAGTACAAGTTTAATTTTGTCTGAGCATTAATAGTGGATTAAAGAATATTTAACCCTTTTTTTTTAAATTTTGGTCAAAATGTGATCTGTATACAACAACGTTGCCATGCAAAAAAGGTAGATATAGCCTGCTGGATTACTAATTATATTATTTTAAAATTGAGTTTTTTGTCAATATCTCTAAAACTATAAATGTGGATATAGAGTGTAGGGTATTGTTGGATTCAGAAAAAAAAATATCTATCAAGTTCTTAAAAAATATACAAGATAGGACAAAAAATAAAAAAGTTTATGTCAATTTTTCACATTTGCAAATGTCAAAATTAGGAAGGATATCTGATCTGATAATTTGGGAGGGTGGGGATTTAACCTCACAGCACCTAGGCCTCGCTAGACCCGTTGTGCATCCTCCTATAGGGCTTCCCCCTAGTTCGTCAGCCATCCTACGCTTCGAACGTAGTTGATAACGTCGCCAAGGATGGGAGCCTCACGTATGTTGGCTGGTGTTGGCCAAAACTCGTCGAAAAAAGCGTTTCGGGTAGATGACAGCGCTGGACAGTCATCTTCTTGTTTCAGATAACATCATTCTATTGAGGTGTTTATTTAGTTCGCAGTGGCCGGTCAGAATGCCCGTGACAAAGCTCAGGTTCTGTCTGTTCATTGATAGGAATTTTTTTGCTGATGCTTCATCAGGGTAACATAGCAATTCCCTGGCATGGTTGCAGTTTCTAGTTTCATCCCATCTTTTGCTAAAGTCTTTAAAAAGGATAAATATATTTTTGATCTTTAAGTGCTAACACATCTAATTCCACAAAAAAAATTAAAAAAATATATTTTTTTTTGCAAAGTAACTTTTTTGGAACACCTGTATGCAAAAACGCTTTTGCTCTACAACCAATAATAAACGCACAAAATCCAGAAGCAGAGAAGGCTGGGACACCCTGTACAAACCCTTAATCGAGTAAGTAAAAAAATAAACCTCACTTGCTCTTTATCCAAGGCGGTAGTGCAAAGATTTTTTTATTATTATTTATTCAGATTTTCCCTTAAGCTCGATCTTACTAGTATAGTTCTAAGAAATATAGTATTACTTTGATTTCAGGCGATGTACAAGTGTGTGCAATTAAAATTGTCAATGCTGTAACTCCAATTCCGACCATGTACAATTGGGCCCCCATTCAACAAAATTTTATGGTCGAAGATGAAACTGTGTTGCATAACATTCCGTACATGGGCGATGAAATATTGGATCAAGATGGTAAGTGAAATTATTTAGGGTGGCCCAACAAAACAGCCCAACGTATCCGTTTGCAGCTTCGGGGATCACAGGACCCTGAAGGAAAAAGTTCGTGAAACTCATTGAGCTCACCGTAAAGACTGATTTTTTTTTTTAATAGGGACCTTTATAGAAGAACTAATTAAAAACTATGACGGCAAGGTGCATGGGGACCGAGAAACTGGGTTCATCGATGATGAGCTGTTTGTCGAATTGGTTCATGCTTTAATGCAGTATCAAGACAAACCCGAGAAAAAGAAGGACGATCATACCAAGGTAAAGTTTCTGATTAAAAGTAGGTACAAATTATTATGGATTATATTGGATTTTTGGAACATTTTGACTCGCCAACAATATTTAAATGACTTTCTATTAGCATATGAAAACTTTTTGGACACCCTGTGGAGGATTCCGTATAGGGATCGTTCTTAAAAAAAGGTAAGATTTCAAGTGGTAATTTAAAAAAAACCCAAATTAGTGTCCTTTGAATTTTGGTATTTATTAAATGTTGCTGTAGTTGGTTGGACTAAAATGTGCTATATGGCCGAGATAACAATTCACTAGTTCTTGAGTTATTTTTGAGTTTGTGAATTCAACTGCTAACACAGGTGATAGCCAGCTAATACCAGTTATACCTATTTTACCAAAATCAAGAATCTTTATAGCTGGGTTGTTCTTGAAAAATGGTAACATTTGGTGTAATAGTTTTTAAAAAAACCAAAATTGATTTACCACTTTTTAAGTAAATATATAATATGCCCTTACTTGATTTCTTCTTTTCTCTCTTTTGTCCAATTCCTTTTTCGTTTCTAGTGCTTTTGCCAAAGACTTTCTAGTTTTTGCCATTTTTTTTCTAAAAATTTCACACGTGTTATCAATAAAATATTCTGAAAGATCATACCAGTGACGTTCACACTAGTGACATATTTAGCCAAATGTCTAAATAACAAAAAAAATAAAAAAGTTACTACTTTTACCATTTACTCCTTATATACAGACCGCTTCAAGTTACTACGAACATAGGGGGAATCAAGTCCAATTTACTCTCCGTGCCGTACGACCGAGGTGGATTCAAGCATGCTGCAGTGTTATCTTTTGGAAATTCATTTTGTTTTTATTATTTTGTTTTATTTCTGCCTTGCTCGAGAAACAGATGGGTAAGTTCTTAATTGAAATAATACATTTTTAAAACTAAAAATGGATGTCTATGAAGTTGCCGAAAAAGTGCAGATGGTCAAATGGTCAAATCGTCATAACCCAACACACGTTCGATATTGGTCGAGGGAAAATTTGCATTTGTATTTTGACGTAAGAACACAGTATCCCCAAAAACTAAATGTTTGGGGGGGTATTGTAGGGGAACACGTAATTGGGCTATTTTTTATTAACGGCAATTGCAATTTGAATGGTCCTAGATACTTGGATCTACTGCAGCAGCACATTATTCCAACTGCTAGGCAGTTGTTAGGTGTACGATTTGGTGAAACATGGTTTCAACAAGATGGTTGTTCCGCTCACAATGTTGGCCTTGTTAGGGAATATCTTGATAATGTATTTCCTAATCGGGTTATAAGTACACAGGGAACTATTTTATGGCCAGCTCGATCTCCCGATCTTGCTCCTAATGACTTCTATCTGTTTTTGAAGAAGCTTTTGAAATTATCACCCCTAACATGCTTGGAAACGTTAGAAGGGGTTTTTATAGTAGGCTCAGATATTGTCTAGCCGAGCAAGGAGGACTTTTCGAACATTTGCTTTAATTTTTTTTGACTGAGAGAATCTTTTTGGTTTTTAGAATGTATTATTTTATTTTGAGAACTTGCTTTTATTTTGTTTCTCCTTATTATTTTCATTGTAACACGTCGTCACTGATAAATCTGAGCAGTTGACAATAAAACGCTCTTATTTATCAGTGATAAAAAATAAGAAAATTACGTTATAAAAATTTGCGTATTTATTGACCAAATTTCGGTTTCATTGACTACACTCCACACAGCACCATGGTTAGAGGCGTACTAAATACAAGGCGAAAGGCGGCGAACGGCAGCGAATGACGATCGAAAGCCTGAGTGTTGGTTGCTTCACTGATAGGCGTGCGGTGTCTCTGCATGTACGTACACTGGCAAATTAGACTTCTTCCGCCCTATGTTCGCAGTAGCTTGAAGCGGTCTGTATATAGAAACACGTGTGACATTTATCTCGGCCAAAACATTAATACTGTTTTAAAACCACCAAAATTTCACAAAAACTGATTTATGTAACACATTTCAGATTACACTCCTAAACTGTGTCTTCCTTGCTTATCCATTTTCAGGTAAATGAGTTGGGTGGTGTATGCAGTGATGCCAGATTTAAAAAAAAATCTGTGACTGCATGTGATCACACCAGTGACACCAAAATCAATTACACGTGTTTTTGTTGTTTTTTGATAAAGACAAAAAACTTATATCAAGGTATTTTTTTAGGATTTAAATTTTTGAGTTTTTATCTTTGTAAATCATTATCTAAATAAATTTTATGATCCTGAAGTGTTTTTTTGTTGTATCTGAATCTATTAACTTTGAAAATGACAGTTTTTCGTTCATGGAGACATTTTTTGGAGAGTTCATTACTGGTGGATAATGTTAGCCCTTGAGTACACTCCTACTTTGTTTTCAAAAGGATAAGTGGTTTTAAATTTACAAACCAATTACATGCAATCTTACCTTTTTTCAAGATCGACCCATATATTTTTATATACTTTTTTAGAAGGAAGAGGAAGATAAAAATGATGGAAAAGGAGATATGCAGTTTCCATCAATGCTTATTTTCCAAGCAATTTCTGACCAGTTTCCTGATAAAGGTGGTCCGGAGGAGTTAAGAGACAAGTATGTAAGATAGTTAAGGAACTTTAAACAAATAGTTGAATAAAAAAAAAACAGTAGATTTTTGTACTCAGTGCAAAATTAACAACTTGATTTTCCACTATTCACATAGGAGGTGGAACCTAGGATAACGCCGTGTTGTCCTTGGGAACTCATCAGCTAGGTGTACTACACAAAAAATGCCTGGTTCTAATCTGGTTGTTCTACTACTACTACTACTACTAATGCCTTCTTTGTTAACAGTCGACAACCAAGGATAGTGCCTAGGTACTGTTTTCTTGGTTGTCGATTATTCATAGAAGGAGCCATTATTATAACCAGACAGGCATCTTCTCCGTTCTCTATGTCATTATCCGAAAATCACGTTGTTAATTTTGCACTGATTAAAAAATCATGTAGTTGTCGAACCAGTGAACCGATTTCGATGGGTTTTTTTTCTATTTGGAGCCTATCATTCACGGAGTGTTCTTCTATAGCTATGTTTTATAAAAATAGGCTAAGTAGTTCCAGAGATAATATGCTTTCTAAACACAGATGTCAAGGAACTTGAGATATGATGGCAAATATAACGGAGTCACTTCAGGGGCTGTCGAATGGCGGCATCAAATCAATGATAAATCCATTTAGATACTCAATATCATCCTCGCTGATGTCAGAGGTTGTTGGGGGTTTTAAAAGTTTTTAATTTTACTTGATTAACTTTCCAGATACATCGAGCTAACCGAACGCACCGATCCGAACGCCCCGCCAGAATGCACGCCCAACATCGACGGAGCGAACGCGGCTTCAGTTCTAAGGGAACAAACCATGCATTCTTTTCACACGCTGTTCTGCAGACGCTGCTTTAAGTACGACTGTTTTTTGCATCGTAAGTACGTTTTTATGCGTTACAATTTTTGTTTAACAGTTCTGTTTAAATTCTCCGCGAACGCGGCTTCCGTTCCAAGGGAACAAACCATCATACGCTGTTCTGTACCCGCCTATTTTACTTAAATTGAATGAATGTGGAAATGCGAGCGGGACAATTTCCATGCACGTAGGCCACCTTGCTGGGTCCGTTGCACGCCCAATATCCGCGGTTTAGCCCTGGAAGCCTGTCTCTTTCGCAAAAGAATAGATTTTTCTGTGCTGCAACCTGCTTACAGCAGATAGTTTCCAAGGTGCGACTCTCTTGACCTGGCCAGGACGATTATTTGTCCTCCATGCACCATCGACTCTCTGAGTCTCCGGCGATTCCCAGCGTTTCTAGGTGCTTGTTGAGGCAACAGTGTCCTGTTAGGAGCCCTGTTGCTGATCTCACATCCTTCCTGCCTAGATGGAGCAAGTAATTCGAGCAGGTGCTCTTCAGTCAGCTCTGTTTCGGTCGTACCGTCGATACTGACCACGATTTTGACCTGGAGCTTCCTGAGCTTCTTGGCCGATTTGTTTACAGCAGAGAGTGTCCAATAGGTACTTGTGCAGTTCTCTGTCGAGCCTCTTGTGTTGAAGAAGATCTACTGGTTCTTTGAAATGTTCCTTGTTGATCCTCATCTTTAGACGTTCCACTGGGTACCTGTTCGGTTCACTGTGTTACCTCCTGGTTGTCGGAGGGTCTTCCGGAATAAATCGGCTGGAATCACCTCCCTAGCATTTTGGGGAGCGGGCTATATACAACAGGTTGCGCCTGGTTTCCTGAAAAAGGTTTTTATTGTGGTGCACGCGGCCCTGGCGTTTAAGTTAAGGCCCCCACACCCGTCCCCGATCCACCATTCAGAGAAGTCGAGAGCGAGCCAGAGTTGGGTTCACCTAAGCGCTCCCTATCTCCGGCACATCGACCCAAAGAGCTGCGTTCCAGGGGGCTTCGGTATGACGTTACCCAACAGGATTTAGTCACCGACTTATTCAGTCGGGTCCACCCCCGCGACTTCGACGCACCTGTTGAGAATTACCCAAGTGGGATTCAGAAAAGGGAGCTCTGGGTCCCCTTGGGCCGGGTTAACCCAAGTAACATTTAAGGGCATATTAGCAAGTTGGAAGGTTAAGATAACCAATCATACGTCAAAACATCCCCCGTTTTCCTTCAGAAAATTACTTACACGACGGTCATTATATACACGACATTTTAAAGGTTTTTTTTTTAGGATATTTCTCGAATTATTTTCCTAGTATCATGTCTTCAAAGTTGTTTTGAATATAAAGTTAAAAGAGAAGGTAAATTGATGGTAAACTTGACTTGAGATTCTACTCTGAGGTCCCCGCCTTGTTTGGGAATTTCTTGGTCAACATTGCTTGCCAAAAGTTTTTAATAATGCCCTGAAAAAATCTCTCAATGTTAAGAACTTTTTTGGTTTAAAACTGAACTCAAAGTTACCTATTTTTGACCTACAGTTATTCCTCAAAGTTAGGGGTTTTTTTGGAATAAGTTTTAGGACAAAAATTTGGTTTTTTGACCAAATAAGTACTTAAAAATATGTTCGAACTTTACGGAAAATTATTCTATTTTATTTAATCATATGGAATATTAAGATCTGATTAGGTTAAAAAGTTTTGTTTTCTTGATGGGAAGAAAGTAGTTCTGGTAGAAAACAAGAAAACTCCTTTGCGTCACGTGACCTCTAACGAACTGTCATGATCAGCTGTTTAGATTAATCAATAATCATAACTTTCATGTTCCTTCTCGGTATTTCCAAATTATAAGATATTTCCATAATTACTGTTGTATCTTCAACCCTTTTTTGGATTTTGGGCTATTAGATACCTACCTTCATAACATAAAAAGGGATAGGAAAAACCAGATGGAAGCTCAAAATTAAAAAAAAGAAAGTAGATGTTTAGATAAAATTTGGGTTTAAGCAAAAGAGAACATTCACGTTTTGATCGTCAAAAAGGATAATCTATGTTAAAGTACCTACCTAGTAGTGGTGTTTTCACAGCGTCAAGCACTTTTTACAGAAAAGTTAAAGAAATTAAAAGTGTTAGTGGGGACCCAACAAGTCCTAGTAGTAGTAGTAGTAGTAGTAAGGGGGCGGCCCGCAGGCCTGGCAACTAGGCCTCTTCATGGGCCCTTTCTGCCATACCCCGTCTCGCACCCTTATCCTCCCACTCCCTCTACATTTCTTGCCTCTCTCTCTCCGGGCCTTCCCGCCTTAGAGAGTGTAGCTCCTCCTCTTCTATTGTGGGGGCACCCCACGTCTGCTGCCTCAATCTGGCGTACCCGTCACACTCTCCTATCAGCTGCACCGCTGACTCTGCCCACCCACATGTTGGGCAGGCGGAGTCGTCCAACACTCTGATGCATGTCAAGTGCTTGCGCAGCCGATTATGCCCTGTCAGCATTCCTACTAACAATCCAATGTCCTTGCGCGTTTTTCCCAGGAGCCATTTAGTTCTGGCTGCGTCTGGTCCACTCACGAACAGTTTGGACATGGCATTCTCGCTCTTCCCTTCAGGACGACTTCAGTTGATCGCTCGCCCATTTATTGAGCTCGCTCTGCACCTGTTTTCTTGTGATTCCCAAGAGCGGTTCCGGTCCAATATATTAGATTTCGGCACCAGCTTTGGCAAGTTCGTCCGCCTTCTCATTCCCTGGTATTCCCTCGTGGCCCGGGACTCACATCAGTGTCACCCTCTTGTCTTCAGCAAATGTCTGTAGCGCGTTAACGCACTAGGCTACTGACAATTTTTGGTGAACTAAGAGCCTTGAGGGCAGCTTGGCTGTCGGAACATATGCAAATGTCCCTCCTGCTATTTCTGACCTCTGGTAGGGTTGCCGCTATGATAATGGCGTATACCTCCGCCTGAAAGACTGTAGCGTGCTCGCCAAGCGGATAGCTTTCTTGAACCTTTAGGTCTTCGGCATACACTCCTGCGCCTGTTGTCTGCCTGGCTGACAGTTTTGATCCGTCAGTGTAGCAGTCCGTCGCGTCTCTGCCTAATTCGTTTCGGAATTCTTCTCTCTGCCACCAATCCCGTTCAGGTATTGTGACTTTGTACTTTTTGTCAAACCTCCATGGTTTCGAAGGAGTCCCTACTGGCATCTTTAGGAGAGGCAACTCTTTTGTTACCAGTTCCTCGATTGCCAGATGACCCAGTTTTTTTTCCCCTCTGCCCTTCCTTAGGCCCTTGTCTCTCAGTCGTAGGTGCGTCGTCATCGCTTCCTTCTTGATCCAAGTTGGAAGCGAGGGGAGACCTAAGATGGTTTCCAAGGCTCTGATGGGGGTAGTCCTTATTCCCCTGCAGAAGAGCCCCTGCAGGCTCATGAGCTTTCTGGAAGTGGTCAGGTTTTCTACTACAGGCCACCAGACCACTGACCCATATTGGATTCTCGGTCGTATGATGGCCTTGTATAACCAGTATAGGTTCTTGGGGGTGATACCCCATGTTCGACCGACCACTCGGCGCAACTGCCACATTGTTGCCTGGACTTTTTCAGTCATTTTGGCAACATGCTACCTCCACGTGAGTCCCTTGTCCAGTATGACTCCCAGATACTTACGCTCTGATACTAAAGTTATGGGTCTGCCGTACATTATGGGAGCTCTGAAATCCTCTAGTTTTCTTTTTCTGGTGAAGAGGATCATTTCAGTTTTTGCAGGATTAACTGATAGGCCGTTCTGTCTGCACCAGTCTTCTATGATCTCCTTTTGGATTCTTTCGCAGACAGTGGCGAGGAAGCGGCCAACGACCTTCACCACGCCGTCGTCTACATATGCTTGCGAGTCGAATCCTTCCTGTGTCAGGCGAGTTAGGAGGTCGTCCATTATAAGGCACCACAGATGAGGAGATAGGCAGCTGCCTTGAGGGCAGCCCCCCGTCACATCCACCTTGACCTTGGACTCTCCCAATCTTTCCTGTGCTTCCCTCTCTGTTAACGCAGACTTTACCCATTCGGTCAGACGTGCTTCAGCTTAAATTTTATGGAAGTAAAAATAAACAATTCTACAAAAAAAATTTCGGCGCATGTCGGTTTCCTCCCATTAATAGTTTAAAATAGTAGTTTAACCCCTATGATTAAAATATAACTGTAATTTTTTATCACCATTTTTTATTTCCAAAGTTGTTGTAGGCCATGGACATAATTATTATTTTTCTCTTTTTTGATTTTCATTTAAAAATGTTTTCATCTCCTTCTATTCTGACACATAGAGGGCGCTTCAGTCACAGACAAACAAGAGGGCACTGAGAGGGCATTGTGTACTATAGGACACAAATTAGGTTGAGCATTTATGCAGATGTGTACATGTGTCTCAAAAGTTGGTAAAAAGTGTCCTCTGGGCAAATTCACCTTCAGGAAAAAAAATGTAATTACCTATTTTATCCCACCAAATTACCTTGGTTTTTGTCCCCACTTTGGTAAGAAGGCGGGAAATTTCCCTCTTTTTTGACCTCCCAGTTTTTCATAAGACAAAATTACTAGCTTAACTCGGGAATATTTTACCAAATTTTAACCAAAAATGTTACTTGGGAATACTTGTATCTTGCCAATCCAACCCAACACAAGCAAAGGCGCCAATTTTCCTTAAGTTTTATTTAACTAAATCTAGTTTATCGGTGCGAACGCGGCTTCTGTGCTAAGGGAACAAACCATGAATTGCTTTCATACGCTGTTGTTCAGGAGGGGCTTTATCCATTGCAAGTACGTTTTCATTTCACTTATGAGAGTATTACAGATACACAATGAGAATTTTTTTGTTATTAGGGACTTATCGGCACATAAAGTCGGCATTATTTTTGACAGTTTCGCATGAGGCTAATCAACTACTACATATTTTTAAACACTACCCGCCTGCTAAGAAACAAATCGTCGCATTTTTCGTGTGAATCCCCCCTTTCCCTAAGGACACTAATCCTAGAGCAAGCTCTAAAGGAAGCGAAGCCTGACATTACTTTGAAAGTTTGAGTTGTCATTTGTTTGCCTCGCTTTTGTCATGGGCAGCTCGTTCTTATTTTAAATATTTTAATGAATAATAAATACGATAAGAAAGTATTTCTCGAAAGCACGACAAGTCCATTATCATACAGTCGCGACAGATTTTAATCTTAGTCCGGGTTCTCTGTATTTTGATAAAGAAGTAAAACGACAGGTATTCAGAATTACTAAAGTTATGAATAAATTATCAATACGAAAAGTTGGGTAAACCCTCTGTAAAACCGGACAACAAAATTTTCAGGTAAGTACTATTCACAGGAACTAAAATCTGGAAACGTATATTGATATCTGCTTCTTTGCTTCAAAAATTATGTTTTTAAAAAATATATTTTAACACTTCTTTTAAATATTTCAAAAACTAAAGCTCTTAGTAATTTGAAACAAACTGCAGAAAAATGTTTATTTCAAAGTTACAATTTTTTCAACTATTTCACACTTTTCTCTTCCTCATTCTTTCCAACATTTACTTGGTGGGTGGCCAAAAAAACGCTTTGGTACCAAATTTTGGTTAAAATCATAATACACAATGCCTTCTCTATCATGTGAGCAGACCGACAGAAAATCCTTTTTTTTGTAGATGTAGGTGGTTTGAGGCCCAAATAGCAACGAAATTTTTGATGAACTACCGTACCATACGTTGGTATGATGATGTTGTACTAATAACACATTTTGTGTGACTGTGTTTCAAGTAAGAATTAAAGCAGTTTTTTTCTTTCGTTTGACTATTATATTCAAATGAACTTAAAACTACATTAGATTTATAATGTTTAAAATCTTTTACCCATACAACGCATTCTTATCACAGTACCTATATGTTACCGTTAAAACCCGGTTTTTCCTAGTAAAAACTAGTTATAATTGTTAACTCTATATCAAATTAGATTAGACTAAATTATATAAGTTAGATTAGATTTTAATCTGACCTAACCCAACTGACCTAATCTAAATTAGTTTTTCCTAGGAAAACCAAGTTGTAACTGAAATCGGGGTTTTACAGTAACATATATACAGGCGAATACTTGCCTCAAAAGAAGTACTTAAATTCTTACCATAAACTAAATAACTATATGGGTGAATATCAAAAAATTACCTCTCTAGTTGTCCCTACCATTTTACTTTGCAAATACGAGGGATTTGTGAAATTTTTTTAATGTAATTAGGAAGAGAGGTGTATTTGATTGTAAAAATGGAAAATCTACCTTAATTTTTATGTTTTCAATATTTTATTTTAAAAAATACAGCCCCAATCTCATTCTCCTGGCATGTCCCCAGCTCACTTTCTTCCTGGTAAGTTTTTTTCCCCAGAAAATGTTCCCATAGATTAGAAGTTTGACTTAGTTTAGATTCATATTGATCCGATCTGCACCTGGCAAAAACAGTAGAATATAATGTTAAAAAATATGCGCACTGGAATAACTTAAAAATTGTCCCCCACTTTTATTCTCATTCTCTTGGCTCTGTTAAGCACTATAAAACTACCTGCTTTTGCATCCAACCCATAACTTCTTCGTTCTAAAAAACTCAAAATAACGTTAAATTTCTCTTGTTTCGATTTGCCTTTTGTAACAAATTAAAGTTTGTCCAAAATAAAATAAGGAAGTGAAAAATTATAAAATAGTAATTTCTTATTTTCATTCTCCTGGATCATTTTTTACCAAAACGAAGTTTTATTTAAAACAGGCTTGTATGTCTTAAATAAGGTAATGTGTTATTTTTCCTAATAGTGTAAACCAGTTATCCTTATTTTGCGATTTACCTACAAAAAAAATATTTATGATGTATTTTATCATTTTCCTGGCATATCATTCTCCTGGCATTTTCATTCTCCTGGCTACTTTGTTCCCAGGAGAATGAAATAAATGATCTGTTATTCTGTAATTATTCTTTTCTTTATTTATTATTTATTTATTTTTTATTTATTTATGTATTATTTATTATTCTGTTATTATTATTGTTACGTTATTATTCTCGCACTTTCTCATTCTCCTGGCACGAAAATATAAACGTCACTTGACAGCAAGATTTTTAAGAAAACTATATTGCCACTGTATTTTTTAAAAACCCAACTAAATTATCAACACATTACTTTTTTTACTTCTTAGCCATTTTAAGTTTTTTGCAAAATTCATCAATAAGAGGTAATTCTTTGATATTCACCCATATACCTATATCTTTAAAAAATGATTTTTTTACCAAGAATAGCTAAACTCGACTAAAGATCAACTTTCACAACGCCGCAATAATTTTTTTACTAATTTCGGATATAAAATGGGCCACACAAGTTCACACACCAGGCACGCAAATATACAAGAAATCGAATTTATACTTCCATTTTATTAAGCACTATCATCGGGGCAAAAATAGGTACTGTTATAAAACTGCCTCACAAATCCTTAAATTTTAATGCTGCTTAAAGTCTTGTCCGAAGGCTTCCAACCAAGCTCTCCTTCTATTGCTGTTTGATTTTCGTAATAAAAATACTTCTTCACTCATTATAACTTATTTTTTGCAGCCTGGCACACAACAGGAATAAATAATTAAATTAAATCGTTTGATAAAAAAAACTTTATAATAATAACGTGCCGCCGATGATAAAAGCGAGGCACACAAATAAAAAATGACAAGGCAAGTGTCAAAATAAATGTCAGACTTGGCTTCCTTTAAAGCGTGCTCTAGGATTAGTGTCCTTACCTTTCCCCCTTGTAACTCTTCATAACACTTTTGACAGCACCGCGCCCAAAAAAACTCTGGCCGGATAGCTCGAACGTAGGTTTTGGATAGCCCCGACAACCAAGGAGAGGGCCGTCTAACTGGCCAAATTGCCTTATTTACAGAGGTCATTTAACAGTAAAAAAAACTAAATTTTGTCATAATAATCAGTCCTGATAAGAATATCTATGTTTTCTTCTTTTTAGTTTGATAAGAGGACTTCTACGTCTACGTGATAATTTAAGTTAGTAGTTGCTGTTTGAAGGTGGTAGAGAATGTTGAACTTGAGAGCAAACTAGAGTTTCAAACTTCCATTGTCTTATTTTTTTACTTTATCACAACGTTTCCACGGTGCGATGATGAGCGTAGTCGATGAAACCGGAATTTGGTCAATAAATACGGAAATTTTGATAACGTAATTTTTGGTCAGTGATAAATTAGAGCGTTTTATTTTCAACTGCTCAGATTTATCACTAACAACACAATGAAAATAATAAGGAGAAGCAAAATAAAAGCACGTTCCCAAAATAAAATAATACATTCTAAAAACCAAAAGGATTCCCCAGTCAAAAAAAAATTATAGCAAATGTCCGAAAAGTCCTCCTTACTCGGCTAGATAATATCCGAGATTATTATAAAAACCCCTTCTTTTCAAGCATGTTAGGGGTGATAGTTTGAAAAGCTTCTTCCAATTTTACTCCGAAGTTCTTCCAAATTATTGCCCTTTCAAGCCCGTAAACTTTAATAACTTTACAGATAGAAGTCATTAGGAGCAAGATCGGGTGATCAAGCTGGCCATAAAATAGTTCCCCGTGTACTTATAACCCGATTAGGAAATACATTATCAAGATATTCCCTAACAAGGCCAATATTGCGAGCGGGACAACCATCTTGTTGAAACCATGTTTCACTAAATCTCACACCTAACAACTGCCTAGCAAGTATCTAGGACCATTCAAATTGCCGTCAATAAAAAATGGCCCAATTACGTTCTCCTACAATACCCCACCAAACATTTAGTTTTTGGGGATACTGTGTTCTTACTTCAAAATAGAATTGCAAATTTTCCCTAGAACAATATCGAACGTGTGTTGGGTTCTGACGATTCAATAATGGAAAAGTGCTTTCATCTGTGAAAAGAATAGATCTCAGAAAGTTTTCATCACGATTAGCCCTTTCCATTATTGTTTTGCAAAACTCCATACGGCGATTTTGACGCTTTGTAAGAATGATAACCATTCTTTTTGAGAACACGTAAGACAGTGGGCTGAAGACGTATCAACTACTTTGGCAATTTGGTGGTTAGTTAACTTTTGATTTTCCTCCACTGCTCGTCATTCAAAACATTGCAATTCCGCTTTCCGCGAATTTGATAAAGCTCAAATCTTATCAAAACTGGATGGTGGTTGGTCTATTGGGCAATTAGCTGTACATAAACTGGAAATTTATGGAGTTAGGGGGATAGGTTTTGAATGGTTTCATTCATACCTTTCCGAACGATCGGAGGCTGTAAGTTGCAATGGACAGGATTCCACTTTAAAGATTGTAGGCGCAGGTGTTCCACAGGGCTCTATTTTGGGACCTCTGCTGTTTTTGATTTTTATAAATGACATTGCACATTTACCAATAAAGGGAAAATTTACAGCGTTCGCGGATGACCAGACCGTTCAGTGGCATGATGTTGATGTTGGGAGGCTTGCCGAAGTTGTTCAGAGGGATGTCTCCTTAATTAAAGAATGGTATGATGCCAATTTACTGTCGTTCAATATCTCAAAAACAAATATATTAAATTTTAAATGTGACATAGGCAATATAATGTTAGAAAATAAAACACTTTCAAATCCAGAAAATAATAAATTCCTTGGAATATCAATTGACACCAACCTCCGATTTGATGAGCATGTCAAAATCTTAAAAAGTAAAATATCTTTAGCTGCTTTGCTCTTCGAGTTATTTCAGACAATCTGGACATTAGTATAACAAAAACTGCCTATTACTCGCTGGTACAGTCCCATCTCTCCTATGGAATATGCTTTTGGGGATCTTGCTCAGATTATTTATTTAAATCTGTTTTTATCCTTCAAAAGAGAGCTCTAAGAAATCTGTGTAAAGTAAAAAGACGTCATTCCTGTTGTCCATTGTTTCTTCGTCATAAAATTTTAACATTATGTTCCATATTCATCCTGGAAAGTGTTTGTCTTATATTTAAAAATTATAAACAAGAAATGTCAAGAGCTCAACATTATAGTGTACGACGTCCACATCTTTTAAACTTACCGATCCCCCACTCGGCTTTGTTTAAAAACTCTTTTGTTTATAACGGCAGAAAAATATTTAATCACTTACCTGTCAACATCAGAACAATTGAATGCTACAAAAAATTTAGAAATAAAACTAAAGAGTTTTTAATTTCCAAAGCTTACTACACACTGGAAGAGTTCTTTATAGAATAAACTCGGAATGAACTATTTTGTGATATTTTGTGATATATTTTGTTTTTCTTTATTTGTCAAAAACATTAATGTTTTTTTTATTGTTATTTTAAAAACTTGTTTTGTACTTAAATATCATATCATCTTAAAAATTATTTTAGAAATTGATTTTGAATTTTTTTAAAAAAATTATGAACTATTATCTCTTTTTAAAAAATGTGCGACTGGATTCGACCTATTGATTGATTGATTGAATGTGTGACTTTTATTACACTTAAGTTATTTACTTATTATAAGCATGGCTTTATCGATGTGTACCAAGTATTCAGACAATAAAGCTACTTTTGATTTGATTTGATTATGGGAGAAGCAAGTCTACGATAGTAAACATAAAAAACCTATTTCAAGAGGAGGGAACTATCCACCGAAAGGAAGGCACCGGTTTGACTTTACTAGCCCAGAGGAAGACCAAGAAGCAACCAAGTTTCTGGAAAATCATTCGTTTGCCAAAGCGAAAGAAATAAACATTGAATTAAATTTTCCAGGATCCATAACAACATTAAGCAGGAGGATTAAACGTTCGAGGCCAAGGTGTTGCATTGCGGCAAAAGAAATTAAACTATGTGAGAAAAAGAAGCAGTCTCGATTAATTTTTGCGTTGAATTATTCTCTGAGGGACGAAGAATTTTGGCAGCAGGTGGTTTTCACAGATGAGAAGATCTTTAAGTCCAAGAGAGATAAAAAACAAATTCTCGTTTATCGGCCGCCAAGAACCCGATACAAAGAACGATATATTGCTGGAAATAAAGACCGGGCGGGAAGATTTTTCGGTAAATGTTTGGAGCTGGATATCGGCTAAAGGACATGGCGCTCTAGTTAGAATTAGTGGACGATTTACAGCCGATGTTTACGTTAATATGCTGGAAAATGTAATGCTTCCAGAGGTAAGAGTCCCTTATCCAAATTATTTTGAATTCTAACAAGATAACTGTCCAGTTCATACGGCCAGAATTGCGCAGCGATGGTTTCAGGATAATAATATCGAAGTTTTGCCTTGGCCGACAAAAATCCCTGATGGAATCCAATAGAGAGTGTTTGGGGACTTATTGCAAAGAAATTAGCAAGTTTCAACAACATTCCCAGCAATTCAGAACATCTAATGGAACTCATCGTAGGGGCATATAGGGAAGTTATTGCTGAAAATTCAAACTTATTTGAAAATTTAGCCAATTCAATGCCCAGAAGACTTCAAACATCATTGCAACCAACGCAATGACGCGCTATTAAAAATAAGTAATTTTGTTATGTTTTTAATTTTGTTATTTTTTTTTTAATTTTATTTATTTCGTTAACTCGATCTGGCCTTTTAATTGTTTTGGGCTAGTAACTTTCGTCATAGACAGGCTTCGTTGATAATCAGCTAGTCGAATAGACCAATTACTGGATAGCTTTTGTTTATTTAATAAAACATTTTTGCTTTTTTGAAATGTGGTTTTTATTTTTAGTGACCTATTAAAAAATAAATAAGCCGTCGTCAAAAAGTCAGTGTTGCACATAGGAAAATATAAAAAATCGTATTTGCAGCTACCTTCTGTTGTACCAGTTTTATGTGGAGAGAAGTGTAGATATCCCCACACTCGCGTGGTACCTGGTAGATGCAGTTCTTGGTGTTGTGTCGATATGGTTTAGTTTTTGTTAATTGACTTCTTATTGTTCTGGTCGTTCTGAAGACAGTGCGAATATGGTATCGGTTGCCTGTTCGTCTTATCATTTCTGAGATTCTTTTGATGTATGAAATTATAAGGGCCGCCTTCCTTTCAATATTTACGTTTGTCGTCCTTTGTGTTTGTGTGGTCTGAAGAGTTTTATTTACCGGGTGGACCATAAAAAACCGGACAAAATGTTTTTCGCTATAACTTTCCAACCATACCACCGATTTTAATGCAACAAACTGCTCTTTGCAGGGAACTGAGCAAGACTTTGAGTAGAAATATTTTTTTGTCCGCCATCTTAAAATCTAAGATGGCGGAAAGAAACAAACTTTACCCTTCAAAGATCCACGTTTATTCTCATGTTACGCAAGTTTTTTGGATTTTTTTATGAATTCGTAATAAAGCTCTGTTTCTGCCACGCAGAATGAGGTGCGAATCATTAAAATCGGTTAAGTGATTCCGAAAAAAAATAAAAAAATTTCAATCAGTGTTTTACGGATTATGCGATTGCCGTCTCAATTCTGTCTTCATACATTTTCTCATAAAGTCATTATTACTAAACCGATTTTGATGAAATAAAAAGCATCATGGCGAAAATCGATTTTTATTTAACCAATGCTATTGAAATTTGCCGCCATATTGAAATCCAAAATGGCGGACAGAACCAAACTTGACCCTTCGTTCGTTTATTCATATGTTCTGTAAACTTTTAAATATTTTTTTAAATTTGTACAAACGTTCTGGTTTCGCCATTCGAGCCTCTTTGAAGGGTCAAATTTGATTCTGTCTGCCATCTTGGATTTCAAGATGGCGGTAAATTTCAATAGCAGTGTTTAGAAAACAATCGATTATCGCCATGACGCTTTTTATTTTATCAAAATCGGTTTAGTAATAATGAATTTATGAGAAAATGTATGCAGACAGAATTGAGACGGCAATCGCATAATCCGTAAAACACTGATTGAACATTTTTTTTTGGAACCACTTAACCGATTTTAATGGTTCGCACCTCGTTCTGCGTGGCAGTAAGAGAGCTTTTTTACGAATTCGTAAAAAAATCGAAAAATCTTCCCTAACATAAGAATAAACGTGGCTCTTTGAAGGGTAAAGTTTGTTTCTCTCCGCCATCTTAGATTTTAAGATTACTTACTCAAAGTCTTGCTCAATCCCCTGCAAAGAGCAGTTTGTTGGATTAAAATCGGTGGTATGGTTCGAAAGTTATAACGAAAAATATTTTGTCCGGTTTTTTATGGCCCACCCGGTATGTGGTAGTTGTTTAATCTTCGTACGGAACTGTTAAAAATAGTGCCGACTTTATTAAAGTAAGGCTATGCCACCTTTTTGTGCCGATAAGTCCCTATTATATCATTAATTCCTTAGAGCCTTTCTACAGTTTAAAACTGAAAGTTTATTTGACGAGGTGCACTGCGATAACTTAACGTTGAGCTAGAAGTCTGGCGTTTAATCATGCGCAGAATACGACGTAAATAGTGAATGCATAATTAATTATTGTGGTTGACGTTATTTGTGTAATATTAGGGAATACACTATATCTATCTATATATACAGGGTGGATTCTTTAAACGGAACGGTGCTTCTAGCGGGTTAGAATTTGGTTGAATAAAAAAATCAAAAAACACGTCAACTGAGATTTTTAATTAATTTTTTATAAAACCAAATTCTAACGTGCTAGAAGCACCGTTTCGTTTAAAGAATCCACCCTCTATGGGCGAGTTTGTAAATTCAACATTTTTTTGACAGCGGTGGAACATCGGTGCCAACATTCGGTTGACAGATGGGTTTGACATCCATCTGACATCTAGCATCAGCTGAGTGCCAATAACCACACTTGAAATAATAAAATCATACCTCAACTTCGGCTCGACAAAATCGGAAATGTGACTTATAAGGGCCGTATTTATAGTCGCTCCCAAGTCTCCCTTCTTCCTTGGGAAATTTTTTATGGGCAAAGGCAGGAAGGAAGGAGTCTTGAGGAATGACTATGAATACCATCCTTAAAGGCACTTATGCTGTGCTTCTGGACAGTTTTTTCAATTACGTTTTTTGCTCAAATTTAGTATGATGTCTAGCTCATCCTCAAAGTCTTCACTTGAACTGTCTTGCATTAATATTATGGCCCACCACTCTGTATTAACCAAAATGCATAAAAAAATATCTTGCTTTGAATAAATTATAAAAAAAACTGGAAAAAATAAATAACCATAAAGTAGGGTTATGTTTAATCCAACGAAGATTTTCCACCGACTCCCGAAGCCGGTGGCGAACGGTGCCAACATTTGTTGGATTGGTGAAATCCATCGAAAAATTTAAGAACTCTATTGTTGGACTGGTGAAATCCATCTAAAATTTAAGAACTCTTTTGTTGGCACCGGTGGACCGCCGGTGGATTTACAAACTCGCTCTATTTTTGCGGCACTTGAACTTGTATATCGTCCAAATATCACCTGGTCAACAGGCCAGATTGATATGTTCCTAACTTTAAACAGAGTTTAAATTCTCTTTATAGAGAGCGGCACCCCAGCATGCTTATGACAAAGCTTTTGAAATTTAATCAAAAACTATTGGAATTGGGAAGAAAAGCTGTATTTAAATTTTAAATAATATATACTTACTGTAAAGAAAATCTGTGTTTAATTTAAGTAATTTATTTATTTTTTAAATTAAAATGAACGTTTTGAAAACCATTATTTAAGTATTTTGGGACATATTTTATATAAACGTTTATTTCTTGTTTGCTCACTGTCTCAATAAGGACATCAAGGTAATTAGACTACAAAATCATGTAGAAAATAGCAAAATCATCCATTTTTAGCTTAAAACATTCTACTACTACTAGCAAATTTAGGCATACATTTTTTTATCATTTTTTATTTAAAAAGTGTGCGGTCCTTGGATGGAATTAGCATAGTCTACAAAAAGTTTAAAATAAAATAAGTCAAGACCTTTTTCATGCATTTTGCCTCCATTGTGTTGTGACATTCATTCATTCACAAAGAAGCACAGTTTAGCCGCGAGTTTTAAACACTATTTTTTTTAATACCTTCATATAATAAATCATTTTTGTACATTAAATAGTTTTTTAAAATTCTTGGTGTTGGCTTCTAACCAAACGATATAGTGTCTGTTTGTACCAGCTTCCTGCAAAAACTACTGGATCTATTTTAATGGGACTTTTACTGATGCATGTCTTGGACTCCTGGGAGTACATAGGCTTTATTTTATCAAAATCGGTTCACGGAAACAAAAGTTATGACCATTTAAAGCAAAAGAACAGGAAAAAACGGGTAAAACCGCGGGTCTTCAGCTAGTAACTAATACTTTAAAACATCAGCACTATTTTGGTGTTTCAAGAAAAAGATAAAATTTAAGCACATTGGTAAAATAATATGGTGCAATAAAAAAATCGGTTGGGAAGGGATGTAAAATACTCCTTGTTACACACCTGCTTCATCTTTGCAATCATCTGACATTTTGCATCCTGTTCTTTTTAATATCGGGTAATTTTTACCCCCCCCCCTGCAAAAAAAAATACGTGCGGCACTGAAGAAAATCTAAGTCATTGCGACAAAAGCCTTATGTATTCTTTCTATACCAAGGCATTACTTAATTAAATCGGTTAAGAGATAAGAAAACTAGAAGCCTCTGAAATAAGTGGTTTTTGACTCGACAGTCATTTTCAAAAAAAATCGCAGTTTTTGCATTTGCTTTAACTTTTGATCGGATTACTTCATTTTAAACATTTTTACATTTTTGGGAGAACAAAGCTTGCGGCTTTGACATTCCTCGAACAAGATGGCGGACAGCTTTAACACGCTTTAACCATTGGGTAATTTCACTCCCTTAAAAAAGTAACAAAAAAAAAATCAAGGCCATTTGATGAAGTAAACAAGTTAGTAACATCATTTCCAGGGTTTTCAATAAAAATTACGACTTGTAATAAAATTTAAAAAATTGCTGTGGTTTTAAATTACTGATTTTTTAGCTAGAGTGGCATGCTTACTTGTTATTGTATGTTTACTTTGTTATTTATCCTCAAACACTTATATTTTTTATAAATTTGTTTGCACATTTATACTTTTAAATAAAAAAAACCATTGATTAACGTATAATAATCTAGATCGGGCTACTTAGATTTTCTAAGCTGATCCCCATGTGTTCTTCAGACAGTGCGCAAATCGTTACGCCATTTATTAAAAGGATTGGTAATGTTTCTTTTGGTCAAACTTCGATGGGCCTCTGTGATGCCTTGACACAGTTCGTCAATGTCGTCGTAAATGCCATTTATTTTTCTAAATCTCCCCAATAATGGCTGTCTACCAGATTCAAATCGGGGATGTTAGCAGGGCACTCAATGGGCCTAATAAAATATGCGACATTTTCCTATATGCAGAAACAGGCAAATTTTAAGCAACGTGGCATTTAATTTTGAACCACAGTCTTGTACTTCTATCTAAAGTTACAGCAAACAACTCCACTCAATATAAAAGCCGGTATTTTTTTATTTCTTAACTAATTTAATTAAATAATGCCTTGGTATAGAGAGAATACATAAGGCTTTTGTCACAATGATTAGACTTTTTCCAGTGCCGCAAATATTTTTTTGCAGGGAGGGCGAAAATTTCTTGTTATTTAAAACGGTCCGCCATCTTGGATCGAAAAAGTCTCATGTCTTGTCTTTCCAAAAAGGTAAAACATTTTAAAATCGACCAATTCGATCAAAAGTTATAGCAAATTCAAAAGTGTGCAAGATTTTTTGGCCCACCCTTTATAAAGAGTTTTGACACCTTTTGAGATTTATTCTCCCTAGGAGACCACGGTGCGGATCTGTTGTCAAAAATTCTTTGTTTTTTTTTTATTTTCTTTTATCACTGGTCTCCCATCAGAGCAAATAAATATTCTTCTTTTATCACTTATACAGGGTGGTCCAAAAAGACTGGCCACCAGATTTATCTGAGAAAAGTTTTAGAATCCTTAACTACGATTTGAAATGCCTAAAATTATTATATTACTGGACCATCCTGTATTTAATTGTTTAACATTTTCTGTAGGTCTTCAAGCGTGTCACCCAGGGCCCAATTTGCAAAAACGAAGAGGGCCAGATCTAAAACCTTCCACCGAGCCCTGTGGTCCAGACTGTTACATGCAGTTGGTGAGTACTTTTTTTATTAGGAAGCAAAACGATGAAGTTAGATTTTACAAAGGCACGCTTGTTAGATGAAGAGTAAGTCTTAGTCTAAGTTTGAAACACAGTCAAGTTTTAAGGCATCTACTGGCTGCTTTAAGTGCAGTAGCAATAAACATTGGCAGTCCAATTGTCCATTATTAAGAAGAGGGGAGGGCAACAGAGGTAGAAGTAGGTATAGAAGAGCAAATTCTAGTGGCAGACAGACATAATGCTAGTACTGAAGAACAGAAAGAAGAAGAAATACAATTATATGCAGCAAACGAAGCAGAATCATTGTTAAAGAAGATCTGGAGGGTTACATGGCAGACATAAGAAAACTAGAAGGCCCGAAAAGTAGGAAAACTAAAATCATAAATACAAAATCAAATTTTTAGTACTGAAGCCCTAGTTGTCCCCAAGATGAAGCACAACTTGTTGTCGGTTTCAAATGGGTACAAAATTATCCTTGAAACTTTAAATATGGTTGATGGGATTTCAGGCAAAAAAAAACATGAATGTTCTAAACTAACTAACTAAAGCAGTTAGATTTACAAGCATACAAACCCATGCACAACATACCCGGAAAACTTTTAAAATTAGAAAAGGGAGGGAGAAGGGAGAGCCAACTGCGTACATGGTGTCCCAAATTAGACACTTTTGGGAGATTAAGGTTCTTCCAGGCCAGATAGAAAAAAAAACAACTCTATCAAGAGTCGCTAAATAAAATTAAAATGTTTGAACCACATATTTCCAAGAGTGGCCTCGTTTTAAATAATGGAGCGGTGTGACGTCATCAATCAGCTGTTTTACTTTTGGTCGTGACCAAAAATGACCTTGCTCGAGAAGCGAGTTATTATGGATTGCAGTGTGATTCTAAATGTCTTCGGATATCAGATGTAGAGGTTATTCCAGTGGCGTAGCCAGGGGGGGGGCTTGGGGGTTAAAGCCCCAGGGAGAGCTATAGCTCCCCCACTTTTTTGACCTTTTACTCTGGTTTCTGACATGTGTTTGGTGTGATGTTTTAAATTTTAAGAATTTTTCCTACGGTGCTATGATGTCATTAATTGTTACAATTTTAGTTTCATTTTAAGGAATTTTTATCACCAGCATTCAAAACGTGTAATAAATGGCAACAACCCACCCCTCAAAATTTTTTTGTTGAAGTTTTTGCCTGCGGCGCTATACCAATATTAAATATTATTGCAATTTTGTTAATTTAAAGACCCCTCTCTCCTCCCTTCAGTTCAAGCAATAGTCAACTACACTTCCCGACACATAAAACGCATACAGCAGAAGTTAGGCACATGTCTATACAGACCGCTTCAAGCTACTGCGAACATAGGGCGAAAGAAGTCTAATTTGCCAGTGTACGTACATGCAGAGACACCGCACGCCTATCAGTGAAGCAACCAACACTCAGGCATCCGATCGCCATTCGCTGCCGTTCGCCGCCGTTCGCCTTGTATTTAGTACGCCTCTAACCACGGTGCTGTTTGGAGCGTAGCCAAAGAAACCGGAATTTGGTCAATAAATACGCAAATTTTTATAACGTAATTTTCTTATTTTTTGTCACTGATAAATAAGAGCGTTTAATTGTCAACTGCTCAGATTTATCAGTGACGACGTGTTACAATGAAAATAATAAGGAGAAACAAAATAAAAGCAAGTTCTCAAAATAAAATAATACATTCTAAAAACCAAAAAGATTCTCCCAGTCAAAAAAAAATTAAAGCAAATGTTCGAAAAGTCCTCCTTGCTCGGCTAGACAATATCCGAGCCTACTATAAAAACCCCTTCCAACGTTTCCAAGCATGTTAGGGGTGATAATTTGAAAAGCTTCTTCAAAAACAGATAGAAGTCATTAGGAGCAAGATCGGGAGATCGAGCTGGCCATAAAATAGTTCCCCGTGTACTTATAACCCGATTAGGAAATACATTATCAAGATATTCCCTAACAAGGCCAACATTGTGAGCGGAACAACCATCTTGTTGAAACCATGTTTCACCAAATCTTACACCTAACAACTGCCTAGCAGTTGGAATAATGTGCTGCTGCAGTAGATCCAAGTATCTAGGACCATTCAAATTGCAATTGCCGTTAATAAAAAATGGCCCAATTACGTGTTCCCCTACAATACCCCCCCCCCAAACATTTAGTTTTTGGGGATACTGTGTTCTTACGTCAAAATACAAATGCAAATTTTCCCTCGACCAATATCGAACGTGTGTTGGGTTATGACGATTTGACCATTTGACCATCTGCACTTTTTCGGCAACTTCGTAGACATCCATTTTTAGTTTTAAAAATGTATTATTTCAATTAAGAACTTACCCATCTGTTTGTCGAGCAAGGCAGAAATAAAACAAAATAATAAAAACAAAATGAATTTCCAAAAGATAACACTGCAGCGTGCTTCGAATCCACCTCGGTCGTACGGCACGGAGAGTAAATTGGACTTGATTCCCCCTATGTTCGCAGTGGCTTGAAGCGGTCTGTATATTAAAAATTTTGTTTGCTTATTGTTACCGACTTTTGTAGGTTAACGCTTTTAGACAACATAAACAAATTTTGTTACGGAGACTGAAAGCATTTTTACCGATATTTACTGGTTCTATAGTTTTAATGTTGCTGTTACGAAATATAAATAAAAAATAAAACACTTTTAAAACAAAAATTTTTATTATAAATAAAGCAATTCAAAAAATTTTTGGCAGAACTAGAAGAAGGTTGGCCCCTTCGCCGGTCAAGATAGACGAAACAAGTCCACTATAGGCGACCAAAAGGAAAATACAAATAAGAAAGAACTGGAAGACTTTGGGTTAAGAAAGGTCAATACACATCAACAGGATCAGTTTTATAAACAACAAAATATTAACTTTTTGCTTGAATAATTTTTTCTAAACTCCTTGGCATGGAGTCTGCTAAATTTTCAAATAAATTTGGATTTTCTTCAACGATCTCTTCATAAACTCTAACTATTAGCTCCATCAAATGGTCCGCATTCCGTGGAAGAATATTAAATTTTGATAACTTTTTTGCAATGAGTCCCCATTACGTTCTCGATGGGATTAAACATTTTTTCATCGGTAAAAGCTACCTAATTCGTTTTCCTGTCTCGAACAAATAATCTGGCCTGCTTTTTTTCTTCACTTAGCCGTATCTTTTTAGCTGCAACACGATATCTCAGCCTCGACTTCTTTATCCGTCTTAGTGCTGTTCTTACCGTACCAGGAACTGTTAATTTTGCTTCTCTGGCCGTGAAGAATGGGTGTTCTTCCAGCAAATTAGTGACAGCCAGTTCCTTCCTTTCGTCGTAGAGTTCCTTCTTCTTTGTATTTTCTTTTTAGTGGAATAGTGGACTTGTCTGGTCCATAATGATCGGCAACCCGACGAACAGACCAACCTCCACCTCATCACAAAGGATATACCTAAGGACTTAGAGAAAACTCTTACTAAGGGTATCGCAAAAAACAAGTTACAGCGCCTCTGGGGACTCGGTCTCGAAGCTCACGCGACAAATTGCGCCAATGTCATCGTCTTTTCGTTCTTGTCATAAGGGCTTTTTATTGAAGTTTTTTAGTTTTGTGTTTTTTTGGCCTTTTTTGAGCTGTTACAGTAATTTCTTGGATTTTTGTATTAAGTACAATTGGAAAACTATGACCAAGTCTTGTGTCCCAGTGATCCTTTGCTTCATCGCTTTCCACACCCTAGAGATCAAGCTCGCCAAACACAATGGTTTGCCATCTGAAACGCTTTATAGGTTTAGAGTGTGCCTCTGACATTTTAAACCAGACAACTATTCAAAAAACTGTGGACGAAGGCTTCTAATACGGCATTTAATTCCATCCTTGCATGTACCGCTAGAGTTTGAAACAGACTTTAATGCTAAGTGCCGCGCAAGGTTTCTACATACCAGAGGAAAAACAGCTTATTCAATAGAGAATAAAAGTAGAGGTATGACGAAAATTTCGAGAAAGTTGAAGAAAAAAATAAAAAAAGTGGCAGAGCTCAAGTTTTTCGTAAAAAAAAACGTTTTTTGTAAAGAAACAGAGCAAACTAAATCTTTTCACCCCTTTTTGGGTGTTACAAATATTGGCAGCCCCTTATTTTTCGCTTTTACCCTCCCGCTAGTTTTGAAGAATTGGTTCGCTACATGTTTCTAGATTATGTCATAAAACACCTCGAAAATATCAAATGTAGTGTAGGTCCAGCTTTATTTAAAATCAATAATATCGCAAGCAAAAAGCTCTGCAGGAACAACAGCGCCGTTTATTGATTTCTTTGGCTGCTAGTGCTAGCTGCATGGTTTGGCCGTTTCCGGATAGATGTCACTAGTAGAACAGAATGGAAAGAAATTTAATTAAAAGTGAAGATATTTCTTTCTAATGTTAACAACCTCACGAGTTTATCGCTCAGTATCGTAAATAATGGACCCTGTCGCCTCCTTTAAGCAAGAAAAAGCTGTGGTTTGGACCTGAAAACATTTAATTTTTAATCTCATGGTGTGGCCGCCAACTAGCGGAATTTGCAGACATCTTGTCAACGGTTATTATTGCAACTATGATTTATGCTCACAATGAAAGAGTGGCGACAATTTTTTCTCATGAAAGCAGTGCGGAGATAATAACAAACTGGCACCATTGCTCAATATACCTGTTTCTTTTGTGCGCGCAGAACTTTCTATGCCATTTCTGTTTGATTTATTGAAATCCTATCACTAAGGAAAATCTTAGGAACCCTGTATAATATACTAACTACAACGCATTTGGTTTATTTCTTAAATTTATAGTTATAAAATCAGCAATGTTTTGGAAAATAAAATTAATTATTGATGAATTATGTTTTCCCAAATAATGTTGTTTCTAATGAACTGAAATACGGCGCTACCCTAATTCAAGTTTCGAGATCGAGTCACTAGAGGCGCAACGGCATATTTTGTGCACCTAATTTTGATAAAATTTAGTTATCGAATTCCCATAGCTGTCGTGACATTTTTGAGTTGGACAACAAAACATGACAATGAGTGAGCTCTGACACTTTGTGACAGAGAAGGTTGCTAAATCGTAAAGGACATATTGCATATAAAATCGGCGAATGCGTTTTATGTGTCGCTAAGTGTACCTAATTTTTAAAAATTTGCCATAGGCAGTAGGTGATTTTTATTAAATGATGAAACCCCCTCCACTGTCAATTTGTGGCTAGGCCACTGGTTATTCAAGGTTTTGTTTAGAAAAATGTCTGTGGTGACCAACTCGAGCATTAGGGCGGCGCCCCATTTTTAGACGACAGAAACAAAAAAAAATAGAAAACATCCCCATAAAAATGTGAACAATCCATTTAATAACCTGTCAGTTTGACCGCTTCATCCAAGCGGACGGTTTTTATGAACTACGGCATTCTCTAACCACAAAATGAATAACCAAAAAGAATAACCGCGTTTAAAACACTCTTATTTAAGGACGGTTTTAAATAAAATCGCTTTCTCCGAGTGTTTATCCGTCCAAAACAAATAAAACAACTTAGTCAACAAAGTATTTTTCGGAAAACCAGGGTTGAGTATTTCTTTAGGTTGTGTCTTAAATCGCTTTAAATTAAATCACTTTGTATACTTAAAATTAGTTATTTTATGCCATACTTGATAGGGTTTCCGTCAACTATATAATTAATTTTGTTTACTTATATATACATATTATTATAAAAAAGTTCCGTGAAAATAGCATGTTAGTCCAAGAGCATAAGTTAAATTAATTATACTATTTCGTCTACTGAATAGTTTTAGTATCCAGAAAATTCAAAAAAAGGTTTGAGCCAATTAATTAATAATTGATTAAAATGCCCTATTTAACTATTTATTTGAAACAATTCTAAAACCCTAAGAAGGCCAGAAAGTTCATTAAGGAACAGTCGCCTAAATTAACTGCAGAACTTTTAAGCAAAGGCAGGAATAAGGCCGACAAATAGTCAACAAATAACAAGAAAACAAGGGAAAGAAGAGGAAGCGAAATAGATCAGCACTTTGTGAGGAAAACAGGGAGGTCTGGAGACCCAACCCAAGTAAAGCGAAAGAGCCTGCTTGGAGGCCTACGTGCCAGGGTTTACACCGCCCCACAAAATATTCTGAAGTTTAAGTTCAGATTTTATGGCGTAATTATGTTATTTTCAATTCAAATAAGCAAGGTCCAATAAAAATTAAAGAAAAAATGTTATAAATGCGAAAGTTTGTGAGTCGATAAGTGTTTGTGGTTGTTCCTTAATCACGCAAAAATTTGATTTGCGCCGGATTGACTTAAATGTTCCTTTTTATTTGACATTTCGCTAACTGGCAGCTGTCAAGTGAAATTGTCAGGCAAAATGACGTGATTAGTTTATAAGGAAGGCCGATTTACATGATTTTTAAAATTGAACACCTTATATATTTCCAAATTTTTCATATTCTAAAAAAATATGTTTTTAACAATATCATTTGCCATGAACAAAGTACTCTTATATCAAATTCTTTTTATCTCAGCTTTCTAGAACCAATAATAAAAAGTTTGCCACGGGGAAGGTTTATAAAAAGTCATTCTGTACATAAAATTTAAAATGGGCGGTAATTTTTCGCCTATGAACTTTGTTTTTAGGTTTTTGATCAAGGGTGAATAATAAAGGTACAAACTAATAATCACAGAAAGTTTAGACACCTTTTATATTATTTATAAACTTTAATAGCCTCCAATTTTTCATGAAATTATGAACAAATCTTTTATAAACGAGCTAGCAAAATTTAACTGAAATTTGATAGACATTGTAAGAAAAAAACGATTTTTTTTTAGTTCTTAATTTTTCTACTCCAATATATGACTTCGCAAGTCGCAAATAAACGCAAACTATATTTTGCTGCATTAAAGAAGAGAATGTCGGCTTTGATTTAACAAGAAATGAAGATACCTTTTTTTTTAAATGCCTTCGAAAGTTTGACAATATAAAAAATGTCTTCTTATTTTGTAGCATTTTTTAAAAGTCCCAAAAATGAGTTAATTGAAATAAATGAATATGTTAAGATTAGGTTAAATTAACCAGCACACACCTCTATATCTCCCGATCATATCATTACAGTTAATTTTTATACTGGAAATCCATAAGAAAATCTCAAACTTTATAGAATCTTTAAAAAAAAAAGTTAACTTCTAAGTTTGCGCTTCTTTTTCGTCTCGCCATGACCTACTATGAGAATAATAATATAATGGTTGAACAACAGGGACATATGTATTTTTAAAAAATAATAAAAAAAAATACTTTATTTAAAATTTCATTTTAGGGTTTTTGTCCTTTCGGTTTCGTCATTTCGTCCTCTGTGCGCCCCCCCCCCCAATCTAATACTACTAGGCATGCCTGAACTAAATATTACCTATCAACCAGTCGGCCGATCAAAAAAAATAAAGATAAATTTTTATATAACACGGAGTTGTTTCGGCGAGAACTATATTTTTTATTGTTTGATTATCCGGTATAATTTTCGAAGCAAACAAAATTACGTTTTCATAATAAATAATTGTAAGGTTGAAATATTATTGTTGTCGTTAGATCCCGTATTTAAACAGGTAAGTTTTTCCTCATTATTTTTTTAAATATGTTTGTTCTACTTTATATGGTTTAAGTTGATTTAAAAACTAATCAATATTTAAAATAAAATAAGAAAGGTATTTTTTCTTTTAGTATTTATTCCTGAAACAATGCATCGATGTACTTGGATTTTATTGATATTAGTCGTGGGAATGAAGAATGTTTTGAATGGTCATAACCTTACTAACAAGTCATGGTATCCCGTCTACCACTTGGCTCCCAATACTGGTTTTATGATTGACCCATGTGGCTTGATTTACTATCAAAGGCAATACCACGCATTTTTCCAACACAGCCCTCATAATGTAACCCCCGCGGGCATAAAACACTGGGGCCATGCAGTTAGTAAGGATCTGTTACATTGGGATCATCAACCTGAAGCTCTAAACCCGTCTATTAGCGAAGATAAAGATGGGGTTTTTACTGGTTCGTCCTTAGAGGTTGATGGCGACCTTATTTTAATGTACACTGGAGTTTCAAATGTTGGAGACAAGCAACATTCGGTGCAGTGTTTGGCCATATCGAAAGATGGTGGAACGACCTTTGAGAAACTGGGCGGCGTTTTACAAAGCGATGAATTTTACGAAAATTTCCGCGATCCAAAGATATGGAAACAAGGAGATTATTATTATGTCGTCATTGGAGTCCAGAACAATAATACACAAGGTCAAATTGTCTACTACAAGTCACGAGATTTACACAATTGGGAATATGAAGGCATTTTTGCAGGCCCCATTCATGGTGCGGGTTACATGTGGGAATGCCCAAATCTTGTTACTGTTGACAACAAACAATTGTTGATTTTTAGTCCACAACGCCTTGAATCAACTGAATACAGTTATTTAAATCTATATCAAGACGTTGTTTTGGTTGGGTCGTGGCAGCCTGGAAGTCCGTTAAAAATTGAAAATAATTTTCAAGAATTAGACAGTGGTCATGATTTCTATGCCAGTCAGGTTTTTCAAGACCCCCGTGGTCGGACCATTATAATGGCGTGGATGGATGCATGGGACAACCCTTTTCCCGAACAGGAATTTGGTTGGGTAGGTCATCAGACACTTCCAAGAGTTTTGAGCTTAAATAGTGATGGACATGTATTGCAGGCGCCGATATCAGAAGTAGAATACTTGCGCAGTGTGCAGTTAAACAACGAAATAGAAATCCTTATTACAGCTAATGGCATCTACAAACTTGCAAATTCCATAAGTGCTTTTGAAGTCGAGTTTAATTGGAATCTAAAAGAAAACATAGCGACAGGATTCGGGCTTAAATTGACTGATGGCACGGATAGTAAGGAAGGAGTATTTCTGTACATAGATAAAACAATCGCATACCTAGTCCTTGAAAGGTATTACCCAGACCATAAGATACCATCCACCAAAAGATATGTTCCAGTTTGCTCAGGTTGTCCGTTAGTGACTAGAATATTTTTTGATCGGTCATCGATTGAAGTTTTTGTAAATGGCGGCGAAGCAACTATGTCTAGTAGAATTTTTCCTAATGACAATCAACGCCAGCTTGCTCTATTTTCTGGAGAGGGTGAAGCTCACTTTAGGAATGTTCGTAGTTGGAGTCTGGAAAATTAAGGTTCTAGATAATAAATTGTTGTTTTAAAGTAATTTTGCTCTCTTTCTATATTTAAAATTGAAATAAACCTAGTTGTCTAATCGACAGGAAATATTTTTTGGTGCATATTAAATTTTATTACATTTATTAATTTTAGGTAGCATTACATGTGATAGTATATTTTTAATAATTAAATTAAACAATAATTCACCTTCAATCAAGGTTCTATTCTAAAAGCAGCGGATAACAAAAATATAATAGTGCGTGATGTATTACAAAATTTAGGTATTTTTGGATTTTTCATAAAATAGTAAGCTTGCCTTGGTTATTAAAAACTGACGTGATCATCCAGGTAAATTTCATATATAAATTGTAGCAAGAAATGTAATAAAATCAGTATTTCAACTAGTATCAATCTACTAACGTTGTTTCACTTACCAAACCTACTACGGCTAAGCCACCTTGCCTTTGATCTATAGTGAGGATGCTATAGAGTAGTAGGGAATAAAAAGATCAGGAATTCCCTGTCTTTTCACTAGTAAATGTATAACCTTACAAAAAGTTACCAAAAAAATACCAAGAGGCAAAGTTAAGCCCTCTGTTAAGCTTCCTTA
Source organism: Oxystoma pomonae (assembly GCA_963921995.1). Classification (NCBI taxonomy): domain Eukaryota; kingdom Metazoa; phylum Arthropoda; class Insecta; order Coleoptera; family Brentidae; genus Oxystoma; species Oxystoma pomonae. Next base: position 17,685,123 of record OY998170.1, on the reverse strand, counting down.
TCCACTTATCCTCAGAAAAAAAGACTAATGTATACTACAATAATAACAGAACCATTGTGATGTTATGGATGGATATGTAAATTTGGTTGGGTACGTTACCAGACACTTTCCACAGTTTCACCAAAAGATATGATCCAGTTTGCTCAGGTTGTCCGTTGGTAACTAGAATATTTTTTGATCGGTCATCGATGGAAATTTTTGTAAATGGCGGCAAAGCAACTATGTCTGGTAGAATTTTTCTCAATAACGACCAACGACAACTTGATTTATTTTCTGGAGAGGGTGAAGCTTCGCGAATGTATTTTAAAATAATAACAGTAAGATACAAAATAAATTTAGAGAAGTCAGGATTTTTGGTGAGTGATCAAACATGGCTATAATGTTCTTCAATGCACATTTAAAAATAAAATGTTCCTATTGTTAGTTTGAAGTGAATTACAGTCCAATTTAATTATCTACATTAAAAAGTATTGAATATTCTTATTTTAATTTATTTCTGATGTATATCAATAAATATTGGTCTCGGTGTGGTTTCCTTTTTATTATCACAACATAAAAATATGTATACAGGGTGGATTCTTTAAACGGAACGGTGCCTCTAGCGGGTTAATTTCCTTTAATCGTGCTATCTTAGATTTTGTCATTTAGTTTACAAGTTAGGGCAATTTTTAATTTTTTTTTAAATAGGACCCCCTGTATATTTTGCAATGTTTGAAATCTGCAAACAATTCCCTCTTCAGCAATACCACACAGTAGGATCTATATTTTACGATAATCAATATATTTTTATCTAAATCTGTATGGGAAACTTCGATATTCATTCAAATATCCCCCGTAAAACAGAGCATAGAAAACAATTCCATGCAAGTTTAAATGCCTCTATCTTGGAAACCATAAGAGATAGAGTATTAGTGTGTGGTATTGTCAAAAAGATATTTTTTTTTAGAATTAAAAAATGTCAAACTATACAGGGTGTTCTATTTAAAAAAATATTTTTTTTTGCCATATCTCGTAAACAAAACACAATAAAAAAAAATCCAAGATAGCACGATTAAAGAAAATTAAAAATCTCAGTTGACGTGTTTTTGGATTTTTTTATAAAACCAAATTCTAACCCGCTAGAAGCATTGTTCCATTTAAAGAATCCACCCTGTATATTAAAGTATTAAAAAAATATATTAAATTATATCCACCTCCAAAAGGCTTGTAATCGAGTTGTAATCTTATTTACATAAAATTGATTGTTTATGCTGTCTAACTTTAAACGCTATTAACCTCTTCGAAAACGAATGTTCATCAAACTAAACTTGCTAAAAAAAGTAAAAATAATTACGTAGGGGGAGACTAGGGTTGGAAGTAACTGCTGTGCCCGCAACGAAACTAAAAAAATGTCACGTGTTTTCATAAAAAGTTTTTATTTTTTTCTAGGATTCCGTCAAAGAAAAAATGGCCGCGAAAGCCAAGCAAGAAGAAGATTTCGAAAAGGAAAAGGAACAGGAAAAGGAGAAAAAACGCAAGTCTCTAGTCGAGCCCACTGACAGTAAATCCACCTCTTCTGGTTCCAACAGTAATCCTCCCAGAAAAATTTGTAAACAGCAAAGCGTCGATTCTGGGAACGAAGCCAGTTCTGAAGATAGCAACGATAGCAACAAGTATAAAGGTGAAGGTCATAGTAACAATTTGGGAAATAGTTTTTAGCAATTCTGCATTAATGTTGATAATTACCATACAACCTTTGAACTACGCATTTCTTTCTCAAATTCAATAAAATAGAAACACTTGGAAAGCAACAATGTAGACCTTTTGAAAAAGAAAACCTATAGTTGTCCTATTTTTTAGCCACACAGTATGGAGGCTATTGGGATCGTAAAAAAAACGTTTTTTATTTCCACTCAAAATACTTATTTGGGTCAAAAAAGACCTAAAAACAAAATTTTGTCATGGTGTCTGTCTCTGTCTGTCAAATTTGGCACAAAAATTCTTGGTCACCCTACGCAGAGCTGATTAGTTAGATAATTGCATTTTCAACAAAAAAAAATTGAATATTTTTTTTTTGGTTGAAAATGCAAAAAAATTGAATATTTTTTTTTTGGTTGAAAATGCAATTATTTATCTTAATATAAAGAACAGACATTCTTTATTAGAATAATGTTAGTATTTATGCAACTACCTATTGCAATATTACATAATTATAGGAAATAAAATAAGGAATTTGAGCCTATATATGTGATTTCCCTAAGATTTTTTTATGCAGTTTCTATTTTGTTTTGATTTCTTGGTAAAAACATATTTTACAATATTGCGCTAAAGTTGAGATATTTAGAAAGTTTGTTTGTAAAAACTTTGTATTAAATAGCTTTTGATTTTAGATGTCGAAAATGGAGATCCTGTTTTCACCAGAACGTCATTTACTCTGGTCGGACTGATGGGCGCCAACGATCACAAAGAATGGACCGGCTCGGATGAGAGCCTGTTCAGGGCGATCCACAAAGTATTCTTGAACAATTATTGTGCTATTGCGCAGGTTATGCTCACGAAGACTTGTCAGCAGGTAAATGAATAGTTATTTGTATATTCTAACTATCTGTTTATGTACAGCTGATCCCAAAAAATTTAATACCACATAGAGCAGATTTTCCCAAATTTATCCGCTGTAAGCTCTGCTTTAGTGTAGCCATATTATTTTATCGGAGATTTGACGTACAAAACTTATAATCTCAAAATAGAGTAATAATGTTTTAAGAAATGATTGCTCCATGTATGTCTTAGTTTGGAGCTGAAAACAGTTGGCAGATAACCATAAATACCACTAGATGACATGAATAACATGTGGCTCCAATTTGCAGCTGACAACAATGCACTTCATAATGCAATTTTTACAAGACAAAAGGGCACAAAGAAAGTAATAAAAAAAAACAAACACGCGCGCTAAAATATTAGGAAACAAAGCCAAAACGGCAAATTTATTTACGTCAAAAGTCAGTGTCATTAACCACCATCTTAAAAAGGTTCTTTAAAACAAATTTGTTAAATACTCAAAAGAAATATAAGTTTCTTTTCTTTTATTTGGCAATAAAGTAGATACTTCATAATCATCAAATAATAAAATATTTGGCTTTATTTGAGAACTTAATAAAACTAATTGTGGTTCCCACAGCACCAACCTGTCACCTAGAATTATTAGTAGTAAGGAGTGGACCTGGAAATTAGGACACTTTATGGGCTCTTTCTGCCATATACAGCGCTATGGGGGCTGTATCTCTCTCCGGGCCTTCTTGAGTGCTGATTCTTGAATTTCGAGAGAATGGTCGCCTAGGAACGTTCACATCCTTCGTTTCGGCCAATAAGAAGGCTCAGACGCTGCCAAGCTTGTACCAGAGATCACATAAATCTAAATAGAGAGGACACGTAATGGTAATATCCGACCAGCAAGCCAATGCGATTCACAGCGAGTTTTTGATTATTAGCTCAATGCGCCAGGATGAACCGGTGTAATATTTATTTAAAATTAAAACGGCAATAATCTCGCACGTTGAATGAATATCGATTTATACTTATATTGAATGCAATTTTAAATGAACTTGTTGCTAAGGGAGCTGGCAGAAAGTTTTTATTGTATATATTTTTCAAGCCTTTATTACTTGTAATAATTTAGGAAAAAGCAGTGAGCATATAATTTAGGTGTTCTCCGGTAAAAAAAGTGTGTTTTATTTATTTTTTAAATATTGTGCTACCTAAGGTTACTTCAATTTTGCTATAAAAAAACAAACATTTGCAGCAAACCACTCAAACTATGGTTCTGTACCAAATTTTAATAACCCCGTCATTTCCGAATGTTTGAAAAATACATGATTAGGAGATCAGAATGGGTGAGAAGGTATGTGAAAACTGATGGTCTTATATGATAAATTTCCTTGGATATTCCTTCAATGGTTCTGTTCTCCTAATCCAAAAGAGGCGGTTGTGACGCAACCGTGTCAATTCCCATCATGGGAAATCTTCTCCAAAAGGGAGAGACAAAGACATTTTTTTTCAGAAACTTAGCACTTGATTGTAATTTTTTTAAAAATTTGACCGCCGAAGACCAAACCTTACAAAAGAATAATGTTTAATTTAAAATAAAAGAAAAAATCTGGCGCCGCAGGGCAACATTTTTGGGGAAGTTGGTACGTAATTTCGTCGGAGAGGGGGTCGATCGCCTCCCTCTGTATTCGCCACCTGTGACTGTACCGGCATGGGTCTGTTGTCAGCAGCGCAACGCGAGCGATCGATATTATTGATAGTTCCCAACGCGGAACTCGTCCACAAGAATAAGATTTTCCTGAGCGCCGCCACTGCTTTGGATCGATAAAAATAAGCAAGATCGAAAGCGAAAGTTGCGCACCAAGTTTCCAAGCCAAGAACTAAAAAAAACGATAGCTGCGCCACTTGGCTTTTAGGTCAGTTGAGCGGGGTCGCAAATTTACCATTAGGTGTCCTCTCTATGTGCATTTATATGCTCTCTGCTTGTACGGTGCATGCGCAAAGCTAATTCGATTATCGTTATTCAAGAGCGCCCATCGTCCTGCCACGAAAGTAAAAACAAAAGTGGAATGATAATACCCCCTGAGAAATTTCACAAAAATGACCGCCTTATGCAGGTGACAGTTATGAGCCTAAAAGAACGTAGTCACATCAATCGAATCGATTTCACATTCTTTTTTGTTTTTGTTGTGTCTTTTCCACAATCAGTAATTGGTATTTTTTACCATGATTTTTCATAATATATTAAAATTTTGTTTTTTTAAATTTTTGTTAATGGAAAAAGTAAAGTTATATAATTTTTAGATGGGTTTCAAGTCCCCCTGTAAACATGATATATATTTGCCTACTTTTTTTATTAGCCACACACTTGTTTGAACGAAAACAAAAGTTACTAGGATGTTACTCCGTTGTTTTTTTAGTCAAAATAAAGTGTTTTCGTTTTTTTTTTGCGTGTTTTTGCTAAAAATATAGTGTTTTGATTTGTTCAGTGCTGTTATACAACCGGAATGACTAGTTTTTTACCTTCCATAAGTGATGTGCGATAACCCTTTTTATTCTTAGCCTCAGAGTTAGGGGAATTATGTCAATACCAACTTATTTAGGCTCACAAGTGTCAAGTACATGTAGCGGTCATTTTATTTACAGGATATTATCATTCCACTTTTGTTTTTACTTTCGTGCCTCCTGCTCAGAGGCAGGTGTATGAAAGTGTAGGAAGGTTCCTTCGATACACGGCAATCAGGTGGGGTTCGGCCGTGGTCGGATAGGTTTCGGATAACTCCTGATAGCTTTAAAGCCCATTATTGGTCGATATCAAGGAGGTGACTGTTTCCATGCGACCTTTCCTACAAAATTCAAGAATCGGCACCATGTTTTCTTTACAAAGTTCAGTATGTCAGCGAAGCAAGTGCAGCTTTTCCATCTCCATCGTGGGGTTCCGTCAGCTGCCTTAATCTGGTCTGTGCGTCACAATCTCCTCTTCCAACCCTGTCAGCATTCCTATCAGCAGTCCAATGTCCTTTCGAGTAGTTCTGCTCAGGAGTTATTTGGTTCGGGACCATTTACGAATAATTTGAACTGTCTGCATCCTACCCAAGTAGCATTTAGGTACAAAATAAAGTTTTCTACTAGTAAGTCAAACAACAAACGTATTTTGTAATAAAATCCGATGTTTACGTAGTCAGATACGCATATGCGAACCTTAAACGACGTCAAAATAGGCAACCTAATTTGTACAAATATTTGCCCAGACGGATTCACGCCGACTGTTTTAACGCCTATACCTAAATTGACCACGAAACATCGTCGGTCTTGTTACCTTAATCGACGTCGCATTTCAGGGCCCTTATTTGGATACCTACCAAAAAAGGAACGAAGAAAAAGAAGGATACTTAACCTACAATTGCTGCCAACCAAAAATCTGATGTACCTTCAGCTCGCATTTCTTCCAGTCCACTTTATCTGGAGCATTAGTGGGGTCACACTGATATTATTTAATGTCGCTTTTTTTGACAATTGTTATCCTCCTCCCACATCTGCGGGACATGTTCGAGCTTATTCAGTGCTTTAATAAATACAATTTTAAAATAATCCATGGTTTTAAGGAAAAAACAAAGAAAAACGGAAAATATTTTTCTAGGTTATGTTCAGCTGAACTGTCATTCTTCTTTTAAGTCAGTTTTGGTTACATGGCCAACGAATAATGAAGGCGGATTCCGAACGTTTGCACATATTACGTAGTTTAACGTCGGCTGGTTAGATTTGGATAAAATTAGGGCTGCAAATCGGTGTCCTTGTCCAAATTGGTGATAAATTGGTAAAAGTACTATACCCGCCCAAATTCGGCCATTTTGGAGTTGCAAGCTTGGGCAGCCATTATTGACAACAATTTTTTTCTTGTTTTTAATGAAAAAAAAACAATAAAAGAGACTTAATAATGCCTTAAAGATGCGTTTAGTATTATTCTTGAGTAATTTTAGTATTAATTACAACCGAAATAGTGCTTTAAAAATATATATTTTTTTAATATTTTTTTCTTTTTGCTGTTTTGTGCTAATTTGGAAGGGGGGGAGTTATTTTTCGCCCCATCTTGACCTACTTTGTCAGTAAAGTGACCCTCGCAGAAATATTTCACTCTAGATTACTCGGTCTCTTTTAATAACATAACTTTTATTGTTAACGAAATAAAAAGGTGGCCCTTTATTTTTTGTGAGTTCTAATTCGTTAATATACATTTCACCTAAAATTTACTAAACAAGTACCACATTAAGTAATCAATTAAATAATATAAAATTACGCAAGCTGGCGGCCGTATTATCACGTCGTCATAGGTACAATTAGCGACGTCGAGCCGACCCGAATTTGTATTCCCCATTTAGGTCGGATTGGGGTCGTATGGAATAAAATTTGTAGTCGGCTTGCCAACGTCGGGGTTTTTAAGCCAACGAGTAGAGGACGTAGTTTGACGTCCAAACGCTACTTGGGTAATTCTTGCTTACAAGGCGATCTTAGTTGGACATATACTTTCTAAATAAATATATCTATTGTGGTATTTTTTTTAATTTCAGATCTACCACTTCGCGCAAAAGGAAGCCGCCGACATTCAACCGGAAGAAGCGATGCGAGACTACACCCCGCCGCGCAAGAAGAAAAAGAAGCACCGCCTGTGGTCCGTGCACTGTCGCAAAATACAACTGAAAAAAGACTCGAGCAGCAATCACGTGTACAATTTCAGCCCCTGCGATCACCCGGGACAAAATTGCGATCATAATTGTCCCTGCATTGGGGCTCAGAACTTTTGCGAGAAATTCTGTCAGTGCAGTTCTGATTGTAAGTATTTATTTAGTTAGTACAAAAAGAAGTTAAAAAAAACTCCATATCAGTTACTTCAACCGAAAAGAATCTAAAAAACAAAAGATCAAAAGATCTTGGGTGAAAAAAACATCACACAAGGAACACACAAAGGACCAAAGCGAAAAGAGAAATGATCAAACGATGTTTCGCCCTGGGCAACCAGCGTAGGCCTGTCAGTGGTTTCACTGGTCACCCAAGATCTTTTGTTTGTTAGTTAGTAACTGAGGTGGGTGGATGCTGTTAAAGTTCTGTGCCAAGTTCTGTGTGGCTTTCGCAAAATACAACTAAAAAAAAGAATAAAAGGAGTCACGTGTACAACTTCAGCCCTTGCGACCACTCGGGATAAGATCACAATTATTGTCTCTGCATTGGGGCCCAGAACTTCTGTGAGAAATGCAATGTCAGTGCAGTTCTGATTGTAAGTATTTAGTTACTTAGTAACTGATGAGTAGATGCGCTTAACGTTTAGTACTAAGTTCTGTGTGGTTTTCGCAAAATACAACTGAAAAAAGAGTCGGCCAGCAATCACGTACAAAATTGCTATCCTGCATTGGGGCTAACTTGCGAGAAATTCTGCCAGTGCAGTTCTGATTGTTCGTATTTAGTTCCCAAGTAACATTGATTTATACCACTACCAAACATTAAAAACCTTAAGTTTTAAAATTTAGCTTCCGGAACTTTCCTATTACCAGAATATACCTCCTAAACCTGTTAAATGAAACAACCCAAACAGGTTTTGACCTCCTGTTAATAAAACCCTTTACAGAATCTAAACATCTTTTAACCTTTGGCACACCAATATAAAACACAAGGCAACCTGATTTGTTTATAAAAAACACCCAGATATATTCTGATACCATCTACAGAAGTACAATAGGTTATCTGGACTTTTGGTTTCCATATAAAGTTATAGTTCATAAAAAGTTTTTTTTAAATATTTTCAACATTTAAAAACAGCAATATTTTTTATGAAAACCCAAAATATAAAGAGTTTTTTAATATTTTAAACAAATATAATAATATTGAAAAAAATTTACGCCGCCATATTCGCCATCAAAGTTTCTTTGCAGTAATCTGGATTTGTAACAAATCCAGGTGACCAAAATTGGCCGATTGGCCCAAACCATGCAGAAGACTCAGAAGAGTGACAGATTTTTTAATAATCTAATAACGACAATTCAAGATTTATAATGAAACCTTTATAAATTTAACGAACTCATCAGTTTCATAGGGAACCTATTATAAAAAAAAGAATCTGGTTTTATAATAACTGTTTAAGTAATTGTTGTTGCAGTTATGTAGTAGCAGTTTAATAAAACCATGTTCAGTAACCCAATAAACATTAAAGTTGCTAGGTTACAACAATTACTGTTATAAAAATACCAGGAAAGCTGGTAATAAAACCCGATCACCTTTATAAGAACTGGTAAACATACTTATAAAACTTGAGCTAATTGAAAATGTTGCTTGGGTACTTAGTAAATGATGATAAACTTTTCTTCTAGGTCAAAACAGGTTCCCGGGGTGCAGGTGCAAGGCTCAATGTAACACAAAACAATGTCCCTGTTATTTGGCCGTCAGAGAATGCGACCCGGATTTGTGTCAAACGTGCGGAGCCGATCAGTTTGACATTTCGAAGATCACCTGCAAGAATGTCAGCGTCCAGAGGGGTCTTCGTAAGTGTGTTGTGTCATTTTAGCTTAGTTATAATTCATTCCAAACGGATCAGTGGTCAGATTGAAAATCTTAACCACATACTCTTTGGCTGTCCAATAAATAAAATTTAGTAATTTTGACCTATATGATTCCCTTTCAAAGACAGGTCTCTCTCGACCGTTTTCAATTAGCAATGTGTTAAGGGAACCCTCCTCTAACAAAATGAAGCTAAATACTCTAGGAACAGTACGGATACTTACATTTAAAAAAATTATATATATAAAAAAGTTATTTTAAAGTATTGTCTGTATATGTATATTTTATTTTAATTTAAGGGTATTTAAGGGTAAGACAATGGACTATGCAAAACCTGAAACAACTTTCTTGCATTAAAAAAAAGATTGACCTTTCGTTTTTTTTTTGAATTTGTGGGACCTCTGCGGTATTTTCTCGGTTGTTGGCTTTAAATGGTAACATTTGTTGAGGTGCACTGATTATGATAAAAATGTAGCAGGGAACTTCTCGTCAAAATCGATTGAGTACTTTTTGGGTGATGTTGGAACCCACAGACAGATACAAATATTTTGAATTCGATTTTGGATATTTACGGGTTTGTTTTGAATTTAGATAAGCACTTACTGATGGCTCCCTCGGACGTGGCCGGATGGGGCATTTTCCTGAAAGACAGCGCCCAAAAAAACGAGTTTATTTCAGAATACTGCGGCGAGATAATTTCCCAAGACGAAGCCGATAGGAGGGGAAAGGTCTATGATAAGTATATGTGCAGTTTCCTGTTTAATTTAAATAATGGTGAGTGATTCCCCAATCCCAATCTTCCCGGTTCCCCAATTTTTCCCTTACTCGGTTTTTTTATTATAGTCTCTTTATTTTCTTTACATCCGTTTAAATGCAAAAGATGGTCGTAGAAAAAATATTAATCCTAACTCGTGCTCAAAGTGTCTTTTCTGCCCTTGCCTGCTAGCCCGAACTCCATTCCGCGTCGTTCTCGTGAACAGAGGTCGCGTGCAGAAAAGATAAACTTTCCGCACTAGTTAGGAATAACTATTTGAACTTACAGGGCTATCGTCAAACCGAGTAAGAAGGAAATTTAAAACATCGGGAGTAAACCAAGAATTTTAGTTTTTGATAACTCTAAGAGAAGACCAAGAGGAAATGTTACTATGTTTTATTATGTTATACAAAGATATGCATCGAATGTATAGCCTTGGGTAATACCAAGTGGAGAAAGGCCCTCTAGTTTTTCTTGTAAATTTTACGAGCTCCACTGGACTCGAGCTTTGTTGTTTATACAACTTGGTTGATTTTTGTGTTTTCAAATAGATGGCCAGTCATTTTGCTCCGTATAGCTAACCTGACGGGTCCCTATAAAACACCCAAAACCAAATTTGGGAGAAACATAATTTGTCAGAATTTAAAACAAAAGAAAATAATTGCACCGAAAAAAATTGTCTCGAAAATGAAAGGACGGGAAAATCAAATCGCTAGAAAATATATGCATAGAATTAAATTTAAACGAAACATATTTTTATAGAAACACAGAATTTTTAACAAAAATAATTTGATAGAAACCTAATAATGCCGAGCCACAAAATTCCAGAACCCCAATCTGGCCCAAAAAGATTTAAACCGATAGCCACGAATTCAATTGCTACGTTGCCAGGCTTACGGCAGGGAAGAGTCGAAGTAAGTTGTGATATATAAATTTACCCCCTTTACATTCTTCAACCACCCCCTACCCCCAAATTTCTTATTCATTAAAAAAATGAATCGCAAGATTTGATAAACAGTTAGACAGCCAGAAACTGTGAATAAAAAAAAATCCCCGTGCCATCTTCCAAATAGAGAAACTTGTCAACGCCGCAATCCGGGGCCTACGGAGTTCTAGAGATTTAAATTTGACGCATGCCCAATAGCGATTCGGCTGGATTTTGGTTCTGCTCATTTAAGGATCGGGCCAGTACCCTCTCCAGATAGGCCGATCAACTCATACCGATTTAGTGTCCTTTTCTCCACCTTCGCCGCCATTTTCACTCAAAAGTGACAGAAAATCCATTAGTTTTCTATCAAAATGGCGGCGAAGGTGGAGAAAAGGACACTAAAACGATAAGAGCTGATCGGCCTATGTGGAGAGGATATTGATCGGGCATATTATTTTCTATCAATTTGTGGGTCGGGTGTTTTTCGTTTCTTGACAATTATTTTCGATACTTTTGTAATTCTGATATTTTAAGGTTCAGGAAAATTATAATCGGTTAAATTATATACGTGTCTTTTAAGGATCGAGTAAATTAAAATTCTATAAAATTATATTGGTGTCCATTATTTTCTGGGCGTTTTACTTTTGTTCATATTTCGTTTCGGACGTTTTATTTTCTGTTCAATTGTGTTTCGGTTTTCCCAACCTGACTTGTGCCACACTGATGAGAGAAAATAAGTTCGAAACACGCATCTGTCTAGCCTTAAGATTTTCTAAGATTTAAGGGATGTTTTCGAGAACATCTGCGAAGCCCAGTATGTTTTGATGGAGCTTTATAGTCTCGATGCATACCCTTGAGTAATACCAAGTGTAGAAAGGCCTTTGAGTTTTTCTTGAAAACTATAAATATATATGAATAAATTGGTCTTATAGATGTAAAATAGAAAAAAGCCTCTTTTGGTGAAAAGTGATGCTTTAAAAATGCCTGCCAACATGTGGGCTTGTTAAAAGCATTGACTGTGTAAAATTTTTATAATTATCGATGTTTGGTCTATCCAATTATTCTCCTTAGAGTATAGTCTCTAATAAAAAAAAAGGTACACTTCATTTCAAAAATAAGTCATACATGCATTTTTTCCTATGCCACAAAATTTATCTTTCCATTAGTGTATACTATTATAAGGCACCACCAGCTTAATATGCCTGATAGCTTAAAATTCAGTGTGACATCCTTAGAAATGCCACAGATATCAACATTTACAAAAGTTCAAATTATCACTCGAGTTATAATAAGAAGAGCGGCCACCCATTTTGGAGTTGATAAAATGACGATAATGCGATGGAAAAAGCGCTGGATTGAAAATAATTCTACGGATAGGAAAGATGGATCAGGACGACCAAAAGTAAGTTCCGAAGTGCAAGATGAGAGACTTATTGACAATCTCAGACCAAATCCTTTTTCAACGTCGGTTGAAGCAGTTAATGTAACATTATTTTCGGGTTCTTTAGCAACAGTAAATTGAAGAGTAACGAACTCTTGTCGAGTTGCTGCAAAGAAGCCTTTTCTAACAGAAGAACAAAAACAGGCCAGAGTGATTTTTGCACTGAACAACGTTGTTCGTGATAATGACTTCTGGGAGAGGATGGTTTTCACTGACGAAAAAATTTTTCAATCATCTTCAAGCAGCAGGAGAATTTTAGTTTATCGTCCACCAAATTCTAGATTTGAACCCGAATATACCAACCAAATTAAAAAAGCTGGACATTTTTCTGTAAACATGTGGGGCTGGTTTAGTGCTAGAGGTTTGGGTTTTTTTTTGGAGAATCGAAGGAAGATTCAATAGTGAACGATATATTGGAATCCTTGAAAACGTTATGCTGCCATCTGTACAGGCTTTACATGAAAATAATGACTTCGTTTATCACCAGGACAACTGTCCATTACACACGGCTAATGTTGTTCGCCAATGGTTTCAGAATAATAATATAGAAACACTTCCTTGGCCAGTCAACAGCCCTAACCTTAACCCAATGGAAAATATATGGGGTCGAATCGTTAAAATAATATACCAAAGGAATTGGAGACCATGAAATGCTGAAGAGTTAAGCGATGCTATTTATCGCGCATTGGATCAACTCTCAGAAGACCATCAGTATTTTCAAAATTTAACCTTTTCAATGCCCAGACGTTTGCAACTTGTAATAGAGAAAAATAATTAGTATTAAGTTTGCCATCGTTTTTGTCCTAATCCAAGTTTCCTATTCGTCGAATTGTTTTCAATCCAGCGCTGTTTCCATCGTATTATTGTTATTTTATCAACTACAAAATGGGTTACCGCCCTCTTTATAGGACAGCCTTCGTCCGTTACTCGAGTGATAATTTGATATTGTTCAATAAATAAAATATAATAAGGTTGCCTTTAAGTAAAAAAATATTTTCAGTTTTAGAGGCCTTTTTTAAACAATATGACAAATTGTCATACTTTTGAAGTTTTTAGGCATTTTAGCTGGTAGTCCGTATATATTATACACTTTTAGAAAGGTCAATTTTATGACTGCATGTATGCGGTTTTTTTTTGAATCAAGTGTACAACCCTTGCAAGCGCGATTTTACTTGATAAAATTTGACCCACTAAATTCAACTCGTGCTGAGAAAAATAGGAGAAAGATTACCGAATTATGTACTTTTAAAGTTAACATTTAAGCCCCAAATCTTGTATCATAGTTTATTTTTATTTATTTAGACTTTGTTGTCGACGCAACCAGGAAGGGTAACAAAATCCGATTCGCCAATCACTCGATCAATCCCAATTGTTATGCCAAAGTTATGATGGTTAATGGCGACCACAGAATAGGTATTTTTGCCAAGCGGCCCATCCAACCTGGGGAGGAGTTGTTCTTCGACTACAGGTATTGTTATACAGGGTGGACATACAAAGTGCCCCTGCCTGTTTTTACTTTTTAGCGGAAGGTTATATCAGCGTCAGATAAAATTTTTTTGAATGTGTATCGACTGGGTGTTTTTTGGGACGCATTCATAGTCGTTCCCAAGGTCCCCTTCTTCCTTGGCCAATGTAAATTCTTATGTGCGGAACATCTATGAATACGGCCCTTAGTTTTACAGCGAAAAAAACACTGCCTTTCAAACGCCTTTACAAAAGTATTAAAATTTTCCAAATCTAGCGATGTGTTTTCGGGATATTGACTTTCAAAGTAAGCTTAAATTATAGAGGTAAATTTTACTTCTCATAGGAATGTATCCTGGAAGAAAAAATGGAATAATAATAAAGTGTACTAGTAAAAAAAAACAAAATCGACGTGTCCTGGGATTTCTCAAAAAGAAAATTATAATTTTGTAAAAAAACCGATGTGTGCATGCAACTTTAAAAGTAAATATCTCGAAAACTAATTTTCCTATATAAATTTTGGTGTTGTGTCTTATGAAAATTCCAATATAGCCAAAAAGTGTTGAATAACAAATTGACATGTTCGAAGTTTTTTCGAAACTGTACTGGGTGTATCACTATATTTTGAACACCCTGTTTAGGTTTGTATGTGCTTTTATGTATAGTATAGACAAACGCTGGCTCGTGCCAAACTAACAAGCATCCAACATCAAGCAAGATGGTAATATGTAGTGCTATAAGCACCGCATCATCAGTAGCGCTTGAATGTCTCCTTAACCTTCCTCCTCTACACCTTGTCTTATCCCTGCTGTCCTCCTCTACACCTTGTCTTAGAGAAAAATGCTATGAAGGCAACATAGTACCATATTTTTTAACGTGGGTAATTGAGAGATACTGCACTCTAGGGCTGCTACCGGATCTAATGCCCGCTAAAGTAAACAGCACAAGGCTATACAACACTATTCTCCCAGCTAGAGAGGACTGGTCATCAACAGAATAAGTTTCTCAAGTTAAGATAGCTGCTGGTACACTGACGGATCCAAAATCCAGGCGGAACTCTTCGCCATTGAAATGAGAGCACATTGGATGATAGATCATAACTGGCGCAACAGAATAAAGATACTCTCCGACAGTCAAGCGGCCCTTAAGGCTCTTGAATACTAAAGGTGCTCATCGAAAACTGTCAGGACCGGTATTCTCGTAATACGTAACGTTTTGAAGTCGCTAAGCGAAACGAATAGCGAACAGCGCGCTCAGCGGCACGCTGACCGACGACTTTTCGTATTCGCTCTGCCGAACGCGCTGCCCTGCGACCAGACAGAATCAAATTCGCTTAACACATCTTGGCATCACCGAATTTTGCATTTTTATTTCTTGTTAGTCTTGTCGCTCCTTTTCTTTTTCTATGTGTAAGAAAGAAGGCATTACGTGATCGATTTCGATCCGTAGTTCAGAAAGGGTAAACCTCGCGCGTGGAAAAATGTATGTTTTCATGGAACTGTTGAATTAAAAAAAGAAAATAGTAATTTTTAGTACATTTACGAATAAATAAAATGACAAAAGATAAAAAACATAAAAATGGTAATTAATGTGAAAAATGTGATATTTCAGAAAAGTAAAGAAAATACAGACGAAAACACAGAAATAAAGGGAGTTACCTATATTGTTTACTAATTATTTTTTATATCAATTAAGCTATTTATTTCATGTTTGCTAATTTCATATCTCATGAAAGCTTTTAGTTTATTTTTGAAAGAAAACAATTAATGTGGGCAGGAGTTTAACAAAACCAGATATTTTTTGGTACACATCCGATGAAAGATACAAAAAGCACCGCTGACCAATGGCTTCTTTTACCCTTGGTTTTACAGAATTTTGATTGCTTCTATTTCTAGTATTATACGGATGCTCAATTATTTCGATGTCAATTTTGATAAGAAAAGTTTTTGTTGCAATTTTTTGGAAAAAAAGTTGTCTTACATCGAGCATCAAATAGTAAGGTTGATGTGTACGTGTTTGTCACCCGTCCCCAAGCTACTAATAAGAGATTTTTATTTTTCTAATTATTAATAAAAACGCAAACTGAAAAAACGACTATTATATTTTCTGCAGCACTCTACAAAGTATTGTAGGGTAGGAAAATCGTACGCGCGGAGGACAAAACAGCTGGCAAATGGTAGGTGTTTCTCAAACGGTCGCCACGCGCTGAGCGCACTTCGTCGACGTCTTGCGTTCAATATACGTGAATACCATTTTTGTTACTTTGGTCACGTGGTATACGAATATTACGTTATCATAGGGTCAGCGAGTACGAAACGCCGAGCGTATTTAGTTACGAGAATACCGGTCCAGGAGCTGCCAAGACATACTTGGGCGAATAAACACTGTGTCGGTGGTATGAATTCCGGGACATTCTGGGCATCGGGGAAATGAGACTGCAGACCAGGTCTTCGTTGGCCCCGAACCAGCCCGGAATAGCACACAACACAATCACACAGCTCTCTCAAGCTGGATGGAGAATAAGTTCCACCAATACTGGAGAGAATTGCCGGGACTGGCACATTCCAAAGTGTTTATTACAGAACCCTGCAGGAAGAGGGCCGGGAAACTCATTGAACTCAACAGGCAGGAGATCCGGACAATGGTTGATCATCAGACACTGCAGGCTGAAAGTACCATTACATATAATGGGTCTAAGTGAGGACACCGAATGTAGGCTCTGTATGGAGGACATGTGCTGTGTGAGTGTCCGGCCATTTCACGTCAACGTCAACTTATTTTCGGCAAACCACAGATCGACACGCTGGATCTGAAAGATGCTTCGTCAAAGCAAGTTACGAGCCTCTTTAAGACCAAACATTCCTTTTGGAAATTCTCTAATGTTTACAATCCAACACCCTTCTAGACGAATACATGACGAGAAAAGAGATAGACGAATAAAACGGCAACACTGTTTAAAGTCGCTTTTGCCATCACCAGTGGCGGCGACTTTTGCGTG
This sequence comes from Oxystoma pomonae, assembly GCA_963921995.1. Taxonomy (NCBI): domain Eukaryota; kingdom Metazoa; phylum Arthropoda; class Insecta; order Coleoptera; family Brentidae; genus Oxystoma; species Oxystoma pomonae. The sequence continues at coordinate 17,668,469 of OY998170.1, read as the reverse complement.
CGTCAACCCACTACGCTTCAAATCATAACATAAAATAAGTTTGTAGCCACAATTAAAATACTAGCCACTTAATTAGTGTTAAATTTATAGCGGTGTTCAAGGCTTCCTACTTCGTTATTCACAGAAGAAGGAAGCCTTGTATGGACAGCAATACAAGGCCCTTAAACTGCGACGAATACTAACAGTGCTCCACTGCAATAGTTTAAAATTCGTTTTCTTAAATAGTTCAAAATTCAAGGTATTCGCCGAGGTGTTTGTTCCTTGTATCTACTTAATTACATACTCTACTTGGGATCTTCAGTTTACCAACGCATTCGCCAGAATTCTAATATACATACTGGTGTTGTGATTTAAAACAGTTTGAAGTTCTCGGCCTTTAATTAATTCTTTGGATATTAGCTCAGTTCTCGGCAGCACAGTACAAAGTTGTTTTAAAATACATCTTGCATAACATACACCATAATTTTAGATTTAAAATATATAAGCTACAAAACTATGCCAATAACCAAGCTAAAATGACACAATCTCTTACACCTCCGAAATAATAATTTTAGGCAGAAATATTCTGTTTTTTTTTTTTCATATTACGCATTGTGCCGGTCCGGAAGTCTTTATATACTGCTTTTTTTTAAATAGTCAAAATAAAAGTCAAAAATCACAAAAAACCACCAACTCCCGGTAAAAACACTGCCGAGTCAGCTGTGAACGAAAAAGACTTGTCATAATTTATTCGCCGCTTTGATTCAACGTTGCCGGTTTGTGTTTGTTAAAGCCTCAGACTATTTTGATATTTTTTAATCTGAACTTAATTAAAAAATTTAGTTATTGAGGACCGAATATTCTGTAGCATCAAACAATCTCAACAGTGAGCCACAATAGACCTCTAGTGGTAGTGGATAAGTCGCATCATCATGCGTGTTCCGGACTATACAGGATGGTCCAATACGACTGGTCACCGGATTTATCTGGGAAAAATTTTACAATAGGAAGGCTGAGCTGGCCAAAAATATTTTTAATGAAAAGGCAGGCCCCAGTTTTTTTCGCAGTCTTGTTCTACCACCCTGTACGTATCTATTATTTATTTCAGATATGGTCCAACGGAGCAACTGAAGTTCGTAGGCATCGAACGAGAAATGGAATTTTTATAATCTTAACAATGTAACGTACACTGCCCTTAGGTTGTAAGTGACTATTATACACAGTTTTATTGCAAACTTTTTTTTTCAATAAACTACACGATTTTACATAATGTTTAATTATTATTTGGTAGTTTTGTGACGAAATGGTGCACAGACTCTTTAGATTTAGAGGGAAACAAATATCTATAACCACGGAATAAACGGGTGAGTCACATTTTCTGGAAAATATTGTCTTGAATACTTCTTTTTGAAAAATACAAATTGCTCTCGCTCAATCTACTCCTTCAAAGAGTATCTTAAAAAAAATCTTTGATAACCAATCAGGTTTGAGGTATTTGCCAAAATGTATGGTTCTATATAAAACTACGGAAGACAATGTTTTTGAAAATCAAAAATTTAAAACTTTATTTAAACAGAAACTTATTTCTACATTTTTTTAAAATAAAAAACAAGAAAACTTATTCTAAAGTTTTTCAAAAACTTCAACAGTTTCTGCAAATTTGAAAAAAATTCTGTCACTTCTCATGACAATTTGAGGTGATTTCAGAATACTCTTTGGGTTTTACAGTGCATAGAAACCTTTTTTGTTTTCAAAATTAAAAAAAAAATATCAAATAATCAAAAAAATCGGTCGGAATGAATGAATGAAATTTAAATGCAAAATCTGCTACAATTTCCTGAAAACACACCTGGTCTCGTCGATAGCTAAGATAGGACTAAACGCGCATCGACTCGTTTTTTTGATGCAGTTTGAGAGGCGTAGAATTTTATCCCCACTTTTTATTTGAAAATAATGGAGACAAACTTTGAACTTTCGAAAAACGATTAAAATGAAAGATATGTTTGAATTGATTCACAAATTTAACAGGTTCTCGGTTTTCTCAATGTAATGAGTGAAAAAGTGTTCTGTTTTCACTTTCTCCTATCAAAATATGCTATTTCCCTTACTCCATTTTATAATCTATTAACGGACGGGAATGATTTTTTCTACATAAACAAAAAACATTGGTAATTTCACAAAAAATCAACCTCACTTCCGTGGGGCCAAATTAAGAAATTTGAGTAAAAGTCTTCCATCATATTTTTATTTTTGAATCAATGGATTTTCCAGCCCAAGACAAGGCATGTGACTCTTTTGGGAGATTCACCCCAATACAGGCGATAAACTAAAAGACAGAAAAGTCAAATTTTACCCATTTTTTTTAGTTTAAAAACCATTAGAAAAAAAGGTAACATGTAAGGTATTTTTGTAATTAACAAGAAAAATCCTATTCAAATTGGTCAAAATATTATTAAAAAAGTATTCACCACCGTAGCCCTCCCACCCTTAATGCCTGGTGCCAGGACCAGCATCCAAAAAGATGCTTTTGTGTGAAATTAGACTTTTCTGTCTTTTTTCGTTTTGGAGATATTTAGCGGCATCGTTACTTTTCGAACACCCTCTATAACAGACGCAACGGGCGCATTTGTGTTGCCTTGAAAAGCCATGCTTGTTTCTGCAAAACCAGAGGCGATTTTGATTTCCTGTTTCTTGATCCTAAAATGTCTTTCAAAGTGAGGCTCATGTATTTTTATTCTTCCTGCTTTATGGGCAATTCTTCTTTTTTAAGTACACATAGAACTTACACAATTACAGACAAAAATAAGTCTTATTTTTCAAAAAGCTTTATAATTGCTCAAACCCGACCGGCTTGTATATTTTTTATCATGTTAAAGTCGAGGTTAAAGTACGGCCCTGTTTTATCTTCAATCAAGCGCACCGAATAGCTTTATTTAGTTCGGGCGACAAAAACAAAGCTGATTTTTCACTGATGATGCCGGGTATTACACATTAAATTTTATAAAAGAGCGCAAAAATAAACTTTAAACCTTTCCTGTACAGACTTGCACCACTGCCGACAGAACCGTATTAAGATACATTTTTAATTAAGGAAATTCCAAAAAAAGAAAGATTCTTTTTTTATTTTCACCAACAAAATCTGTTTTACCTGTGGTATGTGTGTAATACTTAGTATGAGGTGTAACATAAGAAAGCTTACCTTATTATTTAAAATATTTAGTTTAAAAATCTGAGCACATATATTTAGAATGATTCTTTAAAAAAAAATAACATATATTAACACAAAAAAGATTTTTACAAATTGTAGTGAAATCAATTTTTTTTTTGGATAATTTAAAAAAAATAGAAAAACACTGTCTAAGTTACTAAAAAAAAAAAGAATAAGTGCACCAAAATCTTAATAGATGTTATATATCAAAATTATATTACAGACTTCCACAGTAATTGGAACAAAAAAAATCTAATTTATTTTGCTAAATAGATATATTGACATTTCTCACCCTTTACTCGCTAGAATACTTGCTCTTTTAAGGTCTACACATTCCTGGTAAGCTTGAACTAATCTTTCACACCTTAGGGGTTCATTTGGACACCGCTTGTAGCATTCCATCACAGCTCTTTTGCAGTCGAGGCATGGGGGCTCTTTTAACTTTTGGACTCGCTGGACTCCCTTGAATTCATCTAACTAAAAAAAAATCCTGTAAAAAAGCAGCTTTAGGCACTGCGAAATAGGACTACAGCCTCTCTTTATGTCTTAACAAAAAAAGTATCTTTCTGAATGCTAATCATTGCCCTCGCCATTAAGGAGGCGGAGCTAGGGCGGAGACGATACTTTTTTTAAATGGGACACCCTTTTGGTTCTGGAGATATTAGGGTGGACTCGGACTTTTAGGACACCCTGTATAGGGTCCATGATAATTTAACATACACTTACTGCCTTTTTATACTCTTCATCCATGACTTGGTTCATCTTTTTATGGTTCTCTTCCAGTGATTTAACTCTGTTTCCCCAGTAGTCATCATTTTCCTTAAAAAAAAACAAGAAATTTTAAACTTTATAGTTAATTAAAGGTAATTAATTGAAAACCTTGGGGCAACAAGGATACAAGTCACATGCCAAGAAAATTTTTAAGGATTGTGTTAGCTAGGAAACCTTTCAAATTTTTGCTTACAAAAAAACATACACCATAAGAAGAATTTGATGAGATTGGGCAAATTTATAATTTATTTAATAAAATAGAAATTTAAGGTTATACTTTCTCAACCTGGGAGTTGAACCCAGCACCAGTTAGCGGGCAAAAAATATATAATTACCTTAAGATCTGCCAGATGTGCCTGCCGAAGTTGCAAACTGGTTAGTGAAGGTTCATTCATAAAAACTGGTTGTAGAATAGAAGTTGGCTCTTGTCGAGGTGTTGAGTGCTCATTCCTTACCACTACAGAAAAATATTTGCTATATTGTTCTTTCAATTTTGGTAGTTATTAAATGTTGGTGTAGTTGGTTGGACTAAAATGTGCTATATGGCCGAGATAACAATTCACTAGTTCTTGGGTTATTTTTGAGTTTGTGAATTTATCTGCTAACACAGGTGATAGCCAGCTAAAACCAGTTATACCTAATTTACCAAAATCAAGAATCTTTATAGCTGGGTTGTCGTGGAAAAACGGTAACATTTGGTGTAATAGTTTTAAAAAAAAACAAAAATATTTACCACTTTATATAATATGTTGTTATATATATAAATTGCTTGATTTCTTCTTTTCTCTCTTTTGTCTATATCCTTTTTCGTTTCTGGTGCTTTTGCCAAAGACTTTCTAGTTTTTGCCATTTTTTTTTCTAAAAACTATTGAGCTTTTTTAATTACAAGCGAAAAATTTCACAGGTGTTATCAATAAAATATTCTGAAAGATCACACCAGTGACATTCACACTAGTGACATATTTAGCAAAATGTCTAAATAACTAAAATGTCTAACTAAATTTCACAAAAACTAAATTATGAAACACATTTCAGGTTACACTCCTAAACTGTGTCTTCCATGCTTCACCAAAATCAATTACATGTGTTTTTTGGTATTTTGATGAAGACAAAAAACTTATATTGATGTATTTTTTTTTATCTATCTAAATCATTATCTAAATAAATTTTATGATCCTAAAGTGTCTTTTTGTTATATATGAATCTATTAACTTTGAAAATAACAGATGTCACATGGTGTGAACAACTTTCCTTCCATGGAGACATTTCTTGGAGAGTTCATTACTGCTGGATAATGTTAGACTTTGAGTACACTAACTATCCTTCTACTTTATTTTCAAAAGGATAAGTGGTTTTAAATTTACAAACCAATTACATGCAATGTTACCTTTTTCCACAAACGACCCATAAAGTTAGATGAGATAAATTTTTTTAAATAGTGATATTGAAACCAAAAATTTTTCAGCAATTAGTCCTTGGTCCTGCTTTTTAAATCTGTACAGATATTCTAATATGAAACATTCCAAGTAAGACTGAACCCTGATCCTATAGAAAATTATGCTTTGTTTATTTTGTTGTTGTTTTGTTTGATACTGAGAAAACAAGAGATCATGTAGGTTGATCCTACCAATTCCCCTGAAAATGGTCTTTACCAAGAGAAATAAAATATATATAAATAAATGACATTCCACATAAAATACTGAGAGACATATACCCGAGCATATACCAATGGGAACCGCACATTTGTGTGAAATTTTCTTGGGGTTGGTATTCTTTCTGTACACCAAATTTTTGGAAAAAAAATGTTTAGGTCTTAAAATAGACCCTCCAGTGTTTTTTTTTAATTTACAGAAAAGATTTTTAACCTCACTTCTTTTTTTTGTTGCCAAAAATCATTAAATTACCATTTAAAAAAAAAATTGTCGCTAAAAAGTGTGGTAATTATGCAGTATATGGTTTTCTGCCATTTTTGATTTTTTTTGAAAAATTCTTTATGTGGGCACCTTCTAGGGTCCCTAGGACCCCAAATCCGCCTGCGCCCGATTTTTTTTTTTACGAGAAAAAAGGGTGCCCAGGGGGGGTTGTAATGTGTTTTTTTTATTGTTTTGGGTTGGTTTGGATTAGGTTGGGTTGGACTGTGTTGGTTTGGGTTGTTTTAGTAAAAATCAAAAATGACAGAAAACCGTATACTGCATAATACCAAAAGTGTCTTGTTTGTCGTCTTTAAAGTGTACCATAACCATTAACCATTTTCTTTTCCCTGAGAATAGCTACACTGCAGTTAATTAAAATATAGTCAATCTTCCACAGGCTGTTCCTATTTGTTTTATTTGCTGTATATAATCCCTGCAGAGAAACCTCTCACCCATTATGTAATCCTTCATTTTAGACAAATTGGGCACAAAACAACTAATAGTTTAAAAAATCTAAAAATAATATCTAGAGGAGATTGTTTCTAGAACAAGCACACATACAAGCCTATAAATACTGTAAAGTTCGCAAAAAGATACAAATTATAATAATTTTGAGTGCGTTTTTAGGTTATAAAATGGGCCCTACTTTGCGCGACTCCTTTTATTCTTTCCACAACGTCGTCAGACACCTTAATTACGCTGGTAGGATCATCATTTTCCACTGTTAGTTTCCTGGTTCGGCTCGGTCCACCTCCCATTGCGTATATTTTTCAATTTTTTCGGTGTCGATTTTTCCAGTAATTTTACCACTTTCTCATCTTTTCACTCCATGTCAAAAATATCAGCTGATTAACGTCAGGTCACAGCTGATGGCTGAAAACGATACGTGTATGTTTGGTTGCCGTCAAAAGTTAAAGAAAAATACAAAACTGCGTTTTTTAGCGGTTAACCGGTACTCTGCGGTACACAGTGCCACCAAAGTACAATATTGGTAAAGGCGTTGTATGAACAGCTAACGGTAGAGGGGTTCATAAATGCACATAAAAAGATTATTAAGTTGAATTTGGACAGTTGGCCTTAGTTGCAGAGTCCACCTAAACCAAAAAAAAAACTTCATAGTCGTTCCAAAGGCTTCCTGCTTCCTTGAGTAACGTACATTCTTATGACGAAGGAAGGAGGAAGCCTTGAGAAAAACTTTACATGGCACTTCTTTCTAAATTCAATTGGACCAGTTTTTTACTGACAATGACAGTTATTGTTTTACCAGAGGTGGGCAATTCATATTGCCCTCTCTTTCTAGTTTTTTTCATACTTGCATGTAGAAGCAATTTTATGAAATGGACTGATGTTTTTGAAAGATTTTTTTTTGGCAAGTAAAATATGTCAAGTTTTGACAAAAACAAAAACAAACAGTTAATATACACGCGGTAGATATTAAAAATGTAAATAATAGGTAAAATATAAAGACTCCTCTCTCTATATTTTTGTTACTCTTTTTCTTACAATAAAAGACGACGACTCGGGGAAAAACGAGCATTTTGCCGAAATTTTAACAATAAACTCAAGATTCGTACTTAAACGAGGAAATGTCCCTCTACCTTTCTCGATCGCAGCCCTGTATTTACAGATAGCATTCATCTCTCTCAAATCAGATAGCGCAACTGTCTCTCTTCATCCGATCTGGCCTGATCTTCAGGCTGAACTTAGAGAGAGAGAGACAATTGCTATCCACACTGATGTGCAAGTGCACGAGAGATAAAAGTACATGACATTGCCTCTTCAAACTGCGAATTTTGAGTTTATTTCTAACATTTTGGCAAAATGCTCGTTTCTCTCCGCTTCAGAAAGAATTACTCTATAAATTAGCCACTTTGTTTAATCTGCATCTTTTTCCACTTTTCCAAAATTTTCATTACTACAGCCACGTGAATAATCTGACTTTGACAATTTCTTAGACAGACCTATTAAAATTGGTCCGGATAATTTGGAACGGACGACTGCATTCCAAATTCAATCGGAAAACTTCTTGAGATTGACAATGACAGTTCCATTAGTTTTTGTGTTTAAATATGTGAGCCGCCCTATTGAAATTGGTCTTGATAATTCCGAACGAAGAGTATACACAAAGGCGTAGACAGATTGTTCCTGAAGAGTACAAAGACAAGTAATAAAAAAAAATCTTAAAAACCTATATATTCACCTCACGTCAAAAATGCGGCCTGTGGTCCTTCTTAGAAGATTTTTATATCTTCTTTGTACAATTTAAACAAATCAGGTTTAGTAATACGGCACTGAAAATATAATTATATAGCTTTATTATTTTATCAAAAAAATAATCATTGCTTCCTGTTTTTTGATAAATTCCCGAGATATTTCACGACGGTCCATCCGGCGGATTTACCCATCAATTAAGCTACACGTCTTTCATAGCGACGATAACACGCGGGAGGGTGATCGTCCCCTCCCCCCACTGTCTGCAATCAATTCAACTCACTTTCTTAAAAATATTTCAGAAAAGAAGTAAAAGAGATCAAAAATGTAAATAATAATTCGAAATATAATTTAAAAAAATTTTACCTGAGGCCCTTATACGTAAACCATTGATTGTTAGTTGCCCAGATAACTTTTACGTTTTTTACATATATAGTACATGACCATAGCTGAGTCTTAAAAACACATATATGTATGAGGTTAAATATATAGGCCTTTCCCAGGCCAAACTTGTAAGCAAGATCTAAAATCTAGCAGGCCATGGAGCCGTCTTAGCTCCACGCCTATACACATGCGCGAAAATTTTACGAGGCGGCCGGTTTCGCGACCTTCGTCTTTGCTCTTCGGTCGAGACGCCATTTTTGTTTGATCACACATTCGTTCGTCGTTTTCCGCGTTTTCGTTTATGCAAATTTTTTTAATGTGATATTTTAATCTTTGGTTACGCGAAAGTTTTTAGTAGTTATAATAAAAACTGTTTATATCTTAGAGTTTAGGATGTCGCCGCATAAAAAGACGTGCTGTGTTGGTGGATGCCGCCAAACAACAAAAGTGAAGTTCCACAGGTAGGTAGCTATTTGCTCTTAAAATTTGAAGGAAAAGAAGTAAAATACCTAATAATTATTTCTATTCATAAATTTATTTATTTAAAAATAGAAAAGCCTTACTTTCTAAAAACTTAAACAAGTAGAAAAATTTTGACAACTGCACAGCTGTCTTTCTGGATTTTGGTTGGTTAACCGATGACGATGGCCGCGCATGTGCAGAACCGCTAAGCTTTGACGGCAGAAAGAAACAATAAGAGTCGTAAAAGAGAAAGGTATAGGCATATATATAGGACAGCCTGCTTACAAAGTTGTGCACGCCTAAAGCCCTGTTCTCACTATATGCAACTTTTCCATGCATCAAATTTTCTGATAAGGTTCAAAAAAGATACAATCTGCTTATGTCTTCTTTTAACCTGTTATTAAAAAATTTGACGCATGGAAAAGTTGCATAGTGAGAACAAGGCATAAAGCATTGCAAGGGCGTATATTTAAGGTTCCAGGATGGCGATTCAAGTGGCGGCTATTTTTTATAACGACCCGATTTTCCGGTATCTAGGGGTGAACGCTGGCAACATCGCATCTTGTGTGGTTTGTAAGGTCACCCACAAACCTTATAACCAAAAAAATAGACTGCTAATGCTTATGGGTTTTCTCCCAATAAATGACTGCCTCATGGAAGTGACAGTTTGGTGTTATTGGAACCAGAGTAAACCGACTTGAGTAAAATTTGTTGTGGTTGCAAACTCAATATTTTAGTATTTGATGAATATATAACAAGCACTGCTTGACGAAATTTAAGAAAAAATATAAAACCACGGTTTCTTGAGTATTTAAAAAAATTTATTTAGAAAACTGTTCGAATTAACTAGATTTCAAAGGGGCAGTGTAAACAGTGTCATGACGTGACAACTTATTTTCTCTTTATCCACGTTTTTGGTTGGTAGCACTGCGTTTGACGGTCTTGACGTTAGTAGATTCGCCATTTTATTTATTTTCGTTTCTTGGTTTTCGAAGATTTTGCTTTGGATAGACGTCTGTAAAGACGCGAATCCATAGTAACCGAGAAGAAGATGAAGAAGTTTTTGCTTAACATGTTGTGTTTTTAATATACTTTTTCTGTGCCCTTTTGCATCATGAAGTGCTTTGTTGTCGGCTGCAACAACAGTAATTCTGCGAGTGGAAATACGTTTTCCTATCACAGGTAAGGGTAAATAATTCCTATTTTTGCCAATTTTCTTTAATACTTCTGCGATCATTGCCTGTATTCTGAAAGGCCCATGAGGTGGTTACAGCTCACCAGTGTGGGGAATCAACATTGTTGACAGGAGAAAGAAAGAAATATAAATTCTTTAAAAGAGATTTGTCAAAAAATTGTAATACTTAAAACTATGAGCTTAAAAACTTATTTAATCTTAATAAATTTAACCTTATAGTTCTTATAATTACTGAGATAGCAATAGTGTCCCATGTTAATTAGGACACCCTGTATTAGCAGTATGCCTTATGAAAAAGGGTTTATTTTTCCTAAGGCAACCATGTTGAATCGCTCATCAGCTGATGACAGTATTATTAAGTATCGTAATAATGAAAAAGTCTAATTATTGTTTTTCTATTTCTTTCAATAGGTTTCCACCAGATGCTGCTATTAGTAGAAAGTGGTTACTGAGCATTTGAAGAGACTCTAAGACTGTTATTAAATACTCTGTTTTGACCAGCTTTTAGTTGAAGCAATCATTAAAACATACAGCACTTTGAGGAGTCATAGCTCTGCAAATAAAATTAGTGAAAGTATATCTGGAGAAAAGGTCCGAAAAGTTTTAACAAAACTTGTATTGTTTAAACAACATGTTTTATATATTATCTTTAATTAAAAATAAGTAGTTTCTGTTTGTAAATAAGTTACTTTTAAGTATTTTTTGTATTGTAACTTTTTTGATGGTATTTTGTAAATAATTATTTTCTACAAATAAAATTTAAGGCTGGGTTTATACAAGCAAATAAAAATTAAAGTAACAAAAATTAAAATAAAAATAAATAATTTTGGTTTATACAGCTGAATAAAAATAACTTGGCAAAATTTTTTAACGATCCTATTTTTAATTTTCTTGTAGCTGTATGTTTATGGGTTGAGGGATCTTGTTAATGAAATGTCCTTTTTTTGAAGTGCCACTGTTTCACAAAATTTATATAAAAATAAATTTTGCAAAACGTCGGCATTTCAATATATAAAAATAAATTTTGCGAAACGTTGGCATTCCAAAAAAAGGACGTTTTATTAACCAAATCCCTTGACCCATACACATACACCTTCTAGAAAATAAAAATAACTGAACCAATCAGCACACAGCTTCAATAATTGAAATAATTAAACTAAACTCAATCATACTGTTTTCTTAAATAATAGGTATCTGCCTAAACCAAACCAAAAAATGAGTGAGGTTATGCGCAAATTTTTTTCAGATAATAAAAGTTGCCCATCTTCGCCTACACTATTTCCCATAAGCCCAACTTTTATTTGAATTATTATTTTTATTTGCCTGCATAAATAAAGAGTACCGAACAGACAGGGTGATTTTTTTTTAAGGGGTCATTCATAAACTGGTGTAGATACTTAAAGAAGGGGAACTTTTTTTCCTAAAGATAAAATGTACTTTACCCATTTAAAAAAATTCATATTTTAAGGGAGGGGGGGGGCTATTATTTAAGATTATCGTTAAAAAAATTGCAAATTTATTATGCCAGAGCCTTTTTTACAATTAGCCGCGTCTAGTGTTATTTGTGCTTCTCAGTTGGTAGTTATAGGGATTTTGGTGCATTGCCAACTGCTTTTGGCACCAAACTGTCAAATACATGAAGCAGTCATTTCTTAAAGCAACATCATCAGTCTATTTTTTTGGTTATAAGGTTTGTGAGGTCACCTCATCTCTCGATAAATTTTGACTTCCACAGTTGACTTCTGTCATTTTTGTTTACTTTTTCCGTTCGTAGTTGTTTCTTTTTATAAGTGCCGTTTTTTAGTTTAATGCATTAAAAAAAGACTGGGAATTTAAATTTTATTATCCAAGAACGATTCAGAGCTTTTGCGCTTGAGACCCACCTTCTCCACAGAGTACGAAATTCAATGCCGGCACTCATTTGCAAACAAAAAAGAAGAGAAACTTGACCAAATTTGACAACAACAGCCCTAAAAAGAAGGTAAGCATATAGTTCAAAAGACGGATTTGGCATCTGCAAAAAATCTGATTTTAGGATTTAACAATATTACCATTATAGCAGTCGTCCCTATCTTTTGTTCAAGTGTTTTACACCCATAGTCGCAAAAAACTGTTTTTACGAGAAGGGTAACAAAATTAATAGATTTGAGGTTTATTATGCAGTATACGGTTTTTTGCCAGTTTTGATTTTTTATGACAAATTAGTTATGGGGGCACCTACTAGGGTCCCTAGGACCCCAAATCCGTTTGCGCCGGTTGATTTTTTTTTCAATTTTTTTTGTATTTTTTCTCTCTAAAACAATCCAATCCAACATAGCTCAACCCAAACTATGGTAATTATGCAGTATGCGGTTTTCTGCCATTTTTGATTTTTTTTGAAAAATTCTTTATGGGGGCACCTTCTAGGGTCCCTAGGACCCCAAATCCGCCTGCGCCCGATTTTTTTTTTTTAACGAGAAAAAAGGGTGCCCAGGGGGGTTGTAAAGTGTTTTTTTAATTGTTTTGGGTTGGTTTGGATTAGGTTGGGTTGGACTGTGTTGGTTTGGTTTGTTTTAGTGAAAAAAAATTAAAAAAAACCAAAAAAAATTAAAAAAAAAACAAACGGCGCAGACGGATTTGGGGTCTTAGGGACCCTAGAAGGTGCCCCCATAAAGAATTTTTCAAAAAAAAATCAAAAATGGCAGAAAACCGTATACTGCATAATTACCCAAACTATTCCAAGCCAAACCCAAAACAATAAAAAAAACACATTACAATGGCGCAGGAGGATTTGGGGTCCTAGGGACCCTAGTAGGTACCTCTATAAAGAATTTTTCATAAAAAATCAAAAATGGCAGAAAACCGTATAATTACCTTTATTTTGGCTACACTAAAGTATTGTTCATACAAGGCATAGTCATACTTTTAGTTCTAATTTTAGTCATAAAGCTATCTCTATCACTGCATGTCTCGTTAAGAAAAAGAACAGTGACAGAGATAAAACAAACAAAGACTAAAACTATGACTATGCCTTGTATGAACGATATTTAAGTGTATAAATATATAAAGGATATAATATATAGTGATACATTCAATGCCCACTGGTTCAGCCAAAGGAAACCTCATATTAGACACTCAAAGTAAATGATTACATCTATTGGTATCCGCATACCTAACACGTTCAAAATAACCCCAAAGCTCGCTACATTTTTGACTACTAAATTTTGACCGAAATTGACTGAATACAAAACAGCACTAGCCAATTGATGAAATGAAACAAAAAAATGTCAGTCATTTGGTGTTTGCATGGTGCATACTAGATTATTGATAAGTCCAAGACTAACCATTTATTTTTGAAAGTCCCTCAATAAGCCCTTATAAGCTTTCTTATTGCTTTTTTAAAATAGTATAGTAATACTTATATTTTTTAGGAAAGCGTGAGGTGAGCCGTGTTGTCTCCAAATGAAGCCACTGATATGAAAAATTTTGAAATTATAATTTGAGATAATGTTTTAACCTAAATGGTTCCTACACTTGTTCAGGTAAGAATTTTTTATAGCATATTTCCTTATTGGTGTAAGCTTCAATTAGTTTTTCCAAGAGAATTTTAATTTACAAGACAGAATCAAATCCCACTTTGCACTCCCTTAAAATCCTCCCGGTTTTTTAGGCAGTGTCAAATACAATACTGCTTCCTACTCTAACACAGTAAAGCAAAAATGACTCATTTTTTTGTAGTTTATGCTGAGGAGATTGGTAAGGTCGCTTTGAAGGGCATTTTTAAGGTTGATTTATCACTTTAATATATTTTTTTTCTTGAATTTAATTATTCAGGTTAAAAATAGATATCTTCTTATTTAATATTATTAAATTAGTTATTTGGGTTCACAAAGAAGTAGGTATCTAACTATCTCTCCTTTTGTTCCTTATATCATCATTGGCATTATCTATGTACTTTCTTCATTGTCATTTCCATTGACAGGAACAATGTGCTAAAGATCTATCGACATTGTTAAAAAATACCACATCCAACACTTTTTGATATTTTAAAAAAAGCTACTGTATTTGCTTCAAGATAGCTTGTATATAGAGGGTGACTAACTGGAGAAAAGGACCAAGATATTGTGCCACCTGATTTGCTCCAAGGCTATTTTTTAACTTATATACTTTTTAACAATAAGTATATACTATTTTTTAAGAATAAGTTTATTTTATAAAAGTCAAAGCAGGACATTTTATATCACTGAGCCTTTATTTTTGGGTACACACTTACCAAATGTGATATTTCTAACGCAAAAATAGAATCTAGGAGAAACATAACTTATGCATTCATGGGTGGAAATAACGAAAAAAATTCAAACTTGGATGAGCATCCCACAAGGAACACACAATCTGTTTGTTTTTTTTAGTTTCTTTTCGGTTGAGGTTTTTTAACTTCTTTTTTATTATGCATTCATATTATTACTTACTCTTTGGAGCGAGGTGAATTTGAAAAAAAAAAATTTTTTCAGCCATAACTTATTATCTTCTTTCTCAAGACAAAAAAAGAAACGAAAAACGTGTATTGATAAAAAGTAATAAACATGAATTCTCTCTTGGGTATTGGAGCTGAAAAGCCTGAAGCCCATTGTGTCCAGGGAAGAAGATAAATTCTTTCCAATCTTGAAGAAAAACGAGACAATAAATAATAAACATTTTTTACAAAATTATTTACTTAACTATGGTCGTTTTTTTGTTTTACAGGGAGAAAGGTGCTGGTTCTACTCTTGGTTCTGCTGCAGATATAAGAAAATAGTGGCAATGATCCACCATAATGATATACAAGGACGTTTTGAAGGGGGTATTACGGTGTCTTATTGCTGTCTTATCCAATCGTATTTAGAGCACAAAATGTGGGTAAATTTTTAAATATGATGTTGATTAGTCTATTAGCTGATTTATATACGTATTATTAATCACGGCCGACTGAATACTGATTCAATACGATTACCTTGTCAAATCCATCATGAAAACGCGAATTGAAAGTGTAGCAAGTCAAATCCGCTTTTTTGGTATCGGAATCAAGCCGCATAAAAATATTCGCTTTTTATCTCTCTTTTTTACTTTGTATCCCTTCTTTAGACATGGGGGCAAAAAGCGATACTTACATGAAAAAAGCTCTCGTTTTATGAAAACAGAAAAGAGAATATTGAATATGTATTCAGTCAGCAGAACAGAATTTATTATTTCTTTTACCCAGAACGTCTAATGTCAAAAATGCAAGATAACGGAGTAAATTAAATATTAAGTCTTTTAAGAAATAGGCAGTTTAAGTTCGTCATATAACTAACGTACGCGTAGACGTGGAATGTAGCGCAATATTCCGCCTTCTTTTTATCTGTAAAAAAAATGTCGGTTGAAATGAGATATCAGAATCCCATCTCTGCGGTCTTGCGTTGACAAGTTCACGTTTACGGCATGTATAACGTTAAGATCAGACGCTAACTAACGTAGTCTTACGTCTTATGTTGCTAACGCAGCAAATTGTACCGAACAGTCAAAAAATCAGTAGACTGGTAATACAAATAGGGCTGAAGAAAAAAAAGCAAGATAGAAATAAACTGTAAAGGGCAGAAAACGTCCGATACGACAAATTTCACGTCTACGACCAGGCACCTCTTACGTATGGCCTACTTAAACTGCCTAATGGCTGAAACCTTGTTTGGCCAACCTGTATATTTTTGTTAACAAATATATTTTTGTCCCATTACTTATAAAAATCGGCTCATTTGTTGATAAGTTATAAGTTTTCAAAAAACCCGATTTTCACAACTTTTATATTTTTGAAATGAGAAAGAATCAAGATTTTCTATTTTGTAGCAAATCGAGTTGGTTAAAAAATTAGCTCAACAATTTATTTTACTACTCTGTATTTGTCTTACCTAAATAAGACCACTTACGACATTTTACGTAAAGTATAGTACACAACTCACATATTATGGTCTTTACACATTCAGATGAATTAAGATACTCGTTTAATGACCATCATAACATGCTTGTTATGTAAACTATTATTATGACAAATTGGATAAAAATCGGTTAAGTGGCTTTTGAGTAATCTACTACTAGTTTGGATTCAGCCCTTTCTAATTTACTCTCATTTATATTATTTAAAAATATTTTATTTATTTCCGTTGTCTTCTTAAATATTATTTGTTTTTTATTAGTTTTTCACCATATTTATAAATTTTAATTTATTTGTTTTACTAAAATATCGTGTTTTTCTTAAATGTATTTTAAGATTAATGTTAATATAATTTTTTACTAAACTATTTTCAAACTTTTTACACTTTTATTATTTTAATTTATTTGATTTATTTATGTTGTCTTTGTAAAACATATTTCTTTCTACTGAATCAGGAACATAAATTGGTAGACATCTTTGAAGTATTCTATGAAGCATTATTCTCCCTAAAAAAATTAAAAGGGCTTTTAAAATAAAATAACGAGGAATAAAAAGTCAACATAACTTTATTTAGTGCATATAGTTAGGTACTAAAGCAAAAGTGTGAGAGAGGCAAATACTCGCTGGTATATGATCTTAACTTTTGCTTGGGTGAACTGTTGATAAAATTAGGAATGCATTAAACAACCAAAACAAATATAAATTGGTTAGATTTCAAGGTCACGAATTTTAAAAATATATTATATGCATTTACAGGATATCCGCTATATTTTGAATCTTTGACCCCCACGTTAGCGCCGCTATTATTTTCCAAGCTACTTCATTTCCATAAGCAAATTTTAACTGTGGCCAATTTTTCATTTTTATTATTAAGCAAAAACCTTTTCAAATTACTAATAGGTAGGCTCAATCAATTTAGTCCCCTTGTAAAACATTTTGTACTTGATTAATAACAGAGTGTGTGCACCCCCCCCCCCATGCTTAGGAGACAGATTTAATAAAAGTTGATATGTCGTAATTGTGTACTAATTATATACTCTTAAAGAAGGGTACTTTTAGTTTACAAAAACCATCGGTTCCTAAGATTTTTGTTTGTTTGTTATGGGGTGTGTAGTTTGATATCAAGGTACACCCCTGTACTTAGAAAAGAGATTCGACCAAAAATGACTATGCCGGAATTTGGTATTAATTATGTACTAATTTCGTCCCCTTCTAAAAAATTTCCTACTATTAAGATAACTTCATTTTTTTTTTGTTTTTATGGAGTTTTTAGCTTGATATCAAGGCACAACCCCCTCTGCTTAAGAAATAGATTTAAAAAAAGCAATTATGCCAGAATTTGATAAGGTAATTCCGTCCCCTTCTAGAAAATTTTCTACTATCAAAATAACTTAATTTTTTTCAAGGCACACCCCACTCTGCTTAAGAAATAGATTTGAAAAAAGCAGGACTTTTTGTTTTTTTTTTAATTTGATAAATAACCGGAGAATAAGATGTTAAATTTTAAAAGATAAGTATTAGATTTGCATATAAACAAAAAAAAAAGTTATCTTGAGAGTAGGCAATTTTTTAAAAAGGGACGAAATTAGTACTTAATTAGTAGCAAATTATGGCATAATTACTTTTTTCCAAAATGAAGTTATCTTGAGAGTAGGCAATTTTTTAGGACGGGACGAAATTAGTAACAAATAAGCTTTTTTCAAATCTCTTTCCTAGGCAGAGGGGGGTATGCCTTGATATCAAGCTACATACCCCATATAAATAAAAAAAATGAAGTTATCTTAAGATTAGGCAATTTTTTAGTCAATTTTCGTCACAGGCCTTAAGACCCTCTGAAAGGTGATCCTACTAACATCGATACCGTCCCAGCAAAACTTGGTTTTAACAGTAGACTTTCTACCCAGCCTTCGGCAGTCATATTAAGTTGACCCGAAAATCGAAGGTCAATGCCGGTTTCACTAGTCACCATCGGAGTCCCGTCAGACACATCCTTTGGAATAGTCCCGCTGCTCCAAAGCGCAGGTCGCATCTTTTAGGTCACCTTCTGTTGTCTCAGGCTGTTGGGAGTGCAGTCCAAACCTATATTTACTCCAAATATATTTTTCTTCAGTTTCTTCACTTAAAATCATCAATCGGATTCTTAATATAGGGCACCTAGGATAATCAAAATCAGTTAAAAAATTTTTAAACCATTTATTTCTCACTTCATCGTCGTCGTTATGGAATGGATACATAATAATATGGGTTTCGTTTAAACACACAAAGTATATGTCATCAGCTATGATATTTAAATTTTATTGGCAAATATTTGCAAAAAATGATAAAGCTTTTGTATTTAAATTTTTTACTTAGGATCAAAATATAGCGGGACATTGCATCTGTATATAATACACGAGGAAATATTTTTGTGTAGTACTGCGAGTTTTACTAGTACTAGTCGACCAAACTCTTGATATTTACCTAATAGAACAGATTTTCGACATTCTTTATCCTCATATAGTTCGTTTATAGGGCTACAATCTAAAATGGTACTGCTAACGTATTCCGACATCCCGGAGTTCATCCGTTCACCGTACATCAACTAATTGTGAGTAACATCCTTTTGGTTTCTGCATTTCTTTTCATAAACGCCTAAAAATGGAAACCATATTATTTAAATTTATACTTATTAGAGGAACAAAAGTAGTAAAATTATAATCCATTATATCAGAATTCAAAAAACGAAACTGAATATGAAGAGAAATATTCCGTGGGTATACTTTTGTTTTTCAAACTCGCACTTAAAAGAAAAAAACATATTGACGTCACAGTCACCCCTAACGTGAATTCTAAAAGAAAAAATGGTAGAAAGCACGGATAGTCCAAAATCAATTATTTTATGTTTAAAGGATGAAAATATCTCGACAACTGTAGCTTTGAAAGATTTGAACCTTATAACAAAATTTGTAGGTAATATTTACGAAAACTAAAATTTGAAAACCCCACATCATTATATCAATACCCGCTTTACTTCTAAAGTTATAATTTTTTTATATATTTGAACGTTTTTCCAAATAACTCGAAAACTAGACCTCCCACGAATTTGGACTTTATAACAAAATTTGTAGTCCATATTCATGGAAACTTAAATCTGAAAACCGTATATCGATACTTGCTTTTGTTCCAAAGTTACAATGTTTTTAAATATTTTATCCGATTTTCTCCCTTCAACCCCCCACCACCCTACCCAAAAGTTAATCAGTTCATGGTCAGCCGATAGAGGATTTTTGTACCCAAAGGTATTCTCGAGTTGTCGTGTATACAAACCGACAACAGACAACTTTTTTTTTCGTCGATTAAGGTGTTTTGGAACCTTAGTAACTCACTTGATAAAAAAGTGAAAATATCACGATTTTATTTGTCCCATATTGGTATGGTGGACTAAAAAGTTTAAAATCAAATAGGCGGCAGTGAAAATTCCCCATATAACAATGTAAATCGATACCTCCAATATAAAGGCTAGTGAGTGACATTTTTGATACTGATGACAGTTATTACATGAGTTAATTGTCAAAATGGTCGCCACAAAAGTTAAAAGACCACTGAAACAACTAGTAATTGAAATGAGTAAATTGTTAAGAACTTTTTTAAAACAAGGCCATAAGTAAGATTTTTTTTAAACGTGTCAAAAAGTTGTAAGAACTGTGATTCACTGACTATTTAAAAAAAATTGTAATTAATAAAATTATTGCAAAAATTCGAAATTTCAACACAAACTTAAAATAAAGAATAATGTTAGCACCCTAATAAATTAAATTGTTTAATGACTTCACACTAGGAGTTTTTTTTTGAGGTTTTTTACTGTTTAGATTTTTTCTACGGCATTTCACCATACACTACATATTATTGAAGCGATATTGAAATATACTTCTAAGCCACTTGTAGCATATCTTTTAAAAAATTGAAACTTAAATGATTTGAAGGTATTTTTTTTCAAGAAAAACCAGCCCTAGTGTGTTACCCATAACCTTATTATAAAAAAGTTCTAAACCAAAATAAAATTATATTTCTAGTCACTTAAATTATCATAAGCACTCCACTGGTCCTATGAAATAAAATGATATTGACTATTTCAAGTGTTTTCACGATTTTCGACTCATTGAAAGAAAAATGCACTTTTAAAGGTAATTTTAGGGTTCACCCACCTCAGATTTTTAGTCCTGGCCCCATCGTATACCCCCGCAAAAAAAATTATGTCCGGAGATTTTCACTTTTGATTCATGTTTTTGAATCATTGTGGCTGTAATTTATCTTGGGTAGACATTGAACACCCAGGCCAAACTATTTTAGTGACCACCCTGTATTTTTGTATTAAAAAGCTTAAAATTTGCATTTTTTTGTGTGTCTAAAAAAAGCCAACGGGTTTTTTAAAACGCATAAAATTGTAATTTTACAAAATTTAATTTTTTGACATTTAGAAAAAGAATTGTTAGCATACGTAGAGTCTCATTGTCAACAAAATTGGCGAAAAGATAACAAAATCCGGTTAACTTAAATTTATTAGCAGTTTTTATTTCATGCAAGAAGTTGGCATACGAAATAAAAAAAGCCATAGTTTTTTTCTTAATAGAATGTATAAAATGATACATCTGTTTACAGAAAATAAATAGAAGATGCAAAAAAAACATACAAAGTGTCTCAAAAAAAAAACCCAACGGTTTTTTTAAGATGCATAAAACTTTTGGACATACGCCATTTAAAATTTTTGATAAATGTCATTTTTTGACATATTTGCAAACTCTATTTCGAAAACTTTTTTTTGCATTAAAATCCGACCATAAATAAAAAATTGGCAGTTAAAACCAAACAATCCGGTTAATTTAAGTTTATTGTTTTTATTTTATGCAAAAAGTTGGTATACGAAAAAAATGCATAGTTTTTTATTTCTAAATAGAATTTATCAAATGATACATCAGTTTACAGACAATAGATAGAAGTTTTTTGCAGTTGCAAAAAAATATACAAAGTGTCTCAAAAAAAACTCAACGGTTTTTCAATATGTATAAAACTTTAGGACATCCGCCATTTTTAATTTTTGATAAATGTCACTTTTTGACATATCTGAAAAAAGTCTATTTTATTACCTTTCCGAAACTCTTTTTTGTGATTCCGACAATAAATAAAAAACTGCCAGTTAAAACAAAACAGTCCGGTTTTTTGTGGTCCCCCTACATATAAATGAATACTATTCCTCAATATTATAAAGAAAAATCACTAGATCGCGGTCAAGAAAATTCACATAATAAAGATTTGCAAATGGGATTTATAATTTATTTAACGGCTTCTAAGTAGTTTTTTTGGCTCACCCTGTTTACAAATTAATAGATTGTTACCTTTGGGAAAAAAAATATTTTACAATCTAAAAAATCAGGAAGCTCTACATCCAGCTAGTCGCATGTTACACGTCGATTCGATAATCTGCCATTGCCATTGCCAATTCCAAAGTTAGCTTTAACAAAAAACTTTTGCATTTATGAAGATAAAACTCTACAACCATATGCCTTTGATAATAAGGAGAATTGATGGGATGAAGCAATTTAGAGGTACTGTTAGATTCTGTTTTGAGGAAAAAGCTTTTTACAGTTTTGATGAGTATTATAGGGAGACATTTTAGTGTTGTTTTGTAAACCACTATACACTTGAATTTGTTAGTGTGTCTCAACCATGTCCTCTTGTCATTTTTTCATTTTATGATTTTAAATTTTATAATTATTTTTAATATACCAAGAATTAATCTTTTAATATTAGTTACAACCTTACTATATTGTATAAACATGTAGAAAATATAAATTGTTAAAATGCCTTTTTTAAAAAATTCTGAATACATTTAATATTAGACTTTGACCAATGACCAAAAGATCATAATAATATAGAATGTAGGTACATCTTTTTAATTTAGGATTTAGGTAAGTTAATTACTAATTTTTTGCTTTGTCAATAAGACTATGTCTTCAGATAATAAAGCACAGTTTGATTTGATTTGATTGATTTTAGAGGGTGCGATTAAGGGTATTTTCAATCGTTTTCTTTTGGGTCACCCCAAATGTATACAAAGATAAGTGCCAAACAAAAATTGTTGACAATGGGATGTAAAATCACATTTCGAAAGGAATTTTTTATAGAAAGAAATTTTCTTTCAATCAGTGGTTTCCTTTCTTTTCGATCGGCCAAGTATTTTTTGATATTTAGCCTTTTCCACACAAAAAAATGCAAATTTTAAGCTTTTTAATACAAAAATACAGTGTGGTCCCTAAAATAGTTCGACCCAAGTGCTCAATGTCTACCCAAGATAAATTACTTTTACAATGATCCAAAAACATGAATCAAAAGTCAAAAACTCCGGATCTATATTTGTTTGCGAGGGTATATGATGTGGCCTGACTATTTGGAGTGCTGAAGAATTTTTGTAAATTAAATATTACTAGACTTACAGTATAAAATGTTGTTTAGTTACCTTTTTTCCCAGCATATCCTCTACTCTGGGAAATATTTCTAATAGTTAACAGTAGTCCAAATCTTTGAAATACTATTATATGACAATCTTTGATATGACGATATGATTCACTGTCTGGGAGTCCAACCCAACTCCTAAAACTGAAAAGTAGGGTTAGAATTATACCCTGCCAACAAATCAAGATATCCTTTAACACATGGGGCAAATCAAAACCGTTCTAGTTAATGTTAGCATGTAAAAAAAACTTTTGGAGGTTATACTGGTAGATTTTAAAAATCACCAAAAATTTTTCAAGCTCCAGTTTTATTTTCAAGAAAGAAAACCCAAATGACAGAAAAATTAATGTAATTTCGATTTTGCTTCTTTAAAAAAATTATCACTCTAATTGTCAAAAATGACACTTGTCTTACGGAACTTTTAACACATAAGTGATATAATCGCAATTATTTTTCTAAATAATTATTTTTCTTTGGAGACATTTTTAGGCTGCCGTCTCACGTCCCTCAGAAAACTTATAGTTCATTGGATGAAATGAGGTATTTCTGATTTTTTGATATGATGTATGTGATCATCAAAAATCACTAAATTTTCTCACTTTTTCTCAAAAGTTTGACAACTATAACGACTAATGTTACAGCCTCGGTCACGGCAATTGGCTATAAAAGAAAATTTAAAAACAAAATGAGATTAATTTGGTCTTTGCAGGGGAAATAGTTTCTAAGATACAGCAATTTAAAGTTTTGCAAAATTTCCGACAAAAATATTTGGTTTTTTCTTAGTGCAATATCGAAAAATTAGTCGTTCATGATAACTTGTACAAATTCGAGAATTTTTTAATATTTTTGGTTTGACAGTTAACACTAATTACATGTTTCATGATAATGGATTTTTTCAATTTGACTATTATTTTCTTATAGACTATAGAAAATAATAAGATTTAAGTATACCTAGGCATCTGAAAATGTTTTTTTTTTTTAGGTTTTGTACCGTTAAAGATACATAGCAATATAAAACTTTAATGTAAGCAGGGGCATTTTAACAAAAACGTGTGGAGATCTGCGTTTTTACCCACTTTTTGCTCATTTTTATTGCTTTAAATGTCATAACTTTTGTTTCTGTAAACCGATTTTGATGAAAGTGTGAAAGTACCATTAATATCGTCCTGGCAGTGTTTGTATGATGCTGGCTCAAATAAACAGACAGACAAAAATTGTAAAAATTGCATTTTTGGTATCTACCTATATGGTTTGGTTAGAAGCCCACACCAATAATTTAAAAAAAATATTCAATGTACAGAAATGGTAGGTAACTTATAGAGATTTATTATATTTGGAAAGATTGCAAGTCTAGCTTATAAAATATGATAAATGAATCTTTAGTGTTTCATTAGTGAAGTAAAGGGTTAAGCCCAAAGTTAAGCCTCCGATTAGGCATTTAAAGAAAATTGTAAGAAAGCTAATTGTAATTTTAATATTTTGAGCATGTGATGCTGTAAAAATTTCAAAATTTACACATACCTATCCCACTAGCTGTTGCAGTTTGCAGAGATAAAGTGGAACTCAAGGTAGAATAACCCTCGGTGGAACCCTTCTTCAACTTAAGATGCACCAGGATGCACCTAACCATTCCAGTTAATGTTGATCTAAAAAACAAAAAATGATTCTGCATGTAAATATTATTGGATAGGTAATATATTATTCAGCTAAATATAAATAATAATTATTTAAAATATTACTAAGGATTTAAAAAGTTAAATTATTATAATTATGATTATGTATAGAAGGTGTTAAAATTATAATAACCACACTTTCTGATTTGTTTAAAATTTTATAAACTAATGCTTACAGTGTGTACCACTTGTATATGTTCAGATCCAATTTTAAATAATTCAATTATTATTTTAAAATAATTTTTAGTACTTATAATAAATAAAAACAAAACATGTTAAAAGTTCCCTTGAAAGTTCCATAAGAAAAGTGGCACTTCACAAAATCGCAGTAATTTTTTTTTTAATTTAAAAAGGTAAACTCTGCTAGAATAAAATTTGTGGATTTACTGTCATTAGTGGCATGTCTAAGTAATTTTAATGCAATGGAATATAACACATGTTCTGCCATGAGCGGCTACCCCCTTGATTACATGGACTGGGTTGCTTGCTACAAAAAATGTGACATAATTTTGGGAATTGTGGTCACCTTAAAGGTAGTAGGTAACCCTGATTTATAAACTAGATCATATTGTTCTGGTTTGACGTTGATTGCCACACCTCTATCTTTTCTCTGTTACTGAGCAAGAAAAAGTCAGATATGAATCAAAAAAAAAAATGATACTAAATAAATATTGATGTTCCTATATAATGTGTAATGTCTGGTTGATTATTTATTAAAGGGGTTCTTTAGCAAAAATATTAGTTGTGTTATTTCTAAAGTAGAAATGATCCTAAAAATAGAGCTGTATGTGATTTGTCCATATGACTTTAAATAACCGAGATTTTAAATTTCTAAAATCAAAGCTTGGAGCTTTAATCACACCTTTCAGACAATTAATGCAGTCCTTGACTCATGTCTCTTTAACACTTACCCCTCAAATTCATTCAAGTTTTATGGATTCAAAGAAGATGAACAGATGGTTATTTCTAAATGTATGATACTGCATTAATTTTCAAAATTAAAAATCTCCGTTATTTAGTCATATGAACAAATCAAACACACTGCTAGTCTTACGATCATTTCTACTATAAAATATTCACAACCTGTTGCTGGAGATTTCTTTCATGGTCTCAGGGAATGATAGTTTGTTTTCCCGTTAATTATGCAGTATACGGTTTTCTGCCTTTTTTGATTTTTTATGAAAAACTTTTTATGGGGACACCTACTAGGGTCCCTAGGACCACAAATCCGCCTGCGCCGGTTGGTATTTTTTCTATTTTTTTTTGTTTTTTTTTTATTTTTTTTTTACTAAAACAACCCAATCCAACATAGTCCAACCCAACCTAATCCAACCCAACCCAAAACAATCAAAAAAACACATTACAACCCCCTCCCGGGCACCCTTTTTTCTCTTTAAAAAAAAGAAAAATCAGGCGCAGGCGATTTGGGGTCCTAGGGACCCTAGTAGGTGCACCCATAAAGAATTTTTCATAAAAAATCAAAAATGGCAGAAAACCGTATACTACATAATTACCGTTTTCCCAATCTGGCAGTTAATGTATTAAGTGTGTACTCAAATAAATAATATTTATAATTTGCAGCATGCATGTTCATCCTTACCTCTTTATGGGTTATTTCCTGGAAATCCAGCAGGCGTTTTCTGGCTTGTTTTCATAGATTCTTTCTTTTTTAACTTATCACTAGTTATTAGATGTTAACTCCAGGTAAATTTGTTTTTTTAAGCACTCCACATGTTGAGTATAAATTGGACTTTTAAGTTTTTATCTTTTTTCTTTCAATTTTTACTATTTACATTAAAGATGAGGCATTTTTATTTACCTCTTGATACAGCAAAAGTTAACATCGAACTTCTGACGAGAATATTTTTAAAAAGTTGCGCAGAGAAAAATGAAAACTAACAAAATAAATAACAACTTTTGAGGTTATATTTCAAATTGAAGTCAGCCACAGTTAGTTTACTGTGAAGTCAGCGAAGCGAGCCGAGACGACGGTGGCCTTCCAGCGATATATATATATATTGTGATATATATAATTGGTTGCCTATCCTTGGCAATGAGTTTTAGTAAATATTATAATTTAAATCAAAATATTATACTATTCTATTGGTATTATGCCTCATAAGTCCTAAAATATCCCTCAATTTTTTTTCTCATAAGTTGTAAGGCGTAAAATGCCTGCAAAAAGATAACGATTTTCAAACCGACCTCTCTTTGGGTCGGAGCACTGGCAACAGTGCATCAGCAAATTTGTTCTTAAAAATTCGATGGCACGTTTGTATAGTTGCTTTAAGAAAACTTTAGAAATGTTTATTGGTGCTAAAACAAAGACAAAGGTTGTTTTATCACATTTCGATAGCATACTTGCATTGAAAGATCACAAAACTCATAAAAAAATCAATTTATATATATTTCAAGTCCAAAGTAGGTAACTAAAGTAAACTTCAGTTTCCTTTTACAACCGTACGTGTAAACTCGGTTTGAAAGTCGGGTCGCTATTTAAAATAGCCGGCACTTGAATCGGGGTCCAGGCAGGCTCCCCTTCACACATGCTGCATCCACCAAACTTTTAGCAGCGGACAGGAGCGACTCGTTATTTATTAATGTAAAAAAGGTGGTCTTTATTTTTAGACTTGTTAAATATTTATGAAAATACATTTCAAATTTTTTTATACTTAACAGTGGATACCGAGTTATGGGGAGGTTCTCAATTATGTTTCCAAATTGCGTGCGTAAACTTTTTCGCACGCATTTACATGCGAAAAAAAAAAAATGTTAAAATGTTTTTAATCTATTAAATGTCAAGTCATACACAAAATATGGAGTGCCTGTAGAACTTTATTAAAAAATTAGCCTACGTAATACTTATTTATTTACCTAACTAGTGCGGAAAGTGGTACTTTTGCGCAGTTGACCGAACGACGCGTAGAGGAGTTCGGTCAAGCCGTCAAGAACGGAAG